>CAJVRN010000017.1:5980000-7180000 GCA_911728415.1 Lagocephalus sceleratus | reverse complement strand
GCATGGTTGCCATTGCTTTCTCAGCCTTGAAGCCTGGATACAGTTATGACTGTTTAATTAACCTGAAGCATTTATACAATAAAAAGTAAGTTAATTATTTGACCTTTAGAATCTAATATTTCTTTCTTTGCAGAGTTTGAAATGAATATTTTTGACAGTTGAGGAAATTGGTAGATTTTCTTTGGTGGGGATGGGGGTTTAGATGAAATCTTGTCTGTTCAATGTTTGTTTTAGTTCCCAGAGGGTTTTCCCCTGGGACTGTAGAGATACTGCTTGTCTTCATTTGCTAGACTCGTGGCAGATATCAGGCTGCGAAACTGGTGTCAGACATCCCTGTTCTGGCTGGTGAACTTCCTCACAGGTCAGATCCTGTTGCAGAGTTCCTCACGTTCAACTGTCAATCACAGCCAAACCATCCGACCTCGGGTCCTGAGGTCAGACTCTAACTCTATTCATGGTTGATAATTCGACACAGAAACAGGATCATAACATGAGGGAACTTTGAATCAACCTGATGAAGCTTTGGCACAACAAACCGAGCTAATGAAGCAATGAAGAATGTATGTGATACAAAAAAGGCATTTAAAAACAACGATGTCAAATGTGTTGGGATATATTAGATATGTGAGTCTTTAGCAGCGCCGTTATGAAAGTCTAGTACAAAGACGTGAAACTGCATCTGAGGAATTAGGGTGAAAATGCAGAGAACCACAGCACATTCCTCCACACACAGCTTCTAATATTGTAAACGGGGCTTTGCAGAAGACTCCATAGAAATCTTGCTCCTTTGTTATTATTACTCTTGCCTTTCCCTGCATTTGGAAAAAGAGACTGCCGTACTTTAGGCCCAGAAGGGATTCGTCACACAGATATAAAGATGAAGAACATTATCACCCTTCTGGTGAGCACAGGGTAAAAAAAATAAAAATAAAAAATGAGGTACTATATTTATTTACTCTGCCTTATAATGGATGCTGCTCTTTTTTATGCACTTTTCTGCATCTATCAGAGCATTGCCTGGTTTCCACTGGTAACAAGGCAGGCTAGGATGACAGGCTCATTAGTGAAGATTAGCCCACCTCTCTCAATAGCCTACTTGCATCCACTTCACATTTCACTGGCCAGTTGTGCATATCTGTTGTCATGAAAATAGACCTCATCTCTGAGAGTGGGCAGGTCACATTCTGCATTGTACACATTTACAGCCACACAACCATAGGTGTGCTTCAGCACGTCTGAGTGGCTGTCCAGTTAAGTTCACCGTGTATTTACACAAAGTGTCTCTTCTTTACTGGGCAGTGAGTAATTAAAATGTTGAGGTTGATGGGATGATGTTTCCACCCTGCTGGTGTGCTGCACATCATGTGGGTGCTGATTGCGGTGTGACCTTTGCAGCCGGCTATAGTGTGCTGTTCTATTGCAAGCACGGTTTCTATTTCTGAGAGACTTAATGTAGTGCTTCTAATACAGTCACTTATGTCATAAATACAATATCTGTCAGAAAAAAAATGTACCCTGATGATTTTCCCAAATGTTTCATCAGTCTTCATTAGAATCTAAGCTGAAGAACCACACAATAATAACAATAATAATGTTTATGCGGAAAAAAAAAACAGATTGCAACAATTATCACAGTCCCTTCATAGCTACAAAAGTCATTTCTCCAACACAGGATCTTTTTTCATTTACACAGGATTTTAAAAATCCTCTGAACAAAATACTACCCAGCGGGAAAAAAAGGACGAGGTTGAGGGTTCAAATTCCCAGAATAATAGCCCACCAGCAGCATTCAGAGCGAAAAAGCTGGAGGAGCAAACTGAAAAGTGTTGAAGAAATTGAAGATAATTGTGAGATCTTTTACCCCCCTCATACATCATCAGGAGTAAATATTTTGTAAGTTTGTGGTCCAGCAGAAAAACAAAACAAACATTACCAAGAACTTTCTGACCGAGGCAAATAAGTTCCTGGAACTGTTGGTGGTTGTTAATAAAGTTTCTTAACATTGAAATTAAAGGGGTTAAAGATTCCAGATCTGTTTTGTGCCCTGAGATTGATTGGTGACCTGTTTCAGGTGTATCCCTGCACCCCCCATGACCCCGATTAGGAACAAGGTGCAAAGGCCTGGCTGTTGATGTAATACTAACTGACACACAGCAAAACACGTCATTGTTTGGAACCCAAAGAAATGTTGACTTTATTCAGGCTGATCGAAGCAAGATGCTAGTTTTGCCAAAATAAGATGAACCTATTTGTTCACTGTCCACAACACTTTCTCTCAGATGTTTTTTCTCTTTTTTTATACATTATTAACGTTGAAGATCACACAAGGAACCAACATCAATGTCCACATTGCTTTTCTTTACCAGCTTTCAAAATTCCTTTGCTCACCTTTTTTATATTCAGTCTTATTTTAGTCATTCACTGTCATTGAAAGACATGAGGAAGTTTTATTTATAGCGCAGATTTCACACAAAAAAGCACCACACTGTGGCTCTTACGGATGTTAAATACTGCATTAAAACAGGCAGTTCAATGTATGCGTAGACTACTATTAGAACATAAGTGAAATGATTCACTGAACTTAAGAAGCAAATGAATGTCAATGATTGATACAATTAGCATTTTTCACACTATAGATGCACCCTTACATTTCCCGATAATTAGCACCTATTTTAGAACGCACAATGAATTCTTAGTGCGAATTTGACCTTCCATTGAATTTATCTGACCGGCTGCCATTACTCACATTTTGCCAACCAACTGCACACATATGGAGACACAGTCCCGAGGAGTAATTTACGCACCAGAAGAGCTCAGAAAACATCCTATCAATACACAACATTGATCAGTGATCTATGGCCTGAATGGTGCAGTTACCATAACCATCGCGAAAGGAAGTCGTTCATGTGAGAAAGGTCAATGAGGCTATCTGTTTTCGCTCAAATAAACAGCAGGGTGATGCTGCTCAGGCTGAGCTGGCGCAACCGAGAATGCAACATTTAGAGCTGCATCAGTGATGCTTCACCGCGTAGCAGAAACCACATTCGCTTCGCCAAAATGTGAATTTGTTTTTTCTTTTTTGCAATTGCAATTTTTTTTCCCATGGTCAACTTGCAATTTCTCTAGATGGCTGCGGTTTATTGTTTTACATACATTAAAAAAATCCACATCTACTGTGTCTGTGGAAACAGTCCAAACAGCAGAGCACCAATATATTCTTCCACAGCAGATTTAAAGAATTGCACGGATGGTTTTGGTTTACACTACACCACGATACAATGAGGCAGGCATATATTACTCCCAGACTAGCAGGGAAACATCTTACAGCTTTGATTCAGCTTCGTAATGAGTGTGAAAGCGGACAAACAGAGCATGAAATAGAAATTTAGCTATTGAAAAAGTGGTCTTGTAAAACAAATACATCACTCTCATCATCTGGAGTCTGCTCCCTAAATCACCCAATTTTTTTTTTTATTTCACTTTCTTCATGTTGTATTCATTCTGCAAGCTAAAATGATACTGCTGCTCCACCTGAGCTATATTTTTTTAAACCAACAAAAAGTTGCGTCATGTTTGTTGGGAATATATTCGTATTACAGCATGTCCAAATAAATTGACTTCAGAAAATCCCACCGCAATTATCCTTAATTCATAATTAATGCAGAGCAGGCTGGGGACCTCATTTACACTTGCACATTGTCAGTTTTCCTGCATGTGCTTGTCATGCTGCATGAGAGTAAACACGGCTCGCTTCGGAGAGGCGGCAGCTTCGCCCCACCATTGTTCGGGCTCTGGGGAGCCGCGCACTCTGGCGCACAATTTGTGCCATTAGATGTTGAAAACAAAGCGAATGATGTGACTGTTGCTCCGGGCAGACACAGGTAGGCGTAGCCACGTAAGCTTTTTTTTTTTTTTTTTTTGCTGCATTATTTATGATCCAACAGTCACGCCTTCACTTTGGAGTCACTGGAATGAAAATGAAAAATAAAAAGACTTTTCCAACTTTAGAAGTCATTATAAGAAGGACCTATAAATCCACGCTTACATGCATGCGTCTGGGTGCTTATCACCACACATATGCACAGGCGCAAGGAGAACGACACATTTTTTTTCTTGCAAAAGGCAAAAGACGAAAAAAAAAGGCATCCTCAAGAGCTTGCCGGATTGTCACGCCGAGCCAACGCGACTCTTGATCTTTGCTGTTTGTGCCATGCTGCTGTACAGCAGAGCGGCTCCTCACTGTGTGCGCTGGGTTTGATGGGCTTTGACATCGTGCAGCCGATGCGCACAATCAGAGGCTGGAAAACCACAAAGTATTAGTCCAATCACAGTGCAGGCAGTCAGGCTGACAGCCTTATTTCCTTTAATTCAGGCTGCAACACTCACTCATAGGCTGTCATTCCAGCACCTTTGTTGGATTAGAATGATCTGCTTGCAGTCACTGATGATTATGTATAGCACACTTGCTGTAAAGCTCTTCAGACCTGTGTTGCTTCCGTCACATTACATTTCATTATAAAAGATGGAATGGCAGCGCTGGATTCACTCCTTGCAAACATTCCCTTCTGTGTATTTGTATCAGGGAAGGTGGGGACTTGAACCCTGGGATCTGAGCCCATATTTAATAGGATCGGAGCGCAGACCCCACTCCCAAGTATATTTAAACATCTTTACGGTGGCTCAGGTTGAACAAGGCTGATGTGTGGTAGCATATCAAATCATGGGATTTAACTATGTAGTTATACAGGCTATTGAAAGCAAATAATGATACAGTATTTATGTATCCAAACTCTGGATATGCAGAACTCAAACTCAAGTAATGAGGACTTGATTTGGCCTACATTTGCACAGAAATGGTGACTGGACCAGAACACTGATATAAACTGATTTCGACATAAATCATATTACATGTCAAAGTCTGTGTTTGTCAGTGTGTATCATAATGTTGCAGGAAACAGCATTAAAAAAACAAAACAAACATAACATTTGCCTGATTATCCAAAAGATACACCGGTAGCAATGTCAGCCATGCTTACTATGAATGCTGGTTTCAAGAAAATGTTCAAAACAGTGGATGCAAAAGAGTCAGAATGATGGTCCATTCTTGGCTAATGAACTGCTTTTAACATCTTGTCAATAATAGGATAGTTTAGAGGAAGTAAGTCAAATCAGGAATAAATTAAAGAGAAGAAACAGCCACAAAGCAAGAGCTCCTTTCCACCAAAGAAGAAACCCTTTTGGCAAGATAAAGATGGAATTAGGTTCTTCTGGACTGTAAAGTTCACATCTGCCAATGCAACATTTGACACCATGCATTGATGTTTTTGATAAATTCAAAGAAACTTGGAAATTTGAGACACTGGGCTGGTTTTCAGCATATTCTTCATTAGAATGTAACCTCATTTTACTACATTGTAAATACGCCCACGTCCTTAAATTGCACTTCTCCCTGAAAGGTTTTCTTAATCCTACATACTTGTACAGAATCACAGCCTTTTGTATCCCACGTGCTGGAAGAAACTTGCTTTATTGGGGGTAGTTTTTAATCAATGTCGAGGTGGAATTGCATTAATGTCATTAACACCACATCACTTAATTTTAGCATGGAGTGCTTGTGGTCCTTCTGACACACAACTACGGCTTAAACTGTGTAAAACAACCTTTTGTTTAACTCATTGCATGCACAACAAAACCCCATTTCCTAAATGCTCCATTTAATCACCTTCTTTTAGTATTTAGTACAAAAAAACCTCACAGCTACTCATCCAAGACATCCAAGACAATACTGTTTGTCTGCTTAGGAGGAACTGAGGTCAAATAACTGGGACACTCCTTCAGGTTTTAGAACCAACGAAACAAACGAGAGACGTTTTCGGATCTTCGGCTCACTGACAGAGAAGCCTGATGGCATCGCGGCTCAGTGGTTAACATTGGACTGCGCAGAAATAAAAAAAAAAGAAAGGTCTTGGGCTCAGTCTGCCCTGGTTTACTCCAGGCAGTCCTGTCCATATTTAAAGACATGCTCAGTGAATTTCCAGTCAGTGGCCTTGAACGCAGCACAGACAAAACTCAAAGATGGCCATCCCGGTGCTGCATGGTGGATGGACACGGCTCCTCAGGGGTGTTAGCTGCACAAGATATCCTCGAAGTTTGATCAGCTGAGGTTTGGGGAAACATGGCTGACTTCTGGCTTTTACAAAAGCCTGCAGACTCTGGTAATCCCCTCCTCTATACCTTCATTTGGCTCCTTTTAATGGCGGTGCTGCCTGATTCAAATGGAGAGTAGATGAGACATGGAGTGATCTGAAAAGTGGTAATATTTGCCAGCCTGGAAGTGGAGCTCAGAATAAAACTTTTTTGTGTGGAGAGGGATAGGGATTTCTTTCAGGACTCTGCGGTAAACACAAAGCTTGGCTCTACAGCAACAATTTCTCTTTTAAATCAGATTTAATTAAACACTTTAAAAAAACCCAAACATATCCCCTTCTTGAACCCTCCCTCCCCATTTTCCTGTAGAAATCTAAGTACTGAACCTAGGAGAATTAGATCATGAATGCCACTAATGCCGAGAGCATTTTGTAAACACTCCGATGTGTCCTGAGTGATTTCAGTTGATATGGGAACATCACCAGCACTAATGTAAACACCAAAACCCATGAGACTTTATTAGATCCCCGAGTAAACTTTTAATTGACTTTGTGCTTTTCTAGCTGGAGTTCATGCCCATTTCGTTTGCGCACGTGCGGCCGAGCGCAGACAGGAGTGACTCAAGCACACAAAGGGAACACGCATTAGCGGGGGAGATCAGTGAGGAGGAGGGGGAGTTGGAACAAGAGGTGAGGGAGGGTGTCATCGATTGCTACAGGGATGGAGAGACGTGTCCCTCGCTGTGAGGCGAGTCGAGACAAGGCAAGGCTGCGCGCCGCGGGCCCTTTATGTGCCCGATGACTCGCAGCTGATGTCTTATCTTGGCCAGTAAACACCCGGGATTGTGTGCAAAGGGGAGAAGAGCGTGAGGGAGAAGGAATGGCGACACAATCGCAGCAATAATAGAGCAAAAAAAAGTGATCTGACTTCTGATAAAACAGATGGTGTGAACTGAAACTCTTGATCTGGTCTTCTATGAACAGAAATTGACTTTGATAAAGAGAGCCGCTTTAAAAGTGTGGCTCCATGTAAATTATTTGTTTTGGATTTGTGAATATAGTCAGATTTTTCTGCTCAGAATAAACTGGGTTGTAAAGTTAGTGCACGGATGTTCTTCTGAGGATTCATCACCCTTGAAAAATGTTTGTGGAAATTATTTTTAGCTTGTACTCCTGCAATTGTGCCTTTGTCGATGAAATTGAGTCCCGGCAACAGTCACATTATCTCATGTTCGGAGCGTGGCCATTCTCCGCTGACTGCTTAATGGCTTGATGTACAGCTGCTGCCACTGCCTCCGAGACACAAAGGCGTCCATTCTGTAGGACAGCTTGAACAATCATAGCCTTACAGAAGTATGAATCAGATCGGATGCCGGCGGAGGCTCATGTATGATTCTGTATCATAAGGCCACAAGATGAGGCTGAGTCATACAGGCAGCAGTAGTCCATGCAGAGTATCCAGTCACAGAGCAGAAGGCGCCCTCTGACCTCAGGCAGGGAGGGACAAGGCTTTATTGGAATACTTCCGACGCAAATCCCCATGATCCAGACATGGTGAGAAGGCATTCACTTCCCCAGCTTAACCTCAAATGAACGTATTTGGTTGCTTCCGCATGTGTTCAAAATGGAACTGTTCCACCTCTCAGTGAGGTAGCAGAACAACAAGATGTCTCCCAGATAATCAAAGAAGATCAGGCTGTCCTAGCCAATCCCATATCGACATATGGCTAATCAGCAGTGGCCCAGGGTCTTGTAAACTTTTGGAAAAGGACAAAAAGAGACTCGCGAAAAGTTGCACTGTGTTGATCTGGGTTGGAATTTTGAATTTCCCAGTATTTTGTGGGTTTTAACCATAAGCTCACACTAATTGCCACAGATCCTTCAGCTAAACCTTAATAAACACCAAAGTACCTCTAAGGGATTTGGTTGGTGATGGAAAAGGCGACCTACTGTATCTGCAGAAGTGTGAAGGCTGTATGAAGAATAATGGATTTAAGTTTGCCTTATACAGGAAGTAGTTCATTTTCTAGATTGCATCGGGCATTGTATTTGTTATATTATTGTTTATGTGCACATACAACTTCTGATTTATGCAGGTCAGCTTTGGTAGGTTCAATTGCAACCAAAAGGAAAAGCTTTTTGTTAAAGGTAAAAGAGTTGAGAATAATTATCAAGGACACCAGCAACCAACAGTCAGAACAAATGTGTTCAAAGGATTTTTTTTTTTAAATCTCCTGACAGAATCAATAGACCTGATTGATTAAGGTAGATTGTCCCAGACAAGGGGAAAAAAGAAAAGGGACAATCGTCTTTGGATTTGAGGTGAGAACGTGATATAAATAGGAGGCTGTGGTTGGTTAATCTGAGTGATCCTGTAGTGCAAATAAGTTTCAACTGTTCAGTAGATTCAAGTCTTCAATGTAAAGAAACTATAGATTTCTTGCCCATTTAATAGGTGAAATTAAATTTAACTTATACAGATGATGTTTGACATTTATCAGCAATTTCATGTTTTCAGTTTTTCCTTGATTTTCATCAGTTTTCATTTTTGCATGACATGTATTGTTTGAGAGGTTTAGTATGCAAGTAGTTTTCCGTTTTCCATTTTAAGCCATTTATAGTTAATATTTAAAGAAACAAAAAATGTAGCATTAACAGAGAAGCGAGAATTATTGCAACTCTTCTGAGACTAATGTGCCAGATAGAAAATTATTAAGTTAGCTCTAATTGAATCACTTCGCAGTTCAGATAAAACAATACTCCCACACCAGCTCCAGTAACAGCCAGTGGCATTTATGGCCTTCACACTTTGCAAAAACAGTCAGAATAAAATCAAAACACTTTCTAATCAGTAGACATTTTTGGTTTAACCTTGTGTTTTATGTTTTTTTCACATTGTCATCATCCTATGTTGCGATTATTTTAGACATTGGAATTTCCTCTTTTCCTACAACGGAGATAGAACACAAGCGGGATTGAATCGGCACATTATCTGAGTGATCAAAGGATTTGCAGTTGATGAGCTCTTGTGAGCAGTTTTGAAGGAAAATGACCCCCCCTCGTTCACCTAAGAAACGGCTTCATTTGTTAAACTTCAAAATCAATTTTAGTCCCTCACTACCCCTAACAATGCAGAAGATGAGGCAAAGAATAGAAAAATACAGTAAATAACTCATAATTTGTCAAAGTTTTGGCTGCTTTCACTCAACTTTTTTTCAATTCTAGTCAATCCGCAGTAAAAACAGGACTAAACCTCTGTTAGGTCCACTCCTCTCCACATACTGTCACAGCAGATTTAGCAGAACGTAGTCTAATAATATTAATAACAATAATAATACAAGTAACCAAACCACAGGCATGGTGCAAGGCTGCTCACTGTGAAGTGCATCCATGAACTTGACAGCTTTGCAGGTGTGAGACCATCCTCACTCCCTTCAGCTCTGACTGCAGATGGAGCCTGAAGACTCAGGCAAACAGGGGCAGGGACACATGTAAGTTTGGTTTAATGGTAGGTTGACCAACGAGCTAATCTCCACAAAAAGTTGGTGTAGTCCATTAAGCAAATCTTCTTATCCATGACCGGCAAAGCTCAGAGAAAAAGGCCAGTTTGTTTATACATGACGGATGTTTTTCTGATGGATGAATGGACAATATCAATTATGTGAAGACAAACAAACGAGGAAGCACGTCTACTACTCCAATTGTGCTACTACTATATATATTTCATGTTTATTGTGCTGTATCATGCACACATCATACAACATTAACCCTTCTGCATGTTTCCGAAAGGAATTTTCAAATGTTTAATGTATCACTGGAAGAGAATCACAACTGGAAGGTTTCTTTAAGACAGACTTGTCGCTGTATTTTCCTGAACAATGTAAAAGTAGGTTTAAAATCGACGGATCACTCATTTCTATATAGGTTACAAAAAAAACAAAACATCAGTTGTAAGTTTCATCTTGGCTAGAGTTGTCTGCGGTTCATCCTTTTGATTGACAGGTGTGTCATAGCCAGAGACGCACTGGGCAGACCCCCAGCTGCCGCCGCCTCCCCTGTCAGTGTGGATGGTTTAAAGCTGTCTACATGGATTGTCTGGCCAACATAGAGAACATGGCGAATTAGAGAAGTTGACATGGTAAATCAGCGGACTTGGCCGCGGCGCATCGCTGCGAGCCACGCTTTGTATGGCTGCAGAGGCAAAGATTCAGGCTGTGAGTCACGCTCGTGAAGCAGCAGACACGTGCTTCTACGCATGTTTAGCGCTTTAACTGCTTTCTGCTCAAGGTTCTCAGAGATCACTAGTTCATCATTGAAAGTAGTTAGAATTAAAGAATCTAAATCTAAGAGCATCAGTGAGGATTTTCTGGTGATATGTAATTCTTTTTGTCACCTATACATCTATACATATGTGTGTGTGTGTGTGTGTGTGTGTGTGTGTGTGTGTGTGTGTGTGTGTGTGTGTACAGGAGAGGAGAGGAGGGGAGAGGAGGGGGAGAGGAGGAGAGTAGGAGGAAAGGGGAAAGGAAGGGAGAGGAGAGGAGAGGGAAGAGGAGAGGGGAGGAAGGGAGAGGACAGGACAGGACAGGAGAGGAGAGGAAAGGGGAGGTGAGGAGAGAGAACCAAAACCAAACTAATTCCTCCAAGCATACATGCAGTGCCAAAATGAATGTTTTGCACATATTAAATATGCAGAATTCTCTATTTTAAGAGAGAATTTTATTTAATTTTCTCAATTATTTAGCAGCAAATGGACACCGTGAAGCAAACAAAAAGTATCCCAACTTTAATAATTTGAGTAAAGACACTTGCTATCAGTTCTGCTGCCAGCAGACACTTTTTTTCTGGCTACAATTACAGTAAGAACTGAGGTCCCGTTAGCTTTCACGCATGAAGGCAAAATCACTCAGATACAGCAGAACACATTATGAGAGCATCATTAAAATCTATTTTTCCAAACCTAAGTGTGAGATTTGGAAAAAATACAACATTTATAAAACAGATAAGTGTATATTCACTGGATTAAAAACTAGCCAGCCCCCCCCCCATTCCTATCAAGTGTTGCAGAATATACAGAAGAGCCTGAAAGATGGCATGCATGGCTGAGCAGCATTTCTGCTTCAGTCACCTGTGCTCCCCCGAGATACACTTTGGGTGCCAGAGATTTGGTGTGCGAGGACTAAACAGCATTCTGGGAAGCAGGAAATAGAGATATAAGGTGCGCGCACGCGTGCGCACAGGAGAATGATAGTAACGCACGTTGTCGGCGAGAGATAGGGAGTGCAGTGACACGGCAAACAAAGAGTTATCATGTGGGAGAGAAAACTGCAGCAGTTTGATTAAACCTGTCACGCTGCATTCAAAATTGTGCAGGAATACACACACATACACACAAGCGTGCGCACACGCGCGCATGCCCATGTTCAGGCGTCTCCTGGTGGTCAGAGTTGTTCACTCCCTCATTGACCTCCCCAGATCCAGAAGCACTAATCACTCTGAAACCGATTCATTAAAATCTGATGTTTGTGTGAGGATACACACACACACACACACCCACACACACACACACTCACAGACACGCACTCACACACACATATTCAGTTGAGTGAATGGAGCAGAGCCAATTATATGATTCCCTGCCAGTTAGACAGAGATTCAGACATTAAGTATCTCTGAGGAGGGAAACAGTGATCACCACAGCAGATCTGCGCATTATTAGTTTATAGAAGGTTCAGGACTATGCAGCCCAGGCAGCTGTCATCGGCGTAGCAACGCACGGAACGATAAAGGTGGACCCCCTTTCGAAGGCTGCCCAGAACAAAAACTGAAGAAAATTGAGGGGGGGAAAAAAAAGAGATCTTTCTGAAATAATGGCTCGATTCTTTAAATATCGTTAAATCGCAGGTTTCCGAAACCTCGGCGAGCTGGAGAAATACTGCACAGCCGTTTTAAGCTCCTGAGCAGGAAGCCGCGTAACAGCGGTTTCCCCTCTTTTAAAAGGAGTGCATTACATGTGGTTGCATTGCTGGTGATGTAAACATCCCTCTGGGGCAATGAAAGTTGGAGAAGCAGTCAGAATATCCTGGCCTGTGGAAAACTTGATAAAAAAAAAAAAAAAAAAACAATTCTGTGGAAGTATTTTGCTCCTGATTAAATTTGCAAGGCAATTCCTTTTAAAGTGTTGCGAACGGGTCACATTAGCATGCAGTCATCTCTCCTCCGCCTTTGTTTGTGTGCATTGCTCTTCTTGTTATTGCTATCACTTGGAGATCAATAGAATAGTGAAAACCGCATGCACTATTATGGAAAAACAGCTCAATGGAGCCATTAGAGGAGCTCTGAAGGGAACCTTTAATGAAGACGCATGTCCCAATTTTTGATTGAGTTGACTTGACCTGATATCTGGAGTGACTGTGGTGAAAATTAACTTTGTTATTTCTTATTAATTCAGCAGTATGCAGGCTGCGGTCTCAGCACCGAGCTGCAGTATACATCCATTGAGCCTTTCACCAATTTGATTAAGAAATAATTCCAATCAAAAAGAAGCAGCCATGCATATGTAGAAGATTGGCAGGTTTTTACACATTTCCATGGCCCTGTGCTCCGGGGTTGGATTTCACGGCCAATATGCTAGATCGGGCTAAGAAAACTGCTTTATTGCACGTAACAGAAGGAGAGATGGGGGCCTGCAGCTGTTCAGGATTTATTGTAATAGCAGATGGTGGAACAAGTTAAAGGTTGATGGTAACATCCCATTCAACATTCTATCTTACAGCCCCATTAAATCCAATTGAGCTTAATTTCATCCCAGCGGCTTCAGAATCTGGAATGTAATATTTTGTTCACATTTTCATGCTACCTTTAAGGCAAATGTAACCGAAGCACAATCTGTAATCAATAACCCAACATCATGCGTGACTCTGGTAAACTTATTTTTCTCATCCTTGCAGCCCCCCCCCCCTCCCCGCCTCAGTCGTATGGAACAACCCCTGAGCTTTGACATCCTGTGAGTTTACTGCAGCATAAATCAGAATGATGACAGAAGCCATCAGGTTCACTGGCTGGCTTGTCTTTGAGCAACTTCAGCGTGGAGA
Organism: Lagocephalus sceleratus; assembly: GCA_911728415.1. Lineage (NCBI taxonomy): Eukaryota > Metazoa > Chordata > Actinopteri > Tetraodontiformes > Tetraodontidae > Lagocephalus > Lagocephalus sceleratus. The sequence continues at coordinate 7,166,760 of CAJVRN010000017.1, read as the reverse complement.
TAATCTATCTGCACCATTAGCTCCACGGTCACACCTGACTTGAGCCGCCTGGATTGAGAGATCTCCTGGGACAGATAACATGTGATATCTTTGCATTATTAATCGCGTATTATCCCATGGGCAGCTATCGTCTGGCCTTTGAGTCGTACTGATCAGGGGTCAGCAGCAGACTATTTTCTTCTTAAAAAGTGTGTCAGAAGAACGTCCGTGTAGATCCTCACCTCTTACATTATCCATTTACAACATAAAACTAATGAAACATTCAGTTCTATAATAATGTCGTGCTCCTCTCTGAAACATTTTGATGATAATGTTTTTAGAAGCTTCCCTTTTTGCCTTCGGTTCTTACTACAAAAGCGGAGGCGCTCACCCGTTAGCACGATCCCTCACACTGCTCTGACTGGCGTACGAGGATTGTCGCTTGGAAGTTGCAGATATGTCTTGGAGCGCTATGCTGCGAAACCAGCTCTTTCTGCTGCTGTTCAAACTTGGACGCCCACACCGCTGAACTCCGGGACTCAGTCAGCCAGAGAGTCATCTAGTCCACCTTTGTTCAAACTTTCAGGCTTAATTATATGCATAAATAACAGAGTGCATTCAGCCGTACCTCCTGTAGTCCCGACACGTGTACTCCGGCTCGAATTTTTCCGAGGCAGCCGAGGCTGTAATGCCGTCACCTGGTGTTGCCAGCTTGCTGACAAAAGTCGGTGTCAAACATGCCCGACTAAGAGCCGCGCTGCTAACAGCTACAGTATCCCAACAAAAGGCCACCAGGGAGAGTCTGGCCAGTGCAGCCATGCGTGATGTACATTACAGTGGAGCGCGGCGCATAATGGCCATGCGGGAATTGTGGACAGGAGGAAGTAAAACTAAGTAAACAAGACAGGCCGAACAACAGACAAGCTGTTGATTTGTTTACCGGGATGGCTTAAAGGCTGCTTGGAGAACACCGCTCATCATTAGCGTGCCGCTGATCATATAGAGACGTACCACTTGTGGCACATGTGCCTGAGGTTGCCGATCTCTTAACTGCCCTTTCTTTCTTTCTTTATTTTTTAATGTATTTATTTTTTAATTGTTGAAACTCACTGCTGGCAGATTATACCTCCGCATTGTTATTACAGTCAATTATTTGTGTAGGATGGTTACCATATGTACTAAAACATAATGATCACTGTTTCACTACACTGTATGGCGAAAGGTGTAGGTTGCATTTATTTTTCTGTTGTTTATTTATAGTTGAGCGGGTGACTGATGCAACATTGTGCATCGGGAACTATCAAAGCTTCGCCACGTTCCTCCTCTGCCACCTGAATCGCGATGCAGAATCCAGCTAATTAAATCTAAAACCCACTGAAGAAAAGAGCATGGCTATCGAACGCCGCACACACTCCAGGCTAGTGGGTGACTGATAAGAGACAGCTGCACACTAATGTGCACGGCGAGTAGCTGAGTTAATTTCAGTGCAAGCAGCCTCTTATTTATGACGATTTTCAATGGAATGTCATCCTGAGACAGGAGCAGAAACAGTAAATTTAGACTTTTCTGTGCAAGAACCTGCAGTGCAAGAACCCATTTCATTAAAAAACAAAAACAAAAAAAGTTTACAAAGATGTAAAGTAACTGTGACCAAACTGGATAAAATAAAATGTTGACAGTGTACATACTGAGACATCATTCAGTGACACCAAGCTCTTGACCAGTTACTGGAACTGGCTTCCAAATGGTGCTGTGAGAGCCTTGCTGGGAAAAGAGCAGCAAAAATTGAAACAAACTAAAACCGTTAAATTCTTGCAAACAGTCACAGGGCCAGCTATAGAGGGCTTCAGCTGTTCACAGACCGTTTCCGGAAAATATTTGAGAGGCCACTAGAGGCTTTTAATGGTTTACCGGCGCGTGTATATGGACCAAATCAACATTGCTGTTGCTGTTTAAAAATGTTGCTATGTATACAGATGGCGCTACTCCAGATTAAAATGAGCTTTCAGGCAACAATAGCAACCAGGGAGCCCTGAAATTTAAAGGCTATCATTTGCAGCGAAGTAGAAGCTCCCATCCTGTGTGCTTGTCTCCTACCTGTGGGCTGCCCAAGCTTCCAACTTTGACAGGAGGCTGAATAACATCTCCATTTCTGTAAAGTTCCCATAAAATAGCAACCCATATTCACAAATTGGATACTGTGGATTTCGGCTACTTCAGACCAAACTCGAATTTTTCTGCCCTTGAAGTGCTTGCTGCAGTTTAATAAGGTGGTCTGAGTGGGCCTGAATGCAGCCACATGCCTCATAAATTGGACTTGTTTGAGAGGAAAAGCATTGCTGGGTCCCGGGGGGATATTCCTGAGCGGACTTAAACGCAGCACGTTCGCTGCAACGGCTTTATCAACTCGGCAAGCTGTTCGAGGGCCGAACGGCAGCTCCAGGATGAACAAAGAACTCAAAGAAACAATGATGGGAGCAGATATACCTGGAGATTGCAAAACTGGTGGAAAAGCTGGTTGATATCTCCATCACTTCACTATTTCAGTGACTTAAACACCTGTTTCCAAATCTATCAGCATGTTTTCAAGTACACTTGGGTCTTAAAAATGAAAAAAGGGGCACTGAATAAAAAATAATGAGAAATTAAGCACTTTACAAGATCAAAAAGAGTACATATATTTAAAACGACTCTCAAAAAGTGCTGTTCTTTAGCTCCTTTTGTTCACTGTTCCTCCGGGAGAGCTTCTTGGCTAACAGTAGTGTGAAGCCAGATGAAAGGTGCACTCACATAAATGATGAAGTGTGAATCAGAGGGATAAGACGAAGGAGAAAAAAAAATACATTATTTGTAGTTAATAAGAGGGGAGTAAGGCCTTAAAACATGAAATATCTACGTGGAATTGCAGCCTGTTTCATTAGCCAGGAAGACATCTCCATCACCTCGGTCTCAGCTCAGCCGCAGCAAACAAATAATGTCAACTAAGCAGTAATTTTAGTTTAGTTCATGTTTTCACCACTTTCTGCCTTCATTGCCACACTCCAAATTCATAAAAACGTGCTTATTACAGCGCTGCCGCAAGTGCATCTGTTTTTTCTTTTTTTTTTTAAAACCATTAGCGGCTGTCGTGAGTGGTTTGGGTTGGCCTCAGCATCTGCCGTAATGACAAGGACGGGGTGCCAGCGAGAATCGATGCTTCTCTGCGGTTCAGGAATGAAACTGAAACAGCAAGACTGCCCCAAATGAGCTCCGGACCGCTGTCGTTTTCAACCACGTAATTGATCAAGGCTTTATTTATCCTGTCAGAAGACATTAACCTAATTTGTTTCCATTCACTCTCAGAGCAGCTCCATTGAATAATAATTTTAACAGCCACTAGTTGACAGTTGTTTCCTTCTGTTTTGAGCACAATTTAGAAATAATAGTTGCATTAATTTGCATGTAACAGGGTTACTCTTGAACCAATTTCCATATCAAACATTTATATTAATTTTGTTGGCATACAAACACTGTATCTATTATTCAATACCGTAAAGAGAGTGTTGAGGGTGGGGTGTGTGTGATTGGCGGGGGGTGGGGGGAGAGTTGTGGGGATGATGCAGAGGTGCATTATTATCATTATCCTCTTAGCGCTGCAACCATGCAAAGATGTCCTAGTGATTGGCTGATGTTTTTACCGCAATGCCCGCCTCCTGAATTTCCATTACAAATCTGTCATAACCCCCCACCACTACCCCCCTCCAGCCATCAGAACTAAATGGAACGTCAATACTTTGTATGCAGACTGGGCAGCGTGGAAATGGGCTTAACAGTGGGAGCCGTAAAAGTTAAATGTCGCCACTGGAGGCACGGCCAATCACGCCACAGCGTTGGAAATCAGAGAGTAATAATCAGAGATTTTCTGGCCCAGTCATCTCAACAGAATACTACTACTACTACTACTACTACTACTACTACTACTACTACTACTACTACCACTAATAATAATAATACTAATAAAGTTAGTAGTACCCTCATGTGCACTTGCCATTTCTTATCAGCGCTACTTCATATTTTCCTCCATTTCATTTTCTTTTTCTCTTTGTGTTCTCCTTGCTCATGTTGTATCTTCTTTTCATTTTCATTCATTGAATGTATTGTTCCATGATGGAGTCCAGAAACACCAAATAAATATAGGAAAAAAAATTCAAGCACTGTAATGAAATAATCTTGTATAAAATATGGATCGGATTGTTGAATAAGCTGCTCGGCTGATCTCTCCTTGATGTCCAGTGCGAGATTCCGTGCACAGCAGCACTTAATGAGCTCATTTGAATTACCACAGTTCTGACTGTAAGTCAGCAGGCGGCTGAGGAGGACAAAGCTGTGCCAGCACAGGGTGATAATGGCTCCCATATATTCACCTAAACTGGTATTTTCCTCAGACAACTGATGGCATGAGTGATTTTACTTTGCCCTAAATGCTATTAATACAGCAATGAGTGCAATATGGCAAGTGCTATTTATCATGTTGTACTAGCAGGGTTTTATAATTTAATATCTAAAGAATTTTGCATTTAAGTCATGATTGCTGACTTTAATCATCGTGGGCTGTCCTTTATCCTGGTCTGTGCTCATTGTGGACAGTCTGCATTGCGTTTTCTTAGCTGGTAGTAACACGTGCAGTACTTGTTGAGCAATGACTGTTGTCTTGTGATGTCAGGAAGAGAGGCTACATTGTTATCTGGGAGGTAATTAAACTGAACTAAAGGTCTGCATTGACTGGGAAGGTTTGGCTGGGCTGGACTAATGGGAAAGCTGATTAAAGTGTGTTTCATTCTGCTAATGAAACTCGTCTTCTCGGCTTCCAAACTCACAGACAGGTTCATCGGCAGACATTGGCGTCCGCAGGGATTTTCACCAGTACCTTATTATTCCAATCACACATTGGTCAAAACTATCTCTGTAGGGTTACTGAAATAAGTAATGCTAAGTTATTTACCACCTTTTTCTTGATTAAGCGTAAAAGCAGCTGAAGGTGCATATAACTTCTTTGAAAATAGACTAAAAACACTGCCAACTGCATTAGAAAAGGGCTTCTTTTCAGAACACTCATTTTGGCCCGTTGTATTGTTTCGCAATGTCATGCGGTGCTGCACTTTGTCGTTCGAGTCCCCACTTCGGTGACTTGCTGGGTGGATTTTTGGCCATTTCATATCTCCAAAACGGTACAGGACAGGCACTCTAAACTGTTATTTTACAGTAAAGGAGCTCCAGAAGCAGATCTGCTCCACTTTCACAGTTCAACGACTTGCAGTCGAGGCGCACTAAATCGCCTATAGACATGAAAAACATTGTTTGTTCATGTGTGCTAACCCCGCAAGAGAATGGCATCTTTCCCAGTAAGTACCCCGTCTCCAGCTCCTGTGTGCGCTGAAAAAGAGCTCCAGAAAACCCACACTAACCCAGCGCAGGTCAAGCAGGTATAAAACTGTAGGTGTGAAAGTTTTCTACTGGATTTGAGCTTGTATTTTTCAGCTAATCACACCTGGACTCTCTGTTCTGTGGACTTTTATCCAAGCAGATGCACCTTCCCCCCCGAGTGTGTGTGCATATATAAATGTATTTCTCATCCAGCAGAGGCAGTGTGAGAGCAGAATGGAACAGAGTGGCTTTATTTCTTTGTTCAGCACTTTACTGTCACCGGAACATAAACAACACTGTTCATCCTCCCACGTCCACAGAGGCCGCCATACATTCGCTTGTCATGACGTTGCATCACCCACACATTTCTTTTGTTTTATGTTTTTTTTTTTTGTTTTTTTTTTTTTGGAGGGAAGCAGAAGGGAGCTGTTGTCCAGACTGTGATGATGTAACTGCTTCTGGCTGGTCACCCAAACCCACCGCAAACGCGCTCATCTTCGCTTTGCTTCAATCTCCAGCCACAGAAATATGAACCCGCCAACGCCGCTGGCTACTGAAGCATTGCTGGAGATCATTTCTGATATCACTTCTGTCTGATTCTGTCATACAAACCCCGTCCCCTCCAGCCACAAAAATTAAAATGCACCATCAGCATACGTCAGAATTAACTTTTATCCTCTTTTGTCTTTTCACCTTTATAATCTGTTCATTTTTCTGCATAATTCATTTGTAAATTATATTTGATTGACATATACATGTATTGAGAGCCCCCTACATACAGACCAGTATCACCAGTATCAGTATGATTTAACACAAAGTGTGTTAAACAAAGGATTCTTCTTCCTGTCTTGAGAATGCTGATCAACACCATCAGAATAACCCCCAGATCATATTCAGCCTCATATAACTTAAGAGAGAAAAATCTATAATTAAACATTTCTAACAATGAATGTTTCCTAAAGCAACTGAATTTATAGAATGCCTTCTTGCATGAACAATAAACAGATGTTCTCTCAAATGTTAAATACTTAATGTAAGATTTAGTTCATGTGACCAAAAAATACTCTGGATGGAGTTTAATTAGCCTACCACTGGAGTTAACAAAACGGTAACCTTAACCTGAGTGACGAATCACTTTTATGTCATTATCTCTAGACACAATGGTCTAGTATTTTTACTTTAATAGCACATATAGATTATTTGGGTTTCCTACAGTAAAAGTCAATCGGCTAACAGAAAACATATTTAAACCCCTCTCGCCTGCATCATTTTCTTTCCAAAAGCCAGGCTACTTGTCCAAGCAGTTAATAAAAATGTGCTATTATAAAAGTATATGATTGAGTTTGAATGTGTACTGCGAATGACCCTAACCTTCGTGTGGCCACTTGGCCAAGCTGACCCTTCGCCTGCATTGGTGGAAGGTCTCCACCTGCGCCGCAGAGCTGCACTAACCAGCCAGCCGGGAAAGAATCCATTGTCGATAAGCTGCGAGGAGACGAATAACTGAATGTCAAACAGACACGCTGCTTATTTTTAGCAACACGGGGCAAGTTTGGCGAAGAGTAAGGTCCGCGGTGATAAGAGGAGCAGGCAGAATGTATGGAGCGCTGCTCCTCTGATAACCCGCCCCCTCCTCCCTCTCTGCGCCGCGCTTCTGTTGGTCATCTGGAAGTCAGTTAAAGACAGTGATTTATGCCGGGGGCTTCGCGCAGCGTAGCCTCATTACACACAGCCATTTTGAGAATCAGCAGATAATTACAGTATACATCATAGATCTCATGGGGCCCTGCAGATTCACTCTGTTCTACCGGGCTGTCATTTAGGCCATGGGGCCCCAGGAACTGGTTTCCAACCTCATTTGGTATCTTATTATACTTTTGTTTTTAGTGCTGTTGTTGCTAATCTCTGTAATGTTTAAAACCAGTGCAGGTGTGACAACTATCTCAATCAAACGGAAGAACTGAGCAGACACACACACACACGCATACACACACACACACACACCCATGATTCCATAATGTCTCCCTACTGTTTGTGAGTCGTCTTTCAGGGTAGATGATCCAAATCGAACTAAGTACGTCTAACAGACTTTTTCTTTTCCATGAAGGGGACTTTAACTCGCGCCCGAACGGAACTCAACCCCGAATATTTGGACCTGCGTCCGCGGGCTGAGCTGAACCCCGAATATTGGACCCCTTGCACCCCTTTAGTGAGTACCGACGTCTCCTTCATCTCTCACCAGAACAACATGCCATTACTTCCAGTAAGCCCTAATTATGGTGTGCAGCAGTTGTGCTTCCGCGACCTGCACGCCAGTTAACGCGGTTATTTGTCGGCCTCCCTCTCTCCCTCTCTTTCTCTCTATCTCTCGCTCCTCCCTCATTGTGGCTTGGATATCTGCTGCCTCTTACTTACATTGACGTATTATCCTCACAACATCATTAAATTGGGGCTCTAATGTGATGTTAATATCCATGCCATTTTTACTTGAGTAATAAGTATGTGTCTCATTACCTTCATGCTCAGAAAACAGGGTCTGATAGTCATCTGGGGACGGGCTCGTGGTGCTGTGCCTGCACACTGGTGGATCTTAATGATGTCGGTTTTTCTTACTGTCTGCTATGCAAACACGGGGTGGGGGTGGTGGGGATGGGGGGAGGGTGGGGGTGGGGGTCCCTTGTCAACGATATTCTGCCTCGGTAGAAAACTGCAAAGCCAGGTTTCCTACTTTAAAGCTTTGACGATGCAGGGATCCTCCGCTGCGCGTAAACACCTTAGTCACCATTGTGCAGGTCCTGTTGGTGCCATTGACGCCACTCTGGCTCACTTTTCTCTCTTTTTCTTCCCCCCATCCATGCCCCGCCGCTCCCCTCCCTCCCGACGACACTGCTGTCACAGCCGCGCAGAATATTATTGGGGAATCGGTGGAAAATCGCCGTTGATTTGCATTTAAAATACAAATGTTTTGCAGTTAATTCGATATCCGGTTCGGGGAGGAGAGTTTAAATGTGGCATTAAAAGTTTTCAGAAGCCCTTTTTTACGTCCCCTCAATTTCCAAGTCAGCTCGTAGAGATTAGCGGATCCTCGGGCAGTGTTGCAGGGATTTTACTTAAAAAACAAAAAAAGAAGAGCAGAAATTATTCTGCGTGTATGACACTTGAATTATTTCTCCGCTTTCATTCTGAGAGGCCGACTTGCTGGATAGCTCTGCGGCATAAATGGAGACTGCGGTGTGTCTGAAAGTGGTTCAGATCCCATCGTCTGTGCTCTCGGTGGGCATCTCTCTTACAGATAATGGACTGCCAAGTTTGAATGCTTCATCCATTGTTTTTAATATATCCATGGCTGCGAGCGCAAGATGCTTTCTGACCTCGACTTGCCACGGTGTCCTTCCCCTCCACGCAATCGCGCACACACACTCTCCTCAGGCCTTTACGCTTGGAACTCGCTGCATCCTGGAAGAGAATGAAAGCGCGCCGACTGCAATGTCCCAGCACTCCACTGATCTACACAAAGATGTTTGCTAGAACGCTTCTATCCATCCTCCTTTCTGTTTCTCTCCCGAGTCTCAATTAAAGCACGTATACATCACAGCTAGATTTGAAAAGTAGAAACTCAACACAGAGTAGCAGAGTCCTCATTAGCTGCCGTACTGCGTGGCTGATTTTGCATGATTACATAAAACGAAGGAGCCACCAGTGATTTAATAGCGTTCAATACACGTTCTCCGGCATTTTCTAAAGCATTTCTTTAAAGACTGATCACTCCGGCTGGGTTAAGGAGATGAAAATGGAAAGAGAGATGGCTCAAACGGGCTTCATGTGTCTGTTTTAAACCTGTTCTGTTTGTCATGTCCTCACATCTCATACTGATGCGCCAGCTCCCAGGTGCCCTCTCGCATCTACACCTAACAGGCTAAACTGTCTGTTCGGCATCTCGGGGGGGGGATGCTTATGAAATGAGACTGACGTGGGGTTAAGTTTATGAAGACAAAAAACAATTTCATAGGAAAATAACTGGTTACTCCGCCGTCACAATTAATGAGCAGAATTTCCCGGAGTTCTCTCCAGAGCTGTTTTCTGAGATCTTCTCGGCTTTGTTAAAGTGCTCTGCTGTTTGCTCATTGAGCTTCACTGGACTGAAGATACTACAGAACAAACACATGTATGTGCGTGTGCACACACACACCCACACACACACACATACACACTCATTCACCATCACCACAAGGGAGGCCCCCTTTCTTCCAACCCAGGAGGGAATGATGACTCTCATTATCGCCTCAGAGCAAGAGCGACCACAGTGCCCCTATCAGCCGCCCTATTACGTTACCCGACAGCTTTATTGTGTTGGCGCTCCATAATTTCCTTTCCCCTGTCATTCGGAGTGCATCAGGGAGTTGTTGTGCCATGAGAACCGAGGTTTGGAGAACCAGCGCGAGAAGACACAGTTGGCGTAAATGATTCCATCACATGGTTGTTTTCAATTTGGCCAGAACGTTAAACAGTGCTTCTTCACATTAAAGTAATTCTTAATTTTTTTGTAATAAATGTTTAAGGATGTATATACTCATCCAAATTGGAGTGGAGATGATGGAAACAGTGGTATTAAGAGGGGAATAAACCCCAACAAACAAACATACAAGGATGCAAAACACATCTTAAACTTCGCAAAGAACATTTTTTTTATATATCACAGTTTAGAAAGAAGCTTTTCTAGCTTAAATGACATCAGACATGTTGTCAAAGGCAGTTACAGGATACACAGAAAGGCTAAACATAATGTTAAAATATATTAATCACGCTGGAGAACTAAGTAAGTGAATGTCACAGACAGTGACTGCTGCTGACAGATTTCCTTGGCAGAAGCGCTGAGATGCAATGCTGTAGTTTCAGTTCCACGTGCGTGCTGCTTTGCACATGTCAATATTCAGATTTCTCTAAAGGTTAGGAATTTACCTCCATTTCTGAGAAATGGAGGAAAATTCCTGACCTGGTTTAACATCTTCACTTGTGCTAAGAGTATACTGGGCCTCTGTAGCTTTTGCCGTTAGCTTTACACAGGTAGTTAAATGTCAAGTATCCTAACAAAGGTCAGCGGTGTGCTGCTAAATTTGGGTTCAGATGATGACATATCTTGTCTACGATTGGCTTGAGGGGTAGGCCCGGGCAGGGTTAGTCATATGGTGTGATTAATCAAGGGTGTAAGCTCCTTTTTATATAAAAAAAAAGAAAAATCTTCTATATATTATCTCATTTTCTGCAGGAAGGTTTCTCAGACTTGCAAGTTCGACTCGTGTCTCGTGTTTACAGACGAGGTGCAGACGTCTGTCAAGTTCTGAGGATGAATGCGTCTGTCTCTGTGATGATTCATAAACGCAATGTAAAATCCTTAACAGTTTCAGAATAACTGCATCATCGTGTCCATCACGCTGAGAACTGAAGTCTGGACCGATTCCTTCAAGGCAGCGATAACGCTCTGAAGATGCTGAACCGCATGCACTTAAAAAGGAAGGAGAGACCAGCAGACGCAGACCACTTCATTTGAGAAGCCTGTTAATGCACGCCGTGATGATACCGAGGGAGGGGGGGAATGGGGGGGAGTTAGCCTGTAGATGTTGACAGTGGTGACTGGACAAGCTCCTCCATTAAGTTTTGCGGATGGAGAAGACTTCCTCGAGCGAACGGCATATCTGTCTGACGGCGAGCTACGAGGCGAGGAAAATGGCGGGGCTAACGGGGTGACGGGGGGGGCTGACTGCAATGCGCCGAGAAGGTGGCTATTACTCAAACACAGACGCCTCGATCAAAAACGTGTCGCCAGCGCAGCCACTGGTTTTCTGTGGCGCTTGGTGGTCTCCTCCCACTGTAACTGAACGCTCTCTCTCGGCATCGGCCCGGAGCAGACGAGCTTCTCTCCGCCGCACAGCCAAGCGCGTCTGCAAACGGAGAGGTGACGCCACGTCCCGGTCCCTTCCACCCCAACGGCGACTGGACACAAGGTGTTTTCCAGAGGAGCTGGGATGTGTCACACCGCCTGAGTGCACATTTGTCAAAGGGATAAAAAAAAAAAAACAAACAAAAAAAAAAACACCCTGACACTAGTGAAAGTGGCCATCGCTGCCCTCTGTATATCCAAAACACGGCTCAGTCAGCGTTTCTGATCATTCGCCGTGAGGCTGCAGTATGTTGCTTTCGTAAAGTGCAAACTTTTGTAAAGCCCGATCTATATTGGTCTTAGCCGCTCATTTAAGCATTGTTTTTGCTCTTTTAATCGCAATAACGCAGCCTCCTACACCGGCGTTGTCTGCATCCCTTCTCGTATTACAGCGATGAACCCAGTTATGGAAGTCAGACTGAATCAATAAAACCTATACACACTCTTCATTCTGACACACCGCTGGTATCAAGTAATGGAAGATACGCTGTTGATATGGCAGTTAGTTATCTGCTCAAACAGTCTATGAAAAATTGATGGTGTTTCAACATATGTTTAATATTTAAAATTAAATCTGCTTCCCTGCCTGACTGATGACAGCGGCCCGCTTTCAAGCTGCAGCTCCTTTTGTGCGCCGACTGTTCTCGCTGTTCTACTTTCTCTGAAGGTCAGTTCGACCATTAGCTCGACGGGCCTAGCGCTTTGTAGCCCACCCTCGCTACTCCAACTCCTCTGACCCCCGCTGCTCCCACCGCATGGTCTGAGGGGAGATGTGATGAGGCTAAATTTATCTTCACAGAAACCCGCGATAAGATGTTAAAAGAGAACTCCTGCCAGCGCGGCGACCCACCGCTGACTGCGAGCAACTCCACCTTCGCGCGGCGTCTGTCAAAATAAAGCACATTCACTCTTCTCTCTCTCTCTCTCTCCCTCTGTCCTGCTTTTCTTTTTCTTTTTTTATCATCCTCCTCAAGATCCCCCCATCCGCTGTTTTATTAACAATGGAGCTGGTGGCTTGTGATAACTGGTCACTCCTGCCGGCGCTGAAAGGCGAGGACACTCTATTACCCCGGCTGGATGGATGGGGAGAAACGCTGCCTGCGAGTGGTAGCGGCTGCCAAATCCTGCAGCCTTAAAGCCCCTTTGTCTCTGACGAGGAGGGACATTAGTGCGAGGGCCGGGGACACCCTCCTCAGAACCCAGGAACCACGTCCACGTGCAAAAAGCATCTGTTTCTCTTAGCGCCTGCTCTATAATTGTCTCCGCCAGCCTCTGGATGTAATAAAGACAGATGTGGTTAGAGGGAGTGGGAGAATTAACACATATTAAAAAAGATAAACCTGGTGAGGCGAGAGAGCCATTCAGCCAAACAACGGACTTATATATTAATTACTTTCCCAATTATCAGTAACTTTTTTTTTTTTTTTTTTTTAAACTTACAACAGTTCTAGACCTGCTTTACTCCCAGCGCCTGTGCAGGTTTGTTTAGGAAAAAAAAAAAAAAAAAAGAAAAATAGCACAGCCCACATGCAACTGGATGTGTCAGTAGTTCATGCAGCTCCGAAGAAGGTGTGGAAGCAGCTGTTGTGTTATAATACAGCTGTGCTAATGCCTTGGCAGGAAGGGCTGATAACAAACACCAGAACACACTATCTCTTTTTGCTTCCAGGCTCCTGAGCTCCCTGTGGGTCATCTGGTGAAGATGTGCAGCACAAAAGAGATCTAACGTCACACAAATGCACTGAGCAAATGGATTTTATAGGACTTCTATAATAAATAACAATATAGTATTTCCTGTGTTTACAGCATAAAACCTACATGAATACATGTACATGTCCATATTGGTTAATGTGAACAATAAGACGCACTTGTGTTTTATTTTTATTATTATTATTAGTAGTAGTAGTAGTAGTAGTAGCAGTAGTAGTAGTAGTATTAGTATTAGTATTAGTATTAGTATTCACCAGATATAGCCTGTGTGAGTTGAATAATCACTATCATACTTTAAAGAGGCTGGAGTCCAAGGACGCAGACTTTGGAACACACACTTTAATTCCACAATGTATTCAGTCTGCAGCGTAAACCAGATCAAACACAATGAATCATTCAAACTTCCTGTATTACAAGAATGCTTCAAACTCTAAACCTGAGGAGAATAGCCCAGCCGAAGCTCTCACACAGCTTTACCTTGGATGATATACACAAGGTTAAAACACGGACTTATATATTATGTATATAAAAAGCTAAAACGAGACTGTGTTGTTAGAGATTTAGTCTCCCTGGGCTGAACGGTTCCACATAAGACGCCCATCCGACCTAAAGTGTTTGCCGGCAAAGTTCGGTCTCCAGCCCCACGTTTCATGCACCACTCTCATCGTCTGGCATTTTTAATTGAATTAAGGAGTACTCAGTTTGGCATTTCCGTTATTGTTATCTTGTAGGTGTACAGGATTATTAAAGGGGAAGCGTGTTAAGTCATTTGTTATCCTTGGCATTCTAATAAACACGCTGGCTCCGGGCGAAGCCTGCAGCTAGTCTGCGCAGTTCCGATTGATACTCCCGCCATATCTTGAGCTCTGCACCTAATTATCCTAAGAGGCTGCTTAAGAGGAGATGAATGTGGGGGAAAGAAGATAAGGGAAGGCAAACGTTGGCTTGATTCTTCAACGTGAGTGAGTTGCACACATTTCTGTTTCAGGACTTGACTTCAGTCAGGAACGAACAACAAACAACAAAATAAGCTCTTGCCAACAGGTCTTTGTTACCTAGCATGGACCCGCTCCCGTTTCCGCAACTGCTTTTTTTTTTTTCTTCTTCTTTTTTCCATCGCTGACGCAGGTTCTTGACACATGTAACCCCATGGGTTTTCTGTCAGGGAAAGCTTGAATTTGCTAATTGGTAGCAAAGCTATTAATTGGAGCAGTGGAAACAAGACATGGAGAATCAGAGGCTCATCTCCTGGGAAATTTGTGTTGAGCCTAATTTTCTACCTTCAGTTATTGTTTTTTTTTTTTTTTTTACCTGCAGACATTAACTTGTTGATCAGGAGAGAGAAAGAAATATTTGCATGATGTTATAGGAATCAAAACTAAAATCTTTAATAATAAAAAAAAATCCATCTTGTACAAGACAAGTGGAACTTCTGATTCGAGGGTCTGCTTCACGATGGTTAGGCATCAGGCGGAGGTGGGTTGCATAATTCAACAATCGAAGGGCGGCCGAAAGCGAGCAAGAGACGTTTTGACAGCCCGCCATCGATTGGCTGAGGAAGACTCCGGCAGGATGTGACTGGGTGAAGGAGGAGATCAGGGCGGTGTAGTTTAGAGGTGGCAGGAATGCGCCTGAGGCTATCGACAAAGCGATAGCGTCCCCGAGTGAGCTCTCGCCGAGCGGCGTATATTCCATTTCATTTCTCATTGTCAGCTGCTTGAGCAGCTTTAAGCAGCAGCGTGCTGCGATTTGAGGAACATGGCACATGCCGTTTATCCAGGGAAATCAGGGCAAAAAGGAGGCAAACAAGAGACCAATATATAATAATATATGGTGGTGGTTCTTACCTCTGACCAAATATGTGACCCAAATAATTGAAACGGTTGCGCAATTGTGATGTGCCTTCTGACTGGCACTTCTGACAGACTGAAAGTTCAATGTGTTTTCCAAGGGAAGATTTGAACTTTCACTTTAGCACCTCATCGTGCTGTGCAGACACTTAGTCAGCAGTCATCAGAGAGCTAAGAATAGGTCATGTGTTGACTGCTGTGATTGTGACTAATTAGCCTTTTATTTCTCCTCACAGATTCACTATCATATTATCTCATGCAGACAATGGACTGATATGCTGTGATATGTATAGAACACAACTGCATTTAACAAATGCATCGTTCGGCAGTGCAGTGGTAAGCACCGTGGGCCCTGAGGGCCCGGAGCTTTTCCGTGTGGAGTCTGCATGTTCCCCCCATGTCTATATGAGTTCTCTCCTACAATCCAAAGACATGCGTTTGGGGGATATTCAATCTGGTGACCCAAAACTGACCTTAGTTGAGAATGTGGGTGCTAATGATCAGTTCTCTATGTTAGCCTTGCCATGAGCTGGAGACTTATTCAGGGTTTACCTTGTGTGTCCCAAAGGCAGCCGGGAAATGCTCTAGACTCCCCTTCTGCCACATCGTTAAGGGAGAATCAGTAGAAGATGGAATAATGAGTGGCTCGATCCTTGGATGGATGGATGGATGGATGGATGGATGGATGGATGGAAAGTGCACCTTTCAGCAAGTGTCCACCGGACTGAACCACTTTTGAAATTTAAATTCTAATAGTTAATGGATCTTGTGGTGAAACAGTGTCAGGAAATAAATAATGGTCGTATATAACAGTCAGACATCATCATGATCCATCTGTCAAAACATGGTGCTTTCATTACACATAGCGATTAATCACGTTTTTTTTTTTTGTTGAAAAACCACCATCTACTCTTGTTAATACCTTATTCCTTAATGCATTGAATATTTATGCTGACATATAACCATGCGTGGCATGACTGTATGACAAGTGATGGATGAGGCTTACATATAAAGGTGTGTGTTACACATTTATCAGTTTATAGCTAGTTTAAATATTAAAAACAAAGCTTACTGTGTGACTTTGACCAAATATCCTTAAATATTTCAGTGGCATTTTCACAAATAACAACTTCCGATTTGCCAGAAAACATGTGAAAATGATAATCATTTAAAACCAGAGCATTCATATCTATAAAAAAAAACTACAAAGGACCCTGACTGATATCGTTCACTGACTTACCTCCAGTATCAGAAAGACTATATGATGATGAGATCATGAGGTCCATTAATCTTATATCGCGTATTCGCATATGAATTCAGGGTCACACACATTTTCGCTTGCGTTCGTCTTCACTGTATGTACAGAGACAGACGAACTGTCAATAACCCTTGGCTAATCAGAGGCTCTGGAGACCCACTAAACAAAATCAGCCCACCATCGGACCAGAGTTGAGTGTGGAATAATAAATGAAAGGAGTAACTATTAAACTAAGGTGAGGTGGGTTAAATTAATACAAAAAAAAAGAAAAGAAATAGGCTTAAATATATTTATAAATATAGAAATAAAAAAAAAAGAATCTCCTGTGGTCAGCCTCCGTAGACCCAGTGGTCTTTGAAGGCATCATTAGTTGGATTTATCAGCACATTGACCCTAAAACTAGTACCTGAGGGGCCTGACTGTAGCGGAGCAGGCGTGAGCATACCAGTCTTGGATGGATGAAATAAGACTTTGAAGTGGATTTTCTATTTGAAGGATTATACATCAGGGATTTCGATTCTTGCCCATTTTTTTTTTTTTTTTGTCCTTAAGGCAATTTGCCTTGCGTGGGTGGAAGGAGATATCGTTCACAAAATGATTGGTATTTACTTCTCTGTTCTTAAAAGGTGTTTATTGAAGAAATATCTGTTGATCGGATGTATGTTCAGGATGGCTTCTCGTGTTATTCTTTCCAGCGTTTTGGGAGATACAATTGTTAACATCTGGAAACTCAAAAAGAAAGCTTTGAGGTCTCCATGATAAGGATAACTAAAGTAATGTGATATTCTTACATTGTTGTTTCCAAATCCCTTAAACCCAGCAGCTTCTTTTTGGGGTTGGATTTACATTACACTGGAAATCTGAACACAATACACTTGATTATTTGTATGTCAATATTTATTTGTGTTGCAGTTGGATTGTTCTAATCCGGGCATGTGTTTTTTTGACCCAGTTTTAGATTCAAAATTGCTCAAAAACCCTTGGCTGGGTAATCCTCCAATACTACCAAATATGCCATCCGATGTGGGGACCCTTTAAGCTCATATTTGAAGAAAAAAATGGCATTTGAAAAGAAAACACAAAGTACGATATCGGGGCAGTGGAGCCTACAATTTGAAATTTCAGCCTCCAAATCTAAAGACGGGAAAATGTATTCTCGATCAAATATATTGAAAGACCACCCCCCACCCTCCACCCCCCCTCCTCAGCTTGACTTTGTCATCCTAAAAAGCTACGGCGGCACCACCTGAACACCCGGAATAATTTCCATTACAATGGGGCCTTTGTGCGCTTGCA
This sequence comes from Lagocephalus sceleratus, assembly GCA_911728415.1. Lineage (NCBI taxonomy): Eukaryota > Metazoa > Chordata > Actinopteri > Tetraodontiformes > Tetraodontidae > Lagocephalus > Lagocephalus sceleratus. Next base: position 7,149,326 of record CAJVRN010000017.1, on the reverse strand, counting down.
CGTTGTTTTGGTTTACTTACGTAATGGAGGGGTTATTGTTTCCAATATGTAAATGATGTTTTTTTCCTGCAGGAATATCGTCTTTGAAGTAATCTCTCTGAGTGTGTTTGGTTCAAGTATCGTTCTCGGGGGAGTTGGGGAGGTGGTGGTGGGGGGGGTGAAGTTCTGAAATGTGATTTTCACTCGTAACCACCCTTGAATAGCCCGGCGACTGCAGTTTTAACCTTGAGCTGTCAAAACGCATAAATCCCCATCGATTGTATTCTGATTAGATTATCTGCTTAATCTGCAGCATACGCATGCAGCGGCAAGCGTTGGAAAAGCGACCCGCAAAAATGACTTCACGCTAATTCTGGCTGGCACACGCTGATGACGCCGGTATGAGCGGGAAAGGGGTTGTGGTATCCAGCGGCCACGGCAGGAATAACCCAATTACCAAACAATATGTTGCCTTCTGCTATAATTGGTGGATATATCTTTCAGGGAAGTTACAAATTATTAACTAAGTCGTCACATGTGAGCATTTGCTGCGTATTTGAGAGCAGTTGCAATCACGGCTGATGCCATCTCAGTTTGAGTGTGTTGACACATGAGGTTTTATTGGCGTTCCGCAGCTCCCAGAGTCTCGCTCGTATCTTTGATTTAGGCTCTCCTCGGTAGAGTTTTGACACCCGCCACCATTCGGCAGCACTCAGCTCCCAAAAGTTCAGAACGATAGTTGTGATCCAAGACGTGGCAGGTATTATAGCTCAGAAATCCTTACGTCTGGTCGAGGCTTGATCTATTTCAAAGGAGTGCTGATTTAACGTCAGGTTTGCTTTAGAAAGAAATGTTCAGAATGGGATATATTTCCTCCAATATATCAGAATAAATCTGCTTCCTAATTCATTACTTCATGGCAAAACAGCGGTTGTAGAATTTAATAAAACACGGAGATTGGATGGGGTCTTATCCATATGCTGGATGAATTGTTGGTTCAGATTTGGATGATTGTAATCAAACTATAATCCAGTTTGAGCGGATTTAGGAGCAGCCATCTCGAAGACCTAGAATCTGATATCAGAGCTCCGCTCTTTTCAGAGTTTCTGGAGGTCCGTGACTATCACTCAGCAGATGGGAAAATATTGGAACATGTCAGTTAACCCTGGCAATACGGGAAAACCACATTTAATATCCAGTGCAAAGTTTTAATGATTCCTGACAGAGTGATGTCATGATCAGTATTCCTGAAGAAATGAGCCAAACATTTTTCACGGAAGGATTCCGACACTATGTGCAAGTATATTTTTAATAAAGAGTTATTCCAGCTATTTGCTGCTTAGAGAGCTCTAATTTAACTGATCTCTGGGCTGATTTCACTCAATGAAAACTTGCTTATATTTTGCTCTTCATACAATAAAGGAGATTAAAGGCAGCACAAATGAATAAAACTCAAATCAAGCAAATTATTTCCTTTTCAGAGGCAGGATGATGCAAAAGTTACAGTCTTGTGGAAATGCAAAAATAACGTTTTCGCCACACTCTTTAAAGGACAAGGCGGGAAAAAGAAAAAAGAAGAAAAAGAAAGAATGAGTCACAGCGTTGTGGTGCCATTGAGGTTAAGCAGTGCACACGTCCTTGATGCTGAATGGCCAGAGTGTGTTTTATGAGGGGGTCAGGCGAGAGCGAACATTGCGTCGGCGAGACTCACAAAGGAAAAGCTTCATATAGGGGCCACTTATTCAGACATGGCTAGAGCCGCCACAGTGAACTCAACCGTCTGGATCTTATAGTGGACAGAATAGATCTTTCAGACAAAGGTGCACACATCGTCAACATCGACATCCCATTCAGCGCGACACAAGTGAACTTTTGAACGAGCTTGTCCTTCTGAGGTGAGAGACAGGCAGGAACAGAGGTGTGACTCTCGAAAAGGAGCCTAAGACTCACCTTCTGAAAGCTCACGTTAGAGCTTCTCCCCTAAATCGGGACGCTGGTATCGATAGTGTACTGAACTTTGATTTACTCCGCGGACTTTGGCGGTCTTATTAGCTGCACAGTTTTCGAGCGGTACAGTGGAGAGCTCTTTTATCTGACAGATCAGCAGTAAGCTGCCGTAATCAGTCTGTTGTTTCCTGCTCCCTCCTGTCACATCAGTTCATCCCTCTGAACATCAGCTGTGCTGTGATACTGAGATGGTGAAGAAAAGAGACAGAGGGATGAGAAGTTCAACGCATGGAAACAATGCTCTGACAGATAGGTTTTTGCTAATAAGCGCTGCTTGAACGCATGCCGTAAATGCACTGATGAAAGCTTCCTGATGCCTTTGAGGAGCGTCTAGTCCCAGCCTCATCCCTTAAAGTGCGACAGATCATCTTCCCTTTCTCCGGTCCCCAGAAATGTAATTACATGAGCCAGTGGTGGTTGTGATTGGCTACTACACTGGCACCTGTTTAATTTCCTGCTACGAACGGCTGTATGTCTCTTAATCACAGTGTTACAGAGCCGAGCAGCTTGTCCTGGTAACGTACTGTATCAGCTGCTAATACATTTAAATTAAAGCTGCGAATTTTGCCTTTTATTGGTCTGCTAAGGAGGATGCACAAATACGCCACCTCAAGTCCCCCCTTTGATAATCAGTAACCTAAAAAGTGGGTGTTGACATTAAAGTTAATGTGACTTGGCTGCACGCTGGTGCGTGCAGTGGTTACCATAGTCACATGGTAAGAAGGTTCTCCAGCTTGAGATCTTAGCCCCGTGCCTGCCTGGATTTCCTCTGGGTACCTCTTGATTGATTGGAGACTCTTGATTGCCCCTCAGTGTGAGTGTGTGAGTGAAACGCATGCGTGACCTCTCTAGGGTCTATTCCCAGTGACCACTGGGATAGGCTGCAGCACCTCTCCCAGCAGCCCTGATTGGAAGTAACCGGCAGCTAATAGAAAACTGATGGATTTATGCACGGATGGTTGGCAGAGAATCATTTCTTTGCACAGCAGCTAATTAGTTAACTGTAAAATGACTCTTTAGCTGCCCATCCTGAACTGCTGTGCACTTTCCAAGTCCTCTCTCAGTTATCTTGGGAGGCACTGTTCCACTCGTGTAATGACGACTTGATTTACGTGCCTAACGTTTTGTTCGGTTTCTTTTGTTTCGCATGTCATGTTCTTTCTGCTACACAGTTTTACGCTGTCACACCATTTACGCCTCGACATTCAGCCCAGACAGCCCGGGAACGCCAGACAGATCGTTATTCGGCATTCTGAGGCAAACCCTAATGTAATTGGATATAAAAATAATTGCGTTTTTGTCTCCAGGTCATTCTGACGTGTTATTAACAGCTCAGGTGATGATCAGTCACGCGCACTAGCTCTTTTGTGTTGTTGTAAGTTATCTATGAATTCTACGCTTATCTTAAATGAATGAAAGGATATGTTAAAAAAAAAAGAAAAACACAGGCGTGCCATATGATGAAAGTACGAAAATGAAAATAATTTACATCGCATCATCTGACACGTACTTAAATATAATAGGACATTAACGAGGACTATTTAAACATTAAATTAATACATGCTGATTTAGTTAAGCTCCATTAATTTTACCTACTTTTTCCCCCTGAAAACTAAAGCTCTACCCCCTAACCTCAGCGTGCTGTAATGCATTAGTGTAATATTTTTAGTGCAGAAATTAATGCTTTATTGGCCTCGCTTCTAATTAACCAAAGTTGACACCGTTAGACTAATCTCAGCAAAACAGCCCACACTTTTTTTCCATCAGCTGAATTGAACCGTGTAGCTCATGTCTTCGACTTAGACTGCTGATATTAATGGCTATTATTTTACCTTTAATGGTACTTTTGGATTTGACTGGTTTTTGGAGCACTGGAACCATATTTCATACATTTATATAGTCATTGTTGACTATATGTAGGGTTAGGGACCTTTCTTTCTTTCTTTTCTGAGGCACACTCACAATTAATTTCTCTCCAATACCACCATGCCACCAAAAAGCATATTTTTGAAACAACTGATTGAATGATACACAATAGAGGACCATTCTTGTGCATTTGCAGGTGTGTGTGTTCATACATCTTTACATTCATTTGTTACATTGCATGAAAATGCAATGGTTGGACTCATCGGTTAATCAAAACGAGCAAACATTTTTGCATGCTGACTTCTCAGACATCCCCTCTGTTGTCTGAGATATAAGACAAAAAACAAAGAAACTATGGAAAATGCAGACACAATGAAACGTGTTAGATTACTTTCTCTGTTGGATTGTTCTCTTTCTTCTACATCTTTTATTTTGTAATTAGCCTAATTATAACATCTCATGACTGTGAGCTGTATCATTTTCTATCTTTTTCTTGATGATTTTCACATTTTATGATCCAAAGTTCTTTGCTTTAGACCTGCTTTATGTGATAACCATGAGACGACTCTTTGCACTCATCCTCCTCAGAAAAAGTCCTGTTCACCAAACACTAGAATAAAACATCTTGTTTATAATCAAAGCTAATGCACTCTGAGTTTTGTTGCATCTCTACAACTTTGCCAGGCATCAGCTCACCTTTGCACCCGCTTAGTAAGTTATAAAAGATTTTATTGATTAGCTTCGAAGCACGGTCAGCTGTGGCCTCCAGCTTACAAACTTTTTATTCCCCGGTGATTCAGAGTACAGCTTCTGAGCTCCAGGCAAGGTCCTGGCTGTTCATAAGACAAGGCTGAAAACCTAAAGGCAACAATTGTCTTTTTTGATCCTCAGCAGTGATAATTCCTGGGGTTAAGACATCCCTACAGTAACACTTTTTTTGTCATAAAGTATTTTATAAAGTACTTTATCACATCATAAAGTATTTTAAAGGCTTCACAACTTAATTTGCTGTATGAACTGCGTATAAATATAAATAATTATTCACTTTTTTAAACATGGAATATTAATATTGAAGAGTTTGTAGGGGACTGGGCTGAGAAGCAGGGGGTTCTTAGTTCAAACACCAATTGTGGATAAAAGTTGGAAGCTGTGCTGGTAGCAGGGGAGGTGCAAGGACTACAGAGCATTAGAGAGGTGCCCTTGAGCAAGGTACCCAACCCCCAAATGCTCAGATAGAGTGGTCAAGAAAATAAAAAAAGATCACCATGGTGCTATGGATCATTTTGTTGAATTTCACGGGATAAAAATCTTAATGTACCAGTCATTTTTTACCCATATCTGATCATTTCTGTTGATTACCTCCAGCATGCACCTAAAACACACAAATTGTGAGTCTTTCAGAATTGACTGGTGCATTATAGGCCATCAGTCATGTGACAAATTTAAGTGCAATATTAAAAGTAAGCCAATTACTCTAATTTAATTAACTGTAAATGAGGTGAAATATGATTAAAGGTAGTAAAAGTACAAAATGCACCTTAATCTGAACAGTTAACGTGGTCATTGACTATATCTGATCAAATTAGCTGGAAATACATTTCTTTATTTTATTTTATTTTATTTTTTTACCTCTCAGAAAAGGAGTTCAGTCTGATGGAAGCTAAAAGGAAAAGCTAATCTGAGCTTTTACCAAACTTTGTTAAAGTGCTGAAAGATTGCTTTTCTTTCACGCCTTGTAACTTTCATTAAACACCACCCAGGGGGTAAAAAAAAAAATCCATTTGGAAAGCTTAAATACAAATAGAGTTTTTACTGGGGGAAGACATTTAACCAAATAAACTAAAGAATTATACTGTAAATAAGTCTTTCTGACCCACTGTCAGGAAATCAATGTTTGTTTTTCTGTGATTGTAATAACTATTTTACTCTGTTTCAGTTTTTTTCAATATCTAATTCAGTATTCAGTATAATTCAGTTTTCTTATAGCATCATAACAAAAATAGCACGTGCGCATGAGCACTACTATTGAACACTGTTTCAAATAATTGAGACAGTTACAAGCCTGATAAATCCAGTATTTTGACATTTATGACCTCCCCAAAATGTGACGCAGTGGCCATCTGCTAAAAAACATCAGAAATGGCAACCTGGCTATAAATATACTTGTATTGTTATTTATTTAACTGGATCGGGTTCATCCTGTCATGAACAGTGGCAATGGATGCTGCAACTTCTTATAGGCTTTTATGACTGTTGGCACACATTCAGCATCATCCTCTTAACTGGAGTTTGGATCCAACAAGCTTCCTGAATTACTCTCCTCTCAGAATCCTTCTCAGTGCTTTTGATGACAGGGGTCCTCCCAGAATGGCTGTCCTTTTATCCTCATACATACAAGATACCAACATTATGAATATCCAGTAAATATGGTGATGATGCCTCTAATTTTGCTTGATTCTTTGTTCTCGCTCTACTAAATGTTGATAAATGATAGTTGTTTATAACCTAGGGTAGCTTGATTCCCATCTAAGGGGTTCCCTTTATATTTTAGTCTTATTATTCCCAATTTATCTTTAGATCCTCTTCATGGTAACTAACACATGCTTGATTGGGGAATGACAAATTGCAGAGAGCATGCCACTACACAGCGAAATAAAACCCTCCCCGATTAAATATTAGGAAAAAAGGGGGCTTATCTGTTAATCCAATTCTCACATTTACCACATTTGGGTTACTGAATTGTGGTTTCAGATGTGTTTGAAATCATACGGCACACCATTCAGAATTTAAAGAGGCACATCCTCGGGCTTTTTTCCCTCGTATTCATCTGCATGTTGAGCTCATCATGTTTTTGTTTGAAAGAACTCCAGGACTGAAATGGCATGATAAACCAGTTTGGGAAAATCCTGAATTGATAGGTCGAAGTAAGACCGAGAGCAGCTGAGAAGTTAAGCACCAAAATTTGGGGGGCAAAAGCCCGTATAGAGAGGCTCGAACCTGGAATCAAACCAACAACGTTCTGCTCTATATTTGCTCTATATTCATTTTCCATTCCATCTAGAATCCATTCATTCTTTTCATCCATTTCATCCTTCTATCTCTTCCATGTGATCTACCGAAGTAATTTCCAGCAGCGGCAGCTACATTTCCAATAACTATAGGAAAGATGGTCTTATATATTTTTTTTCCTTGACTCGTATGCTCCTCTGGGAGCTGGTTAGACCCAGCATGCAAGCGATGAATGAAAACCAAATGCACTGTAAGTAACGTCTTTAGTGATTCCCGCCGTCTTCACAGCAGAAGAGTAGACATGTTGAAGGAAATTTCCCCTCAAGGATGTGCACTAGGATTTCCTCGTTTGTACCTTGGTGTGTAAATGCAGCTGTTTGCATAAATTTAACAATGGCAGCCATCCATGTAGAGGGTTCACTGCCTTATTTCTTGAATTTCCCTGAAAAAAAGTAGCGATGTGACATTCAGCCATGAAAGAAACAATCATACAGATGATCCACATCACCCTCATTTGCGATACCATAAAAATACCAGATTTTCTCATAAAAGGGCAGTCTAGTTTTAAGACATTGAGGGCTCATTGATCTCTGCTATATATTAAATTATTACGTATAAAAATGTGAAGATGGCGGCAAACTGCCAGCTGCTTCTGTACTGAAGTGCGTCGGGTGTAATAGGAAGTCTAAGCAGGTTGCATGGAGGTGACGACGTGCAACTGATGTGATGCAGATTATGAGGCATCTCTCTGTGTGCATCCCTGATCGTGTTCTGCCGTCTTAGTGAGGCTGCTACTGCTTGTTCTGTAATTCTTACAATTCTATGAATAATGGAGGAGACTTTCAGAGCGAAGGTGCATCTCACAATCCCGAAGCCCAAGGTTCCCAATTAGAAGCGTGGATAGGTGCCAGAGCACATGTTTTTCCACTGTATTTGTTGGCACTTTTGAGACGTACCCTCCTGAAGAATTGATGAAACCAAACAAAGCGTAGCTCGCCACAGATATTTCATGCTGCCTTCACAAATTTGCCACCGTGCGGCGAGAGATTGTCACGTAGCAGGGCCGCACAAATCTGCTTTTTTCTAAATGGCTGAGGGAGCACAAATGCATTATCTTAGTGTGTGTGTGTGTATTTTGTTTGTGTGAGTGAGAGAGAGAGAGATACATAGAGAGAGAGACAGACAGAGAGAGTTATAAAGACCATTAAAGTAAAATATAGCAGAAACAGCATGGGCATTAATTAATACAGCAATGGTTATTGGTTAGTGTTTTTTCTTTATTTTTTATGTTTTCATTTTTGAAATTCATTTAAATCTCACAAGTCTCATTTTGTTTTCCCCAAATTGTCTTTAACTGTATAAAATGACTTCCTGTGTTAGTTTAATGAGGTGATAGTCATAATATATTTATAGAGAAAATGGATTTTTTTGTCCCCATGGCTACACCGAAAACCTTCAACTTTCTGGAAAAAGAAACAGTTTTGTGCAACTTTTCCAGATCAGTTGTTAGTAAGTTGTTTCTGCTTTTAGAGTATGGCATGATCTACTCTCTGGGCTGCTAACTCCATGAGGCCTCCTGTTGTTCAGCTCAGTAAAACAACATGACCATTAAAAGCATTTGTGTGTTTACATGCCTGCAGGAGATGAATTATTAAAAGCTTTCATTAAGAATTCAAATAGAAAAACTAATTACAGATGGGTTCATAGGTAACCTTATTATTTTTAATGCTAAGATTCCATAAAAATGGGTCCAGAATAAGTGGAGCAGAGCAGCAATGCACCCTGGTAATAACCAGCGAATGGGTCTCACATTAGGAGACTGTTTTCACCGCAGAGCAGCTGTTATGGGATGAACAAACCGCTCCCTAAAATGTTGTCCCATTCTCCAGCATTCATTTCAACCCATGCATGGTTAAATTAACTGCTGAAATGAAACTTCCAGAGGCGAATGAATAGTATATGACTTCGTGTATTGGCTCATGAATTTAACGAATTCACATCATTGCACATCATTTTATTAACCTGTTTTTTTTTTTTTTTTTTTAAAAGATGCATGGGTGTAATTGAAGATTGTCAAATATGTCATAGCCTGTATCCACACATGCACAGTCCCACACAAACTCTCCAAGACATTTAATATGCCCTTTGAGACATGGACGGACAAAAAAGAAAATGCTGACACCTACGTGCAAGAGAATGCTCTTCCAATTTAATTAAAACTGCTGTCATGCTCCAGTTATTGTGACACATTTTAAACCTTTGCCTGTTGCTAACTGTAATAATGGTTTTATTAATCTGGATACATGTCCTTCACAGTTTTTATTGTTTCAGCAGCACAGGTTATTGTAAAAGCCATTGGACATTTAAAAATCAATATTAAATGTGTTATTATCTTTATATCGCATTTGTCCAATAGAAATTATTTTTGCGTGGCGTGCCAACAGCACTTTTAGGAGCATCTGTGATATGTCCATTGTAGTGGTATCATCCTGTCCACAATAACGGTATCACCCATGTCCACTGCAATGGTGTAATCCCTGTCTGCTGGAATGGTATCATCCCTGTCTGCTGGAATGGTATCATCCCTGTCTGCTTTAATGGTAGCATCCTCACTGGTGCATGAGCATATTTGTGGTTGCACTATTTTCAGTTTTCCTGTATTCATGAAAGGCTGCCCCACGTCCTTGGCGCTCCATCAAAGGTCAATCTTCACAGGCCTCCCTCATCTTTCTTTTTTCCTCTCCCTCACCTTCTGTCTTTCTCTGCCTCTCCCGCTCGCCCCACATTCATGGCGTGTAACTGCCGTCGCCTTTGTAGGCTGGGCGAATTACACAACGTGTCATGTTGGTGGTGCAGCAGGTAGCAGGGCCCACGGGAGATTTACTGGCTTTAATTACATTTCTCTTGCTGGCCATTGAGTGGAATGGAATTAAGGGGGACTGTTTCTTTTTCTCCTTTTTTTTTTTTTTCTAATCAGCTTGGGCTCAGTGGGAAACCGCCCTGGCTTTCCAAATGAAAAAGTGCATCGAAGCATGAACTCTCTGATACACTCGCTCACGCCTGCATGGTAAACAGTCGCGTGTGTGTTCGCTTGTTGGCTGAATGCGGATGGGATGGACTCTTAGTACTAAATCAACTCTGCATGTTGCCAGAGATGGCTTACCTTGGAAACTGATGTTAAAAGAGTCACAATATTTGGAGCATGAACCTTTTGTGTACGTTGATGGTTCCAGTAAGTGAATTGTAGAAGTGGATGCATGATTGGCTGGCAACTTTTTTTCCAGGGAAGCAACAGATGAAATATTTGTAAGAGGACGCTAACATAAGAACACCCCCTCAGGTTCTCTGACTCTCTTTTCTCTAACATTCCTATATGCAGCTGCTTTTCCAAAGTTCTATCCATCCATATCTTTATTCCTTATCGGGGTGCTGGAATCTACCCTGGCAGTCAACCGGAGAGGTTGGATTACACCCATGGCAGGTTGACACACACTGACACATAGCGGCAATTTTGAGTCTCTGATCAACCGAATCTGCCTTTTTCTGAATCAGCACGAGGCCTTAGAGGGGCTAGTGGTGCCACATAAGTTTAGTTTAAATCAGTTAGATGTTGACGAATGCTGTTTATAAGGGTTGTAATAAACTAATGTGTCAAAATGATGCTCTGCTATGAACTTTAGATGAGGGGGATCTTCTATTTTTCTTGATCACCTCTGAGATGTTTCTTCACCCTAACTGGAAGCTGTCGTCGATGCAGGCCTGTTTATAAAGTCCCACAGCTGATGAAGTGTAGCAGAGCAGAAACCAAACTATGAGGTCAGAGACAGGGTTGTGTCAAAGACGTTTATAACAAGCAGAACTCTTCCCAGTGCTAGCTGCCCAACCAAACTGGTAAATCTGGAGACAAGAGGCATGGTAAGAGACAAGATGAGAGGTGAGCTGGGAGAAAGATCCAGAAGGTCAAAAATCTGGTGTCAGAGGGGACAGGTGGAAGTTTCTCCTCAGTAAAAGACTTCTGAAAGCAAACCTGGAGCCTGTAGGAAGGCACCTAAGTGACTTCTTGACTGTGGGAAAAAAGATTCTCTGATCAGATAAAGGCAACATTGGAGTTTTTCGGCTTTAATTCTAAGCAGCGCGTTTGATTGACTGAACCCAATCGAACATCCCTGGAGAAACCTGAAGACGGCTGTCCACTGATGGTCTTCATCCAGCTGCCCAGATCTGGAAGAGATCTCCAGAGAAGAATCTCAGGATAAGTAAAAGCTCCTTAGAACTGAACAGAATGTTCAGAGAATATTTATTCTCAGCTTTTTAGCATAAGGCTACATACTTTGTAAAAAAAAAAAAAAGGGTGTGAACACTTTCTAACTGCTCTGTTCAGGGCTGCAGGAGAATTATCATGCAGCCTTGGTTACTCCTATAGTTCTCTGTTACATCAGCCTGCCTTCCACCCACTAGCGGGTTTAGTTCTGTGGATGTTTTGTGAGTAAAATACGTGCAAATATAACATAATTGTAAGAATGTCGTTTTTGAGAACAGTGTTGCCATGGGTGACGTCAGTAGCACCTTAACACATCAGGTGCTTACACTTCTCTCTCCCTTACATCATTCTGCTCTCACATTTCCCTGCCCGCCTCTCTCCTTTTTTGTCCTATTTCCCCTTTTCTCGGCCCCGGCGTCATTTTCCTTTTCCACTGGATGCACTTTGAGGTGGTTAAGCTGCAGCTGTGAATTTACTGCTCGATCAGGTCCCCCTAATGTATAAAGTAGAGCATATAATGGTTATTGAACAGGAGACAGTTATAGTGCACCATATTTATACCCTTGGCCCATGAGTCCGATAACATGATATTGAGATCGAGCTGCCCACCACGTGCGATGTGATTCGAAGAATTTACAGGAGACTTCACACACAAAGTGTGGAGCAGATTAGAGGATCAGAGTCCCATAAATGAAACAGGGCCCTGTGGTGGAATAAGATAAGAAGACCCAGAGGCAAGGTAAGGCATTAATCCTTATGTATCATGACATGGTAATATCAGAGGTCAGGAAAGATGTGAAGGCTGAAGCCGTGACCTTTGACATTCGGTCGGTGTGGAGGGTAAATTTCATGAGGCCTGACCTTGTTCCCCAGGTGAAGAAAAGGAAAAGAATCCAATAAAAAGGGAATCTCGCGCGGGACCCGGGGAAGACACGGATGTTAGTGCGCCTCTGTGTGTTGTAGGAACACAGGTGGGTGTGTAAACACAGGAGAGTAACCAGAGAGGCTGTATCCCGCCTGTGCTGCCGACGCCAGGAGAGGGGTGCCCCGGCGCGGATCGATAAGCACAAAGTGTTGGCTAAAAGACACAAACAGAGAGCAAAGCAGAGGGAGCACCAGCAGGCAGGAAGTTCAAACCAGCGTGATGATAAATGGACAAGGTGATCGGGGCGGAGAGGAGAAAAGAACTCAAATTTAGATTCAAAAAACAGCCCTTACACAGCTGGACCATAAACTGTTGCCATTTATACCAAAGCTGTTGCTAATAACAACACCAGCAGGGTTTGACCTTCCTTGAAAAAATTAATGGCATGTGTCACTGGACATGGACCATGATATCCATCTTCCGGGTTGACAGAAGGCTCGGCCCTGACACTCGGAGGGTTACAATTTACGCACAGTAAATTAGTTTCGGAATAAAGAAACTGTGAGATGGAAAATGACAAATGAAACGGCTTCGGTGTGTAGATAAAGGAGGCCACGAAAATGAAAGGCTGAAACAAAAGACGCCAGAGTGACACTCGCTGCCATCCCTTTTCCCACCGAAAAGGCTCGATTTCAGAGCCAGTGGATGGCGAGACACTCGTGCCCAAATAACTTTCCATTAAAGCTGTGTGTGAAGCGCATCTCTGGCTTGATTGAGAAATAGCTGCTCCACAATATCTTCAGAAGAATAAATCTTGGCAGTCACTCTGAGAGAAAAAAATATGTCCACGGAGAATGTCATGGTTTATTGATTATGCTGGAATAAATAATACAGGGTATTGTGTTGGCTCGTAGGCCAAACAGTGATACATCAGGATGGCGCATTCAAGTCAGAAGTAAAAACAACGCTGCAAATAGAGGCCGTGTTTTATTTTGAAACAGCTTTTCTATTATCCTCACGGACCTCTTTTCACAGATGTGCTGCGTAGGTGCTTGTGTGTGTGTGTTTGGATAGTGCTTTCATCAATGGAAATGGAATCATGATCGCCCAGGCATGCCCAATTTCAATCATCCCTCAGTCCGTTACAACATCGGAAATATGAACACATCAGCTCCCCTCCGAGATTTTCTCAGTGTTTTCTGTTGTTTCTATGAAAGAGATTATACGGTGTGCCTCCTTCGGACAGCTTGTTTCACAATTTGCTTCCGTTTGATCGTCCCTTCAACCATCCAAATGACCTCCAGCCCCCAACTGCCTCTCGGTAGAAACACTTGGCTCAGTCAGCTCCTTCTGTAATGCAGGGATACTTGATGCAATCAGCCAAACATGTTGGCGTTCCTTTGGGTATTTGCAAACACCAACACTCGATATGCTAATATCGCCATCCACAATTCCCCATGTGTTGCGTCGATTTGCTTTGTTACATTATTTTTTCTTCTCTTTTTGCTCAAGTTCAAACACTGAAAAACGCTAACTTGCGCCTGCTGTTATGTGCTTTTGTTATTTTGGCATTTTCATTTGAAAAAAAAAAAAAAAATCAGACTACATGATTTGTGTTCAAATGCCCCGTTTTCTCCTCTCTACTTCAGGCACTTTAAATAAATAAATAAATAACAGTTCAGCTGTTTTGCATAATGTGCTCAAGTTCCCAACTTTTTTGCACATTTGCCTTCCACTTGTGATCTGTCCTACTTGTCCAAGCTAAAATATACACCCAAGTTCGGAAGTCGAGAGCTAGCTTGACTGATGAGGTCATTTTCGAGATTTGTGGCAGTGGACAATTATCGGCACTTTTGAAACAACAAACAACTTCAGCCTGTCAACATCTTAACTTTTGACTTTTTGTGCGTGTGTGTGTGTGCGTGTGTGTGTGTGGGAGATCCTCCCACAGCTTCCGAGTTCTATGCCACCTGAACGTCGCATTTTTACTTCTACAATGCAATTGTTTTCCTTCAGTTTTCCTCTCGGAGAGCAGAGAGCACAAAAGGCTGTCCGTCTGAACGGAGGTGGGAGATGGCGGGCAGGTTTCCGGCCTTGCGTCAAGATTTAAGGGAGTATCTGTGTCTTGTCACAACCTGCCGCAAAGCCTCAACAAGACAAGCTTATTTTGGTCCTCCTAAGCCCCCTCAGACAGAAATCAATACTGCGTCTTCCTCCACAATGCTAACCCAAATTAGATAGAAAATCCATGGAGATGTAAAACAGGGGAAAATAAAAACGACCAAATGAGGGCATCGATTTTAGGAAATATGTATGTAGACGGCTCCACATGCAAACATCATTACGGTGATCCATACATCAGTCACTGGGGGCAGATTCATGATTAGCCCTAATCGTGACTAACCCTGATGCTAAAGGCTAAAAGCAGCAAGATGATAGAAAATCAAAACAGCTGCAGGTTAGAAGTTCAAATTCCCCTCAAACCGCTGGGACGTGGGCTTCAACGTCCTGTTGTATTTTCCTGAAATGCAGCTCCTGTTTTAAGCTGTCAGCGCCGCCGCTGTCTGACCACCAACGCGCTATTTCAAAGGTGTAAGTAGGACACACTAACAATATGACAAAAGCCAGCAGGAGGAATAATTACTTGTCAATCTCAGATGGGCACTGGAGCACGTTTCACTGGCAACTTTGTGGTGTCTCTGGTCCACATTGTGGACAGTTTTGAACCACATAGCTACACAATGGTTAATCTCTCTTTCTATGTGTGTGTGTGTGTGTGCGTGTGTGTGTGTGTGTGTGTGTGTGTGTGTGTGTGTGTGTGTGAGAGAGAGAGAGAGAGAGAGAGAGAGAGAGAGAGAGAGAGAGACTCAAGTGGATGTTCAAAAATGTCTTTTTTTTTCCCTGTGTGAGACATTTGTTCAAAAAGCCAGCCACAGCTAATTTAATTTCCTTGCTCTGGAATTTTGTAAATGCCACAAGAAGTGTGGGAAGCGGCGAGTCCAGGTTTTCGACTCCACAAATCACCACAAGATCAGACTGTTAATTAATCAGCTGATGGAGATAAGATTTACATCTACTTCATCTACAACGAACTAACCACAGTCTAATTGCATGCCACATTCTTTGTTTTTTTTATTATTGCATTATATAAAAGAACAAGTTCAAAGTTTTTTTTTTCTTATTTCAGAGACACAGCCATGCCGTACCTTCCTGAAGATGAAGGCCTCTTATGGCATCTATTTAAAGCAATAAAAATGAGTAACGATAAAGCCTGCTTTTGAAGTGTGAATGGACGTATTAAGACATTAAGAAAAGCAGGGGAAAAAAAAAAGAGTCTATTCAGGGAAATAAATTGGTGGTTTATCCGGAAGGCCCAGCCCATTCCTGCCATGTCATAAAAATCAGACATCTCCATTAGACACTTGAAACTCTCCTTGAATGGCTGACAGAATGAGGACCCGGTATAAATAATTAGCGCGCTTTTCCGGCATGTTTGTCATCAGAAATGGTGGAAGTCTGGCATGCAAGACTCCAGATTAGGAGACAAAAAGATGATTGCACTTGAAATAAAGGACTGAACTGGAGCAGACATGACAGGGCCTCAGATGGAAAAGCGCGTACGAGAGGAAAATTCAGTCTGGATCTTTGAGCGGCGCTGCCACGTTAGCGCGGTGTCAGGAAAGAAACACTTCCTCCCTCTCTCTTTCTTTTTTTTTTTTTTTTTTTTCCTGCCTCCAAAACTAGCACAGGTCCCTCGGGGGCACGAAGGAGATGGCTTCAAATTGATAATCACCACTATTCATTATCCTGGTTCCTGGATTTACTCTTGAGTTCATTTCCTAATTACTCGATTTTGTATCGAAAATTATTCATTAATGTTTTCCAATTGCAACCGTCTGCACAAGTCCTTAATTACCCCAAGACTCTCCTGATAAGTAATGATTGGTTCTTTCTCTGGTGGACCCCCCACTGCTGATCCTCTGTTCCGTTTGTGGGGAATGTTGAATGTCGGCGTTGCGACATTTTTCCATTCTATCGATGCAGCAAATGAAAATGATATGACTGGAAAAAAAAAACAA
The DNA here is from genome assembly GCA_911728415.1 of Lagocephalus sceleratus. NCBI lineage: Eukaryota > Metazoa > Chordata > Actinopteri > Tetraodontiformes > Tetraodontidae > Lagocephalus > Lagocephalus sceleratus. The sequence continues at coordinate 7,133,260 of CAJVRN010000017.1, read as the reverse complement.
AAAAACAAGAGTGGTAGATGAGAATCACAATCACAGCTGGATGAGATGCAGGGACGCTTTTGATTTTAGCACATATTCACTTGTACAGTCTATTTCTATCTACTTGAAAAAAATATATAGATACATAACATAAAAGAAGACGTTATTGAGCCAAATGGACTAAACTACATCTTGTTTTTATAACAGTTCCATGTTGTATTTCCAGTTAGCAGCTATGTAGACTATGTAATATCATATAATAATGCAGATGGCCATTAAACCAATGTGTAGAAAGAGTGTCCTTGCTGTTGCAATGCTAGTGCTAGTTCCAGTTGTATGTAAACAGATAATAATAACAACAATAACAATAATTAGAACAATTATAATATATTTGTTTGCATCAATCTGAGTGACTAAATATTGATATTTATACATGTGCATCAGCAGCTTAGGATGTCAGACATACACAGTCCTAAATTTCAACAAGTTCTACTTCAGCTTCAGAAATGCTTCCGAAATGGTAATAATAATAAAAATGTTACACTTGATTGTGATCCATATCTTTCAGAAAACAGTAATGCTGCCACTAAACTGCTTGCGTATGTTGATATGCGGCTATACATTGGTACTTAATTCTTAGTTACTATTGCACCATGGTGACTCAATCCAGGCCCACTGTGGGCTGCACATCCAAGTGTCCTTGTGAAAGAATCCTAAAATAACTGTGAAAGAAACCTAAAATAACTGAAGTGTTGGTATATTTAATGTGTACACTTTATGCAATGATGAAACTATGCAAATAAATAATGACAGTATGGAGAAATGATGCAGGAAAAAAATGTTTTCAGCATTCATTTTAAATGTAACTATGTGCTTGTGTAGGACAGATGCAATATACATCAATAATCCATTAGTCCAGTTGTCTTCTCTCCAGTATATTCTGTACTGCACTGTGGGCACTCCCTTATCTTTTTAGACAAAAGACACTGCGATGCCATAAGATTACCCTTAGATTGATATGAAAAGCCTGACTTCCTCTTTAAGTGCCTTTCAAAGTATGGCAGGCGTCCTGCGGGAGAACACAGATGGACTGTTTACTGGTCTCATGTCATTTCGCATTTCCCTCATTCCTCATGTTTAGTTTGGAATCTTTTCTGTCGGACATCTCTCCCGCTTTTATTGCTTTCTCCATTATTCAAAAACCGTTCGACAGACATACGGACAGAGACATTGCGGGGCACGCGAAGTCGAAGCAGCCAGGTCTCTCGGTAGGCGTCAACAGCTCTTTTTGAGCTTTTATGCAACTGAAAACATTTGACATCACATGTGAGCAACTTGTGGCGGGGTTATTTTTAGTCCAGGTGATCACACGCCGCTAATCAAACGTCTTGGTGTTGTTTCGGAAGGCAACCTAGCGACAGTGAGCCGTACGCTTCGCTTTGAAGATGCGGCATGTTCATTACTGTGAGGATGCTTATTGTGGTCTGCAGTCACACTTTCATGGAGACAGTGGTTTCATCTGTTGTCTCTGTGTTTTCAGAGCTGCGCCCCGTGCACACGTGTTGTAGTGCTACCATGTTTTGGATTTGGAGAGCTGGGGGGGCATGAATGGGGAGTGGGGGCAGACCTGAATCTTGAGGAGATTTAAACGGGCACGGAAACACAGGCCTGTGGAACAGGCGAGGAGTGTGTATAATCTGTCTTGCTCTGACTCGTCTTACACCTATTTTCTCCTGAATGCAGCTTATTTTTACTGTAAGTTGGTGCTCACTGTAAAAGTCTTTATGAATCATTTGTAATTCAGAGCACTTCAGAGGCCCAGAACGGACTCAAATTAGATTCAGGGAGGCAGCAAGGAGTGCTAGGTGAAGTGAAGTGGGGCTGCTTCCGTGGATGTTGGAATGCTTTAGATTATTTCTGCACCATTTAGCGAAGCTTCTTAGCATGCACAGCTGCTCCGGAGGTAAACACGCCTGATGGTGCAACAAATATTAATTTATGTTGTATAAATCCCCCCACATCCAAGTCATTGCCTTTGCGCTTATTGAACAAACTAAAGAGTTAACTTCTAATATTACAGGAATGTTCAGTCAAATATTGCTGAAGTAGTTCAAAGAAGCATCAACTAGAATAAGCTTGCTCAATAAGATGCCCCCAAAAAAGTCTATTTATTGGAGCAAAAATAGGAAAATGTACCCCAAAAAAAAAAAAAAAATGATGAGGAGCAAAACTGCACTGGTGGAAGATAAAAAGTTTTTTTCTTCTTCTACATCACAATATGTATTCATCAGGAGAGAAATTCAGGTCAGCAGTCTGTTCTGTCATCTTGTATTCAGTCAAACGGGCCCTGGTGTTTGTACGGTCACGTACGGTATGCACAGAAGGGAAGCTAACACAACTGCAGGCTGAAGAAGCTGGAAAACAACAGAAAAGCAGCCTAGCAGGTCAGAAAGTAAAGCGATAAAAATGTCGAAATGTGTGACAGAGCGCTTCTGAGTGATACAGGACAGGACTAACAGAAGACTAAATGTCATTTAACACAGGAAATGTAAGGTAGTGCCCTTAGGTGAAAGCAATCAGGCCAATAAAACTTGTCAGAAGTCACTGATTTGAGACACATAATGTTGAGTAAAGTTGGATCCTGCAGCAATTATCAATACTCTTGTCACAGGATATTTGATATTCTATTGGTTTGACACATTTAGCCCTGCAGCATCATCTTTTTCTTAATCCCAACCCTCATAAACGGTTTAACTGCTGCGACTACACGGAATGTCGCATTTGAAAATGTTTGTACTTTTTAACCTGTTTTTAAGAAGAATAAAGAGGGTATTAACACATATTAATGACAACCCTAATGCAATGTGACTATCCTGAGCCACACTTTACCGTACCTGCGTGTGCTAAACAGGAGATCATCTTCATTTTGAAGATGAAGGCCTTTAATTTCAAATAGTGCAGACAGAACTCTGCAGCATTATGATGAGTGGCCACGGTCGTCTTGTAAACCAAGAATGATTTTCTCCCACTGCCATTTGGCCATCATTGGCATGCAGCACCGCGTCGGAGCTGGAGAAATGTTGCTTTCTGCAGAGCTCTCCGTGCGCCCGAGTCACTTGTCGAGCAGTTCCTTTATCAGAGGAAAGCAGCAGGATGGAAGAGTACATCTTAGGCTGATAGTGGGGCTGCTGCTCCTGACTAATCCAGCTCGCTGCTGGAGAAATAAAGAAGAAAATAAGCAAGGGCTGGAGAAGGGAAGGGAGTGAAAAATTGTGTATGGAGCGATTCAAAGACTCTCCGTCATACGGAGATCATAACTTTTGATCTGCAGATAAAGGCGTTCCTGTGGAGAGAGGGAGAGGGTGTGTTGGCCTCGCGAGTCAGATAAGGAGAGATGGAGAAAGTGTGCATGTGAGGGGGAGAGAGAGAGAGAGCACATTTAAAAACATCTTATTGATTTTCACAAATCCAGTTTTCAGGTTGCCCCGCTGTATATTAAATAAGAGAAGGTTCATTGTCTATTAAAAGAAGTACATTCAATTGTAATGGCTCCTGCAAAACATCCTGGTGTAGCTTTTACGCTGTGCCGGCTCGAAAATCCTGATTGCATTTTACATGCCAGACACACATTAATATTGTAGATGGCAGGAAAGATGATGGGATGCAGCATGTTCATTTTATTTTGCGGGAATCACATTGCCGCTCAGACGGGTTTGCCTGCACGCAAAATCGATGCAAACAGGAGCCTGTGTGAGTCTGTTCCAGCCAGTAAGACATAGAAGTCACGAATACATTCCCGACTGCATGTATCAAACTCTTAATAATCATAATTTGGGAATTCATGTTAAGCTGCATTGTCGTCGCTCCCTCACCAGTGGAAATGGGAGCATATCAGCAAGGCACAGTGATTTACCTGCCGAAGGCGCACGAGTGGAGACAGTCGGAGTGACAGCAGCTCTGGGAAATGCTGCAGATCTTCGTAGCGTCTTCCTCCACAATGTGTGTTTTCAATTCTGAATGGATAATGGAACAGTCTAGAGCCCTGGGAAGGCCCCCTTTCTACCCCGCGCAGAGCGTTGAATGCGGGTGATGTTCTGCCTGGAGGCTAACTGCAGCAATAAAAAGCATGTCAGGCGGACAAGTTGTCAGCACGTAGTTCAGCTGGTGACGGAGCAATTTTGGTTGGTTCCAGATTTGAGGAAACTTGCTGACATCCATGGTCATACAGCAATCTAGAAAAATAGTAAATGTAGCCATTTTTGAGAGGTCTTGAGCACTATTCCCACACAGAAGAGAAGGAAATTAAACAGAGTCGAAATGACAATTTTCTGTGAACTAACTAGGTGACTTGTGTCCAACTGGACAAGTAGTCCTTGTTTTTAACCAAACCCACAGACATGTTAACATTCTATCTAGAGTAATTATATCACACCTATTTAATTATTTCATTTAAAAACTATGGGCCTAGTAGGAGATAAAGTCATGGTCAAACGCCTATGTTGAAAAGGCCGCTGCCATAGGATCCCATGATATCTGTCCTTGTGTTTGTCTTACACTCTGATGTCTTACTTGGTTGAGAAATGGCATCTTTGGAGGACACAGCCTCCTCTTCCATAAAGGCATCCCGACGACATGTGTCTATTTATCTCTACCCTTGCATCGTTTTGCTCAGAAGTTACAGAATCAGTCAGGGTTTTGGTCTGTTCCAGTTGTTTGAATGATTCTCTTTTTTCTTTTTTCTTTCTGAGATTAAACATTGATTTTACGCAGTTAATCAGACCAGCCCAGAAAACAGGACTGAATGGCCTGGATACGTGTTGATATTCTTGACTTGGGGAAAAATATGGGTTTTGGATTTCACACCAATTGTAGGAAAGTGACAGTTTCTTGTCACATTATCAATGACGGTGGGCACACTGTGGTAAACATAGTCCGATCTAGGTTGTGGGTATGATTCAAGGCCCTTGTTGCACACTCTCAAGGTGCCTCTATGTACTCCTGTTTTTCTCCAAAAAACTGCACATTTGTTTGATTGGAGCCTTTAAATCTCCTCTTGATGTCAGTTTGTGTGTGACTGATGTGTCCTGTGATGGACTTGTGACCTGTACAGGGACAGGGTTACTTCCTGCCCAGTGACTGCTGGGAGAGATGGTCCACCACCCACCTCCTCATCTGTGGTAAACAGATTGATATTATCATACTAAATTATTTCCATTCCAGATTGAAATAAATTACCAGAATTACCTGTTTTTTTTTTTTTTTAATTGGAGGCAGCACTCTCCATGTTTTCTCTGGGTTTTAAAGTTATGTTTCTGCTTGCACTAAAATGTTTAATGGTAGTAAATGTATTCCAAAAGACTTAACTCTTTATGCCCTAACAGTCCACCCACATAATCAACTACTATAAAAAGATAATAATATAAGCCAATGGTGATTACTTTTAACTGCTACTTAAAATTTATACTATCACATTCACAAAACAAGCCCAAAAGAAGAAGGAATTCACATAGCTTGCTGTGAATCATGTTTGTAGTCCAATGAGAGAGAAGAAGCTCCAGATTCAAATGATACTAAACATTCTATGGACTATAATACCAAGCTGAATTGAGTTTAAAAGACTTAATACACCTACTAACGAGAGAAACAAGGCCATGCTCAGAGAGCTATTCTGGTCTGATCTATCAGAGTCTTCACCTTTGACTAAACCATTTCCAAATTAGACATGCTCATTGTTATTCCCATCTTATCACCTTTCATGTGAGCTAAGGAAAATGATCACCCTTTCAGCTTTCACAAGTTTATCATGTACAACCAAAATGGGGGCCCAAAGTTCAAACAACCATCATGTGTGTTTTGGCCTGTGTAAATCAGTGTTTCCACATTCACTAATTGACTCCATCGGTCATACTTTGAGAGCTTTTTTAATCCTTCAAGTCGGCTGTGGCCAAATATCCACCATCACCAGTCAAAGCACTCACCAGTAAAAAGCCTCAGGAATGACATATTAAATGAATACACAGCTCAGCATTCTTTCAATGTAGATTGAAGTCGAAGTCTCGCATCTTCCTCCGGACTTCAGAAAAGCCCAGTGAAAGACATGGTACATGCACCCATTCCCCCTTGCTATCTCCTTCCTTTGAAGGGATGACAGCTACATCACAGCGAGTCAAAAATTTGAAGCCATACTTGGCAGCCCAGTGCTAGTTTTTTTTTTTTCTTTTCTTTTCGCTGAGCGGCGGAACTCGGGGATCCTACAGACATCACAGAATTCGCTTTATTTCCCTCGCTGCTTCTGCTCTCTGTTGTTATCCTCTGAAGGCTCAGTATGACCCCCCCCGACACTTTGTTGTTATTTTCAATATAAAATATCCATTCAGGGATTACTTGATGCTTCTCGCTGTTTATTCTTCCATCCGCCTGCACGGTTCTTACTAAACGCAAGACAAATTGAGCATTTTCGGAACTGGCACTTCAGTGGGAGCGTCTGTCAGTATTGCGCCCCACGAGCGATTGAAAGTTAATACACCATGGATGCATGACAGTGGTGATTATTTTGGGGTGTAGTTCAGAAAGGAATGCTTGTTTTCTTCCTCTTGGTTTATGTTTTTTTTTTACCTCTCAATCAAGGCTTTGGTCGACAGAGAGTTAAGACAAAAACTCTTCCAGGAAGAAGCAACTTGAAATGGAAGACTGGTAATGAGGTTGGTTTTCCTTAACCATAAGTGGAGTGTCTGTGTATCAGAGATCTCCTGTGGTCAGATCCTGCCGTCTCCCCGCAGTTCCTACCAGGTCTCCTGATGGGTTTCATCTCCCCATCTACTTCCTGGAAGCCAGTCTAGTTGAGACCCTGCCTCAGCCCTTTCCCTTCTCATCTGTTTGGAGCGGCGCTCCTGTTTATAGCCAGTCAGAAGGCTTTATGGGACACTCACAAGGGTAAGGCCGGGGCTCGCAGAGGTGAGCACCGCTCTGGTGTTAGCTATTTATCACGAGCGTAGCAGGGATGGAGGGAACATGCTGTGAATGCAGAATGCTGTGAACAGTCTCTTGATGCTGTCAGTGATACAGAGGATGCCATGGGCCAATAATGTCTTCTGGTTTAAAGGACTTTATATCGGAGGAAACATGAATACAAAGCAAAGAGAGTGTTTACACACCGTTATTCATGTTTTTTGTAGCAGATAAAGTGTTTGCTGCATCAACTTAGTACTGAAGTGTCCTTGCAGTCTATTTGAAGCTAACATTCAGGGTTGAGGAATTTGAAAAAAAAACATTTACAGCATCAAAAAAAATTATGATTCCAAGCCTGCATGGAATGTACTTCAACATCCCATTGTTAAATTCAGCCTATCCAGTGGTTCCCAAATGTCGACTAAATCACTATAAAGAATGCCAATGAGCTCAAATAAGATGGCAGTAACCAGAAATATCTATCACAAATTTATATATCAATGGGTTTGAATATGAGTACTGTTACTGGTACTATTACTGTGTTACAATTTTGTAACATAACATCATCAAAATATTTTGACAATATGTCTTCACAGCAGATGTAGAATCAAAACATAATAAACATAGCTGCTGGAACCTGCACATTCATGAAAATGAATGGTCCAAATTCATGATAAGATCAATTGGTGATTTCTCTTTGTGCTGAAACAACAATAAACACCTAGTCTGAGATTATTGTGGACCTCTCGATCTTGTCCTTCTGCATCCTGTCACTTGAATCAAAAGGACACAACTGACTCAGTTGTAAACATTCCATTTCAAAGTCCCACATCTATTTCGAGTGGTAGGGCAATACAGAAACAATATACCCTTCAAATTCTGACAGTCTTTTAAAGGGAAAAAAAGGAAAAAATAAAAAATGGGGGCAGTTTTATGATCATTCCTTACAAAATGACATCCTTTTATCCCTGCCACATCCTCCCTTGGTGTGTCAGTATATCCGTACTGGCTTTCGTTTGCCCTCTTTTTTTCCGCTTTTGGCAGGAAAAGACAAGAGACATGAAACATTTCCCCGCTTTTTTTTTTCTCCATCTTTGACAAATCTTGTGAAGAAGAGAAGATGGAGAGGGGAGGTGTGCTTTTTTTCCCCCCCTGCAACTGCCAAGCAACCAAAATAAAAACGGCTTCTCTGCATCTCAGAGATCACCTCTACCTCAAAGACCTCAATAGTAGCGGCGCCATCTTTGAGGCTCCCAAAATGAATGTTAGGAGGGGACATCAAACGCACCACGCTATAACGCACACACTGCAAAAATCTTGCAGTCAGCATCTTATTTCCTGTGTCTGCTACCCACTTTCATTTTCTCTTTTTCACTTATTAGAACGTGAGTGGGAATGTATTGTAATTTATCGAATTTTAAGAGACTTTGATGACATCCAGCTGCATCCTTTTATCCACTTTAAACCGGCTGACATTTCCAGGTAATAGGCTTGTCTCGGATACAAAAGGCTGGACCTGACATCTACCTGATGATGCCGGCGGTTGTTGGCAGGTTGACTGACAGCCAGGAACCACATGCAGGGTTGGTTCCTCTCTATATGTAATTAGTTTCCGAGAGGGAAATTAATTTGATTTAGCTTATTTCCCCACCCCAAATTCCTCCCCCGATAGCCTTTTAATACCAGTCTGGCCTTCTAGACAGGACTATTATTCACATATTGAAGTGGTTTGAATGGGCCAAATAGAAAAAAAAGATAACATCAAGAGGGCAATTTGATGGACCAAAAGAGATGAATTACATCTAAATGGAATACAGTATAGAAAAAGTGAAAAAATAAATAACTAAAAGCCAAAGCGTCCAAAATTGTGTTTCATGGCACAATTTATGAGCAGAGGTTCCCATGGAAGTGGATGCCAGACAGCTCTAAAAGAGCTGCCAGGGTAGCAAGAAGCAGGGTAAAGTGGCTTTTTTGTAATGGATGTAGGAGCTCTTTTTTCCTTCAGATATTCCCTACACATAAACACATCAGAGAACACCTCGCTTGAGGGAGGCGACAGGGGCTGCAGAGAGAGCGTGTAGTGGCATAGAATTACCATGAATAATTAAAAGACTGGTGTGAGCATTCTGGTAGCTCTTTGATTGACTCTGAAAGCCTCAGGAAGAAATTGGCAGATGCGAGCAAACTGCAAAATGGCCAGCTCTTTGCTCTCAGCCCTGCGCCTGCTAAGATTTGCTTGGCCAAAACCTTGAATCAGCACCGTGCTCGGGGGCCCCTTTTGTGTCCCTGTGCCCCAGAGGGAAATTCACAGTTTTACTTAAAAAGAAAAAAAAAAAAAAGTTGGCGAGGAGGTAGTCCGAGGTGAGCGATTTTCATTTTTCCCTTCTCTGACTCTAATCCGGTGACTGGAAACCTGTTGATTTGGAGGCAGCTTTGTTGTTTTGTTCGATTGTTGCACTCCCACCTGCATTCATTTCTAGCACACCATCACGTGCAGAGTTACAATGGGACAAAGATGTCTGACATATGTCAGCGTGGAGGAGAGCGGATGAATATGCTGAATGCACAGGAAAGAGAGGTCAACAAGGACTTAGGGGGGGTGATGGTGGTGGTGGTTGGCAGCAGCCCCTCACCTTCCCAGAGTGTCCGGATGTGGGCAGCATCCCATTACTCATCCATATCATTCTGCTAAGCCAGCACCACTGTCCTTAGATATGTGACATGAAGGCCATTCAGTTAAATGAAACCTGCAGGTGACTCATGTTGTTTTGTTATAGGTCACCAGCAATCGCCCTGGCGACTGAGCATGTTCAGTCTCGCTGACCTGTTGAGATTGTAACTTTGTACTCCAAAGGGCGAGGAAAGACCTTTGTGTTCTTCAGAGGATCTGTATATTTCCATATGCTCTCCTGCATTGCGTTCAAGGCTCAACAAATCACGTTAGCACTCTTTTGTTGTTGCTTTTATCCCCTCACTGTTGCAACAGATGAACATTTCTCCGTCATAATTTTGCTTTGGTTGACGTTCGTGACGGGGCTGCATCTCCGCTAAGCCGCGCGTGTTCCATATTCCCAGCAGATTGGCGGCATGCCAGCCAAGTAGGCGCCACTGTCGATAAACATACGACTGTTCCAGGCTTCGTCTCAGCTGCGCCTTTCATCTGTTCACGTGGCCTCACTCCTTCGTCATTAGATTTGGTTGGAAGGTCGACGACACTTGTCACCATCTTTACCGTTGTTGCTACCTTTGATCCTTTTGGTGCTAATGTCAGTGCAGATAAATGAAAATGCATTTTTAAAACGCTGACGTCTCCTAGGGGGAAAACAAATTCTAACTTCCATGTAGCACCAATCCTGATGGCCTCTGTTGCCTAGTTGCATTTTGCTTTACTTCCACCAAACAGAGTGCTTTTAAACACACCTCTCAACACAAAATCACCATTCAACATTTCAGACATTTAAAAAAAGGTGGCCACAGCTGACTTTACAGATTGTTATTTTTTTTAAATAATGATTTGCATGAGGGAACTGCTAACCAGACACATCTTAGTCTTAAAAAAAAGCCCATGCTGGCTGTACGTATTGCACCTGAGAGGTTTTGTAATCGTAACACGGGCTAGAAAGTTCTAAAACAGCAACAGGTTTGCTCACAAAATGAACAATAAATTCCTCACGCAGGAGGCATAAAGGTAGCCCAGTGACATTGCCTTAATGCAACATCCCCATAAATAAGCAGTGTCACAATGCACCATTGTTTGTTTCTGGTCAGAATTTAATATCTCCGTCATGTTCCGCCAAGGTGTGAAAATGTTGGAGGCTGCAATGGAACAATGGAGCAGCATGCTGGCACAATGGAGGAGGTGTTTAAGGAAAAAAAAAACAAAAAAACACAAGGTGTCGCTGTCAGTCATTTTCCGAACGGTGCTATCTGATTGTGTGCATTTACACTATAGTGGATCCGCAATTTTTTGACTCCCTGCCATATTACCCGTGACCGCCAAAAGAGCCCGCGGCAAAATGTACCTGAAAACATCTTCGGAGAGAATGGGAAATCTGCGCGTTTGTGTATGTGCAAGAAAGAGAAAGCCACGCCGGTCGGGAGGCACTGAGAGTAATGGCGCTGTTTATGGATCGGGGCTATTTTGTACATCAAAGTACACTGGAAAGGATAGAAAGGAAGGCAGAGAGAGACTGAGAAGGGGGGGGCATCTGCTGCAGGCCATTTGATTGTCATTGTTTCTCCTGGGTCATGTGGGAGTGCACACGCCTTGTTTTCATTCTTTTGTGTTCTCTCCTCTGTTCCTCTTCTTCCTCGGCAGTAATATCAAGCAGCGCTGCTGAAAACGCTATTGACATAAGACTGTAACGAGCGCAGCTAACTCGCCTTTGTTGTGCTGGAGGATCAAAAACTCCGATTGCTCTGTGTCCTGCCTCTGTCTGTCTCTCTAATATGCTCTGTGCGACCTAGCCATCTAAGCCTTTCATAATCACTTTAAAGTAGTCAGTCTTAATCGCTTCATCCTTTTCCTTAATCTCATCATACCTATTCGCTAATCTCCTCAGAGAAATACTCTGCATACATAGTTATTCTTTGCATAATCATTATGGATACGTGGATTAAATGCACATTTCATTTGACTTTTTTTTGTGGGGATTTGATTTTAAGATTTGATTTCAATATTGCTCCATAATCTGGCTCACAGATCAACGAGCCACCAACATGCAGCCCATCTGGAACCGCACCAGAAAAGTAAGCGTCCCTTCTAGGAATCATTGGTCTTAAGGGGAAAACTCCGAAGTCGGGAACGGAGGAGAGAGGACGGCAAGTCCCGCAAAGTGGCCAAAACGGAGCCCCTTCCCATTTTCTTGACACTCTGCGAATGAATGTCCTTCAGGTCTCCTTCCCGCGTCATGTGTGTTAGCCCGTCCAAAGAGATTTGACAAGGGCCCTGCAAGGAGAAGGGAATAAAACCCAGAGAGATGAGGCAAACATATTAATCTTGTTAAGTTAAACGCCGACCCCCATCTCCTCTCCCCGGCGCCCCCCCCAACCCCCAACCCCCTCACCCGCACTGTCCCCGTTCCCCACACAGATAATGTGCAGCTCACAGTGAAAAATCAGCTAATTTCAGACCACGACTCGGTCTGGCTTACAGAGGCTCTTAGAGCACTGCTGAGCTCTCTTCCATTAGGCGCCCCCCACCACTGTCTCTGCCTTTGTCTTTGTCGCCATTTTTGTGTGTCTCCCTCTAACACACGGACTCACACCCGTACATTCAATCTCCAGTCCCTGTCTCTCTCCTGCTCTCTCTCTCCCCCGGTCTCCCTCTCCCTCTCTCTCTCTCGCTCTCTCTCTCTCATCGCACACACACTTACAGGAAAAACACTCCCACACATTTATCTTGGCCCTTCATCCTCAGCCCATCCGTGACCTTGAGATGTATGATGGATGCGGGGCTCGGATGTAAGTGAGTTTTAACTTTTTAGATTGACAGGAATGGAACATATTGATTATGTTACTGAGATAGAAAAAGAGCTTTGAGAGAAGAAGAATTAAAAAGAAGAAAAGAGAGAGAGAGAGAAATCAGTTGAAAGAAGAACTGCAATAGAGCATGGACAATGTTTCCCCCTTGTGGTGCGGGGAAGCAGGTAGGATGCATTTGTAGCCTGTCCTTCAAAGCCGAGCAAAGCGTCTGAGAGTGTGTCTGTGAGTGTGTGTGTGTGTGCGAGAGAGAGAGAGAGAGAGAGAGAGAGAGAGGAAGAGAGTGTGTGGTTCCAGCAGGGAATAAAAAGGTCACACAAATTAAGCCCGCGCTAAATTCTGATCTCTCCGTCTGACTCCCCGTCTAACCTGCTTTCTTTCCTTCTTCATCCCGGAGACTCAGATTAGCACTAAAGCAAACACCGTCATCACAGCTCTCATCACCCTATTCAGGAACTTTCTGTTCAGCGGAAACTACTCAGCGATACCTCGCCTTTAAAGGTGCGAGAGTGCATTAATATTTGAGATATTCTTTTGTTCTGATGTAGCACCTGCTTTTAAAGCCCCAAGTGTTAAATAGTCACACACTGCAGCATTTTCATTTGTTGATTACTGATCCCAAACAATAGAAATAGTGTTGCTACAGAGATGACATTGCATCACTCCTTCTAGATGGCTACAAAATACAAAGAAAGGCTGTAAATTGTCTGACTTTCAGATAAAAATATGCAAAGATAGTACATTAACATATACTGTGCGATGTGAAAAGCCGCCTGAAAACTGGATGAGTTGGTTGAAACCAAGCGAAGTTAAAACTCAGCTCTGACCTTTTCCATCTGCTGTCAGGAACAAAAGTGAATCGGCAGGATATTTAATTTTTCCCTCATCTGTCAGTGCAGCAAATTGGGAAAATCTTATCAGTCAGTGCTGATAAATGTTGTACTGCAAAAGAGAAAATGGCTTTTTGAATATCACTTGAGTGACTATCTCTGCCATTTCATGCTTTCTAGTGGTATGGTGGAGTCTCTGCAGTGAGTAATGAGATTATTCTTTAGCTTAAGTGACCAGTGGAAAGTCTCTGTCATATCCGGCTACATTTCCTTTTTACGTTCTTGAACTCTTCTGACTTCTGTGGACAGGGGAGGTCAACCCGCTAATGGTGACCACTGCCTTTCAGAAAGACCTGCAGACGGACAGATGGAGGCAACAGCATTCCCTTTAAGTGTTTCACCAGTGAATCCGTGCACTTCTGGGAGGTTTAACGCGCAGACATGCGCGGTTCCCTCTCTGTTTGGGAGACCGATCTGACCCCGACCTCGTGCTACTCGTCTCTTCACGGTGGCTGAAGCTGCGCGCACCCATGAGCGTGGCGCGCACATGCAAATGTGCAAATGTATCCGCCAAATGTAGGAGCATATGGTCGCCCCGTGAGCATGGAGATGCCATTAAAGCGGCGTGGCCCTGAGAGCTTACGCTCGCCGCGCCTCTCTGGCTCTGCGGTGCCCTGACGCCGCTGCCTTTCCCGACCATTACACTATTGGTTTTAAGCACTTGATGACATTGTAGCATGAAAGAGCCAGATTATTCTTCAAATGTGGAGGAGATATGGGGCAGATTATCTCCGCCCTGATATCTCCACACTGCTGTAATTTACTACCGATGCTCTCAGTTCCCTGGCAGCCTAATGTTCATCCGCATGCTGCTGAAAGCTTTAGTTTATTCATGATATGAGAATGTGGCACTTTTGTGCAAGCTTCCTAAAAGGCCTTACATAATGTACAAATTGCGACGCTAATGCAGCAACATCAACACAAACTATTTGTTATTCAGCGTGACATTAAAGAAAGAGACTCCTCTGAATGCAGAGTGTATTCCTCGGTGGTCTCATGTGAGGATTAAATTTATTTTTGGTGCATCTGCCTCTTCGATGGCATTAAAATGTCATTCCAGAGGAAAAAAAAAAAAAAGATCAAGTGGAGGCTGACCAGTAATGCCTGTGAACAGGCCGGAGTGTGTGTGCGTGGGCATGCAGTGTTTCTGTTTATAGTGCAGGGAGCAGGTCGTATACGGAGCCGGAAGAGTCTTTTGTAATGGTAAACAAACATCGGCCTGGCTCAGTTGTGAAGCTCCGTTCTCCTTTCCGATTGGTGGCAGAAGCAGAATTCCGAAATGGAATGTGACGCATAAACGTGTCGGCGTTAACGAGCTGCGGCATTCGCTGGAACATCAGTTTACCTTTGATCAATTTTAGGTCAAACAGCGTTAAAATATTCTTTTGGAAATGGATGATTCTGAAGTGAGAAAAGGTCCCCGAGAGTCCAGCAGAAATCGCAGGGGCCGCGGTATTCTTCAGCTAAATGAGAGAAAAGCACCCTTTCAAGAACAAGTACTGGAGAATAATTGGAGTACAAGTGCTAAACTCGCATTACCAGATCACAAGGGTAAGTGCTTCGGTGTGGGAGAGTGTGTGTGAGAGAGGGGGAGGCTGAGGTAGTGATGCGGACAGGGTAGCATTGCCGATACCTGGCAACCCTGGAAGGTCAGAACAAGGTCAGAAGCATCACATTTCATTGACAGGGAAGACTAAAGGTCAAGAGAGCTCAAGGGAGGGGTCAAAAGCCCAGGGGGTTATTATTATTAATGCTCCCGCTAATTGCAGTGACGCATCCATCTTTGTTCTTAGTTTGATTCAAGAAAAAAAGCCGGACTTGGTTGTGACGCCAAGGTTGAGAGTCTGCTGTGCAGGGCCACTCCGGTGTTTGTAGTTTCCAGTCACAGGACACACGCAGCACCCCAGAGCGCAGATCGATGGGTCAGCGTGGCAGCTCATGTCGACGAACGGCAGCGCGGGCCAGCTCAGATGGAGGAAGAGGAGAACAGCGAGGGAATTTCCAAAGACTATTCAAATATCCTAAAGTATTGTGGGGACATAATCACGGGAATCGGTCCAATCGTCAGCACTCTGCCAAACGGAGCATTTAAGGTCTCACCTACGTCACTGCAGATTGTTGAAATCTGCAGCCACAGTCTTTCTGCTGTCTCTCTCGCTCTGACTTCCTCTGTTTTCACGGCTGCTGCTCTTTCCTTTCCCTTTCTTTTATTCTCGGCTTCTTTTTTATGCCATAATTGCAATATGGAAACGGAGCCGGCGCAGCTGTACCACTTCAATTAAGTACAACATAATTTCCCAAGACAAATGATTAAAAATGAAATTATTTTTTGATCTTCTGGAGACAAATAGGATTTTAGGTGCCTTACTATTTTATTCACTCTGTGGTTTGATTAAAGAGAGAGTTTGCTCGAGATGATTCAATTGTGGGACCTCTCTGGATGTGCATTAATTAGCCAAATCAACTTTGCCTTGGGTAGTGATTACTTTGGGTAAAGGCTTAGTCGGCTCTTGTCAAGTCAATTTTGGATCTTCAGCGTTGATACAGTCTGAATTAAAATCGACTCTTGAAGTTCAGTGTTCCTATCAAAAAAAAATCACCAAAAAACCTTTGATATTAATCCTGATATTAGGATTAACTATGTTTTTGAAGGTTATAGCCCTGATATGATTCTTACACAGAAAATGCCCCATTGGATGAAAGTAAAAGAGGATTCTTTGAGGCTTCCTCTGACAAAAGGAACTTTGTCCCGGAATTCTGAGATATGAGGAATCTTTGAAGGATCATGTTTTAAAGTTGATGCTGCATGAAGCTAATTTAAATATGATGCTTCCAGTGCAGCTCTGGATCCTGAAAGTTCCCCTGCTGCCTGTGTGGGTTCCCTCATGTGTCCTCCCACAGTCTGAAAACATGCACATTAGCTTGATTAAAGTCTAAATCAGCCCCCGCTGAGAGTGTGTGTCTCACATGATGGACTGGTGACCTGTCCCGGGTCTATTCCTGCCTCAGCCTTTTTTGTGGAAATATCCAACAGCAACGGATCGGAGTTTTCCTTCCTTTTCCTCCACCGAGGGTTGAAACCAGCTGACAGTCAAGGCAGGAAACACTCCTCGTGCTCGCTGACAGGCACTCTTTTGGGTTAGTGTATCCATGAATAGGTGCCAAATCCCCTTTAATGCACTTTAAATGCTGCCAATTACCATTAAGTAAATCTCAGCGGTGTTGGCGCATTGTTGACAAAAGTGGGATGAATTGAAGACCACCGGATTAACCTGCAGCATTCAAGGTTTTTTGGTCGCCATGCGGAGAATATGGGTTGCGTTCATGCATATTTCTGTTCTGTGCTAATGATTGCAGCTGCTCGTATCAGATTTTATGCGCATGGACATCGTTGCGCTGTTGGTTTCTGATGGTTGCCGTGGTAATAGTAGGGCTTCTTGTACCTGCCCCACGGTGACAAAAAAAGATAAAAACAGAGGCTGAAATGTGATTTTCTACATCTAAAACAGAACAAATTTGTTCCAAAAACAGTCTCAATCTTGATTTTTTATCTTGTCTGGGAAATATTTTGAATACAAAACTTAATAAATTCAACAATGGGACTGCTTGTAATGGAATATGTGCAGTAAATTGACATGTGCAAATGAAATGAGCGTCTTCTGCTGTGAGATGGAGATGGATGGACAGAGTCTTAATTGTGGATGTGTTCTCATGTGAGGGCTGTCTGAGGACGCAGCAACAGGTCACTCCCATTGATTTATCCGCCAGCACAGCTGAGTGTACACCGTGATCTATCTGAGTCCATAAATGCAATCTGACTGCTAGCGTCACAACAGCTTTGCAACAGTAAATCAATGTCCATCGTATGGCAGATACTGTACGTGAACTTAGGCATGCATATGTGCCATACACGTGTGCACACAGAAGCAGGAACGATGGCAATTTTTAGCCACACTAAAGCCATTTGCCTCGACTCCTCAGTCGTGTTTTTTTTTTTTTTTCCCCCTCCAACTGCACTTTGAACTGTTTCCTGTCAGCTTTATATTTTTTGCCGTTTCCTTTAACCCGAGTCATTTTTCTGCCACGCTGCTGAGGTTAGACGCTTTTAGTGATCTTCAAAATAGGGACAGGACTAGGAAGAGCTTGTTTTTGTTCTGATGCTGGATGTACATAGAGGGATTCTATTCACAGAAAGTGAGCTGAATTCAGCAGACTGAAAGTGTCAGCCTGTGCAACGCTCGGAAAAATATCAACTAACTAGCTGCTGCATCTGCTGAAATGACCCGCTTAAAAAAAGAATAATAATACAGTTATTTGAATTCTGTTGGTTCCTCCTGATTTATATAACTATTTTTAAAAATATATCTTGACTATAGTTAAATCTTATGATCAGCTGATAATTATGTTTTATTACATTTGTATTATAATCACCTGCTTAATAAAGTGATTAATCTATGAAAGAAAAACACTTTCATCACAAAACAATGATGCACAATTTTACTGGGTGCACTCTTGACTTGTGGTAATACACTATCACTAAGTTTGGTCAAAGTCATCTAGTTAAGAAAGTTAGTTTAAAGTGTAATACTACATTTCAGAAGTCAATCTCTGTCCCTTTCATCCCTTGCATCGACTACAATATTCCCTAAAAATGCAGTAATGAAGTAATAGATAATATGATGAAAAGTAAAGCCTCTCTTAAACTCCAAGGAATTCTGTGCTGCTATCTCCCAGTCTTATTCTGGGATCGATGGGAAAATGGAAATCCTAATTTGACCGCAACTCAAAGATGGAGACGGACAAGGAAAGAAAAGGAGCTTCTCCTACTTTCCAGGGCAATTTGTGAGGATGCTTGAGTGTGATTTCCCCGGAGCGAAGATGACCCGTCAGGGTCCGGCTCGCTCCCCTCCTGCATTGTGCTCACGGGGTGCTTTCGCCTCGTTCCCCTTGCACAATGGATCAGTGCCTGGTTTTATCCTTCTGGGGCTTATTGATCCACTCGAAGAGAGCCAGAACAGGCGCGATGGCAGCGGGGGGGGTATCTGTTTCAGACTGTACACACCCTCCAGGAGTCGTGTTTCCTTTAACTGACTGAAAACATCTAAAGAAGCCAAAGAACACAATATCAACAGTGTTAATTATGTGTTGTAAATGGAATTCTTATTAATTTTATTGTCAGGGTTGTTAAGGCTGCAGACTATTTTGTGAGATGTTTTAATTAATTCGATTCAATAGTTTCGACTTCATCAAAACACTTAAGATGCTGACGTTCCACTGACAATGTTCCCTTTAGTCAGTATATTTCTGCTCTTGCAGCCCCCTTTTTTCCCCCAAACTATGCCACATTTGAAAATGCCAAAAAAGGAAACAAACAACTGCAACCCCCCCAAAAAAAAAAAAAAAAAAAAAAAAATATGTGGCTTTAAGAAAATCAGTCCAAATATAGCAATAAAACATCCAGTGGCTTTCAAATTCCCAAGCTTATTTATCTGGCAGAGGGGCCTTAATTGTCTCGTGTCCTCTACTGACTCGTGGATACGGAGCCAGATGAATCATTGTGCAATATGAGCCAGATCAACTGCCTTTATCCTGGAGGTAAAAGCTTGTTAGACCTCCACTAAGTATTCCCGAAAGAGAGCACATCCTCCCAGAACGTAAATAAAAGGTAAATAAAAGCGTGCAGTGCAGAACAAAGGTCGGAAAACATACTATTCTGATACCGGCCATATTATCCTGGACCGGAAGGTCAAAGATCTCATTGTTCTTTTCGTTCAGCAAGGAAAAAAAACAAAAAAAAAGAAGAAACATGAATTTTGATGTTATAACATTGCATTCTAGCAGAATATTCTTCAAAACCTCCTGTTTAGGACCCAATAATCTCCCGGCTATCGCCGAGATCATCTGAGCACGCTGAGAGGGTCAGCCCCTCCTACACACATTCACCACCTCCACCACCATGTCTGAAATCGGAGCAAGATCTCTGCAGTTGTAGCACATTTCTCAGACCAGCTAATACCCTCAGTCCAATCTGCGGGCTTCTGATAATAGCGGGTAAAATCTTTCATCTCGACATAAGCTGGCATGTTGCTGAGTGGCTCCACATGTTTATCTTTAGGTAACAAGGGGAAGCCCCAAACACAGGAGGTAATCTCTTCAAAGGCCTTCATGCTTGAGTGTGCCCTTACTGTATTTTCCTCTTTCTTTAATCAGTCGTCGGTCCAACTGGAAATTAGTTTGGTAAAAAAAAAAAAAAAGTTTTTTATAGTAAGTGAAAGAAACTCTAAATGTATCCAACTGGCATTGACTAGATCTTCAATATTCACACAAATGTTGGAAAAATCGATGATAGACAGAAAGAAAAAATCCTCTGTTGGTTATTTTTCTACAGCAAAGTCACATTTTCTGTGTGTGTGTGTGTGTGTGTGTGTGTGTGTGTGTGTGTGTTTCATAAAAAATTGAGCTTTTATCTTTCCGCATGCTGAAAAATGATATTTAAATGTGCCCAGTCGTGCCAGGGTCAACGAGATTCAAGCTCCTGACCCTTCCACTTTAAAAGAGGATTTTTTTATTTCAATGTGTCCGCAGTGACCAAGCACAAAAAAAAAAAAAAAAAAAATCAGAAACAAGCAGTTTTATAATAAAGAAATAAAACAAGCCAGGGTGAAGCTAACGCAAGAACAATCTGGGACAAAAGACACATGCACGCGACATGGGCATGAACCTCCCTGTTGGGTAATGAAATTAAACGACAGCTCTTGAGCAAGGAAGAGCTGCCGAGAAGGAGGGTGGTGGGGGGGAGCAGTGGGGAGAGGGATTTTGTCCAGCCAGGAAATTGAAGCCATCACAAGCAAATTGAGTTCAGGTCCTTTTGGTGGGCAAGAGCAGACCAATCAATTTGGTGTAGTACTCAGTGGCTGTCAGCCTCACAGAAGGACACCTTGGCATCCAATAAGAGCCGCACAGTAAACAAGAGAAGCCCTGGACCCAGCTACCAGCCAGTCATAGGAAGCCAGAACCATAGCACCTCTGGGGAATATATACAGCAGCATGTGACAGTATGCCACTCCCAAAACACCAAACAACCAAAATGGAGTGTGGACGCTCATTAATGGTCGGAGCGGAACGGAATGATCGCAGGGAATGAGGATGGAGGGAAAAACAAAACAAAACTCTGCTCTTTGTGCCCATCGGATCTCTGCGGTAAAATAAAACAAGACGATCTCTGACAGCAAATCCCATCAAGTCTCTTTAGGTCTGAACCAGACTTTAATGAGCCTTGTTTGGCCCTTCCCTTTTGCTAATCTTTGGACAGTGACATAACATTCATGCTAATTATCTCGATTACACAGCAGGAACACACTACATCGCAGTTCTGAGGCAACAGTCGACGAGGGGTGGATTCATGCAACCCCAAAGGCCTAATTATCTCTGTTGGTTCCCAATTAAACCATTAAGTTGTTTAGGCTCAGCTGCAAGACCTGAAGCATTGGGTCGTACACCATCGCGTTGCACTACTGTGCAGTCGGGGTACGTGAGCTTTTGGAGAAGGCACAGCAAACACCCAAATACACCTTTTGTTTACCTTTAAAGCCACTTACATAAAGGAAATCGTTAAAGACGTCAGAAACATCGATGAAATGTTCTGAGTTAAACTAATTACACTCATATAAAATAAGCTGCACTGATTTTCAGGGCAGATTTCCCCTGCAGACCTTTTCTTTATTTTTCATTTTAAGACTGGTGAGGGGGGTCACGGCCTCTCAAGCCCCTCAGCTTTCAGTGCCCGCTAGCGTGCACGTGACGAAGTCACTGAGCTCGCCATAAGCAGAACCACCATAGAGGCCTGCGCGACAGTCGATAGTCGTTTACGTGATAAGCCACTGGGCTGGTGGGGGAGCCTGAGAAAAGCCTTTGGGGCCAGGACGGGTTATGAGATTAATGGCAGTACAGGCTGGAGATGTGATGTTTGTTTACATGCTGCCAGTAAGTCCTCAGAACTAGCTCATATGAATGATCGTCTGAGTACTTCAGCTGTCTTGTTAAACCAATATTGTGATTTTTTTTTCTCTTCCCCCTTGGTCCTTTCCGTAAGAAGAGACAGAGAGCACGGTATTCATAGCTGTTGTGCATGTTTGAGGGGGCAGGGCTGCATCCCAATTGAAATATTATTTTGGCAGGTTGTGCGTGGTTTCCTTGTGGGCGCATGCAAATTTACAGGCACTTATACACGTTGCACTTAGTCGGTGCCATTTGGCTTTCTTCTTTTTTTTTGTAAGGAAAATAAAAGGCTTTATTTCAGCTGATGTAACGTTCAGAGACCCTTGTTGTCGTCTCTCCGGGGATCCTAGATATGGAATAAGTTACCACAGGATATCCTTTCGCTGGGCAACACGACGAACGGTGCCCGATGCAAATATTAAGTCAAGATTTTCTTTGAAATAATTCACAAATGTGCTCTTAAAATGTGGAATTGTGTGTGACTGCACACCACCCATCCTGTTTGGAATAGCTAACTACCCGCGAAGGTTCTGAGAACACTGAAATTCAGAAATGGAGACAAAGAAAGAGAACTTCAGAGCTGAAATACCGCTGCAGCAGCGAGCCGCTACTCTTCCAGTCAGAGTAACTTCACTACATCATACAACATGGACATCATTTTTTTTCCAACTGTGGATGCAGCATGTAGAGGTCACCTGTGCAATTACTCTCCAAGGACAAATTCCCTGTATGCTAAAGAAATGAAATGAAAAACCATTTCTGCGCTAGCCATAAAATTAGTTCTTCTGCGGCAAAAATGACCTTCCAACATGTTTATGAATGTTGTTTGAAATGCAGCTGAAATTCAAACTGTTAAAACAGCATCCTGATAAGAAGAGAACCAACTATAAATGCAGAAGTTAAGACAATAAAATGGGATTGAATGAGATTTTTTTGGGGGGTAGAATATTAGATAAGGACCTTTCTGAGACAGGAGTGCCAGTGGAGTGAGTCCACCTCCACATCTTAACAGCTAAAAAGGTGTGTTTGTCACCGCCATTGTGGGAAATGAGGGCATCCTGCCGCAGGCTGTTGGTGTAATATCCTCAGACTGAAATAGCTGGAGCTGACTGGGTCAAAACAGATGGCAACGAGACGGCAAGGTGACAAAAAGTGACCAGAGAAGAAGATAATCGAGAGTAAAGAGAATAATCAAACTCATCTCTCTTGTGATAGATAGATAGATAGATAGATAGATAGATAGATAGATAGATAGATATTCTGAAGAGTTTTTCATGAAGGGGTTCTGTTCTGCCACACTTAAAAAAAACGTGATCACATACAAACAAAATAAATTATGCTGTGTGACACACCAGCTACTATTATGCTGTCGCCTTTTTTTTTTGTTTTTTTTTCACTAAAAACTATTGGGGAAAATTGGTGGCTGCTTGGCAACAAAACAAATGGAAATGGGTCTGAGTGATTCTTATTTTCCAGATGATTAGCTGCATCAAAAATAATTGTTAGGAAGATCATTGGCCATAAAATTAATTATTAAGACTCAAGCTTAATTGTGTTTTCCTCGCTGCAAATTGTTCTCGAAAAAAAAAAAAAAAGTTTAGTTTCTAATTTCCTAATGGGTAAAACACACCAGAATGCACACCTGATACAGATCTGCACATTCATGAAAACAGATGAACTTTTAACAAGACAATTATAAGGATGTAAAAAATGAAAACAGGAACGTAATTGTTGATTTGCAGAACGAAAACATCCCATTTATAGATGTTTGCCATTTATACATGTGAAATTCAGAAGATGATGTTTTCTACTGTGATTAGCATGCAGATGCCAATGTTACACACTGTTAACACTTGTCATGTAGCTGCTGTTTCCTCATCAAACACCACTTTTGCTTTTACACCTTTTTTAACACCTCCAAACAGCTTCTGTGAACAGTTGGACATCTCCTGGTTGTCCACAGACTGTTGCTGCACATCACAATTTCAATCTGTTAACTGCTGAAGAAGTCATTTGTCTTTAGGGTGTGTAATTATATCCATACACGATGACAAGCCCAAAGCTACGTTTTGGGTAGATGGCCGGCGGAGCTGATGATCCGTGGAGTCGATATTCAATGACCCAGAAAACCCAAAGTGTCGGAATCTAATGACCTGGAAATGAAACAGCTGTTTTTATACCCACAAACTCCTTTCTCTGTGAACAAAACACTTCTGACCAATGCCTTTTCATTCCAATATTCAAATAATGATATTGATCGGCCTCTCAGACAGAGAAGGACCACATTTGTGTCACTTCTCAATGCAGGGAATCAATTTTAAATAATTTCAATGCCATTACATCTGTAATATTTACATGTGTGTAAGTCATTAGATGAGCTCTGAAGCCATGTGTGTTCTGGGACCATCAGAAATCTATCAAGAAGCACAAATTGAGTCAGGGTCTTGGTCAAAGTTTCGGTAACCATCACAATTCTGAGCGGTGGATCATTATTGGAAAACTGGGGCACAAGTCCCTCCAGGAACTGACTGTGGTGTAGAAGGGGTGCAGTCAATACTTTAACTTCAGTGAGCATCAATTTAATCATTGAGTTCGTCTGTATATTCTGCAATGATACATGAAGTTCCGGTACCAGAACTTGATTTTAGGAGAGTATGTGAAAGCCAGAGGTCTCTGGTTAGATATTAGCTTGTGTTTACATGCAGTAAATCAATGGTAGAAATAGGTTTTACATTAATTATTTTGAATGGGTAAGAAAATTAAATTTTTTCAGCAGCTTCTGAGATTTAAAAAAAGAAAAAAATGTACGTGATGTATTCAACATTATTATCCCAGCATATAGCGCATTATTTTTTCATTTTCATTCGTGAAATAGACAAAAATAAAGATTAGCTTAATCTTTTTGTTTGTTGTTCTGAAACCAAATGGGAGAAAATCTCAATCTCTCATAAGAGAAAGACAAAAATGAAGAGGAATATAGGTACGACGGTCCTGCATCGATTTGCATTTGATCTCCCAAAGCTGGATAATCATGGCTGAGTAAATAACCATTATTTCCACAGTATAAACAGAGACTCAGCTAAACAAATGTACTCCTCTGTCCCCTTCTGGTGTAATGGAATCACAAACAGGATTTGATCAAAACGGGGTTAGAGGTTAGGAATTGTTGGGAACATCAACAGTGCAGAAAAACGAGCGCTCCTTTTCTTCTGAGAGGCTTTTCTGACGCATCTTATTCAAGCAGCTGTGCAAATCTGTACGCACCAGGGAGGAGTGGACGTCGAGGAAGACCGGAACAGTGACTGTGCTGTCAACAGCTGAGTGCAGCACGCAGATCACATGGACTTAAACTCATAAACACATCAAACCTCCCCATTGAGCGCTCAGGGCCTAGCCCGCTCTGTTCTGTAGTCAACTGTCTCTGGGTGTCAAATCCTTCATCCCAACACTGGAGATGCGCACGGAGAAGAATTGCTGTGTGTCTGTTTTTGGTTTTTTTTGTTTTTTGTTTTTTTAAACTGCGGAGGGCAGAGCTGATGAGTGAGTCAGTGGTGGTTAGCTCTGGAGCTAATGCTCTGTGGCAGGTGCACAGGTTTTCTTCAGCTCTGCTTAAGGCGCCGGTGGTGGAGGACTGGTTGAACAACTCCCTCTTCGCTGTTCCTGCTCGGCCGAGGGAGGTTATTTAAAAACGCAGCTGAGGGAAGGACCGGGAGGGCGGGGTGAGGGGGTGGAGGAGGGCGGCGAAACCCATCAGATGGGGAAAGAGGTCATCGGAGGGTGGAAGGAAGTGGTGTGGGTGGGGGGTAGATGGACTGAAGATGTCCAGATGTAGCAGCATTTGGTGTTAGATAACATGAATTATAGACAGAATTTCATCCTCCAGAGGCATCCCATCAGGTATGTTGTGCTGATTTAGATGGATTAGAGGGGTTTTTATGTTTTCTTATGGGTGAGTTTTGTTGAATACATCATTGCCAAAAATCCAAATTTTAGTATAAAGTGTCCAGACAAAGTTGGAATCGTTTGCCCCCCAAGGGGGGGTGGGCGTTGGTGTTGGTGGTGTGTAGGGGGGGTGGTTAGATTAAACCTGCGTGTGAAATGAGCTCAAACGTGCATGGATAGAGGGAGTATTGGTTTCGTTTACTAAGCTGCAGGCAGCCGGCAGTGTCAGGACTGCTCAGCTCAACCAGCAGTGCCGCCTTTTAGCTGGTGAACCGAATTTAGTGAGCGGGATTTTGCTGCGTAATCCGAGAAGGTTTGTATCTTTGAGAGCGTTATAATCATCTAAAGCATCTTGGCTTGACTTTTATGCATGGAAACTTACAATTTTTGCAATGTTGTTTTTTTCCCCTGTATTTTTTTTTGTATTACTTATTTTTTAGAACATGATGAAGGATTTCTACACTGTGTTTTTGCAGAAGTCATCCTGACATTCAACAGAGGGCCACATGACACCCTCATTGCTGCCCCCCCCCCCTTAAATGTTGTGCCTCTGCAGCCCCAAAGTGCTTTAGAAACTTCCCAGCATCAGCAGCCCAGCACTGACATCTCAAGGTAGTTGAGGAAAAAGCAGATCTCAGCCCTCCAGAAGCTATTTATCTATCAACACACATCAATGATGGTCTTAAAGAGGGATTGAGAGGAGCGCTGAAACCAGCTCTGACACATCTCTGAATTGTCTCCTGCTCTGACTTCACCGGCAGGAGATGCTCCGGTGCTTCTGCTCATCAAGATAAACGAGCCTGATGCATGTCGTCCCCTCTGTCGTGGGTGTAAATACAGATAGTTCTGTGGCCAAAGGAACTTTCTGTATCTATGGTTGGGAGACTGAAGTTGGGAGAACTGAACGAGGTCACTGATTGTGCGAGGTCATTGAAATTTCTGATCAACAACTTTAGCTCTTGTAGTAACAGGTAACCGATTGGGTTTCATTTCCATTTTCTGCTTTCCCTTCATTTTATGACCTTTATTACCTGCGGATAAATTTAGTTATTGATTTTATTGTCTAGCTTACAGGAAAAATGCCTTCAAAATCTATAATGTCTACAGATAAACTCATCAGCTAGGTTTAGAGCAACGCTGAGTAACACAGGATTCAATCTGGCTTTCTGTATTTCAGCATGCACTTTCGTACTGCTTCATTTGAATAACAACTCCGCAGGAAACCAGGGAAAGTGGGTGGGAAAGTACAGGGAAAAAGGGAGGTGGGGGGGTGTAGACAGAAAGTAGAATTCAGTTGTGATCACAATCAGATCAGAATGTGCGGTGTCTCTACAGATACTGCCATTTTGAAACTTGCATCTTTGAAATGGGGTCAGATTTGGGGTGCACACAACCACGCCTGTGTGGTGTGGGTGTGTGTGTGTGTGTGTGTGTGTAGTTAATCAGAAGGGCAAGGTGTTGACTGATTAGGCTTCATCAGTGATGTGGCAGTGTACAGATGTTACTCCGAACTCATTTAATGATCCAAAAAAGAGGCGACGGGAGTATGCCTTGTCAGCGTCCCAGGCAGAATTAAAGATGGTTTATTTGTCAGCTTTCATTTGAATTTTTAAACAGGGGGTCTAGGAACTCAATTTATCTCTCTTTTATTTGTTTCTGCTAATAAAATGCCTGACTGGATTTAATCCTACCCATGATCCCAGTGGAAATCCCCAGTATTCCGTGAAAAGGAATCAATGCCTATTCATTGAAATCATCTAGTTATGTTCCTCTTGAGTCCCTACTTTTCTAAATGCTTCAGAATCTCAGAATGTAAATGAAAAAATCATATCACAGCCAAATAACTCACTTATAAAGAAAAAGCCCAAGCATCGATATGCTCGGGACGTCTTGGCAACTGTGTTGTTATTGCCAGAGTTGGAATATTGGCGCAATGTTGGAGGAATGAGAGCACAAATGTGTAGAACAGATTGGAAATGACCTAAAAAAAAATCAATTAGCACGGCCAGTGGAACAAAGAAGACAAGACCGAAGTCTCAGTTGGAAAAGAAATGTATTTTCCAAGTTGCCCAGCAGATGGCACAGCACATTTGGTCTCTGAGGGAGGGAGGAAGAGTTGGAGAGCAGGACAGAGAGAGGGCGAGAACTCTCTTGCTGAGTTTTGTTTTCCTGCTTGACTGATCTCTCTCAGTGGTCCGTTTTAAAGAGTGGACTCGTGGGAAGAGTTCTCTCCCCGCAGGTGTCAGACTGCTTTGGAAGAGATTATTTCTGGGGATGGAGGGGGGGGGGTCGGTTGGGGGGGTTTGCATTGTTCCCTCCCGCGTCTGTCTTTGCATGCACATGTGCATGGGGCTGCTCGGAGGGCGCGTGTGCTTATTACACGCCTGTGTGATGAGAATGCAGGGTCGCGTTCTGCTGCTTCAGAAGACGACGCCACGCAGAAGTTGTTTTTGACTCCCACACTGTGCTCCATATGGTCTCAGTCAGAAGGAGGAGGAGCAGCGAGAACGCCGGCACTTTCAGATGCCCGAGTCATTTCTGTCATCACTATCCTGTTTTTAGAAGTTTTTATTCCCCGCTGTTCATACAAGAATAGCCAGCGGAGATCAAAATATCACCTAAAATGTAGAGGAAATGAACACTTTTTTAAGTCACCTTTGACCTCACAAAGCACTCTTTATTCTGGCAGGATGTCTGCCTGATACCAGCCTGCTGGAAAATTGATAATTTTCCATCCTTATCTTTTCAAAAACACATGCAAATGGAAAATGGTTTTAAAAATGAGCACGGTTGACACGACAATGGGTGACACATTGAAAATGTTGTTGTTGGTGACTATATTTGGTAAATATATAGGCAGCAGTAATAGAAGGTTACATAATAGTAGGTTGCTTGATGATCAAAGCAATTTATAATCAAAGCCCTTCAAGGAAACATCAATATTTTCATTCAATCTGGAATCTTCCCAAAATTGAATCATCTCTTCCTGGTACCATTATCAACATTTCCTGAAAATTTCATTAAAATTCAATGACAACTTTTCAAGTTATCTTACTAACAACCAGATAAACGCTGGCTGTCACATAACCTCCTCCCATGGCGGAGGTAAATATGGTAAACACATAAAAATTAAACAGGCTGTGCAACTATAAATGACACTGACTCATAGCGGATGTATGACAATCACAAAGAAAATAAATAAGAAATAAACTTCGACTCCTCAGAGGCAAAACACTGCACGCACACGGATGACTGAACAAAACCGCGTCTGCCATGTGACATGTCGAAGCTGGGCTTTCATCAGTTTGCCTCTGAGCGCTTGATCAAGTGTGACTGACAAGGCTGGCCACCAGCGTTCTCACCAGGGGCTGTTCCAGTTCCATTCTCCTGGTCTGATGAAAGCGGCTTCGGATCTAAGTGATCTAACCTCGAGGCGCAGAGACGGCGGCGACGTCTCGCCTGGAAATGCCGCAGACGCCGCCGTTCCTGCCACATTCTGGCTCCACCCCCCCATCATATGGTCTTTTTAGACTGCACTATTTTGTTCTGTGATTAATTAAATCAGACCGGATATTGTGTCTTGACAGATTGGGTGTAGTTTACTTTCCAGAAGGCTGCAAATCACATTTTAATATTCCAGATTTCCGTTAGCTAAACATTGTCTCTTTTCCTTGAAGACTCAAGGGCGATTCCTGCTCATGGGCAGGCCTACTGGAATTGAAATGGTCCCGTTGTTTGCTCCATGTTTGTGAAAGTGAGTGTGTTTGGTCAGGCACATTATAAAAACAAGCGGATAATAAGGGTTAGCAGGCGCGATAAGCCATAATATCGTGTAAACTGGCAGCAGGGGTAGTTTAAGCCGATCTTATGCTAATGTTGCTACAAGTGACTGTTGGCAACAGGAAAACACAAACATCTTCATACGTGCCTCAAACCACAAATACGTTCTGTGTAGAAACAGCATGTGTTATAAAAAACAATCAACAAACAAACATGTACAACACCATATTTTATCTATTTTTTCCAGTCAGTAACAATTACTTTATTTTGAAATACCGCATTAACAAAAAGTAAGATGTGTCTCATATGTATTCTAAGACATGCCACACATTTTTCAAGTTATGGTAAATATATGTTGTAGCAGGTATATATGTATAAAATTAATCAGCACTTGTTTCCCCTCCATACTTGTGGTTGCTTAGCAACCTATCATCGCTGCCATGTGGCTATTCCTGGTGAAAGCACGTGGAAAAACGATGCCTCCGACCGTGCAGACCGCGTGGCCCGCGACCCGCTGCGGCCCCTCCATGGCCCATCTCCGTCCTGATGGCTGCTAATCCCGCAGACCCGCTGTTGCGCCATCCAGCGCTCGCAATGGCTGTTGCCGCAGAGCACGCCGTCGCACTCTGGAGGTGTTCCACCAAGCTGTCATCAGCAGCTGTGAGCCTGTGAAGCTCCACAGTGGCCAGCAAATACAGGGCTTTTGTTTCTTTTTTTTTTTTGTTTCTTTTTATTTTTTTATACATTTTTGCCCGAGGCCGTGCGTCTCTGGCATCCATGAGAACAAAAGCAAAAATGGTTAATTAAGCGTGGAAACACCTCGCAGCCTGATGTCTGGGGCCTTAACCTTTTCCGTCACTTTTCATCTGGGAAGCATCCTAACACACTTCATGAGACACTGATTGCGCTGCATTCACAGCTCCGCTCCCAGAGAAAAGTGGGTTAAGTCATCTGAAATACAACTTTATCTTGTTGTTTTTAACATTTCTAATTAGCAACAGTGACATTTATCAACTTATCAGCCTTTATTTATCTATATACCTGTCAGTTGTGACTATTCACTTCTCGAGCAGACCCCTGGGTCCACCCTCGCCTCCCTCACCACTCGTCCCTCATTCCCCCCCTTTTTTTAGCCAAATTGAATGTTGCGTGTATCTGAAGCAGTTCGAAAAATATATAATGAGGTCATTTGCATCAGACTGCAGATTTAGTGACCTTTGCTTTTGCCAATAATTACTGTAAAACCCATCTCTGTCTGTCATCAGCGCGGATGTGGCAGGGACCTCTCTGTGCTCGCGAAAGGTTAGCTGGAGGCTTGTGTCTGGACTTATGAAAAAGCCCGGGGAAAATGTCATTAGAGCGAGGGGGGGAAAGACACTCGGAATTAACAATTGGAAATTCAATCAAGGTGGCTTTAAGGATGGAGGAAACGTGCACGTGTGCGCAGAGGGGTGTGTTGTTTTCCAGCAGAAGGTCTGTCAAATCCAACCCCTCGGGGATTAATCTATCCTTCCTCAGCAATGGCGCATGGCGTGATTGACATCAGGACTTTTAATGCGTTGTTAATGCATTATATTATTGGTTTTATAGGAAGATTTCGCCTTTTCCTGCTCGCCTGGCTGTCAGATATAGGTCTGCCATGTGCAAACTCCCATCAACCAATCAAAACAGATGCATTATTTTCCACTCATTCTCCTGCAATCAATCATGAAATCATCCCTGCCATCTCAAGATGCACTTTTAATTGGCTCTGCTGACTTTTTTCCACTCTGCAGTGTGCAGAGCACAGCGTGCTGCACGGAGGGCGGGGGGGGGTGGGGGGGGATCAGGCTGGGTGTGCAAGGAAAACAGTGTGGTCAGGGTGGCGGGGGTGCACAGGCAGAGCGGAGCACTAACATCAGAGGCTCTGTTTTGTGCTCTTGGTTCTAGTCGCAGCGGCGCGTCACGTTTCACCTGCCGGACGGCTCTCAGGAGAGCTGCAGTGACAGCGGTCTCGGAGACCACGAGCCTGTAGGCAGTGGCTCCCTCCTCACACAACCTCTCCCTCTGGTGCAGGCGCAGGACGACTTCTACGAGCAAGCCTCCCCGGATAAGAGGACCGAAGCTGACGGCAACTCCGACCCCAACTCTGGTGAGTTCTAATTGGCCCCTACAGTGTGTGTGTAAATGCACGTGCATGCTCAGTGTCCACCTCTTTCTTTGCAGCTAACGATGCTTCTTTACATGCCCGAGAGTGTGTGTCTCAGTTCTTTAAGTTAACTCTGGAACTGCCACTGTTAGCTCAACATTAATCCAATGAGACGGTGTTGCCAAGAAACAGGTTAAAGGTCTTAAACGAGTTAAGCAGGCATAACAGTAACGGTTTCAACAACACCTCCGTGTGCCAAATATCAATTCATTTAGCGTCGATTCACTGCTCAAGTAGGTTTCTGGCGGATACGCGAGCAGGTCATTCATTTCTCAGTTAATCATCCAGACTTGTTCATCCTCCCCGGAGCAAACCTGGGCCTCCCATAGGCTCCCGCACCTATTTGTGAAACTCATTTGATTTATTTAGAGATGATTTCCCAGTTGGAGTACTTTGTGCTCCGTTGAAGATGTTAACTTCCCACCATTTCTGGTGGGAGTGTACATCTCCGACCCAGTTCTTCTCATTTTATCATTAAGAGGTGAGGTGTGTGCGGAGATCAACCGCATCGCCTCGAGGTTGATGCCAGCCAGCCTCTTCCAGGGCGGAGCGGGCAGCGAAGCGCGATTACCAGTGTATGCGTGCGTGTGGTTTCACACACTAACAAAGTAAAGTTGGCAGATTTAACCAGCCAGACCTTCTGACTCATGGAAGGGAGCTGCAAATGGCCGAGCTCCACGCGGCTGTACAGCAGACCTTGTTTCTTTACTGCCGACATCTATAGACACACAAAACTTTGTCTAAAGCCTGTTTTTTTTGTTTCACTTTCCATTCACAAAGTGACAGGCAATTTGTCTTTTTAGTCACACATGAGTGTATGAGAAGAAGCAACATTGGCCCCTTTGTTGTTGTTTCTCCCCAGTTTTTAGATAGAAAGAGCTTGATGATTGTAGAAAATCAGGCTCATTCCACCCAGTTAATTAACATGCTTCTAAACACACAACAGTGTTAGCTGCATTGTCGCGTGTTCTGCTTTGTTATTAATAACTATTAATAGCAGCAACACTGCTCTTTGATTACGGGCTGTTAGCAAAATAATAATGTTACGCTGTCGATGATGGACTTTAAGATGCTAATTGTCTGAACTCAAGGGCAGAATGAGGTTTTGAACGTCGTCAACGAGCCACACATACGTGCACATGCGAGGACACACATGCACACACACACACTATCTGGAAGGTTTTGACAGTGTTAAGTTGTAAGTAAAGTCACAAATTATCTCCTAACTGAACCAGAAAGGATGCCGTTTGGTGCCGATGCTGCAGACGGTGACCTCAGCAGTGGGCGGGGTCGCTCCTTTTTTCAATGTTTGACAATCTCATGGACTTCCTTGTTTTTCTTTGTTTGTGGAATTTTAAGACAGTTCAAAGAAAGCAGGATCATCCAAATTGAAACGTATTGAATTGTTTCACGTTTGCTGTTTGCTACAGGATATTAAAGAAAATAGTTTATGAGTCTTGCATACACTGTCTCCTAATACATGTTATCTATAAACAGTGTATGATGGTATTGACCACATTATTAGCTATTAAATCTCAATTTTGTAGAGGTTGTAAGAGGCTGACAATCTTCTTTAGCCCTTCTCTTATTTGAATAATAGCAACTGGACCGGTTGAGTTTCAGGAACCAACCGGTCCAGTTGCTATTATTCAGCTAAGAGAATTACCGTGACCTGGATGACTGAGAACCTTCAAAGACTTCTTTAGCCGTGCTAATGATTGGTTGAAAGGTCATGAGCATTTTCTAAGAGCACTTTTTCTAAAGCTCATAAATTTTTACAATTCTCAAATCAGCACTTACTTACAATTACTCCTCCTAAAAGGCTGCAAAGAGCTTGGAAAGCAAAGGCTCTCCATTTTTGTTTTTGGTGACTTTTATGATCTTGTGGCATCCATGTTAGGGTTGCTTGTGTGTTGTTCATTCTAACTTTTAGATTTATTATTTATTTGGTTTCCCTAACCTTTCTAAACCTAAATACACTGTTCTGAGTGACCTGACACCCAAGAGGTTTTTGTAGAATGTAAGGTCTAATGTCTGGTTGAATTTAACTGTTTCTGTGTATAAAGACATGCGTATGCACGCACGCACGCATGCACACACGCAGGCACGCATGCACACACACACACACAGACACACACACACACACACACAGATTGCCACCCACAGCAGGCAGGATAAAGTGTGTGCTTCAGCTGAAATCAAACAAAATCTGCCAATCTGGCACCTTCCCAAGGGATTCTGTATGAGCTCATGAACGTTACATCAAACATGAAAGATTAAAAATAAAATTGAATTTATTCGACTCATGGCACGATTAGAAACACCGTAGCTCATTCAAACACTCTCTATGTCTTTGTCTCCCTTATTGATTTGGACCGAGTTTGTGTGTGTGTTCTAAACACAACCACTAAGCAGCTGAAATGAGGTTTGGAATAATAAATACACCTACGTCCACACTCCAACCTCACATCCTCATCTTCGTGACGCTTCCCGGGTGAAGCTGTGTGATTGGTCCAAATTTTGGAATGGGTGTCATTAAAGCAAAACTCATCTGTTCTGCTGGTGCAAGGACAATGGTATCCTGATAATATTTTTTGGTAGGGGTGTCCAACCCAGTCCTGCAAAGGCTACGATCAGGGTTTTCTGTCCTTCCATCATTCATCCTGGTAGGACTGAAATCCCTGCTGCCTTTTGCTTGGACCCCTGGAGTAGGACCTATGAAGATGCACAGGTGAGTAATAATTTACTGAAAGACATAGCTCAAATATTGAGCACAGAAAAGAGTGTCGGTCACGAAAGATGGCAACAGAAAGGTCCTTTGAGTACTTCCCAGCAGATCTGGGCTTCAGATTCTGGCCAGAATTAATTTTTTTCTTGGTTTTGTCAACTTGAGAAAACTTCCACTTTTGTTCTAGAGGAGTGTGAGAGCCTTTATGTGACCCTCAACCAAGTGCAACTAAATAATTACATTAGAACTTCAAGTTGGAGCATTAACATTGTACTGTTCCTAATGGGCGAAGACGGGGCGCTAACTTTCGTAAAAACCTCAAAGTCATGGATCAGCCCAGTTGGGTGTTTCAGATCCGATGACCTCAAATATCATTGCTCAGCCCTGGATGGATGACTGCAGATGAGTGCAATAATGAACATTTCTCTACTTTAGTCATGCCCGTTTTCTGTGCAATGGGAACCATGGTTTGATGCTCATTTCATCATCACGTTGCTGTTTATATAGACTCAGGTTTGTAATTTGAAAATAGGAGGACAGCGTTTTTCTGAGTGAGCCATTTAGCTTTTTTTTTTTTTTTAAACTTCAAATGATTTATTTGCGTTTTTCTTGAGACTGTTGTTTACTCATACCCTGCTTTTTTATGTTAATCGTGTTGTCTGCGAATCATCTATTGCTGACACTGAACGTTGCTAATGTACTATAATTAAACCGCCTTGTGAGCAAGAGGGCGGCATTGTACTAACAGCCTCTCTCATTGAAAGACTTCAAACGCAGCATGAGTCTATATTATCTACAGAGCTATTCTTATGTCACGAGCTCTGAGGTGGCAAATATCCCCGCTAGCGATGAAATTCATCAGTGGACAACACCGTTTTTTTTTTTTTTTTAAGCTGTCACAAAGATTTTAGGAGATCCGGCTTCAAATTTGGATCATTGTTGTAAATAAGTGACCTAGAAAATAAAGCAAGAAGAACACCAGCGAGGACACAGAGCCTATTGATTGACCTCTTAATGAATGTTAAAGATATATGTTTTGGTGGAGACACACCCAGAAGAGGAAGAGATGAGGTAAGTGGACAGTGACAGTGAAGGGGGTGGGGGTGGAGCATTCAGGGACCTGGTGGAGAAGAACAAAATGCTCAAATGCAGGATTGTAATGTTTTCTACCATGAAAATGGAACCACTTTAGCCATTAATTATTAAAGCACAGGAGAGGGTGGATCATTCCCTCGCCGAGGCCTTCTGTTTCACACCGCTTTGAATGAAACATCAAACATCCAAGTCCTGAATCTGCCCGAGACTCACTTATGAAATACAAATTGATGCTTATTTCACCCATTAATGGAACAAAAATAAAGTTTTACTGAATTCAGAAATAAAACTTTACTACAAGAGTGCTTGACAAAAAAGTCATATCAGCAATGACATAATGAGCATTAGTTACTATATACTTTAAGACAGGTGGTGGAAGCTGTCACGTATCACCGTTTACCCGAATGTGAGAAGAAGACCGTGGCAATCTGTACGAGCCACAGGGGTTGAGGAAACTTCAGCATTGATGCCAAGAGCACGGCGCTGTAATCCAGACAGAAGGTTGGGGCCAAGATTTTATCCTCCTGCCCCTAAACTGAGAGTTTTCGGTGCTTCCCACAAACACGGACTGGATTAAATGATCATCTGCCTCTGGGTGCAAGAAACTTGATACAAGATACAGCGTCTAAGCCTTTACGGCTCCAAATCAGCACCTCATTAGCACATTAACAATACAGAGCAGCGGTGCATACTGGTGTAGATGTATCACCACAAACTTTGTAAATGGAGTTAACAAAGTGCAGCCAGTCTGCCAAACTATGCGTCACATAGTAGCGTCACAAAACTTAAACTAACAAGAACTTTTATTATGAACATGTTTCTGGAATAAAAAAAAAAAAAAAACATTGGTTCTAAATGCTGCAGCTGCTGGCTCAAACACATCCCTCTGACACGGAGCGTGGATGTTTTTATTTTTCCAGTCAATTCTATCAGTCAATACATCTCCGCGGGGACAAAGAGTGCAAGTAAAAAATCAAATCGTTCTGAGAACAACAAGAGAGGTGAAGAAAGAGCACAGACTGGAGCTTGAACTCTCATTAATGATTATTTATTCATTTTGAGTAAAATCTTATGCATATTCATTTTGTTTGTAGGGTAGTTTTTGCATGAATTACTGTTGGAAAGGTAAATAGCTTTCATTTGGGGTCACAATTAATCCATTTTACATAATTACTGGGAATGTTTTACAAACAGAAAGCAGATACACACACATGTTGAAAAACAATCACAACGTAGCCAGAGACAAAAACAAGCTGAAGGTGCCGGTGCTGTAAAAACACCATTATGCACATTTTCATGAAGTCATATGTTCACACACTCAGTTTGTGAACCTTCTTTCTTTTTCAGGTATGTTTAGAAATGTTAATCTGCACATTTTCCATACATTTCCAGGGAAAAGCGTATTCATGGGGGGGGGTGGATCTGTACAGCTTATCAGTAGTTTCACTTTTCTTTTCCATGTGGATGGATGGAGAGATCAGAAGGCATCTGTTGGTGTGGGCTGAAGTCAGAACAGTCAGAAATCTCCCGGAGAGATTTGTAATGTTGTGTGTAATTACATAACCTGCTGCTGTGTGTTTGCGCAGCCCCTGCCCCACCTCTCTGTCCAAGCATACGCTTGAGCCAGCGTATGCGAGCCTGCTGGTGCTGCAGGGCCAAAAGACCAGACAAATCCGGACAAACCTCCAGAAATCCTGCAAAATGCAGCTGGGAAAGAGTAGGATTTATAAAAATAATATGTGTCGCCACAGTCTCCCTAGCACTGGCATTTCCGAACGGTCGTATCTGCTGAAACGCATAGTATTATACCTTTATGAGCTTTTTATTACAAAAAATGGACAATTTAACTGCATCCTGTCAATTGGAAATGCGACACATTGAAAAGCCGAACTGTGTGCCAGCAGATTTGTTGTTTCTGTAGTACAGATGCCC
This sequence comes from Lagocephalus sceleratus, assembly GCA_911728415.1. Classification (NCBI taxonomy): domain Eukaryota; kingdom Metazoa; phylum Chordata; class Actinopteri; order Tetraodontiformes; family Tetraodontidae; genus Lagocephalus; species Lagocephalus sceleratus. The sequence goes on along the minus strand of CAJVRN010000017.1, from coordinate 7,096,299 downwards.
GGCGATTGACTATTCCGAGTAAACAAATACCAGGCTGTTACTCAGTCTGGCAGCCGCCCGACCACCACAGTCATGGACAGTCAGCGTTGCCAGCGAGATGGTGTGGTGCCAGAATAGGAGATGGATGTCGCAGATCCGACAGTGACAAACCTGTTTGCATAACTCTAAATCAACTTGAGAAATGAACACGCAGGTTGTGAAGTTGTGTATTTTTTCTTTTTTTTACCTGCCTTGAAAGCGGCCAAGAGATGGATTTTGCATTTTACCCGCCCAAAGCAGAACGGGGAGCGAGAATCACCCTCCTGAAGTAGAGTTAACCTTTTTGAAAATGGAATTCAGCGGTATGATCTAGACATACTCTTAGAAAAGTCCCCTCCATTCCAGTGTTTCTGTGTGTACTGGAGGGGGGAGGGGGGTGGGGGTTGGGGGGGGGGGTCATGTGTTTTCCTCCTGATACCCAAATCCCATTGTATGAGGAGGAAGTAGCAGGGCGAGTGTGGCTCGGGCCTTCTGACCAATCCTGTTGGTGGGTGGCATGGATTCATAAATCAGGGAGCGGTGTTAATCTCTCTCAGGTATTGGAGAGCCAGCCTTCAGTAAATATGTTGCCCCAGGATAGAATGGGGTTTAAAGGATTTCTGTCTCCAAAGAAAAATTAGGCAGGAGCTTCAGAAGTGAGCTAAATGGAAATGCTTACTGGAGCATACGCAGAGAGCAAGGCGCCGCTGTCAGCTAGTAAACATCGTCTGAGACGAGCCTCAGTCATTACGGCGGCGGCCGTTGCCAACAGCCAGGATGAGCAGACGGTTCGGCTGATGAAGAGCATCTTCTCTGGTGATGATTAGTCACACCGGGGATGGGGAGAAAACTGGACAACTGTTGTATTATCAGGTCGGTTGTGAGAATTATTTCACTTAATAAAAACACTTTAAAAACAATGCCTGATTTGAAGAGCACTCAGCTAATATTATGTTGCGGGCGCGCGCTGGAAAGACGATGATTTGTTATTGTTACCTGGTGGTTGTTGCCATGGTCTTTATTTAAAGAGCAGTGATTTGGACTAGTTCTCTGAGCACCTCTTCATTAATAATAACTCACTACTGCCTCTCAAGGCAAATCTGGTACTACAGGGAATGTGGTTCATTAGCTGGCCCTCTGCTGCGCTGCACATGCCACCCCCCCACCCCCCTCAGATGAGGGGCCGGTTCCAAATATTGCTTTTGCTGCTGTCACATTGACAATGAACAGCGAGAGCGAGAAGACCGGGACAAAGCTTCTTGTTTAGATGAAGACTCAAACTTCCAGAGCCAGGTCTAGCCATTTTGGTGCCCCAGGTGAGAATACACTTCGTGCCCGGCCTTCTTTGCTGCAAAATAAGTTTTGCATTATAAGATCTTGGTGAGCCTCTAGCTAGCACAAATAAAAAGCCAAGCAGCATTTTTTTTTTTTTAGCTACCTTTATGAGACTTTCTTTCTGCTTTCTCTTTCTGACACTCTCTGAAAGCATCCCAGAGAGTTCTATGAAAATTATGCCAAGGTTTAAATCTGAAAAACTCTCGGTTACAAGACGGCAAATGCAGAAAAAAAAAAGAATCTCTGTGGGCTCAAATAATAAAATGTAAAACACGATCTTTTTAGTCTAATTATGTGCGGCAAAGAAAGATAATTTTAATTAGAAATTTCAAAATGAACCCTTCAGTCAGTTAATCGTTGTCTGCTGCTTTTTTTTGCAAGCTTTATACCTTTAGGGCTTCCTCTATTTTAAAGAGAAATAAAAGGTCATGGAACTAATCATTTTAACATAGGAAAGAACAAAAATCATTTTGATACTGTTGTAGTTGATAACAGTGATAAGAAAAAACCAAAATGTGTATGAAACATCAGCCAGCAAAAAGGCAAAAGCATCCACACACGAGAAACATTAAAAGAAGACATTGTAATCCTGTTTCAACGTGGAGCAGGAATGCTGCAGGCGCCAATGTTCAAAGAGTCAAAAAGAGGGAGACAAAGAGGCTGCAGAGGGAGAATTTACACTGAAACAGCAACTACTGCATAATGGGTTATCTTAGCATTAAAACACTACAGTGGCTGGGCTTCTCTATCCTGTCGGTGCATGAGAGTTCAAAAAGAGAAGTGCTATCTTCAGAGGGAGCTGCACCTTAACCCCAGTGAACTGATCTGGGGGAGCAACGCTGTGATCGGGGCTAATCCCCCTCGCTGTGTTCTTTGAGAGAGATGCTGCAATTCACTAGAGGGAACCAAAAAGAGACGAGAAACAGGCACCAAGAAAGACGCTTTTGACAGAAAAGAAAAAAAAAAGTGTTAGAGTGGTGCAGTCACCGTGGTGAATCCTCTCACACGTTCTCTCTAAATAGGACGGATCTAAATACGCACGTGTCTGAAGGGTGTCCGGGTGCACGTGCGTGTGCACTGTGCATTTTCCATCCAAGCATATGGTGTTTAGCTCACACTGAAATCCACCAGGAACTGAGTTGATGCCTCCGGGTTAATTGCGGAAATTTACCAATTTAGAAGTCGATGCGATGCTAAGAAATCCAGCAGACATATCTACTGTTGGCCAGCTAATGGAGGGATTTTGGCTCTTAATAATGTGCACCATGCGGATGCATAGCTCCAGATGCGGGGAGCATCTTTTGTGCACGACAGAGGTATATGCACGAAAACAATGACATACAACTATATATCTTGACACAGCCGGCTAGGAAGATCAGGCTAGGTGACACTGAGAGTGCATCCAAAATGAAGGGTCAATGATGTTTGCTGATTTGAAATCCATTTGTTATTTTTCATCCAAGAGTGCACGTCGATGTACGTCAAAGGCTTTGTCTAAAACTTCACCCAAGAGTTAGTGAGAAGTGGGATCAGTTCAGACGCACCTCGGCGTGTCTTCCCGTGACAAAGACAGATGGACGGGGGCTCGGAGGAGACTTCACATGGGCACAACTAATGAGATGGGAGAAGGAAAATATCACATTGGAAATAGATGGATGACAGGTGAAGTCAAAGTGAGCTGACAAGGTGAGAAGTAATCACTCCGAGAGCGGAATGCATACCGATCCCGTGAGCGTCAGGAAGGAAAAGGTCACAGACAAAATACAGCAAGTTTGAGAGGAAGAAATCTTGGTAACACCTTTGTAAGGTCAGGGGGAAAACTGGGGAGTGACAGCTTGATGGTTACTAGGGGGGTTCGAGAAGCGCTTAATTGTTGATTACGTGATTTTAGAGCAGGCATGGGCAGACCTAATCCTCGAGGGCCCCAATCCAGCCAGGATTTCCGCTCCACCAGGTAGACGGCGCGTTCACCTGGGATCCCACTTTCCTTGGATTTAGCATTTTTTGTCTGGTCTTACAGAAATCCTGGCTGGATCGGGGCCCTCAAGGACTGGGTCTGCCACTCCTGTGTTGGAGTGACAGTTCTGGTGATTTGGATCCTATTGTTCAGATCCCTGCACTCTGTTAAGAATCCTTCACCGAAGCCTGAAATGTTCACGATGGTGAACCTGAGGAGGTGACTCCCAGGGAGGTCGGAGGGATCACATGACTGTAGTGGTGCCATATAAAAACACGCCATTGTTTCATGCCTGGGGGGTGAATTTACATCTTATTTTTGATCTCATGTTTCCTATATTTTTTGTGTGTGCGTGTGTGTGGGGGGGGGGTCTCATGCTGAGGTATGTATAAATGCCAGTGTGCAGATCCAGGTGTGAGAAGCTGTAATTACAGAGGCACAGACAGAGGTCTGGAACAAAATCGTGGAATCAAAACTGATACTTTCACCTCCCATGCTGGCCATTTAGAGATCACCCTTCATGAGCAATTGTTTAACTGTGCAGATTCACGGCCGCACTGCCAAATACGCTGAACCTGGAGATGAGCTGCAGAGCCCTGGTGTTCAGGCCATTTCTTTCACAAATTAACTTTCATTTTTCCCACCTCTGAGTGTTTCTATTTCACAACCTCTCAAAAGCTTCTTGTACATCACAGACCACAGCCCCATCTTCAGCTACACGCCATCTCCCCTCTATTTCCTGTTTCCAAACTTGCGCGTTGATTGACGATTGTTTTTCCGGCGTTACTCTTTATGATATAAGAGGTAAGTCCAAACTTAGAACCAAGTTGGATCTCGAAACACAAAAATAATAAAATGATAGAGTAAAGAAAAATCTGACAAGCCGAGGGTAACAAAAGGCTAGAGGAAAAGGAGCATGTGAAGACAATGATTCTGTAAACAAGTTACAAGTAGAGACAACCTATCTTGGTAATTCAGGCTGCACACTCATCTGGAAAAGCAAAAGGTTGACATCTACATCTGTTTAGAAGCACAGATGAAACACTATGAATTATTGTTCAATCAGTCTTTGTGGATTTTTCTTTTTTATGGTTACAGGGTCTAAAAATCCACTTAAAAATGTATTTTCTGAAGGTGACAGGGGGGTTTTAAGATGCCCCCCACAGAGTCCTGCCTCAACCCCAACATTCCAAGTTAATCCTTGAAATGTCACCCAGAGCTTGGCAAGCAATTTGTTGCTTACTAGTGTGGAATTTGACACTAGGTGCATGTGAATCCATTAAATCTTCCCCATATTACGAGTCACATTTTTTGCACGGTAGACAGTAATGGCACGGAGTGTTTAATAGAACGACGCGGGCAATCCGTGTAAAGCTGAACCAAAACTTTTTCACTTACTTCACTTTCAAAGTTGGCAGATCCCTCAGATGGTTGATAAACGGTGATGCGCTAAAATCACCATGATACTAAAAACGTGCACTACAATTTTATTAATTTAGAAGCTGGAACGTTTTGTTCACCTCAGAAGGGAATTCAAAGTTATGGGGATTGAAGCAGCTGTATGCTGCCCAACCCTCCATTTAGCTCCACCAGCTTTCAGAGCTAACTGCAAACTGGATCACCACAGAGGTCCTATTTTAAAGCTTTTCTGTGGATAAATTGCATTTTGATAAACTGCTACACCATTAATTCTTTTTGTAATATGACCTATAGCTTGGCTCAAAAAATGCCCTGATAGTATTGAATTGACATCATATTAATGCAACCTAAAACAAATAAAGACAACTTTTATTTATTTGGTATTATCTACTAATGAATATAAATGAAAGTGTGGTGTTATTCTTAGCTTTAATTAAGCTAACTGTAAACCTCTACAGAAATGAGTTAGGCAGAAATATGGCTTTACTTTTGCTACACATACAGTTTCTATTTTCCTCATCATGGATGAAGAACGGTCGACGTGACTCATTCATTAAAACTGAGGAGTTGATCAGATGATTCATTCTGAGGGTGATCTTTGGCAATTATGGCCATAAATCATATTCTGACATACAGCCCTTACCTTTGTGTACCTCCCTGTGTATCTGTGATGGAGGCAGAACAGACAGCTGGCAGCAAACTCCTCCATCTGTCTTCCCTCCACCTGACACTTTAGCCATCTCCATGCCAGAGATCAGAGAGTGTCTCGCATCTGTCTGACTTTGTAATTTGCACTCGGAAGAGCTGAGCTCAACATGGATGTGAGCACCTGTGCTGAAGACATGCATCTTGAGTGATGTTTCAGCCTTTTCCATCAAAAAAAATAATTTTGTCACAGGGTTATTGTTAGGGTTAGCCCTGATCCTGAACACTTACCTTCTTTTCCCAGTTTGCGAAGCTTCCTATTGAGATTTAAAAAATAAGCATACATGATTTTTGAAGAAAAGGATTTGAATCCAAACTATGAAGTTTAATAATTATTACTCATTTGCTGTAACCTGTCAGATTACCTATATACATTGTCAATTTCAACTTTCAATGCTACTGTTTTAGGTTCAGCTCATAAAGTGGGTAAAAAAGGAGTTTGTTTCTGGTAGCCACTGCAGGATGTTGAACAGTCAGGACTTGGATGAAGAATCCTTTATTCTTCCCCAGAGAAGGGATATAACCGATTTTATGGTCTATTTAGTACACAAATATTAGTGTACATGAATGTAGGCACATACAACCGTTGATGGAGAAGTGTCTAAGCTGTGCTCAACAGCCCCACTCATCCTATGGGGGTTAATTTGCTCCAGGGCACCTCAACACTGCTCTGGAAATGTCCTGCTATCTCTCCTGCTATCAAACCACAATTCATTGTTTATTGTCTGCATCTGGGATTCCCTGTCCAGTCCCCCAGAGGTCTCTGATCTCTAGCGTCCAGAAGAATAATTTGATGTACTTTACATTATTACCACTAGATGTCAGAAAATCCTGCCGACAAGAATAGTTTAACTAAAAAAAACCTTAAATTGGAATCAGGTTTAGAAATGTTTTAACTAATCTTGTAAAGACTAGTTCTTGATTAATTAAACATTCCTGAACCTACAGGTATATGGAAAGTATGTCTCAATTCAGTATGCTAATAAAGTTGCTAAAGCCATATGCATAAAGACATAGAACCATGGCAACCATTTTCAATTAACGATGATACTCTTTGCCTTCTGAAAGCAAAAATCAAAAGCATTCAAACGAGGCTTTGACTCACAACAGTTCCAAGGAATGATTTTGGGGCTTTGGAAAGAATGGCAGGGCTAGAAGCTAATTAGCATCAAAGCCACGTCTTAATGAGAAACTTTAATGAGGTTTCCGATGATTTGAGGATTTCTTTTTTTGACAAACAAAAAGAATCATCAGATTTTTTTTTTTTTCAGTTTGGTTCACTTGCGGCAAGTTACATTAATTTTCAATTTCTACCCTAAAAATCAATGAAACAAACTTTATAAGTTAATGTTTGAAGTTCCGATGCATATTCCACACTGCATTAAGAAATCTGACCAGATTTTCTTTTAATATGTCAGCAGCCAATAGGCAGAGAAGTTTTTTTTTTTTTTTTTTTTGCACATTACTTTGGTCCCTTGTGTGTTAATTAATATTTATATTTGTCCACTGCCTCAAACTCTGCCTTCAGGCATTTATTAAATTATCATGAGTTGGGGCAGAGGCATAACTGTGCGTACGTCAGAGCACTGCAGCACTGCATTAATGTGAGTGCGATCTGTGACGCAACCTGATGCTCCCCAATCGAAAGAGTCCGCAGGAATTCTGAAGCCCATTAATGACAGCCCATAAAAGTAATGTCAACGGCTACAGTAGGATGTAGGAGGGGCATTAAACGCTTGCTTGTTTACCCATTCATTTACATAGCTCACAGATGAACAAGGCGTTGCCTTTGGCAGCCTGGACCTAAACACCCATAGCTTTACAATCTCCGCAATTAGAGCCAGTCCTGTGAGCTCTCTGACAGCATGACCGGGAGGTGCGCTGCTACCTTCCACTGGAAACAGCACCGCTGCTAAACGCAAGACAGTCGTGATAATTAGTCTTTCCAGCCAGGAGCTCTTCAATGCTATCTCACCCCCCCACGCTGACCCGGGGAGATTGGATAGAGGCCCACCGGCTCCCGGGAGACCGAGCCTGTCAAGTCCGTCACTTCTCCCACGACACGGGAGTGAGCGGAGGTGTTTTAAATGCCAAACAGGACACACTTGCGAGGGCCTGTCGGCTCTGGCTGAATACAAGGTCTGTCTGTCGGGCGTCCCCACTCTGTAGAGCCTGAAGCAGAGCCGAGGACAGCTAACCTGCGCTGGAGGAGGAAACACATCCAAAAAAGAAGGGCAGCTGGGAAGGATGTTCTGAAAAATACTTCTCCATAACTGCATTTAAAATTAGATTGTGTCGGGGATCCAACCATAACACAAAATATTGCAAAACATAAACCACTTTTCTTTGCTTCTCGACTAAATATGTTTGCTTCTCCACACACACACACACACACACACACACACACACACACACACACACACACACACACACACACAGACACACACACACACAAATATATATATATATTTTTTTCTTTCTGCATTATTCTTAATTTTACATTAATACTGGATTTGTATGGAAAAATCTTAAGAAAACAGATTTGCATTGGTTGAATGATGTGCAATGGAATTCTTACAAATTAGAAGAAAGTCCTCTTTGTGTAGGTGAACCAGCTGAACCCTCCACAACCTGAGAGAGGAGAACAGCCCATTCCAGCTGGCTGGTTTCATCGTAATCGTCTGCGATTAATCCTATAAGCCCTTTAAATTAGGTGAATATGGGGAACTTTGGAGTACACGGTTTACAATGTAAAGTTCAATTTGAATCAATATGCGACTAGGGGCCATCATTAAAAATCAATTTCAAATCAGCTGTACGTGCTATTGCTGGTGTGAGAACAAATGTTTGTAGGTTAATTAAAAAAGTAGATGGGATCTGGTGAGAATCTATACTTCGAATCCTAATAGTGCACAGAGCATATGCAGATTCAGAGAAAGGTCACAATAGTAATGGGATTAATCCTTCTGTGTCACTCTTTCAAAAGCCTTTTCTGTTTCAGCCACCTCCTATTTGGGCTTTTAGCCTTGTCTAATTTGCTTTTCCATTTGGTTAGCTTTGCAGCTAGCGATGGGTAGTCACTAATTGTATATCCTCACCTGGTCAGTCTGGACTCTTTGGTTTTCCCTCTACCTGCACCCAACAGCTGTTGCAATCAGATTCTACTTAATTTCTTTATTTGATTTTAAGATCAGACACAGCGCCACATCTATTCTTTGGATCAGTTCACACTGTCATCTGCACTTTGGGGGAACGTAGAGAGACTTTTAATGAAGTTTGAATTCTGCAGTGCTGCTAACAAGAACGATGGTAGAAACAGGTTATTGCACATTAAACCATCCAGCCTTACCATCTAAAAATAATCTCCATGCCTTACTTATTTTAGCATTTGTCACTAACAGAATAATGAGGTTTCGGAGGCAGTGATCTTTAGAGCTTTCTAAATCCAGGAGTTCCATACAATGAATGCAGCGAAAGAGAGAAACAGAGTTTCATCAGTAACTACAGACTTGCTGAAATGTAAAGCAGCTACATTTACAATTTCATCACAAATATGGAGCCAGAGTCCACAGAGCTGACCTCATACTAATGACCAACACCATGACACGGCGCTGGCACATTTGCGTATTATAATTTGACACAATCTGAAGGCAAATACACAGCCACATATAAAGCAACTGCATTGAAAGAAAGCTTCTGGTTGAAGGGACACATTGTACTCCATGAAGAACACTGCAGCTATTTGAGAACCATCCACATAATCTGTAATAGCCTCATATGAGTGGCCCCATTTGAGTTAAACGTCAATATACTATAACTGCCCAGCTGTTGACCGTCATTCCCAAATGCAGATTTCTATCTAACATACCAAATTGTTGCTCAAACATAACACGCAAGGATTAGGCATAAAGAAAGACATGATGTAACAACAACAGCAGATGGGTTTACAGAAGAGACAAAGAGTAAACCTTCCCTATCAGGGGTCCATATGTGCCTTGGATGGCATCCCGACTCTCGGTGCATAAATGTGGCAGATGTTTGCTTAAGTATGCCACACTTTAAAATCAGCCGGAGAAACTATAAACTGGAAGAAGGAATACAGCATTCTGCAAAACAGACAACATATTGCCATGCAAAACTATTTTTTAATCATAAATTTAGTGCCACAGAGGGGAGGGGGGGGCGGGGGTACTGGCAACTTTGTACTGTGATTAACGGCATAAAGGCGGAGACATTTAATTAGCACCTAATAAAGATGAATTCAGTATCACCTCTAAAAATGCGCGAAAAGGAGAGCCGCAGCTATGATGTGATAAGTGTTCCAGGGTCTGCAGATGTGACCGGGTGGAAATTGACAGAGAAAATGACAGCGACTTACTAGTGTTGACAACTGCCAGTTACCGCCTGAGGTGTCACACTGTCACCGATGACGTCCCCGATGTGACTCAGTCGGAGCGAAGGGCCCTTAAAACGGGCTGCTGCGACCTTTCCTTAGGGTAGCAGAGACGTCTGGGAAAAAAAAAAAAAGAAAAAGTAAAGAATAAGCTGATGCAGCTCTTTGTACTCATCCCTTTTGCATTTGTCTTCAGTGCTCATAACCTTTTCTGCCAGAAGCTCTGCTGTTTAGACTTTGATCGGGGCAGATCGGTGACATTTACACTCTGAGTGACCTCCAGTGTCAAATTGAATGCACAAAACCCAAAATGGGTTCATCATTACAGGCCCATTTGAGCACATTTTAACAGCTTTTAAGTGAACCAACTGTGTGTGTGTGTCATTCTGCTTATAAAATGGGGAGAGTTTGCTGGGTCGAACATCTTCAAAGGATTGTTTGAGGATTAAGATGGTGGTTTTAAGGTTGAGGTTAGAATTGGGTTCAGGTTTAGGGAGGTGCTGGGATGGCGAGGGTAAGAAGCTGGGTAATGAATTGTGTCTATTAAGAGAGAAATGTGAGAATCTGTATGTGTAAGGGTGTGTGTGTGTGTGTGTGTGTGTGAAGATAGCACCAATAAGATATTCTTGGATCCATTACCTTTGTCACTGATATCAGTTTTAAATTCCTAAAAGGAGAAGTTATATTGATATTTCACGGCGTGGCTGTAGATATATGTAACATCAGCCTCTGGGGCATTCCTTCTTTCCTTTGAATTAGAGCTCGGAATAATCAAATACAATGAATTTTTATTCTTCTTAATGGTGAAACGGCGACGTGGAAACAGCAGAGCCCGACTTGATTAAAGTGCAACCAAGATTCATTGAATCTGGCTCAGAGCTGGGAGGAGTATTTTAAATAGGAGTCCATTTAGCAAAATGTTATGTTCTTAATGGGAAGGTAATAAGATAGTCTTTATCTTTTATTGAAAAAGTCAAGTCATTTCCCATCGTGATGTATGCTCTTAAGGAGAAGCACTCAGAGGTAGCAGAGAGGGCTGGAAATATCACGAAACAAAGTGACTTTTGATCATGTGTTAAGTGTATAATGTCTGACATATTTCATGCTCTCATTATCACCAACTTTGGTGTGTTAAAGGAAACGGGACAATCCTTATATATTAAATTACCCTGGATTCTTGTTCTGAAGCAAGTTCATTTGAATTTGTAGGGAAAAATGCAGTTATATATGTATTTACACAGTGACTTTGATAACAATAATAATAAAGCATGTCTTTAAATGTTGCTATTTATCTCTTATTCCACCATATTGGTCTTCTTCTCCAAAATTCAGGTCAAGCCTGCTTAAACCCGATGTTTCCTGCTTAGTGCTCTATTTTAATTACCTTATTATTCCAGCTAGTTCAGAAGACTCAAGCAGGCCGTTTGTAATTTGGGATTTGGGATTTGACCTAAAAGGGAGTTGCTCCCTTCCTCTCCAATGAGCAGTACACGACTTTGCAGACTGCAGGTCATCCTGTCAGAACACAGAGGAGGGATCTACTTCAGGCACCAGGGTTTGTGATATTAAAGCCACCAAGAACGACACTGGGCCCTCAGCCATTCGGTTTGGAGGTCTCAGCTGAAATGCATCAGATCCTGTAAAAAAATATATATATATATTCTTGCAAGTACACCCCTAGAAATGAGATGGACATAAAGGATAGTTGAGTGCATATGCCTTAATTGTCAGTTGTCCTTGTTGTGAGGTGGAGGCAAAAGGCGGGGTTCTGGGTTTGGTTTGTGACCTGCTGTTGGGTAACAGCGATCCTCAGCCTGTCGGTGGACTGTTTCAGGTCTCCGTAGGGACTCCCTGAGTGCAGCAGTGGGAACAGATGGTGAGAGGGATGAAGAGCATCTTCTACAATCCGGCAGGCTCTGCTGTGGCAGCGGGACCTGTAGGTGTCTTCCAGGGGGGTGGAGGGAGTCCAATGATTTTCCTTTTTTTTGTGTGAGGCTTGGCGACCACCCTGCTTTAAGCTGCTGAACAGGTTCCACACTGAAAAGGCTGAAGATTTCCAGAGACACCCCCCCCCCAGGCCATTCTCACCAGTGTGTCGTGTTTACGGTCCAGCTGAGGTCCTGACTGATGTGGGTTCCCTGCAAATCAAAATGGGAGACCATTTCCTCTCCTCTTCTCAAGGTGTATGTGAAGGCTTCCTTCTTCTTTTTGATGTTCTGTGACAGGTGCCTCCTCCAATTGTTGCCATCCTGGGGTCAGGTGAACAGAACCACAGTTCAATGTAAGACGGGAGGGGAACCATTTCGCTCTGCTGAAAAACTGACATCACCTGCATGCAACAACACATCCTGACCTCCTCCTTCTGCCATTTTCTAACAATGTGTCTGGCTGTTGATGCAACACCTCTTCTCTAGCTGACATAGCTACACACAACTACTGTGTGTAGACCTGACCGCTACCAAAACATAAATGAAAGCCAGAATAATACTCACACATTCCAAATATACAGTGTTGTACTACACTAATTTGTACTCATCGCAGGACATGTGCCTTATTTTTCCTTCTTTCTGTTGTTCTCTCTCATGCCTCCATGAAAGTCTTTGCAGCAGCACTTTGCTCTTGTGGCGAGCTGTTTAATGGCACTTCTGTCTTTAGCTATCCTTTGATAAAGTGGGTTGTGTAAAAGGTTAAAAGAGAGTGGCAGGTGATGTGGACCTTCTAGCCCCAGGCTGATGCTCCTGCCCCAATGTCAGGTCTTTGTTGACAGCCTGGTTGGACGTCAGATGTTTGTTCCCAGGCCTCAAGGACATACATATTGTGGGGCAGGTTAAACCTGCTCTGCTTCTACCACTTTTTAGATACTGATTTAAAAGTCATGATTGATGTTGTGCAGATTTTCTCACAGTAAAATAGTGGGCCAACATTCACAGGGAGGTTTCAGGTTTGATTTGGGGTTGGGACTTCCACTGTGTGGACTTTGTCTCCTCTTCCGGGTGAGGACTTTGTATGGGACAGATGGAAGAAACCATAACCATAAACCATGACCTTGACGACTTGGGGATTCGTTTTTTCCACATTAGTGTTCTTGAGGCTTAAAATGATCATAGTAGATCAATATAGAAAAGATTTTTTTTTTTTAATTATTGTGACATAATGTTCAGTGAAACATAGCAATAACCTACCAAGGACAAGACAGATGAAATATATTTAACATCATAGCTAACATTTATTTGTCTGCTTACACAATCTTTTTGTTTGTTCATTTTTGGGGAAGATTTTCAATAAAAGTCTTCTTTAGTTGTTGTCACATAAAAATGCCATATTGTGCAAATAAATCTGAGAAGATGTTTGAACAATTAAATTGTTCCACAACGCCGGTGAATCTCTGAGGTGAAGAAAGTTACTGTTTACATGCACGTAATATGTGAAAAAAAGGAAAAGCCTTTGGTCAGAAAATGTTTCCATAATTTCCTTTCATTCTTTTTCTCCCCAGAGCTCATGTTAGGAGAAGGCTGTGGTCTGACTGGGAGATGAAAAAGGCTAGAAAAATAACTATCCCAACATTAATTAGTCAAGTCACTGTTCCAAAATGGAAATTAAAATAATGCAGTCAGCAGGAGCAAAATTACCTGAGTCAGGAGCTGGGGAGTTGATTTTTTTCAGATTTGAATACCCTCAGGATGAAACAGGAAATGTAAGTGATGATGTGGCTTTAATAACCTGGGACATACTTTAAAGATAAGATCTGATGTTGTTTATATTCTTAATCTTGAAGCCGCGATTTGACGGTGAGCCTGTTGAAGCAAAGAAGCATCAACTTCTGTCTGGACACTGGTGCATGTCAGGTCCGTGTACTGAAAGTTTCAAAATGGCAGAATTATAGGAAAACAGGATGTGTGGCTTCCGTTAGGCTAATAATCCTGCTTTATGTAGAATCTGCCCTGAATCCTTGTTTACTGTCAGTCTCTTTGGCTGTAATGATGATAAGCTCTGGTTAATCTAGCAGGCCTTGTTGTGGTGGCAAGAGATGAAGGGGGGATTTAGACAAGGCGCTCCTGATGCCCCCTTGTGTGTGCTAATTAACTGGTACTGGTTTGTTCTCCCCAAACACACCAGTCCACTCCAGCTAACACACAAAACCTTATGTTCTTTAGAAACTCTTGACATTCGTTCCTGGATATTTAGACTGCTGCGGCCTCTAATGAATTATCTAGGGATCAAAAGGTCGAGTCCTTAAAACAAACGCAATTAGAAGTGTCAGTTGCCCCAATGCGACCTTGTGTTACGTGAATTTTCTTAATTACTCCTGCATTTGGCTGGTTGGGGCATTGTCTTCGTGTCACTTTTCATCCCGCCTCGCACCGCCTCACCTTCGACCCATCAATCACGTCGGTTAAAAGCCTTTAACTTTACGTAAACACTTCTTCATTTCCTTGGCAGATGACAATTAGAATTCCTGTTCTGTGTGCACAACGGCAGCATTAATGTAATTCATGTGTCACCACATGTTGAGGGGGAGGAAATCACTCATGTCAAGTTATGTTCAACATCGTTCCTGACCTATCTGTTAAAACAGTGGAGTCAAAATGAGGTGGAAGTGCGCTGTAGCAATAATCTAGTTTTGTGTGTGTGTTTTGAGAATGCTACCCTTTTTTTTGACACTGCTTTTCCTGTGGTAAAGGAGGGCAAAATGTACGCTCCTTGATGAGGATTCTTGCAATGTTCGCTTGCGTTAAGAAAACTGATGAAATCCAATCGGTTTCTTTGTTGAGTGCTTGAACAGAACGCTCTGCTCCATGCCAGAATGCAGATTTTGGACGTCAGATGGGCCATCGATGAGAAGGTGTTATTTGCTTCGCTATATAAAAAAAAAAAAAGACTTCTCCCTCTCCGCACCTGTGTGTGTTGCTCGCTTCTGAGATCCATGCGATTCTCTGAACGAAGAAGTCTTAAAAACCTACGTTAATCCTGTAATTATGCCGCCGTCTTTCCTGGCATATGTTATCTTCTCACTTTTGTGGTTAGTCCTGTGGACTAAAGCAATTATTGTACTGCAATTGAAACATCAAGTCATTAATTCATTTTTCACTTTGCGCACACTTAATTTGATGCCACGCTTCAAGTGGGAGACGAGTGTGTTTGTGCATCAGCTGCTGCGGAGGGTAAGAATAGCAGTTGGGATTTTATGCAGCTCTTGGCACATGGGACACCCACCCAAGGCCATGAAGTATATAACATGCGGAGTAATGCCATTTAGGCCTTGGCACGCTCTCTGTGGCCCACTCGTGAGACTATCTTGCCACCACAGCGGAAGCTCTCTCCTTCCTTCCATTCCCTCTACGTCTCCATCTCTTCTCTTCATCTGTTCTACCAGATTGCCACAGTTCCAGCCTTTTGGTTTCGGTCTATATTGCCCTCCTTTTCATCACTCCCATCCTTTCCTTGTGTAATTGTCTATACTCCGCTCCCTCCCTTTCCCCCTGCATGGTCGTCATCTGCGACCGGTGTGCCAGGGAGTGCCGCGGCACACTGCGGTGCCATGATCCAGAAACCCCACATTAACACTGGGATTTCACCCAGAGATTATTTAAGTGTGGCATGCCTGCCAGGCAGGGTTCTTCTCTGTAATCTCTACAGCCCTTTGAATGGAGTAGGACTGGGAGAGAGGGGATTTGTAGGAGTTTGAGGGCTGATTGGTTTCTAGAATGGGTACAGTTTGGGCTTTTAGGCATTCTCAATATTTCAATTCCATATGGGCTTGGATTTAGGAGGTTGGGTGATAGCTGAGGATGTCACACAGAACATGAGGTTAAATCCCTGGCAGAGTGATCCTCTTCTTCCCAGTCAGCTATGTATCCTTCTGAGGTTTGCAGAGTAATTTAATTTGAGGTAATTGTGGCAAGGATCCATAATTAAAAGGATTAAAATGCATGCCATTTATAGATGTGCTGAAGGAAATGGAACAACGAGGCCACTGGTGCCACCACTACTCATGCTCCCTTCTTTGCTCAGTCCTTCCTTTGTCAGTGAATTCAGACTTGCATCATTTAATCTGTCACTTGATTCACAAGATAAAAGCAAACAAATGTGGACACAGTGACTAAATATGACCATACAGGCTGGATATTGCTATTAATTTTTTTTATTTTATTTGTTCTCATGAGCACGTGTGTATGGATGTGTGTGTCACTTTTAAAGCTTTTAAAGTCCTTGACCCCATCAGTGAAGTCAGCATTCCTGCTGACTTTTTGACATTGAGAGAGAAACAAAGATACTTATCAAACATCCAACTGAGGCTGTGGAGACTGTTGAAGAAAATGCACTCTGACATGTTGCCATTTACAATTTACCAGCTATTCCTCAATTCATCTGGAGCTGAGTGCTTGTTTGTTTTGCTTTGTTGTGTTTTTCTTTTTTTTTGTAGTTGAAAAATAACTTTGCTGGTGGATGATGGATAGATGCATGCTGGCTACAAAACAAAACATAAGAAAATAGCTTTTCTTCTATTTTTCCATTTATAATCATCTTTTTTGGTATCCATTTAATTAACCACACATTGATGTACATTAAAAGGGCAAAATAGTGGCGTTAATTATGCCTGTTTTATATGTTGCTTGTGTTTAAAAATGCTGCAGGGTGTCAGTTTATGATTAATAACTTACTTTTAATTGTGGGTACATGTTATATCAATCATGTGTATAATAATTGAGTTTGTTTCACATTTTAAATGCAGCTTACATATGCACACACACACACACACACACACACACACACACACACATACTTTCTAGTTCTGAGTACTATATGGGCAGTAGCTGAGTAGCTGCACTTGTGTTCAGTCCAGTTTTGGGTCCCATGTTACATTTACATGGAACAAAGAATTGTTTTAAGAGTAGAAGGACATCCTCAGGCTTTTTATAATCCAGTAAGAACCCATCATGTTGGAAATCAGTCTGATTTGCCTGTTTTAACACATTTGCTCCTCTTGGTCAGAGTTTATCTTTACTCATGAAAACTAAATTGTTTTGTGATGGATGAAGCATGTTGCTAAAAATTATATGCGCTTGACTTATTAGGAAGGAATTTATTTTGCTTCCTATGTTCATGCTCCATGAAGAGCTGCACCATTTGCCAAGGGTGGAGGGGTGACAGATGCAAAGTGGCCTCCCAATGTCACTGGGAGTTTAAACGCCCTTGACAAGTGCGCGCTTTGCAAAGGAGCAAATTTAATTTTCATGGTTTGAAATTTCAAAGGTATCTCCTGCTGTAATTGCTTGACTCGGGAATCCATAAATCATTGTTCAGTAAGGTCATCTTGTAATTTCTTTCCTAATGCTGGCATTTATTTTCCCAGCATCCTCTTTTTCTTCTCATTTAATCTCGCCAGGTCATTTGAGAGATTAATTGCCACCATCTTCAAAAACAACAAATTAGTTTCACATGTTCCAACACGGGGATGAAGAAATAACAGAGTCTGCACCCCCCACCCTTCAAAAAAATCATAAATAAAATGTTTGTGCATCTGTTAAATGAGGAGTCATGATGAAAGACCTTTGAATCATCATGTTCTGTTAAATTCTGGTGAGTCTTACTTGTTGATATCTTACACCAAAGGTCATTTTAATGTGAACTAAACTTTGTCTTCAGCTGGTGCTACAATACCTTCTTAACATGCACTAACTTCAGCTCTACCTATCATTTGTAAATGTATCACAATGAGCCCTTTCTTGTACGCATACATGTCCATGTTTGCGTTCTTGTCTATTTGTGAAATATCATCAATCACTACCCAAGTACTGAAAATGATTATAAGGACGCAAACTCACGTACTCTCCTCATTTCCCGGATGTGTACTTGGCTCTGCCCCTTTTATCTAGTATGCATTAGTCATGCCTTGTGTGGATTTGGACAAGGTTATCCCACAATGCATTTCACCTCAGCCAGCAACAGCAGCAGCAATGCATGGCGGGACGTCCCTCAAAGTACAGACTCCAAGTATGAACCTAAATATTGCTCAAGAGCACCTAGGTCTACAAACGGGACTCAAATCAAAAACTCTCTAACTCCTACACAGACTAAGCTGTTGCCAGCAAAACTAAGGCCCAAGTGATCAAAATGATTCCCACCCATGTCAGTGCCGAGCACTCGTGATTGGCTCAACCGAGACATGTGTAAAAACAAGGTGAAAATGGTTCCTCAGACAGCCGTCACACCAGCCTCCCACAGTGCCTTTAAGGTCTATTTTAGTTTCACAGTCTTGTCAAAATTAAGACAGATGTTGCCTTTAAGATTATATAGAAAACCACTTATTATAGTATTGATCAAGGTGACAAATGAATACTGTCACGTACTTCTCGCCTACGTTCTCAGCACACATAAAATCCTGGGACTGTAAGAGCCGTTAAAGCGCTGAGCACATTATACAGTCAAACCATTCTGCTTGATGTGTTTTGACACATAATAAATGGAGAAATCAAAGTTATAAAGTACAGACATTGTTCTTATTCTTACTCATTTTATTATTTATTTTTTAATAGTACAAAGTCAATAAATGCACATGTGACACAATGGACAGCTTTCTTTTGCGTACATTTCTGTTAACACTGTCATGCTCAGATATGAGTCTGCAAAGGTATACCGATCATGTGTGGAGCCATATTGTAGCTCCAGCCCGTCTCACAGATGGAGTTTGGAAGCGTGTTCTGGGTGGCTCAGCCCTCCTGCAAGCATGTGATGGACACTTAATTACTTGGCTGACAGAAGTTATCTGCCACCTGCACCCAACAGGAGCCTCCACTGACCTCCACTTCCTGTCGGCGCCCACCACCTCACAGAGCAGATTTATGCATGTATCGCTCAAACTGTATTTTTTTTTTTTTTAAAGACAACCATCAGTTGCTGGTGTGCCAGTCAATTGAAATGTGTAATTTCACAAAGAAACGTGACTGACTGATGTACTGACTCACAGCGATTAGCCCCTTACATGTCAAAGATATGCTCCTGTATATAGTCACAACCAGATAGAATAGTGTTTGCTTTAAAAGCCCTCCAAATGCAAATAAATGGATTAAGAACACAAACGATGAAGCACACATAAGAGAAATCAGAGAGAAAACATATAACAAGATTACCAGTCTCTGTGCGCCAACTGAAGAGGAGGGATCAAAGAAGTGAAGTCATAGACATAGATAAAGCAGAGATGAAGAGAGTATTTGGAGAGCAGGAAGAAAAAGAAAACCTCCAGCAGGTGATTCTCAGAGTACGGGCCATGGAGAGTGTTAGCACCTCAAGCCAGAGGGTATCCATGCTACACGATGGCGTCCACTCCTCTGATGCTTCGATCTTATTAATACATCTGCTAATATATTAATGCCACTAAATTTTCTGTTAGTGCCATAACACCACTGATATCAAGGCAAGGCTAAAGTGTAGGTGCTAAATTTCACCATCTCTTCCAATTAAATGCCAGCACGACTTGAGAACTTTAGCACATTTGCAAAGTAAGTGGTTGACACGTTTGTGAATCTCGAGGCACTAAAAGTTGTGTGATAGACCCAAAATTAGCCTCAAGATTAATCTGCAGTATTTGAAAGACAGAAAAAAAATAATCTTACATATATGAAAATTGGACGATCTGCATTTTCATAGTGAATCGATGCACGGTGGCCTGAATATTTCAAATGCAAACCTTGTGTCAATTTAATTCAGTTTCCCTTTAATAGACAGCCTGGCACTATCCTTTCCCTCAGGTAATTATGAATAAATGTATATGTAGGTAGTTTGTGCTCTGAAATTACAATTATTAACAAAGACTAGATACCTCTAGCACCTCTACACTGCAATTACAGCGCTCTCAGGGGATTAGCGAGCTTCTGTTTTATTAGCAGATTCCTTCGGGCTGCAGGTAATGATCAACAGAAAATTACAAGCACGTGTCCCCCTGTCACTGCTACACTACTAATCTCTGGTACCGTAGCCACTCTTACTGTACTCATCATGTTCCCCTCCTCTTTACGAGGGTTTTTTAGGTTTTAGTGGAGGTATACCTGCCGCTAAATGTGCTGAATGATTTCACGAGCAGCTAACAGCATCACTGCTATGCTTGTGTTTCTCTCTGCTGCATTTACCTGCTCTTGATCTTTTCAGACTATGCCTGCTCCTCTTTGTTGGCCTGCTTTGAACTGATGAATTATATACAAGGCGATTTAGAATTTCAATAATGTAGCATCAAATATATGGAAGTTGAAAGCCATACAGGTGTTTTTTTCATATGCATTTGCCAAAATAATGTGGATTAATTTGTACATGTAGTGTTATTACATCGAAATACAAACTTATTTGCATATAACACAGCCAGCTTGAACGTATAGAAGGAGAGGTTTGCAAATGAAGTGTTTCACTGTGTCCAGCCTGCTTTGATTTGCTCCTATATGTACATAGAATAACATGAGCAGTTCTCACATCTGTGCATCTGAACAGGATCTTTGACCATAAATCTATTAAACATGCAGCTGAGACAAGAGGGCATACAGAATCATGTGGAATTAATTTATGAGGTCAGTCCTTGAATTTAATGTAGAGGAAGATTTGTTCTTTTTTTTTTTAGATATTGTAGAGGAAGAACTATATTCTACATAGGAAGATATAGTCTGAATTCAGGAATGAAAGAGAGAAAAAATAGATACAATACAATTGAGTAGAATAGTTTACTGTTGCTATTACTGTTTTACAGAGGGAATTCATAAGCTTTATTTTTGCCACTGTTTTGCTGTTTATTTCATCAACTTAACTAATTAAGTTTTGACCACTTCATGCAATATAGGTGTATAGTATTTGAAAGAATGAAGTTCATTTGGGTCTTTGATTTGTCAGCTTTAAATGTTTAAACTCAAAACTAAGCTTGATTGGAGGGCGCACAATATTTTATTATCTTTTATATTTCTTATTCAAGATTCTCTTTCTGTTATTTTTTTCATGTTGCATCAAAATTAAAAAAGAAAACAAAATAAGGCAGATCATTTATTTTAAGAATATAGAATGTGAAGCCGGTGCACAGACTTATGGGCAACAATTCAAAAGTAGGTAAATAAAATTAAATGTATTAAATCTCCATCAGGGAGAGATATGTCATATTGTTGTGGATTTTAGGACTGAAATAAGTTGTTAGTGCCGTTACTTGGAAAACAAACACTTTTTTTTCCAGTCAATATCTTGATCACTCGCTCTCCATCAGAATCCCTAAATCGATTAAGAGATTGACCATTTGCTTAAAATTTGTGCAGACACAAACAGAAAGGGTCAGCAGGATAAAAACCAAATAATTCAGTGGTTGGTTGTTAATATGCTTCTCCTTTAATACTGAGACATTTTGTTATAAACAGAGGTAGCAATGGGCTGAGCCAAGTAGCGGATGGGAGGGAAGGATGGTCATTCTTCAGGGACATGGTAGAACCATTGATCTGTGAGGCTGCGTCCTCCTGGAACATCACGCGTTGGCCTGAATCAGAACTGAGACACGAGTGTCATGGTCTACATCAGACGTTGTTGTCTTCTGAAGATGCATCTGTGACTTTCTGCTCTGGCTCTTAAGAAAGCCTGAACTCTTCCCCGCCAGCTATGGCCCGGCCACAACAGCTTTTCAAGAGCAGCCCTGCCTCTTCTCAAAGCTCAAAAGACCAGAGTCTAATGGTGGAAACCGAATACACCGGTGAATGAAAGTACTTGTGAAAAAACACGCTTCATTTTTATCTGATTCCGTGAGGACCTGACACTGTTGCAATCGTGTCATGTACGAAGGCCACAAAATAATCACAAAAGCAAACAACATCTAGCCAAAATGACTTCATAATGTATAACATATGTATACTGACCCTTGGAAAGTCTCTTTAATTTAAAAACTTTACTCAAATTGAACAACTTTGATCCAATATTCCTCTTATAGTAGATATGAACTTAACCCCTAGAGCAGAGTTGCGAATCTTTGAGGGGAAATACTGACTGAAGAAAGTCCTGGAAGTAGAAAAAAAAAAGAAAAGGAAAGAAAATATGCTTCAGATTGCTCCTCCTGACTTGAATAAAGTGAAATACTCATCAGAATGGGTCCTTAATGCGGTGTGTTAGTTTGGAGTCTTTGGAATAATAAAAGGATTCATTTATTTATGTCTCTTGTGTGCCACTTATTCAAGGATTTGCCCACTGCAAACTCGGATAATAGAATCCGTAATTTATTGTTTGACAAATAAAACAAGGCCCGGAAATGGTAATCGCATTTTAATTAATTTCAAAGGAAAGAACGAACAGAAAGGAATTCATTATTGTGTGTCTAGACTTAGTAAATATATATATATATATATATATATATATATATATATGTGTGTGTGTGTGTGTGTGTGTGTGTGTGTGTGTGTGTGTGTGTGTGTGTGTGCGTGTGTGTGTGTGCATGCATGTATGGGACAAAAGGAGGGGTGACCTGGATTTCGAATTTGAATTACAAATAAAACTTAAAATGATTTTTAAGCGAGGTCGAAGTCAGTACTACTTTTCACTCATCATGAACAAAAATAAGGAAACAATGGCATGTTGTTGACAGAATTCATGTTGCGTTTTCTATTTTGTTCTGCCTCCTTGTCAGCTTTCCTCTCTTCTATCATCCGTCTCAACGACCACCCCTCTCACCGTGTTTCTCATGCGACCCCGCCCCCCTACTGCTTCCTTCATCTCTTCTCTTGGAAACCCACCGCCTGGCCTCAAAGAGAGCGCTAGAAAGGATCCATCAGCCAGACTAGTATCCTCTCGAGAATGCATCCAGCACGCTGCTCTGTTCTGTTCTCATATTTATCCAACCGCGAATGGCCTTTGGTGTAGATCACAGGACCTGTTTTCCAAATTTGCTGCAAAGCCATATAGGGTTAGACATTGGACATCAACCACTGTACCCTGCATGCACAACACCCCCCCCCACCCCCCATGCTATTTATCATGTGTTTCCTTATGGGGTCTGGCTGTTTGCTTTATTAATATTTACATGGAATTGGCTGTTATATGTCACTGCTGTTTATCTGGAGAAAGATTCACCAAGAAACTCTAGAGCAATCGAAATTAATCTGTCAGGCGTATCTTGTGGCAGTCTGGAAAGCAGCTGGAAACAGCTGAGTGACACGTTGAGCTGCCGTACTGGACAAAAAGAAAGCTTCATTCATCCCCAGAATAACAACATCTGGGCCGGCTGCACATCAAGGATAAGTAAACAAGGCTAATGGTCTCTAAATCCCCTGCACTCGCTCTCTCGCTCATACCCACGCTGCCCGATTCCCCTTGACATTCTGAAGGCTGTAGGTTGTTGGTGTAGGCCTGACACATCGGCACTGATAGTGCGCATCCAATTAATTACCCAAACGTTATCTCATTAGAAATTGCCAGCAGACTAAAACAAGAGCACTCCCTTGTAGTTGAAAAACAACCCCGGGACTGATAGCGAGGGTGGTTTTCTCCCTCTGTAACCTCGCTGATCTGCTTGCGCAGAGTAGGAGGACTGAAAGAGAGCCATGTGTGAACACAGCCGTTGTGGAGCAGCCGTTGCTCATGCCTCAGATTAATGCGGCAGCTCCTGTGGAATTAAACAGATCAGCCCCCAGCCCATCCTAATGACTCTATCAGGAGGCAATCTGATGGTTTCTCTGCCGCTAACTTATCTGGCTTTGTGGCCTTCTGCAAAATTTGCTCAGGGCTTTAGGCGAAAAGTCAGCAGACGCAATTGAAGATCCCTCACTTTCCTCAACAAGTGGACATCAATGTTGTTGAAGGTAAAATAGATAGATAGATAGATAAACAGATGGATGTTTTATAAGATATGAGCTAATAAGCTTTTCCAGTTCTATAGGACTAAAATGTAAGTGTATTTATTCAAGTATATTCCTTGCAAACACACTTCAGTGCACATCTGTTTCCCTGAGCCGACTCTATCTTTCCTAGGCCTGGGGATCTGTTTGTTAAGCATTAGTACAATAAGGAGCATATACCCAGCGGTTTCTTATCTGCAGTTGTAGTGTCGTGACGTGCAAGCACTTATCGTCTGTCCACAGCTCTTCAAGGTTTCAGCGGGACCAGCGCGACATCTCTCCACACCCTCTGGGCTTTTCCAAGTCACACAGTTTGCAGCGGTGACAGAATCCTGATTATGTTATTTGGATGTACGGCGGGGTGGCAGAATGACAAGAGCGCACGATCAAAATCCGAAATTCACCAGCGCTGACATGCTGTTTAGTCATCAGCCTTCTTATAATGATGACCCAGGAAATGAGAACTGAGTGGGAAGTTTAACCAAGACAAAGACATGTAGACGCGGTTTTGAATAAAGTGGACAAGATGGTCAGTTTTTGTCAAATGAAATGACCAAAATCAGGAGTCGTGGCGTGTCTGAGTGCTTTGGTCATGCAGATCAGAAGACATTGAGTCAAAGAGGTGAAGAACAGAGGATAGAGACATTAGGTGGGATTTGGTGGGGATAATGCTTAGCTATTGCTTAACAAGCTGCTGTGGACTGTTATTCTTTTGTCGTGTCAAAAAGATGCCTCAAGTGACTTGATTGTTAGCAAGAGACAGTTTTGCCTTCAGCTGTGTCCTCTCAACTGAACGGACCTCCATAATCCAGCATACTTTATACTTTACTCCACTTACAGAGACAACAAAAACAAACAAACAAAATAAAAGGAGAGTGAGGCACTTAATCTAATCTTTGTGTGTATATGTGACTTTGTTTTTTGGGTGTTTTTTTGAATAATAATTAAATTTGCTCTTGAATAACCAAGGGCAGCATATTTTGTGTGGTTTTTAACCTCACCATCTTGTTGTTCTTCCTCTTAGAAAGCCCGACATTGCCTTATCAGAATCAGAATCTGGTTTATTTGCCAAGTATGTACACACATACATGGGATGTGTCTCCTAGAATGGAATTAAATTAAATAACTAATTTAAATTGACTGTCACCAGTGGATTGTTGGGGGGTTAGTGCAAAACAATAGTGATGTAAAAGTGCAAATGGCATAGATAATAAATGTGGCAGTAGCTTAACCACCTGAGACCAGGGTCACCAGTTCAAGTCCCTGCCACAAGTTGGTAGGGAGCGTCAGTGGTAGCTGGCAGGTGGCCAGTTCATCTTATGGGTGCTGCCAAGATATAAGTCCCACCACCTTGGATGGCTCCTGCTTCTACTTCCTCTATTGAGAGCTGGAACCTTAACTCATTTCCAATTAATTTTATATATTTCAAACAACAAAATATGAATTTTAATATTTTCCTAATGAATGTTTGGTGTTCTTAAAGTAAATACCCCAGATGAAAAAAGTAAATAAATAAATAAAACCTCAGGATAAATATAGCAGCTGGAATATCCACTTCATTAACCAATAAACTGACAGTATTTTCATTTACATATGGAAAAACAAGAAATCAATTTCTGTCCTCAATGCTCACCTTTTCTGAAAATCTCCGAAGCGACGCAAGGGAAGAAAATTGATTCTTTGTTACCCACTGTATCTACAAGTATTTCCATTTCACAGATGTGTCTTTTTTAGACATTTATAAAGAAATACCAGAAGATGAAGCTGGATTTAAACATGCTGATGGAACCAAGTTAATGCACCCATCTCAAAAAGATTACTCCAAACACTGAACAATGCTAAGGTGTTTACATACCGTAACACATTTATGTACATTATATTTGACCATAGAGGGCAATATGGCTGTCACGGGGCTTACTCTTTGCTTAAAGTAACATTTCTTCTGTTTGTCCCTTGATAAAATCTTAAAACAAGCATTCTGCTTCAGATTACGTGCCATATCTGTGGTGTATTTTTCAGTAGCTCTTTTAGTCAGTGTTTGACTCTCCATGAGAAGTGGGCCTGGACAGATTAGAATAAGAAACTGCCTGATTTAAATTATCCTCTGCTGCCCACTCAGGCCACTGATTGTATACCAATCTGCATGTAAATTAACATATTTATTACACCGGGAGAATAGCAACGCACAAAGTGCCCTTGATTACTGGCCAGGTCTACTTCTACTACAAAAAGTCAAAATAGACATCACAGTCACCTAATGCTGCTGCAATCAATATACACACCATCAATCCTGGCAGCTGGGTATAGCAGAGAAGTCAACAGTTTTCTTTGTTTATGTTGTCTTTCAAGAACCTCATGATTAAAAAGCAGCAAGAGCTGATGCCACTGGCCCCGACAATCACTCTCACACCTTGATAATAACCATCTCCCAGCCACACACAAAGAAGCTAAATGTCACATAATTGGCAGGTGTGTAAAAAAGTTTCCCTTTTCAGCTTTGCACAAAGGCGCCGTCCAGTCTCTCTCCCATCTCTCTTCCTTAACAGCTCCCCAGATCATCAGCAATTCATCTCACTGTCTCCCGGGTGCCATGCATTATTGCGCTGCGTGGTTCTTCATGGAACTTATGATAATGCGACTTGGTTAGCCTCCTCACATTCCAATTATGGGTGTCTGTTATTGTGATGGACTCCACATCCGTGCAGGAGGGCGACAGACCCTCAGCCACATGGGCCTCAGCTTTCTTCACATCATGTGTGAGCATTTGCTTTCAAAGAACCCAAAATTCAGGCAAGAAGTTACACACACACACACACACACATGCACACACACACACACGCACGCACGCACGCACGCACGCACACACACACACACACACACACACACACACACACACACACACACCTATTAAACCATTAAACCACACTCCCACACTCCACTTCCTTTCAAATATTATAAATGGCCTGCAGTGGATAACAATTCCTGATGTCCTAATAAAAATAAAAAAGCGTATAAAAACAGTTTCTGTTGAAAATCTTTGACCTCTTGCTCATGCTGCTCATTTCATTGTGGCAACTTTACATTATATACAATAGCAGAATCTGCAGTAATATAGTAGAAACCAAGATCCCTGCTAGTAAATGTTAAAACTTATTTAACTTGATGGTGCCGAAGACACTGAGAAAGGCGGAGTTATCCCCCTGGGTCATTTAGAGAAATACCTGCCAGGTGTTCACGAACCAAGTGTAGCTGCCAGTTAATGAATTATAATTTCTTCTAAGAGCATACTCAAGAACATTCCTGAATCCTTTTGAACTTCACAGAGCAGCATGTTTTTAAAATCTATCTGACAGACAGGGAGCCAGTCAAAAGATCTCACAATTGGACTGACATGTGTTCATTAGGAGAGATTTATTTATTTAAAACTCACTGGAATTAGACTTTCAGACTTTCCAATTCTGAGTTAATGTAGAAACATATAACTGCTTTTAAGAATAAAGTTATAAAAATCTCTGTCTCTATTTTCTCCTGTAATAAGTTTCAGATGAAGTAGTTTTCAACAATGTTCAAAGTTCTAAAAGATAAAGTCTACATCTAATATCTACCCATTGAGGAAATTGCCAGTTAATTAGCTTATTGTGCAAAGGGACAAATTATGAAAACAAAAAGTAATAATGAGTCTAATTCTCTCATTAAAATAAAAAAAAGTTGGGTTCTATTCTCTTTGAAGCTTGTAAGAGAAACACATTTTTTGCACCTTTAAACAGAAAAAAAGAATGAACAGAAAAGAATTCTTCAAAGACCAAAACTGTCAGGCATCATTTTTTAAATTGTATTTTTTTGAGGGGGGATTTTTGTTTTAACCAATCATATTCAAACATGTTTCTCCTTCAGCATCGACGGCTTTCTTTTGTCTAAATTTTGAAGTGTTTTCATCAGGAGTATAAAAATTAAACAAAAGTTCTGGCATTGAGTTCTTTGAGTGTTTTTACTTGGCAAAAAGTTTTAAATCGAACCTTTCAACATCAAGAAACGCACTTATTGTGGTTTCAGGTAGTCGCTAAGCCAACTATGCATCATCTCTGTTCTCACGGTCATGTTGTCATTTTGACGGTGCACATTTACATGCAAGTGGCATGCCTGAAGAGTATGCAGTGTTCCTTTCAGCCACTTTGCCAACACCCCTCACCACCACCACCCCCAACACCCCTATGCTCTCATGCTCTTGAAAGTGCAGCTCATTTATTTTTCATAGTGTTGGTTGATTGGGTGAATCGGGGATGCTTTGACTCCTGAGTCCTCCACATCAACTCAGGGAAAAGGTTTGTCTGAATGCCGGGTGTAAAACAGCGGGCCGCTGAAAGGTTGATGTCATCCGGTGGACCTGCACTGATATTTGGGTCTTTATGACATGATGGTTAGTTCATCGGGAACTCGCTGACCTTAGTTACAATGTCCATCGTGAATTAAACAGAGAAACAAACATTTCTTTTGAGATTTGCCATTGGATTCGTTGCATATTTTTTTCCGATGGAACTGTATTCGATTGCGATCTATTGACTGCAATGGAGTCACTGGAGTACAGTGAACTCATTATGTGGTGCGTGTCAAAGATGGTTGCTTTGTTGAGCAGGAACTGTATTCTGCCTCCATGTTGGAATGCACATGATCAGCAATTCAGCCTGATGGTGACATTTGAATAGTGTTTAATTGGCATTTAGGTAAGGAATGCTCCAAGAGGCTCTTCTTTTGACATGGGAGAGGATGGACCGAAAAATTGTTCACAACTGATTTTTACCATCTAATGTGTGACAAAGGGGAAAAAATAGTGCATTTTATTTCCTAAACTAATATAAATAAGACAAAAACTCAGTAGTGGCTTTTATGAGTCATTATGCACGAGACTCAACAGCAAACTGTCCTTCTGTTTCCTCTCCTGCTTCTCCAGATGGCCCCCTTGGACCTCGTGGCCTAGTGGAGGCAACGGAAATGTGCACACAGGAATGCCTCATCCTGGGACACTCGGACAACTGCTGGATGCCGCCCACATTAGGAACGTACCAGCAGCCCAAGTCCCCCGTGTCAAGCTTTGGCTCTCAGAGGGAGTGGGGTCCCAAGGACAAACTTGTCAACGGACACACTCTGACCAGAACCTGGAAAAACGAAAGCAGCCGAACGGAGCATTTCAGTGACAGGAAGCAGTTTGGAAGCGGGGAGGGACACTTCACCAGCAGCAGCATGGCTGACATTCCCCTGGTGAGCCTCAAGTCCTGCCAGGCAGCCTCCTGCCCAGACAGCCCAAAGGACCAGCAACTATAAGACAGACTCTGCACCTTTGCTGTGAGACGTCCTTACGCTGGACTGGGGTCAGCTGAAGAAGAGACATCTTATCCATTCTTGTTTTCTTTCCCCTTCAGGCGATGCTTCTGCAGTACTTTAGCCACATGGAGCGTGTAGACCGCAAAACTATAACGCTTATGCTGTGTTTGCTGTACTTTGACTTTACTATTTGCTCCTGAGGGAACCTTGCTTTTTTTTCCTCAACGTCCATGTTTTCTTCAACTTAACATTTTCCGCCCACTTCATGTGTGACAAGTGGACAACGGATATGAAAACAAACAAAAAAAAGAAAATATTATCATGACTCTACACTTATATACAGTACAATTATTTGTGACGTGGTTGTTATCGAGTTGTTCGGGACTATAGTCATCGACACAATCAAAGAAAATGGAATGACGTTCCAGAAAGTGTTGATGAAACGGCAACGTTAGTAGACACTTGTTTATCCAATCATTGTCTCTGTGTATGTAAATACAAAGTGTTTAACCACTGTCATGTACCTGTAATAACCACCAAGACATAGGGAAGTCGATGGACGTTAGCATCGTAAAGAGGTGAGGTTTATTTCGACGGTGAGCTATTTGTGTGTGCAACTACGATACAAATATCCAAGAAAAAAAGAAAAAAAAGGAAAAAAAACAACAAAACATCCCATGATATACTCAGTGTGGCCCATAGTCCTTACATACTTTTTTTTCAAATAGCGCAAAATTAAAGTACTTTTTTTTTTCCAAAAAAAAAACCCCATGTTCCGAAAAATAATTTTTTATGAACGATGTCAGTACTCAAGATGTGCATTATAAAAAAACAAAAAACAAAAAAAGCTTTGAAAGTGCTCAACTATAAAAACTGATTTTAAAGGTGTTCAGTACGATAAATAGCAATATATTTGTAAATGGCTAAATGTTTTATCTAATGTTGATCTTATTACTGTATAGATTTTATTCAAATTGTGATTTGGGTGCAATCTCTCAGTAGTACCTGCAATTTATTGACATATGTATCTGTATTATTTCCACGCAAACACAACAATGACTTGGTTTTTAGGATAACACTTTAATCACTGTGCCTTCATTATGTTCTTTTCCAACACTGAGTTGTGCTTATTCAAATGACAAGATCGTGCTAGCTTCAGAGAGCAATCCTATGCCTTATGCATCGAACATGTGCCGAAATTTCAAAAAACAATCAACCTGTTTGACGTTGGAAAGCTGGTACTACAGAACCACAAAGGCATGTGCAGATAGTGGATCAAACATGAAAGATCGTGTGTCGTTTCACCATCTGAAAACTTTCATTTTCCACAGCATGGGAGGCAAATTACGCAATGGAATAGCATGCTTAAAAAAAAAAAAAAGATATATTAGCTTACTTTTTTGTGTCATTTTATTTTGTTGGAATAGAAATTATTTGTGCATTGAGGAGACCTTCAGTTTGTGAAGCACTTTCATATTTATGTCACAATATAAAGAAGTTCAGTGGGATGGAGTGATTTGCTTATCGCAGTATGTTTGTTAGTTGTGAGGGTGTTTGACATCACAGATACTGAAACAGTTAATCCTTGTTACTACTTTACAGGTATACAGCTACTGCAATAAATGTTTTGATTCTGTGTATGCTTACAGTGTGTACAAGATGGCTGCCTGTGTCTGGTAATGTCCACAATATTGAAATGAGCATCCATTCAGTAGGTGCAATTGAGCTTTAATTTCCAGTAAAACAGCCACAAGGGATTTTCTTTATTTTACAGTTGACAGTAGCTTAATACAGCATTTTTGTTATTGTCAGGATGGCAAGGATCTCTGGCAGAAGACCCCCAAAAAAACATCTATTAGACATTTTAAAAATGTTGAACAATCACCATCACAGCAGGTTACTTCCAAAATCTTTACAAAAGTAGCTTTTGGCATTCCTACTGCAGACAACTCCTCCTCAGAGCACCAGTGCAGATCCCGAGAGGGATAAATTTGTGAAGGGAAGAGTAGAGACTTGAGCAATTCAAACTGAGTCAAGGACTTACTCGATCTGTTGCTCTGCATGGTTGCTAAATTAGCAATATAGGTCACGTAATGTGGAGATATCTGACCGGTTCCTTGAAGGTGAGCTGTGTTTTTTCTGCAGCTTTAAACTGGCTGAGAACAGCATTCCGTGTGACTAAGGGGAGATTACAAATCCCAGAGTTGTCTGGTGGATAATTTTAAGCAAAATCAGAGAGATAACTGATGTCAAAGCTAGAGGTCACCATTCGCACAACTGATGCAGGGTGCAATTGTTGGTGTTGAAACTTTACCTAAAATCTTCAAGGTAGGTGAAAGACATAATTTACAATGTCAGAGTTGACACATTTTTTTTTAACAAACCGCAATTCTCAACCCTGAGGAGGCATAACATTACGACCACCTGCTTAATATTGTATTGATCCCCTTTTTACCACCAAAATCTCAGCAGTAGGTCCTTTAAGGCTTATAACTTGCAGGAAAGGGTCCCATGGATAAGACCTGTTTGTTTAGCACATCCCACAGATGCTTGATGGGATTAAGATCTGGGAAAATTGGAGGCTAAGTTAATGCCATGAACTTGGCTTCACAAATTGTCATAAACCGTTTTTGCTTTAAATTAAGGTGCCTTGTCCTGTTGAAAGTGGACAATCAAAGAATATTGTTTACAGGAACAGGTATACATGGCCTGCAACAGTGCTAAGGTAGGTACTACGTGCTAAAACAACATCTACATAGATGGCAGCGACTGAGGTTTCTCAGCAGAACATTGCCCCAAACATCACACTACATCTGCTAGATTGGCTTCTTCCCACAGTGGATCCTGGTCTCAGGCCAATTCCTTCTGTCACTCCTTGATCTAGTCTGAGGCTCTCATGCCCATTGTTAGTGGTTCCTGTAGTGGGCAACTAACCTGTCTACAGCCATGCAGCCCCATATGCAACAAACAGCAGTTTGAGACTTGTCCTTTGGACTGGACCCCCCAGGCCAGTCGTCGCTCCCCACATGCATGAGCTTTGACCACCCATGACCCCGTCATTGTTCTCTTTGCTTCTACCATCAACTTTGAGGCCAGAATTTTCACTTTTTGCCAAATATACCCCAGGGACCATTACAAAGAAATAATCTCCGGCTGGTTATAATGTTTTGCCTCATCGGTCTATGCAGAAGTCTGATAACAGAAGTTAACAGAAATCTGTCCAGTTAGTGTCAGATTCAAGTGGACTGCGACCACCTTTTTTATACTGACCTAACTGAAATGTCAGATATGCGACAGGTGCTGAACCGGAGAGACTGCCTGTATCTTCACCACTCAGCACAATTGAATCTTCATTCATTATGGAAGCTTCAAGAGAAAGTTACAGTTGTTCCTGTAGAAAGTTCAGGAACTTTTGCCACAGATAATAATGCAGTATTGTACAATAAAGTCGGTCCCCCTGGTGCTATATCCGTCCAAGTGAAGACGGTCAACCATCATAACTAAAAATAACAAAACTAAAGCCGTGGCTGCCAGGAGTTGCAAGTTATGTCACCTCAGCTGATTTGCTAACACTGTTGTTTCCATCAAGAGTTGCTAGAGTTATAGGATAGGCCTGGGCCTCCTAGCAAAGGAATTATATTTTCTTTATGTTTTTTTTTTAGGTTTCTCTTTCAGTCTGTAAACTCATTTGATATATTTATCAGCTGTCGCCCGATGGACCTGCTTAAATTCTTATTTGCCATGCTAGCTATCAACTCGGGCAAGCATACAGTAGCTTCTCCGAAGCTTCAAAGCTAATTGCCTTGGAAGAGTGAGGAGAAGTAAATTAGTGTCATGCCACAGCCAAGGAAAAAAAAGAGAAAGCTTCCCAATCGCATTTCCTTTTCATAAAGCTTTGAAAATATTTTTCTCAAGGAAGTGGAACAGAGTGAGTGTTCACCAGGGAATCGATCACAGAGGAGGCGCACACTTCCAGCAGAAGAAGAGACATCTCTCCACAAAGATTCTGTCTGCAGAAACAGCACCATCTACATTTTGAAGGCCACTTTTGAAGATAATAAGAGGTCTAATTACTAAGCAGTGCTGTTCCAAAACGTTTCATCATTCCATCTGACAAATCTTGGAAAATGTAGTCAGTGTCTCACCCAGTTGAAAATGACCCTGTGGCCTTGTGGACTTAAAGAACTTCAACCAGGAGGGACTCCTGGTAGGAACACTGGAGGACTGCAATGGGATAGCTACATCTAAAGTTACTTAGTTTAAGATGAGAGAAGTTTCTCTCTGGATCACAGTTTCAAAAGGTTATAGTGCTCGAAAAGTGTTCTTGATGAGACCAGACCTGAATTTATATTTCACCCACATAGTGGACAAATATGACAAATGTAGCTATGTTAGGCACTCACAACATTTGTGAAATTGATTTCTTCTCCATTTACTGCCAGTATTCTCTACCTAACTGAAACTGGAAAAACTTAAGAAGTCAGGGAGCAGACAAAGTTTGTTGTGGCTACAGCACTGCAGCAATTAGGTTTAAAAAAAAAAAAAAAAAAAAGACATACACAAGTTGCAGTTTGAGTTTGGATGTTGACACAACCTTTTTCCTGCATGTGTACACCTGCTCTGAGCCTTTTCACATGCCGTCAGACACAGAGCTAAGGCCGCTAAACTCCAAATGTGGGGCTCCGCATTTAAATAAACAGCAGGATAATATTTTAATATCATAAACCCCAAGGAAGAGGAGGCTGATCAAATGAAACATGAAGGTCAGCAGAGAGGATGATGAGAGAACATGAACTGTCATGCAATACCCACAGCAATAACTGTGACAGATTAAGAGTCTGTCAGGAAAAATTGTACCTTGGCAGGCTCCTCTTACTGTGACCTTATACAGCAAATCTGAATCATTTGAGTTATTACATTCCCGGAGGTCAGGGAGGAAGACTGTAGGGCAAAACAGCTCAGTGAATCTGGAGGATTTCTTTAAAAAATAATAATAAAAAAAAAAAATATATATATATATATATATATATATATATATATATATCTGTGTGTGTGAGTGTAAAATATATGTAATATAATAAAATTGGCCAACAATATTGAGCCAATAATGAGTAAATATCAGTAATAATCTGTGATACAGTGACCCGATGGGGTGCATCCGTGCTCTTCCACATAATCAGAAACAGCAATATCTCCTTGGTTCACTGCTTCACCTGCTCAATGATTTTGTGGTCATCCCTCAGACCAGGCTGATGATCTCAGGATATTTAATCCCATTCAAAGACAAAGGTGTGTGAATTTATGTCATCTAACAACCCACTGCCTGCAGGAACCATTCCATTCCAAGGAGCCTCTTAATGCAGCCAACAATAGGTAATTACAGTAAGTGAAGTAGAGCTGCATTTTCCCAATGTATTCCTCAATTCTGAATGTTAAAGTGAAGTAAAGAGCACTTAAATGATCTTTGACAGGTCTATGATTTGTTGTGA
Organism: Lagocephalus sceleratus; assembly: GCA_911728415.1. Taxonomy (NCBI): domain Eukaryota; kingdom Metazoa; phylum Chordata; class Actinopteri; order Tetraodontiformes; family Tetraodontidae; genus Lagocephalus; species Lagocephalus sceleratus. Next base: position 7,061,826 of record CAJVRN010000017.1, on the reverse strand, counting down.
GGCTTTCAAGGATGGAAATAAAATGGTTCCTTGGATACTATGTGACACAAGAGGAAAATAACATTGAATATCTGCCTCAAAGGCCAAGGAAAGCAGCTCTGGTTAAAATAGTGGCGTCCCATCAAAGTATAATCACCTTAACACCTTATCAGCAATAATTCATCAAGTTTAAGTTATGTGATGGAGTTTATAAGAACCCAGCGTGAAGGTCTGAGAGCAGATGAATTGTTTTAGCAGTCATCTCCCAGTCAAAGGTTCTTGTTTCTGTATTTCTATAACCGCTTGTGCTGGAATATTTTTGTCAGACGTGACTGAGCTGCAAAGATTTGTATTCACCATCTTCATCGCCTTACTTAATGTACTCTGGCCTTTACTTTGTCTTTGGGACATGAAGGCCTGTATTGTTTCCTGAAGAGCTCCTACCTTTGCAAGGATTCATGACCTGTCTTTTTTTTTCTTTTTTTTTTCTGGGGAGACTCATTACCTGTGCCCAAAAGCTATTTTTAGAAAGATCTGATGGTTTTCTCTGTCTTGACTCGAGACATCTGATCCACACGGACGCATCTGTATGGATCCCCACCTCAAAGCCAATCAAGGAACAAACGCCCTGCCAATATCCCCCAGATGAGGCCTGAACTGTGAACAGGAGGCCCAGATGAAAGATAAAAAAAGAGTGCAGGCATCGTTGATTAGCCTCTGTGGTGAATCGGTACACAGGAAGAGAAGCAGCCCAGGTGCCAGCACCATCAGATCACTGTGCACCAACGCACACGCAGAAGGATTCCAGATGTCTCTAATCATGGCATATCGGACGGGATTGTTGCTCCCGACTCTGAAATCAGGCCAGTTCTGTTGCTGTCATTTAATCGATGCTGCCTTCCTGAGGCAAAGTGATGTGGATGAAGTTTGTCTTATCACAAATGTTGCCTTTGAGGTTGAAATGGGAATTTTCAAACCAACAATAGTTTGGTTTTAACACACCAACAGTGATACTAGAGTTTTAAAGTGTTTTCTGTTTTTGCTGTTTACAGAAAAGAACAAAGAGATCAAAGAAAATATATATTTTTTTTAATATATATGCTGATCCTGACTGAAAACCACAGAACAAGACTCAGTGTTCTGTTTCTGTGTCAGAACATGATGAATACTCTTAAACATACTGCCAGAACACAGGGAGCAAAAACGAGCAGACAATCGGGATTTTTTTTTTTTTTTCTGTATGTGTCGAGAGAGTGCAGACACAGCTCCCAGAAGAGTCTTCCTGCTTCACAGTTGAAGGCCTTTCTCCAATCCCACAGCAGAGACCCCAGCACAGCCGAACACACACTTCACCGTTGCGCAATATGAGGCTCGACCATTCAGCAGTCCGGCTAGACCGGGCAGGCGGAGCCATGCGGTGGGTGGGATCCGTCACCTGGTCCACCTTTGGTTCACAATCATAACCATCATCTCAGTCTCCCCTCACCACCACCACCACTACCCCCGTCACCCCCAACTGCCACTACCAACACCTGAAAAATAGCAACAGACCCCAAATGTTTAAAGTCGGACACAACCTCATAGAGACAATAAAAACATCATAATTTAACCTGCCACCATCTTCTTAGAGGGGTTACGCATAGTAATAAAGATGCCTTTAAAAGTTAATGTCCCTGGGCTAAGGTTTAATGACCATGACACAGTTAGTTTGTTTGTCAGGGACAAGCAGCACATATCCCAGCAGTCCCACGCTCACACCCAAGTCAATTACAAGCTAATTTATATCCGTAATATGTATGTGACAAACAGGCTGTGAAGAAAATAAACGAAAATGATCCTCCACTAAATGATTCTCTACTACATTCATGATGAATATGAAGAAATATTTCTCAGCTACTGTTTTTCATTTCCTGCCTCAACTTTCAATTCAAATAAAAATTAGTAATAAATAGTTTAGAGTGAACGTGCGAACTTACTAAGTCTCCAGTGTTTGTTTTCATATTTTAAAAAGAGTAATTATTAAGAAAAATAGAGACACATAGAGACCATTAAATGGACTTTGTAAAGGAATTATTTGCTTCATTAAAGGTCTTTTCTTCAAAATAAAAGAGAATGTACAAAAAAAAAAAACAACAACACTTATTATTCTTAACACTTGCAGATGGTTACAAAAAATCCAATTTTATGAGGTTCTGAGAGGTTTAATTACCGTTTCTTCATCAAATTCAGCACCATAATTGAAAACCGAAATTCTACTTTAACCACCTACTGGCGTTTGAAACGTCCCCTGTCACATCCCCTTTTCACAGAATAAAGAGCGAATCAGCTGTAATTGTGCCGGCTTTGGGAATTATTTTACTTAAGGTCTTTTTCAGCACCTGAACGACACGAGAGATAATTTTTTTTTTTTTTTTTCCATATTAAAATTCTAATAAAAGGACCGCAGCTCAGCATTAGCAGAATTAAGCACTCGCCTACATTCACATGGTAATAATCGTCTTCCATGACATTTGACCTGGTCGACGTGGGAGAAGGGGAATCACGTGAAGGCCAGAGAATTGAATCTTATCGAGTCAGCGCAAATAATATCTTCTCAATCTCAGGGGTGAGAATTTGACTGAAGAAAACACCTGACGGTAATAAATTGGACGCTGGTTTCACATAGCTTCACTGTGAGAGATAAATTAATTTATTCATGTGGCAAATTCATCTTTGCATGCCGTTGAATTAAAATTCTGGCAACAGACAGTCAAACCTATCATGATGGAGAATTAGTCATTACACCTGAGCTAATGCCGCTAATTCTAGACATACGTGAGCTGCTGACGGTAGCTTCCTTCGATTCAATCACCAGTTCAAAAATCAAACAAGCAGCTGTGATTTCACAGTCTGTGAACATTTAAACTGTCCTATTTATTTGTCTCTTTGATGGCTGTGATTATTCTGTTGATTAGCACTGTGTACAGTTGTTATTAATGTGTCACGCTGACGAAAATGAGGCCTCAATTTCAAAGATCCACCAGGAATTCTCCTGTGCAAAAGCAATTCTTGATTTTAAGGGCAGCAGGAGGGGGACTGCCTGGAGACAGCAGCAGTGACGGATGATCTGGATCCACGGGCGGTTGTGTAGTGACTGTTGAGGGACTCGTTGTGTTTGGAAAACACAGAGCCTTGATTGGACATCTGATCGTTCAGTACAGGATGCATGCACTGGAGACATGGCTTCATTTGTTGTAATTGTTCAAAGCCATGAACAAATATGATTGAAAAGACACACTTTGGAAGGACTCTCAGACTTGAGGAGCCACCAAGCCATTTTAATTTTGGAGAGACTTTGAGGTTGGCCCTCATATTCTGTGGAAATGCAGCAGGTTTGCTGAGGCTGAACCATCTCCCTTCTTTGCATGTTTTCCATTAACATCATTAAAATATAATTCATTAACAGACCTCTTCCTTATGCTGCCTTTTCACACCCAGACCAAAGATGAAAATAAAAAAAAAAACAAAAAAAAAACTACATAATCTCCGAGGAGAACCAATGAGCATAAGTCATTCTCTGAGCCGCATCATCATCGCCGACCTAATGATATGCAGAGAACAAAAAGGGCTTTTCCTGACCTTGTGCTCAGTTTGTAATCTCCTTTGTGGAAATTACACTCTCACTTTATGAATATATTGTAATTAGGCATATGTATTCTAACGGGCACTAAGATATAGTTCTGCCTAATCTCTCATTTATATGCAAAGGAGGACCGGTTAAAGAGCTTAGACTTTCTTCCGTCTTACTGATTCTTTTTGCCCCTAATCAAGTTACTTTTTTTTTTATTATTTCTCATTTCTCCAACTGCTGCCTCTATCGCCATGTCTCTGTCCAAAGACTGAATCGTGGGTGCTCGAATGCTCCTGACGGGGGCTTGGAAACAAGAAAATAATGCTGCTTTTATGGAATAAGATACCAGGTGAACTCATAGGCACCTAGTCTTCATTTATAACTTGGCTTATATGAATAAAATTGTAAAGTTGATGTAATTTGCCTCAAGTATACTTGTCTTGCCAATCAGCTTCTCTTTTCAAGTGATGCTATTAAAACATCCCACATACACACAAGATATTTGTACAATTAAAGCATACATAGCCTTAATGAATGCAAATTGTGACCTTTGAATGTGTGTTCTGTTCCAGCGATAACTGCAGTGGAACATCCAGGATAATGTCAGGGAGTTCAGACGCTGAATATTTGATTAATTTCTGAGTTTTGAGCAGGAGTTGCGGGCGCTCCAAGGGCAGCCGGCCAGTAAACGTGCTTTGATCAGGAACTGTGGCGAGACTGGAAGGAGCAGAGATGACATGACACGTGCTGATCGGTGAGACAAATCAAAGCAGTTAAGAAAATAAGTCTGAGGTGCAAGTGTGTGCTTTCATTTCAGTTTATCTCCAAACAAGTCTAAAATAGTTCTAATTGAACTCTACGCCGTCTTTTAAAAAAAGGCTGCTTAATCACAGAAATAAGAAAAATGACGGTTGAGTGCACATTTTTGTAGAATTTCGGTCTGGCTCATTTTCATTATTAAATCATTATAAGCAGTCGTAATTGCAGGGAGGTCGAGGCTTCACCCAAAAGACAAACATCCAGCTCACCGAGGAAAGAGATGCCCGTTTGTCCTGATAAATAACTCAGTGGGAAGCCTTCAGCTATTGGAAATTAAGCTCCAAACAGGTTCATTTATTCCCAGACGCATTCAATTGATTCTGCAGCTCGACTTCAAACAAGCAGCCGTCCTCCTCTGTGGGGCAGCGCTGTGGCGGCCCAGGCCTCAGCTGGTTGTTGCTGCAAAGCCCATCAAATTCCCACCTACCGGCCACACCGGCCATCCCCGCAACCACAATTAGTATTCATGGAAATGCTATTGATTCATTCTACGATGTGCCAGTGATTCAGAGCACAGAAAAATAGCAGGGTAAAAAGAAAAAACAATTCAGATTTTTTTTTTGTAGCTATGCTGGGGAAACATCTGTCTGCTGCTAGATAGTTTTTGTTCTTTAAAAAAAAAAAGTAAAGCAAGTTAACAATTACATTCACGACCTCGGGATGAAATCAGGTCAGATTAGTTTTTCATGCGTTGCTAATTATTCAGTAGATTTTCAAATGAATAATATTTATTATCATTTAAATTATAGAACAGTGACACTGGAATGATATTAATTATTAAAAAGTAAACCAGCAACTGAGTGAGAAACCCAAAGAGCTGTTTTATAATTGCTACGATGAGTACATTTAAGTTATATCTGTTCCTTTTTATTATATATGAATGTAATAAAATGAAATAGAAAGCTATAAATCTATGTGGTTATTATTCTTATTCTTCTTATTATTCTTCTTCTTATTATTCTTATTCTTCTTATTATTCTTATTACTATTATTATTATTGTTTTTTATTTTTCAAGTCAAGAGTTTTAAAGGTTTTGTTTGGACTTTTATACAGAGCACGTAGACCGGTGCTGATTATAGGAGCAGAAGTTCAAATGCATCGATCCTCAAATCTCCTCTGTGTGGAAGTTTCTGTCTAAAAAGGCTGTTTTTAGTTCAAGGTCAGAGCCGGAGTGTTGCGGAGGTGCGATGCTTGGGTGGTAGAAGATCCTCCACATGATAAAAATGTGTTCTAATTACCAAAGTCGATAATTTTCTCAAGGTCTTTTTTCTTTTCTTTGCATGTTCCACTCGTGTGACACACATAGGGAAAACACATACCCCTGCTTGTAAGTTTATTTTTCAAATGAATCATGACTTTGGAACGTTATCTGACAACAAATGACATTTTGTCAGTCTTTTTTTTTTGTCCCGTTTGTGTTTTTCTGCAGCCAATTAAATCCATGACATTTGAGAGGATCAGAGGATGCTGCTTTATTTTGCAACTGGAGTGAGAAAGTCAGTCTCTGGACGATTCTTGGACTTCCTTCTCTTCATATTAAACATATTTGGGACAAATGGGACAAAACTTAAAAACCCGACATGTCCTCGGCTGAACTCACCGTTTTTTTTCAGACGAAGGAGCACTTCCTCCTTCAGTTTTCGTGCCACATGGGCTCCACAGATCTTGAATCAGTGAGCTGATGACATGAATAATTCATCCGCTGTACTTCAGGTTTGGGTTAAAGCGCTCCGGGTTAATCACAAAAGTACTCAGAGAAAAACAAACAAATTACTCAGTGAGAGCGACAGAGAGAGGAGCGACGTGCACCCCACGCCAGAGAACATCACTTCCCCCACCGTGCCGCCACTTTACACCGCTTGACAAAGGTCGTGCTCCAATAATGCGTTATTGGCGAAAGCGTCCCCATCTCCCGCGGCGGTGAAGGAAATCTCTTGGCAGCGGCTCCCTGGAAGGTGTTGAGAAAGGCCTGGCGAAAGGCAGCATGGCCCATTCCACAGACTGAAGTAGTTACAATTTGAGTTTGGTGAGGAGCCAAAATTCCGTTTTAGATGCAGCTTTTTGTGAGAAAAGTGTCACAATATTGACGAGGCTGTGACGTCAAATACCAGCTGCGCTGTGTTATCTGTCACCATCACCACAGCAACCACTCCTTCCATAGGGTCCTATATTGCTCTAGTATTTACAGCTACTCAAGGATAACTGCGGCTAAGTAAATGTAACATGAAAATTTATTTTCATTTTCCACGACCATGTCGCACAGCTTTGAGCTTCAGAGCCGTCTCCAACATTAAGTTTATTTATTCACATCTCTGTTTTCCAGCGAGACGTGCTTATGGCCGGCTGAGTTGTTGATTGTGTGCATGGCTTTGATTGGCAAGACTGGGCTGCCGTTTCATTTTGACCTTTAACGGGCTCTATAAGCTCCAGGTCCGTCTCTCCTTCCCTCACGCGCCGAGCAGCACTGCTCAAATTTGCATCGCACGCGGCCGCCTCGAAGGGTGGTCTCAGCTCATTTCCAAGCCAACCCTGGAGCGCTTCTTTGTTGTGGTGAATGCCAAACAAACCAACCGCGGGGCTCTAGGGGCTGGTGGAGACACGAGACCTTGTTTTTGGGAACTATTGAGGAAATGATGACATAATCCCTTTGTTAAACATGCAGGTATGTAAAGTTGCAGGAAACTCTAGCTTTATGTTTTGTGTCTGACAAATTGGTGATATGAGATGTTCAAAGACACAGATTGGGGAACCTTTCTCTAAGCCATAACCTGCTTCTCCACACCTAAATAATTCCTGCCCTGATAGATAATCATTAGGCATAAATTACATCTCAAGTACCCAAAAGATTAAGAAATTGTATCAACTTGAGGTCTAAATCAATCATTAAGCCATTAATCAAATCCTCTACAACAGGGTTCCTGGATCTGGTCCAATGAGGGCTTCATCCTAGCAGGTTTCTTTGTCCTACCAGATAGACATCCCACTTGAAAGTGCTCATCTACCTGGTAGGGCAGAAACCTGCTAGGTTGCAACCTTTGTGGGACAAGATCGGAAAGCCCAGGTGTCAGAGGTCAAAGTGGGTGGGGTCTCGTCTGCTGAAGGTCTGCGCCCTGACCTGTTAAACTGGCGCTGCAGTGGAGTTCCTACCGCCCGTCAGCTCCTTCCTAAATAATATCCATCTGCTGTGCACTCCGGTGATTGAGGACGACACAGAAAACAATTTCCTGAAAGCAGTCAAGTGAGATCATTTGACTCGTGGAGGCCTGGTCTGGTTAGACTCCCCTGCTTGACTTAATTGAGCCTTTCCAGCGACGGGCGGCAGCAGGAGATGAAGCTGATTGCTTCTGCTTTCCTGGAAAAGTCACACGGGTCAAAGTCAACGGGTCCTCAACACCACCACAATCCTGTACTGCGGCCTTAAAGGAAATAGCGGAATTCAATTCATCGGCATTACAAAATTGAAATGATTGGTATGAAAAAGTAATGCGACTTTAAAGTTTTAATAGACAGTTGTGCTCAGGGAAAGCTCTGGAAATTCATGACACTTCTCTTTACAGTGTTGGTATTTAGCGAAATCCTCCGAGTTCGTACAAATATTCAAAAGCAGATGGTCTGACGCTAATCTGGATTTCATGCTAATGCCACGAGCCGCTAAGCGGTGTATACAACAGAATTTCCACGACGAGTTAAGGGAAACGTGCCTGTGTCAGTGAAGATACCGACTCTCCTCTCCCCTCCTTATTTATCTCCATCTGTCTCATCAGTCTCCATTTTTGCTCCTTTCCTCTCCAACTGTCCTGAAATAGGAGTTACCCTGAGGAGCAGGATAATTATTAACAATTAATATTCATAATGATGTCTCCGTCCCTGGACAGCTTTCACGCAGTCTCAGTCAAATGGATTTAGAATTCAATTTTTACTTTACATAATCCAATCATAACTGCGGATGTATCCTCAGACCCATCAGTCCCCTGGTGGTTGCGACGTCGACTCCTCTATTATTTTTGATATCATGCAGGTTTTAATTTCTACTGTGCTGCACTGTGCGTTCAGAGGGAAGCACAGAAGGAGGAATCTCCACTGCACATGCATATCTTTAGGCACATAGGCATATGACACTAATTACAAACAGAAAGTCTTTAAAGGAGCTTGTTTGGTTTGAGGCTGGTGGCCAGAGTGTTGTAGACTTCCTCTGCAGATAATGGTCCTATGTGTTGCCGTGGACGATGAAACTTCCTTGTTATTTACGGGCAAATCAGCTTCCTATGCCAAAGCCGAGTGCACTGAAAGGGCTGTCACACATGATGAAGTGGCGTTGCAATAATGTCACTCAGTGCAGTGGGTGTTTTTTGGGGAAAATTGGGCGACCAAACCTGCGAATTACAGTAGGAAATGACAGGGATCTTGTTAATGATGAATGGAGCCGCCCATTAACAACACACGTGAAGGCGAGAGGGGCTCGTATCAAGTCTTATTACGATATGCGGAAGAGGGATGGGCATTTATCATGGAGGAGATTATCATTAGTCATAATGGTGAAAAGGAGCTGCTGCGGTCAGTTACAAACACAGGCTGGTGGAAAATGCTGAACTCCCACAACAATACTAACATGAATAATCGAGTACGTGCTGACGTACACCGTCATTACTGGGAGAGGTAACAGCCGCAAAATTGCACAGGCGCGCATGTTTGTCAGAATAAGGCAGATGTCAGCATTAGCACTTCAACTTCCCTCTTACTTTTTTAAAAACTTAACTTTAAAAAAAAAAAAAAAAACACACTTTTTCTGTTTTTATATTAAGCAGTAACCTCATTCATAGTTGCAAATTGTAATTATATTATGTAATTATAATAAGTCCTGAACATTTCCACTTCCAACCATTTGACCAGCTTTTATAACAACAGCCACAGTCACTCTCTGTTGCTTTTTATGAATCTGGATTTGCTTTTATAAGGCACTTTCCAGGTCTGTGGCTACAGTTTCATCAAAGTACATTCATTGGCACATACATTTGTTTTCCATTCAGATTAATAACATACTTCAAATCATGCATAAAAAGCTTTGTAAATAACCTCTGATGTCATTATGCACATTATATCAAAGATATTGCTCATCTCCTTGAATACAGCAACAGTTATTATACATCCATCCATGTGTGCCATTTGTCTTTTTTATTTGTGTGAGGGTATTTGATTTTATGTGAATCTAAAAAAGCGAAACAAACAATCAGATATGTTATTCACGGTGTGGAATGATCTCTTCCTTGCTCCTCATTCCCCTCTTTGGGGTTGATTAGACAGGCGAGGGCAAAGTTTGAATATGCAGCATGCCTCCGCTGTGTTTGCACATCAAACTTTTATCAAGCCATAATTGTGATAAATGATGCATGTAATCAAGGATTAAATAATGCTGGAATATGCAAACTCCAAAGTTAAAGTGTGACCAGTCTGTCTGCGTCCTTCGTCCCCAGTGGATGGGCACCATCTGGCCACGGCCATTACCGCTGACCCGAGTACCAGACTCCTTAGTGTGCAAGGAAGCTCGACATCGGCTGGTCAAGCCCCCGCACACCTGACCACATGGATGCAACCTTGCCAGAAGTGTTAGGGGACAAATTACAGATTCAGGTAAGCTGTATCCTAAAGATCCTGTATGAGCATGGATGGTCTCTTATCTCTCTTTCCATTATGACAGCGCTAACTAGCACTATAGAAATAGAACCCTCCCCTCCATCATTTCCTCCAGGAAATCAGTCAGCAAATTTATGGCATTGTGATATTATTTTATTACCAGTTTGCCTGATTTAATCAACCAAGTTTGACTGAATTTGTGCTGAAGTTCCTTTCTTGGACCTTCATTAACACACCCAGAAAACACAGTTAACTGTTGTGCTCCTCGGGGGAGCTCGGCGCATGCTCCAGTTTGCCACCCAGGCTGTTGCTTGGAAGTCCCAACAGCATAAATATTTCACAGAAGAAACTCAACAAGACATATACAACACGTCGGATCAGAGTGATCTGTGAAACCACTGTGCTACCAGCTCGAAGCTTGTGTAATGACTGTTTGGGGTTTTTAACTTCATACAAAAGATCACAGAGAAAAGGCTTTTAAACACTTTCCTGAAAGGGTTGTCATCACCGAGTCGATTAATGAATTCCATACTATGGAACAGAGTTTGTCTTATTAAAATGTCTTTTTTGTGCATGAAAATGTATCAACATTCAAACCCACTTATATATAAAAGCAACCAAGCATTTTATCATCGAGACATTTGCTGCTCAAGTGGAAGTCTGAAGTTTTAGCTAGAAAACACCATGATGGTAATTAAAGCCATTAAGTGAAGCTTTCTGCCAACAATAAGACACAAGGACACACTCACTTTCACTGTTGAGTCTTTTAAAATGTATGTTTTAGTTTAATTCTACCTGCTTTTAAAACCAAAATGATGGCCTAATTCAGTTTCCTTTGAGGTTCAATCGCAAATGTGCAATTCACACACGACGTTGACGATCTCCTGCGCTCGTCTCACTCAAGAAAATCTAGAGAAACATAACAAATCAGCTGACGACTGTGACACCAGTCCGGTGATTGGACACGCATCCCTAACGTGACCATTATGTAAATATTTCCTCAGGAATTTGGCGCAAAAGGCCAACGTTTGTCAGAAAGGAGATCTCCATTACAACAATTTACCGCTGAGGGGGTGAGCACTCAGACAACTCCCTCATGGAGGAAAGTGGGAAAACGAAGAACAATAATGACAATGACAATGAGGAGCAATCAAAGTGCCAACATCTGGATGTCGTTTTAGCAAGATTTTTATTTCAGATAAGTTGCCATGACCACTTTTAGCTTTTATTATTACAGTGGCTCCGATCATTTTCCTTCACTCCAGACGTGCAATGTTGCCGTGGGCACCACATGAAAAATCCTTGACGATATTTTTCATCTTTTTTCCACTTAATATTAATCAATTTAATTTGTCTTGCATGGCTGAACTGTTGCGCTGGACATAATAAACGTTACATTCACTTCAAAACATTTTAGCACCCTCTCCATCCTGATGCAAGAGGATTCTGAGTGCAGCCGTGACATTACAGTCATTTGGACTTGGCATGTGTGTTAAAGACTAATTAGTGGAGAAAACACTGTCAAGATGCCATATGGTGGCAGAGACAAAGCCGATTGTGAAGGTCTGGTGCCGCTGAGTACGCTCAGGAAATTTACATTTCTGGGACGACGGTGTGTCGAGTCAAGGTGGGTCGAATATTAAATACATTTTTGTTCTGTAATCAGAGAGCTGCGGCAGAAGGACGGAAATTTGTGCTTCAGACTCGTCAATCTTCCATCTTCCATACAAAATAATGATGATTCAACCTTTCAAAGCACATATTACTTCCTCTAAAGTGTTCTGTAAATGAGTGGGCCGCTGTGCTGGGTCAGAACAGTCTCAGGAGATGATGATAATGTTCTCTGAAGGAACAGCAAGTCTCATTCTCAGTCACTTACAGGACCGTTGTCGGATTTGCAGCCCGGGCGGGAAGAATGGAAAAACGGACATGGACTTGTACGTGACCCTGGTGCAGCTAAAGACCAGCCCTCGGTGCTAATTTTATGACAGCCTTAACGTACTAATATTCAGCACAATTAAAGGTTATTTTAAATGGTTTTCTTTTATTTCTTGTCATTTTCTACTTTAATGTCCAATTAATGTGACATGGTTAAAGTCCCAGACTCCTCTAAATGTGGAGTGTGTTCTATTTTCAGAGCTGCTTTAATTAAAATGTAATTCTGGTATAGGTTATTAATATTCAGATATAACCACAACTTCCTTGTCCCATCCATTTAAAGAGATTTGTGGTAATAATAGTGGTGGAAGCTTTGATACTACCAGCTTGCCGACATAATATGTACAAAATATATCAAAGTAGATGACATCATCACTACGTGATGCAATTTGATATCTAGGAAGCTAATAATTTAATATGCCCATTATTAGAAATAGAAATAAAAGAGTGCAAACCGAGAAAAGATATATGATTTTACAGAAATAGTTAACATTGAATGGAGGTAAAACTGATCTGTATGTCAACGGTCTGTTCCAAAACTGTAAGGATGTCATCTGTATAAAATAAAACTCATCTTAAATGAACACACAAAGTAGCTCGAACAACATTGTACAAGCTGGTGGAGTGATTGAGAAAGTGACCCCCCCTCCCTCCGGACACTCTACGTCTGCCGGATGAAGAGCGGGAAAGACAAGAGTGGAGGGCAGGGGAGGATCATGCTGAGGGCTCAGCTAATGACACAAATGTAAAAAGACCCCCCCCCAACCAGAGTGAACCGTTGTAATGACAGGAGACATGAGAGATGACCAGCAGGCGTCTCAGACTTCTGTAGCCTGCGTTGATGCGGGGCCGCAGGCTGTGGGGCAGGAGCACCATCTTTGCACAAGAAAGAGGGGGGCATTCCCATTCAGAGGGCAGAGTGTGCACTCGAGAACTGCTTAGTCTGCCTTTAGAAATCTGCTACAGCACCACATTTCTGCTCCAAAGCTCCAACTCAAGCATTCCTGAGCTGGGGGGTCGACATCCCACTAAATGTCCTTCACTATCACGGCAGCCTCTGACAGGCACAATGCAGATTTATTCTTCTTTTATATCCCAAATCCACAATTCTTTTCAAAGTGGGGGTGACTCTGATGGGAGTTTGTTAAAAAGTGGCTGAAACCTAATTTTGATACAAATGCCACATCTGATTTCATAGCCGACTGAATTTAATCTGCAATTCATTTTATTTAGCAAAATACAAGTCTTGCTAATGAAAATATTTGTGAGAGGATTTTTAATAAATGGTACGGTATATATATTGATATTTCATTTTAAGAAAATCCATCCTGACTTCCAGCATCTGAGAGAAAGAGAAGTAAAACTTTTATTTTTCTTTTTTGAAATAATTTTCTAAATTAGCCAGATCCTCCAAACCCTGCTGCTTCAATTATTCTGAGCTGATTTTTATCTCAGCTGATCTCATTCACTGCCAGTGTGATAATATCACAGGCAAGAGCTGCCCAGAAGTGAAGCCGGAGCATCTCTTCTGCTGCCTGCTGATGGTCAAGCAAACTCCAAAAATCACACATAATACTGACGGAAAGTGTTTGAGCTGCTTTGAAGCTGCGCTGGTAAACCGATACTGCAGCTTCACGTTTCACGTCAAGAATGTCAGATGTCTGCACTCGTATCCCAGTTTGTATGCAGGCAGAAGTGTTGATCCATCAAAACATGCAGATATTCCCTCCTTTGATCTCCAGTCCTCTTTTCCGGTTGATATTCCCAAAAGAATCCCCCAGTGGTATCGGAAATACCCGCAGCTTTCTGCGCCCCCCTTCATATTGTACTTGTGGTGTAATGATTTTTTTTTTTTTTTTCTGAGAAGGTTCCAGTCAATGAGCAATCGTATTAAGGACCAAAAGCAATATACAATCTGACGCCGCTCATGCTGGTGCAAAACACCCAGCATGTACGCACCAGGCCGTGTTATCGGATCATCCTGTTCTCATAAACTTTTAGATTCATCTCTCTGTTCCTGCGCTTAGCTTTGGTATTCCACTTGCAGTCCATGTTCCTCTGATCCAGCTCCATCCCTAAACATCGACAGCCTGATGAACATCAGTCCTGCTCTGGACATGCTCTGCCTCTCCATGATGTCCACATTTTCCTCTCTTCTGCCTCACTTTTAGCATATATTGGTGGGCTTTTCCTTACTTGAACTGTATACTTCCCATAACTTTGGTGTAGATCAGGTTTTAGATGAAGCCTCAAGTCCAGTTCATGTCCCGTGGGCGCCACACAAGACTGGAACATTTATTGCCTCAAACACACAGACCAATTTCCACCTTTCTCTGTGTAGCTGGTGGCTAATAATAATAATAATAATAATACATTTTATTTGACAGCGCCTTTCTGGACACCCAAGGTCACTTTACAGAGAATAAATACACACTAAAATAAATAAAAATAAATAAAATAAATAAAATAGCAGGCAATTAAAAGGCAACAGGCAGTTAAAACAGGTAATTAAAAGGCAGCGATAAAATCAAAGAAAGGCAGATATGGGCAGCAGGAAATTGTACAGGGGTAATGAAAGGGCAACAGAAATCAGAAAATGATAAATTCAGACCGAGAATGCAGTTTTGAACAGGTGGGTTTTGAGATTAGATTTGAACTGGGGGAGAGAGTCAATGTTGCGTAGGTCCGGTGGAAGAGAGTTCCAAAGTTTAGGGGCAGAGCGGCTGAAAGCTCTGCCCCCCCATGGTGCTGAGGCGTGAGGAAGGTATGGAGAGGTGAAGGGAGGAGGAAGACCTGAGGGACCGAGAGGGTGTGGCGACGTGGAGAAGGTCAGTCAAATAGGGGGGGCAAGGTTATGGATGGCTTTAAAAGTATATAAAAGGATCTTGAAGGTGATGCGGAGATGAACCGGGAGCCAGTGAAGCTGCTGGAGAACAGGGGTAATGTGCTGAGTGGAGGGGGTTCTGGTGATGATGCGGGCAGCAGAGTTCTGGACCAACTGGAGTTTCCGGAGGGATTTGTGGGGGACACCGAAAAGGAGTGCATTGCAGTAGTCGATACGGGAGGTGACGAGGCTGTGGACTAGGATGGCAGTGGCGTGGGGGAGAGAGAGGAGCGGAGACGATTGATATTGCGCAGGTGAAAGTAAGCAGATCGGGTGATGTTGTTGATGTGAGATTGGAAGGAGAGTGAGTTGTCCAGGATGACACCCAGACTCTTGACCTGAGGGGAGGGGGACACTGTGGAGCCGTCTATGGTGAGGGAGAAACTGTCAGCTTTGGAGAGGGAGGGATTTGGTGCCAACAACCAGAAGTTCCGTTTTGTCGCTGTTTAACTTGAGGAAGTTGATGGTGAACCAGGACTTAACTTCAGAAAGGCAGTTGGTGATGGAAGAGGGTGGGAGGGGGGAGTTGGGCTTGCAGGAGACATAGAGCTGGGTGTCATCCGCGAAGCAGTGGAAGTGGATCCCAAATTTGCGGAAGATATTGCCTAGGGGGAGGATATAGATGATGAAGAGGAGGGGCCCAAGGACAGAGCCCTGAGGTACACCAGAAGTGACGGGGGAGGGATCGGATGTGAAGGACTTGAGCTGAATGAAGTGGGTGCGGTCGGTGAGGTACGAGTGAAACCAGTGAAGGGGTGTGTGAGAGAGGCCAATGGAGGAAAGACGGTTGAGGAGGATGGGGTGAGAGACAGTGTCAAAGGCTGCTGCCAGGTCGAGGAGGATGAGGATAGTGAGTGAGCCAGAGTCAGAAGCCATGAGGAGGTCATCGGTAATTCTTAGCAGGGCTGTTTCCGTGCTATGGCGGGGCGAAAACCGGACTGGAAAGGTTCATAGAGACAGTTATTGGAGAGATGATTATGGAGTTGTGCTGCAACAGTCTTTTCCAGGATTTTGGAGATGAAAGGGAGGTGCGAGATGGGTCGGAGGTTGTTGAAGTTGTTAGGGTCCAGGCCAGGCTTCTTCAGGATAGGGCTGACGGCTGCGGATTTGAAGGAAGTGGGAACGGTTCCAGATGAGAGTGAAGAGTGGATAATAGCTGAGATGAGGGGGAGCAGGACGGGAAGACAGGATTTGACCAGGGGGGTGGGGAGGGGATCAAGAGGGCAGGAGGAAGGTTTGGACTTGGTGACGAGCTCGAGGATGGCTGAGGGCGGGGGAGATCAAAGGTGGAGAAGTGCAGGTCCGGGGATGGGAGGTCAGAATAGGGAAGGGGGGCAGCTGAGGAACCGAGTTGCTGGTGGATATTTGAGACTTTAAGGGTGAAAAACTGGAGGAGAGAGTTACAGGAGTCCGAGGAGTAAAGGTGGGCAGGGAGGGAATCCGGTGGCTGGATGATGCTATTGAATACAGAGAAGAGGGTCTTTGTGTCCGTAGAGTTGGAGCAGATCAATCCAGAGTAGTATTGTGATTTAGCATGGGAAATGGAGTCCTTGTAGAGAGACAGTTGGGCCATGAACATGTCCTTGTGGATAGTGAGATGGGATTTCCTGTGGAGTCTCTCCAGCTGGCAGTTCTTAGCTTTCATGGCCCGGAGGTTGGGAGTGAACCATGGGGCCGAACGGGAGAAGTGGACAGAGCGGGATTTGACCGGAGCGAGAGAGTTGAGGATTCTGGAGAGACTGGCATTGTAGTGGGAGACAAGATCATCAGGGGAGGAAGAGGAGGTTCTTGGAGTCAGGTCGGCGATGGAGGAGAAAAGGGAGTCCATGTTGATGTTCTTGATATTGCGGAAGGAGATGACACGAGGAGTCTTGGAGGTGGAGAGGCAGAGGGAAACATTAAATGAGAGGAGGAAGTGGTCCGTGATGTGTAGGTTGTCGGCAGCGCAGTTGGAGGGGGAGAGTCCTGAGCAGCAGATTAGGTCCAGAGTGTGGCCTTTGATGTGGGTGGGGAAGTCCGAAAACTGGTGGAAGCCGAAGCTTTCGAGTAGCGAGGAGAAGTCTTTGGTGAGAGGCAGAGCAGCATTGTCCATATGTATGTTGAAATCTCCCAGTAGAATGATGTTCGGAGAGAGGGTGGAGAGGTGGGAGAGGAGAGTGGAGAGTTCATTCAGGAAATCGGTGTGGGGTTTAGGAGGACGGTAGACGGAGGCAATAACTGTGGGAGTGGGGCCAGAAATCAGACAGGCGAGGCATTCCAGGGACGAACACGGAGGCACGGAGACTTGGACGACCTTCCACTTCTCGCGGTAGAGAATCGCGAGACCACCTCCGCGACCAGAGCCGCGAGGTTTGCAGAGGTAAACAAACCCCGGAGGAGTGCTGTCGTTCAGGTGGGAGAAGTCGCCGGGTAGCTGCCAAGTCTCAGTCAGGCACATAAAATCCAGCTTACGGTCTGTGAGGAGATCCTGGACGAGATGCCCTTTGCCCGTGAGGGAACGGATGTTCAGAAGACCGAAGCAGATGTTGGCGGTGTCGCTGGTGAGAGAAGCATTAGCCGACCTAGCCAGGCGGGCTAACACACTGTGGTTGACAGTTCTGCCGGAGTGTCTGGGAGGGCGCCGAGTGGAGGACCAGAAGGAGGAAATCCCCTTGGAGCCGGAGAAGAGGAAACCCCGCTGGGAACCACGGTGGATGTACCTCGGGCGACGATGGAAGGTGATGTCCGGATGGCGGGCGAGAGCCGCCGGTGGAGAGCCGGGTTGCCGAGAGCGGAGCCTGAGGAGCTCTGCTGCCGAGTACTGGAGCAGTCCATCCACAGGCAAGAGGAGGAGAAACAAGGCAGTCCAGACCAGGAGGGCCCATACGTAGACCTTACAGGCCCACATAATACGGCGTGGAGGTCGGGAGTGACTGGAAGCCGAGCGGTGAGCCGACCAGTGGAGCTAAGCTAGCCGGGTTAGCCTGGCGCCCAAAAGGGATGACGGCCGCTTCGACGGTGGTGGCAGAGATGGAAAAAAAAATTAAGTCCAAAAGGGACAAAACCAGGAGCTGCCGTTGAGATAAAACTGGAAAACGTAACGTTAGGATTCTGCCGGTGAGTAGCGGCAGCAAAGCGCGCCAGCGTTCACTCAACCGGAGTGCGAGAGACATGGAAACAGAGATGAGAGCTAATCAGCTTATACCTGTAGCGCTTCATTCTTTGGAACCCAGAGAGACGGTTGGACCCAGGTGCTGAAGACAGAGCGGGTTTATTATCTTTATTAAACTGAGAGTTTGCAGGAGATCGAGGTGGGCGTGACTCCCACCGGGAAAACAGGACCACGTGAGAAAGACTGACAGAAAAGAGGTGAAATCTACACACATAAAAGCAGGTGGCAACAAGGAGATTTCAGTGTTCGCCATCCACGGGGGCCCTTTTACTGAGCTTCAAGTGCAGGCTGGTGTGATCCGCATCAGCACTGCAACTGCTCTGGGGCACTTGTATCGGCCCTCAGGAGCCATGGGGAGTCTCTGGGTCAGCACAGAAAATGGAACCATTTTCCTCAAACTTGATGTCTTCTCCTACAGATAACTGTGATGCCGCTGCTCTGTTCCACCCCTGTCTGGAATCATTGAATGCAACAAGCAAGTTTGGATAACTAACCTTAGAATTCAAAGTATTTTAGAAACACTTTTTTAATTGAATTTTAATTCACATTTCCTGGACATGATCATATTTTTGTGTTCACACCCGCATGATTGTTAAAAACTGTATTTAGCTGGTTGACTTAGCATTTTTTCTCAACCACGTGGACAAAGTTCATGGTAAACAGTCTTGTCTTTTGCCTCCTTCAGGCACTTCATGTCTTCCCACACAGAAACAATGACCCTTCTGTCCTCTCTACGCATCTTCCTTCACACTGAACACCAACGTAGCATCAACATAACACCAGTGTGGGCCCACAGACTAATTTTAGATTCCAAGCCTAAATTGCAATTAGGAACTGTGGAGTCGGAGATAATGGTCAGAATCTGCTGTAATGATTGGAAGCACTGGAGTAAAATGGCAATAACAAGTATTTACCGTGGCTGTTATGAGGCCGATGATCTCATACTCTTCTTTGCATGTTAAGCAGCCCGAGTCAGACGTCCTCTGATGACAACAGAGACACGCTTTGGATGTGCACGTTGTGATGCAGCAGCAGCATCTCCTGCAGTAATAAATGCTGAGAGAATAGTCATCTCTCTATTATTTACAGCGTGGCATGTCCCTCGATTTGTTTCGCTGATAGATTCATTTCAAGATCATCCATTTTTAACACCGCGTGTCACGCCTCTAGTCAAATAGTTTGTGTTCTTTTTCTTCCCTGCATTTCAGGTTTCTGGGGAACGCTGCAGTACACTGAGAACTGGGGAAAAAGGACACACCGTGCTGACAGTGTTCACTTCTGGGAAAGAAAAAGGAGCATTTTCCCGCTCTCACTCAAGAGCAGTGATTCATTAGGAAAGCTGAGCTCGACTCATATTCAAATGTGCTGGAAACGAGGATTTAAACTCACCCGTGGAGGCATTAGTACACCTAGAGTTCTCTGTGACTCTCACCTTTTCCATGTTAGGAAGGTCAGCTAATACAAGAGTGTGTATTAGGTGACATTGCTAACTTAGCTATAAAGCAAAGCTTTTGGGCTGAATCATCAATGATGACGCTCCAACACACCATTTAATCAGAATATGTGTGCAAGGAAAATTACAATACAGCAAATGTGTATTTAAAATCAGTTTTCCTTTGTATTTTGAGTTTTCTTTGATCATCAGGTCATAAATGAACCTGTAACTTTTACATGGATAATGGAATTCCTGGCAGCAGTTCAACATATACATCTATCACATATATACATCTCCCTGTCATTATTCTTTTCCTTGGCAAGAATTAGCTAAAAAGCAGCTCCAATCTCATTACCATGGACACGGAGACGTTAATTGTCATTTATCACCGCGTTTGCTTGGCTGACACTGAATTTTGGGCACCTGGGTGCAAACACATAAAGAAGACACTTTGCTCCTCAGTTCTACATTACAGCTGCTAACTGAAACAAAGGAAAGTAGAATGTGCTTTTGAGCCAGCTGACTTAACCTCCCCCCGCCCTGCTGTAGATTGTGCTATGGTCATTAGCTCACAACACTTCTGCAGCTCATCTGGGTCCCAAGAGGAGTTCCTGTAGGGAACAACTACACCTCTTTGTTGTAGAAAAAGTGAAATAGCCTTTATCCACTTGGAGGACGTGTCATGTGGACTCCCGGAAGCCGCGTTGGAATTAGGTCGTCGTTCCAGGTGAGCAGAAGGTGTAACTCATCCACACAACAAAGGGCCAGCAATGAGCCTGTACAAGCTAAACTGGACTCGAAAGCTGATCATGCGGAGCTCCACGTAACGATACGCATTAGCTTATCCTGACATCTGGAAAGTTTCCCACAATCTCCACTTTCTGAGCAGTTCTGACTCTGATTGACTTCATGCCGCTTTAGTTATCTCTAACGTCGGCCTGATCGGCAGTTGGGAAAATGAGTATGACATGAAGCGTGTACGGCGGGCATGACGCGCCTTTGTTTGGGAGCAGCCTGCCTACTCTCCCGGGCCAGAGCTGTGGCTCGACGCAGGACTACAGTGTGTGTGTGTGTGTGGGGGGGGGGGGGTGAAATCTCTTTCAGTTGGAGGAAGGTGCAGTGATGAAAAGCAAAATTGAATTTCCCTGACCTTCGATCTGTCAGGTTGTGCTGCATTAAAAAGCAGCATAATTCCAACAAGGATGTTACTATACAGAACTAGAACACTTTAAAGCAAAAAAAAAAAAAAACCTGCAGCTTAACACAAACCATACCGATGATTATATCATGCAGCACAAGGCCTGTATCAATATGCCAGACCTGAGCTTATTTGATGTGGACTGTGAGGAAGTGCCCTTTGGTCTGATGAGACCAAATTTCAATTTCTCTCTCACTCTATTTATTATTCATGGACGGTTTGTCCTTCAGGTTAATGTGCAAACCAGACTGTTACCAGTGCTCACGTCCAAATCCAGCATCTGTAATAGTGTCCGGGTGTCTAAAGTGCCTCCAGAACTGGAACTTTCATCTCTGTGACAGCACCACTAATGCGAAACGCTACAAACCAGTTATAGGACTGGTGCACTGATTCCCAGACCAGATTCAGCATGGAGTTTGAGAGGAGGGACCCCCCCCAACTCCGGCAAACAAATTCACGTGAAATTATGTTCAGATTAAGGATGTAAGACAGTGTTATCTTTAGTGAGGACAGCCGTCAATACCGGTTAATATCTGACCAACAACAATGGGGTCAGATGATAGAGAGTAAGCCTCAGATTTGGTTTTACAAGTCCTGTCTTTTATTTCTAAACAATGAAATCCCATCTTAAAAACACTTCCAAAAGTCTTATAAAAGCTAAACTGTGTACAACAATGAGTGTGCTACACCTTTCGTAATCACTGATGTGAAGGTATTGAACATTATCAGTTTCATCTCGCAATTAGGGCTTAATGAGATTTCTTTTGAGAGCTGAAACTCCATCAGGCACAAAGGACTTGAAGAGTAATCAAAAGCTTTTTCAAAGATAAACCTGCTCACGTTGTCTTTATTTATAAGAGAGACGAGCCGACGGGAGGCAATGATAGCACGGCTTCGAGAATTCACATCTTATCGTTACGTTAGATGCTAATCTCTCGCTGAGGTTTAATGTTTCAATGAAAGAAGTCATTGACTTGATTCTTTAGCTGGTTATCTCAGGCCAAATCTTTTCCTCTGCAAACATCGCGGAGGACAGTTTGGCACATATTTTACACATAAGTGGGTTCTATATTAATTTATAGCACAAATTACTCCAAAAAAGTCTTAAATATTAAAGCTGATGAATGTGAAACACTCCGATTTAAGTTCTTCGACAGCCTGGAATCAGATCTGCTTTAATCTGAATATTCTGATCGGTTCTGATTAATCTGGGCTTTAATGCCCACTATTAAGGCATGAATATTAAAACGCTCATCCTGCAAGATGGAGCTGAAATAGAACTGAAAATAGCGGGGGAACGTTCATACGTAGGACGGCGTGAAGAAAAATCCCAGAGCAGACTAATGGCGGCAACGTGATTTATCAATTAAGCGTAATTTAGTTTCCGAGACGCCGCCGTCCCACTCCGATTCAAATATAGTTCTTTATGATAAATTCAATCAAGTGGCACTTTGCAGTTAAACACAAGATATAATGCAGTTGATAAAAAATTCAACAGGCAAGAAAATCTTCATTTAAACATTCATCTGAGCGGCCAAATACGGATCCAGGATGAAGTGATGCCGCAGTTGATTAATGAGACGTTAAATCTCTTAACTGGATATGCAGGAAGTGTGTTAAATACAGCATTTCAACATTAAAGACTGCTTTCTTTTAATCAAATGCACACATGCATTGCAAAGATTCACTTGCTTATCATAATTCAAGTTTTAGTTCGACACTGCAAGTGTGTAAATGCCAATGAGGCTTAAAATCTCTCCGAAATACGCTTCTGGTAGCCACGAGGGCGGAGCTAAACCTTGTAGCTTAAATCAGAGGCAGATATCAGATGTCAGAGGCAGATGGTGATAAACAGGAGCTGTTTGTTGAAGCTTAGAAAAAAACGACAGAGGAGTTTGAATAAATAATCAGGATGCTGACAGAGACAGGCGCGTCTCAATGAAAGGTGAACAACAGGGACATAATTAATACTGCTCTGGCTTAAGTTTTTAAAGCTGACAAACTAAGCCTCTTATGAACTTATGGAAATGAACGTGGCTCTCCGGCAGAGCATGTGTGGAGTGACACTCTTCGTTTGTGGGCCAGTGTCGGCGCTTTCTGCTCTCCAGGCCAACAGATACTCACATTTAAGCTCAGACAAAGAAGTCCATTTGGAATTATTAAGTTGTTGAGCTCATTGTCATGTTAAATCCTTTTTTAGTTTTTATTTTAATAGTTAAATTATTCATCAGTGGAAGTGAAAATAAATGTCAGAGAGGAAGAGAAAACTCAAGTTGAAACTGTGTGAAGAAGAAAAGGAGCCGGAGATCCTGAACTCTCCCAGCCGTGTATCAGCTTCCAAATGAGATCCCGTCGGACAGCAGAGATCCGACCCCAGAGCCGTAACAAATCTGCTCACGGGGGACTCGGTGATAGTCACCTCTGGACTGAGCGACCTGCATGGGCAGGGGCAAGGTCAAGAGAAGCAGAGGGGCCTATAAAGACAGGAAATAAATGTGTGTGTGTGTGTGTGTGCGTATGTGCGTGCATGTGTGTATGTATGTGTGAATGTATGTGCTTGTATTTGCTGCATATTGAGTACCGAAATACACACTGTACTAGCAGAATGAGCACAAGTTTAGAAAGTGAGGACCTTTTGACTGGTCCTCAAAACTTGTATGTGCTAAAGATGTAGTCAAGGCATGGTTTTAAAGTTGAGGTTAAAATCTGGTTAATTTCCAGAAGAAGGTTTGGGAAGCACTGGCTTAGTGTAGGGAGCTGGAGCATGTATTATTAAAGTCCTCATAAAGATATGAGTACAAGAATGTGTGTGAGGGAGAGTTTAGCATTCATTTTTATATATTAACAATTTCAGACTCCATCTGTTTTTAATATCTGATATCTATTTAAAAAAAAATAATTCTATCAAATTGACAGACATGCACAGATGTATTCTAACTAGATTCATGGACACATGCTAATTTGGGGACATATGGCAGAATCCCCTCAGCATTATTTTTCATTTATTTGATTATTTTTTCATTTATTAGCAGAGGAAATCTTCTGTAATACATTTCCGCTCATTGTTTGGACCATTACAATGTGCCTTGACAACAGTTAATCCTCCTGGTTCCCATGGGAACATGCCGACTCGGTTCCACAATGTCCTGTCGGGGTTATTAATCGACTACTCACTTACGTTAAAGCCACAAACAGAGAAACTGGAGGAGGATCTCTGCCTGACAAAAGGGAACAGAAACAGCATGGCACCGCATCTTTCTCCATGTTTCAATGAAGAGGAGAGCTTTGAATTAGCACGCAATTCGCTACCTTAGCATTATTTGCAGTGTTTTTTTCCTCATGCTTTTTTTCGTTTGTGTCGCCAACGGCCCTGCGGATGCACCACCGAGGCCTGGAACCCGTCCTCCAGTCTGGCATTTCCCATTGAAATGGTACCAGTGGCATTTCCCCAGACAACTTGTTAACTTTTAAAGGTTGATAGATTCCAAACACACCCTCCTCAAAATAAGCGGAGGATCAGGCCAGAAAAACAAAGCCCCCAGATTAGAGGCTGTCAGCTTCGGGACGGGGCACGATTTTCGCAGAACGAAAAAACGCAGACGCCATTTAAAAGGTTAGGCAGAGCTTATTGATCTGGGAGCATCCATCGGATGGGAGATCCCAATTTACAACCCTCGCCAATAGGAAAGTTTCCTCGAGCGAATTAAGCGAGTATGGAGAGGACGGTCCGTCAGAGGAAAGATGTATGGCGGAGCCACGCATCAGGGGGGCAGGTTCTTTCTTCAGCGGTCAGCGAGGAAATAATTCAGCCTTCAAGAATACATTAGTGATGATTAGACTTTTACGAGTTGCATGGAGAGAGAGTGGTGTCATTAGTGAGCCGTACTGGAAGCCTCCCTCCCCGAGGTTCCAAGGTCGGCTCCCATACAGTACATTAAGGTGCAGGCGCGTGGGCAGCGTACAGTAGATGACGAGTAATTGCAAACTCAAAAGGCCAAAAGGGGGTCAACTGGAGCTCCCTAAAGAAAATTACGGCTAATCAGATTCTCACATTAGTGCGCGTCCTCCACTTTTACAGGTAAATTAAAGAGTTATTTCCTAGAAGCAGCCTCTGTGTCTGCTGATAATTAACTTACTTAAAGAAGAAGCATCATGCCGAGTCACCTCTGAAACGACGCAGCTGTATTTGTTAAACTTCTTTGCTTACTCATTGCTCATTTCAAAGAAGAGGCATTGTGGAGGGTCTCGACCAGGTCACCTTCACTTCTCTCTGGTAAAAAGTCCTCGACTGCACGAGCAGAGCTGCAGGTTGCGCTCCACTGGCGCCTCCTGAGGAGAAGTTCACACAAGACAGAGGAAAAGGAAGCGGTGGGTGGGCTTTAAACTTGAATATATCGTGCACAAAGGCCGTTTCACGATTCACTTTTCTGCTCACAACGAAACAAGTTAACGAAACTCCTTCACATATTAAGCGGGTCTTTTTTTTTAGTTTGATGCTAATCGTTATATGATCATTATTTGCCATCATTTTTTAGAAAAACAGGCGCTGCAGTGTTTCCTCTCAGGAAATATCCTATAGTTTTAGTTTGAGATTTAAATCTCCAAACTACGATTAATTGCTGAGAGGCTTGCTGTAAAGACGTTTCCTAATTGAAAGTCTGCTCGCTGTGAATGAATGCCCATTGGTATCAAAATTTACATTTTTCAGAAAATATAAGTGGCCTAAATTGGTTCTAAACTATCTCATTCTAAAAAAAATGAACATTTTCCTTTCCAACTTCACTTGATAAAAAGGGGTTTCATTCTTATAATTTCATTTGGATCTATGGATATGAAGCAGGTTTTTTTTTTTTTTTTCTGTACAGTTTAGATCTCTTATCTCATATCCAAACATCACACATAATCCTGCAGTGTCACCTTGTTTAAATTAGCATTATCTTATCATTCAGCTGAGAGAGTGAACCCCTGACACGCGTCTTTGTTTGGTGTTAACTGTGGATTACACATGTGCCCCCCCACATGAACTTTCACTAAGACCCTGTAATCACAAGCTGTGCATGTCACTGGGCATGGGCTCCGGGCCCGTCCACCGATGTGTTGAGGCTCTGTTATCTTAATCACCAGTTTTATTTTAAGCACAACATCATGACATCGCTGTGGCTGTAGCGTCCGTAGCTAAAGCCACGTGTGGTAATCCGTAACAGCAGAGGAGAGCCCGATTGTCTCCCTTTGACAGGTTTTATTGTCTCATCTGTTTACGCTAAATTAAAACTGCAAATGATAAGTAGACTTGCCACTGTCCTTTTAAAAAGTGATGTGGTATAAACGAGGGTTCGTTTCTGGAGAATTACCTGACATCCCACGATGCTCCGCTCCCCACGATCCCCGTGTTGTTTTGTAGATACTTGTTTGCGTTTGTGTGCAAAGGATGACCAGATTTAACGGGCACGAGGATGAGAGAGTTTCGGCAGAATGCGTTCCTGACAAATCCCTCAAAAAAGACCGTAACTCTGCTGCTCAATTGGCCCTGCAGCAGTTTCGGTTGTAGCGTTGGCTGGATGGACCAGATGGAGAGCTAATGAGTCACTTTCAGGAGCGACACACAGATGGAGGTAATGCACTAATTCACTTAAAATGTGACTTGTTTACACGCCCACCCACGTACTATTGAGGTTAGGGCGCAGGTATAGACACTCGCACTTTACAGCCCAGTCCGTTCCCTAATAATTGCATCTCATGTATGGCTCTGATGTGTTTTTCATGTGACCAACAGATCATCACGATAGGTGAAATCTCTTTTTTTTTTCTTTTTTCTCTTTTTTCTTTTTTTTGCAGAAGGTTTAATAGATACACGTACAAAATAGATTTGTGGATGATTTTAGGAAGCAGCCGTGCATGTTGGTGTACCACAGCACAGCAGCCAGAATGTTTGTGAGCCTGATTAGAGAAAATGCTTCCTTGAAGGAAATGGATGGATAACACAAGCCTAGCTCTACGTCACCTCATTTGAAACATTTAAGCACAACTGAAAAGCATGTTCAGCTGGTGAAAAATGACAGTACTCACGTGTGTTAAACAGAACCACGGTGGATGTAATCATGGGAACGGGGTTTTCAAGTCACCAGTGGCCTTCCTTCCAGGACGAGACAAAGGACATCACCACATCTGGACGTCCACGAGACATGACACGAGCATGTGGTTCAGCGTCCACTGAGAGGAGATAACCCCCATGAGACTTCAGAGTAAGGGCTAAAGCACTGCAGTGTGCAAGATTATTTTTAAACCAAAGAGTAGCTTAAAGGACACAGTATAGTTTCAGACATGTAGGTCTCTTCTGATATTCTACCTATAGCTGAGGCCATATTTCATTCAGCATCTTCATCCACCACCTGTCAAGAGTAGGATTTAGACTGGCCCCTCCTGATCTGGATGAGATCCTGCTCCAAAAATGGCCTGTAAACTGGGAGGTCAGACTTATAGGATTTGTCAGTATCAGAAGGCTTCTTCTGTGGAATAGGGCACAATGGGCATGCTGACCCCCCCGGGACACCCTTTTGGGTTTGGCTCCTGAAAGAGATGGTAAGACGTCTGTGATAGCTGGACCCTGAAGTCGGCTAAATTAGGATTGAGTGTTCTCTTAAGCGTGGATTCACTGGCGATGAATGAAATCAGGTCAGTTGTTTCCTCTCTGTAGTCAGAATAATATCTTTTAATCAACCAAAAGAAACTCAGAATTCTTTTGTTGTCACTCAGAACAAGTGATTTTTTTTTCTTGCCAGTAATTTACCAAGCAGAATGGAGCTTCATCATTGATAACTATCTAAAGACTAAGTCTTTTTAGTGATCTTAGGTTGTTATTTTCAAGTTTGGCTTATTCTTGTTTTTTTTGTTTGTTTGTTTGTTTTTTCTACTCTATCTTCTACTCTGTTCGTGCGAAGTCTGTTTGCTGAGTGCCCGTGTCAGTCAGTCCTAACAGGGCTAACTTCACATATTCACAGCTCAGGGTGGTGCAAAAGGGGTGAGTGACACATGAAACAAGCCTTTTCCTGCTGCTGACAGGAAGCCAGACAGACACAATGCTGTTTTTACAGCTTAGCGGAACTGAGGCACACTTTTTAAAAACCTCCCTCGACATGGGATAATCCGGGAGCATAGATACAAAGTCAGTGTGGATATCTCTGCAGGAATGATTGCAACATTCCGAGAGGAGCTGCGGGTTTTAGGCGGCTAGATATAGGTATGAGGTTATTGATCGAGATTGAGGGCTAACAGCACAGTTGGACTAAGGAATCTCGGTCCAGGTGTTGAAGATGAGTCTGCATTGAATCCCGAGGGGTGCTTCGGTACTGTGTAATATCTTCACCTCTTGGGCTGTTCCTTTTCATGCTAAAATGGACTGACCCAATGTCACATTTATCAAATCATCAGCAGAATCTAAAAGAACATGACGTGAAAATAGAGGAGAAACCTCTACGTGACAGAACAAACCGCTAATATGGCACCTTCCTGGGAGAAAAAAATATGTAATTTTGTGTATTGAACTGGCTGCATTTTTTTCTTTTTACACCTATTTGAATGTATTTTTTGTGCAATCCTGCAAATTCACTGCTTTAATTCTGTTCAAACAATCCCATGTTCTCTCTCGTGATAACTGTTTTATAGTCAGTGTAACTCAGAAATTAATGGATTAATGGGTCTGCAGCATTGAATTACTGCACCTCTAGTCTTTCAAACATATTCAGGAAGACTACAACATAATAGCATCCTTGAAAATAGAAAAGTGCTATTTGAATTGCATGCAAAGGAAATATTGAATCACAAATAACAGGCTGTCCGTGAATGGGTTATACATCTTCTTCTGCTGTCTTATTTATTTTATTATATGTTATAGTCCCCGAGGTCACCGTGCTGGAGCTCAACAACACTAAAGTGTTCCATTGATGAGGCTGAAGAATAAGCCAAACCCTGCAGCCACATCAGAAATGTAACTTCCTCTCTGGCAAACGCTTCTTTTCTGTCCTGGCAGAGATGCTGAGGAAGCGGCAGGCTGAAGCTACCGTCACCACGCCACCAGTAGGACCAGATGTGTCTTGACAGCATTGACGTGCAGCAATGGTGCCGGTGAGGCGTGTGCCAAGTCGGACCTTTTTTGCAGTAAACCGTATTTGTGGTGGCTTATTTTGGTTAACACGTGAAGGTTTGTAAATGTTGACTGTTGAATATCTGATCACTCCACTGAGAGTTGCCTTTGGCATTTGAGGCCATTGTATTATATTCCTTTTAGCATATTTTACTGCATAAGTTGGCGTAGCTACAGATGTGTGGGTGAGCGAAGTGCCCTGTCAGTTAACCCTATTGTTTGCTACTGACCACGGTCCCAGGATCTTTCAAAAAGTCAAAAGTTATTTATTTACTCGACCATAATTTATGTTATATTATATCCAGTGCATGAAATGAGCTAGCTCCTGCGCAACGCAATGGTAGTACAAAGTGAATATATAAATCTATAATGTGAATTCTCATTAATATAGGAATATTTTCTCCTGTGGGAAGACTCAAATAATGAATCAGGAGGAGATGATTGTGATGTATTCATCTTTGCCAGAGACCTCCTCTCCATCCATCTCCAGGTATCCCTGACCCCAAAGTTGTGCACTGACCTCACTGAGATACTGAGCTCCAAGTTTGATTGCTCAGTGTAATCAGTATATTAGAATGTATGATGTATGTCTATTCTCTCTCTACTTTGAGTTAATTTCCCCCTCCTGCTCATTCTTTATCCAGACGCCCCCCCCCACAAAGCCTGGTCCTGCTCAAGATTTCTTCCTGCTAAAGGGGAATTATTTCTGTAAAGCGCCTGGAGTCAATTTTGTAACAGATATAAATAAAGATTAAATGAAATTAATTAATACAAACACATGAGGAAAATGTCTTCCAACACACTTTTTTTAGCATGTTTTCAACATATTACTGTGAAACAGTCGTCACTGTTCAATCATTGCAAGCCAATTGTGCTCATTTATTGCATGATTTGGGACGGCGGTCCCACGTCAGCACCGGTTCACGGTCTTCACGTCGATATCCATCCGCCTGTGTCTGCACTGTGCAGGCCTGGAATAAATGCAAATCCGTGACGCCACGCTGCATTCTCCACAGCTGCCCACACAGAGAGCCTGAAACAGGCCCACAGAAGATGAATGAGGGGCCCCCTGAGAGACTGAAAAAAATATACCTGAGCAGACAGGAAAATGCGGTGTGTCATTTATACATGTTCATAAATAAAGTATCACTGATCACATCGTGAAACTCAAGTCTTATTTTTACTGTCTAACTGGGGTTTTCTGCCCTCCGGCATCATTCTGCTGGGGAACAAATCAAATTTCCTGGTTGTTGAATTACATGAATTAAACTGCCTTCTCTTGTGTAATGGAATATAAACATTTGGGGGGAAGGTGCCCTGCTGAGTTGCCCTCATTGTCTTTCACAGAAGGGAGCAACGTTAGTTTGACAGCACTGAGCGCACAGGGATATCTGATCCAATATTGTTCTTTTAACCTGAGTGATGCTGTTGTTTTTCTGTTGTTTTTTATTTTTAACTTGAGTTATTTTGGTTCCAACCTGCAGCGTCTCAGATAAATATGTTTTCAAGGTCTTAATTTACCAGTGAACTTTGCAGATGGTCCAAGTGCCCTCACCTGAGTGATCGACAAAACCAAACATCTGTCTTTTCATCTCTTCAACATCTGTTACCAAGGAACCTACATGTGTGCAAAACTCCAAATATAAATCCTGTTATTTAGTTGGGTAAAAAGAAATAAAAAAATCTTGGTTATTTGGTTTTGTTTACGTTTCCCAGGCACCTTTAAGTTCTGGGAAATGGATGCAAATCATGGTGAGGCGGAATTTCAGTTGAGGACTCCAGATTCTACAGTCTGGAGGACACATCACGTCCTTCTCAGTCCCTCCTGATGTCTCCCTGTGAGAGGGCTCAGTGACAAACACTCACCTTGAGCGGCGGATCACACATCCCGCTGTGCTGTCCAACACCGCCTGATGAATTTTGTTGGCAAAGAAAGCGGGGGTGATCTCGGAGGTCGCCCTAATGTGAGCGACATTCATCAAAACCTCACTCCAGAGGAAGCGGATGAAATTGGAAAATGGGAACGAGCGGGAGGATTCCTGGGGGTTTGCAAGCGAGTGGGCCCCAAAATGAGGAAAGGGGGGAAACAAAACAAATAAACAGGTGTAATGCCGAGTCGCATGATAGCTAATGGATTGGAGAGTACGGCAGCGGGGCCGAGCGTGTTCACACGGTGTAAACGGGAGTCAGCTCATCCATCACTGGCGCCTTTTCCACTCAAACGGCCTCAGTCAGCTCTGCAGTGAGGAAAATGCAGCACCTCACTACAGTCGAAGACATTTCCAACTATTCATGCATGCACAGATGTGCACTATGCATTATGTAGATTTCTAACGCATACATTTCACCACTCTCCATCTGAAGGTTCTTAATATTTCCAGTCTATTTGGAGATTCATTTCCACACTGTGATGGCCCACATGAAAGGAAATCCAAATTATCCACAGGTATAATGTAAATATGGACGCGTCCTCCCGTAGTTATTTATTTCTTTTACAAATACATCCAAATATGTGTGACCAGGAGTATGAGCAACTTCTTACATCCCAGCTAAAGCAATCCGGAATTACATTTTTCAGCTTCCATACTTGAAGGTGGTTGTTTCCACGACAAC
Organism: Lagocephalus sceleratus; assembly: GCA_911728415.1. Classification (NCBI taxonomy): domain Eukaryota; kingdom Metazoa; phylum Chordata; class Actinopteri; order Tetraodontiformes; family Tetraodontidae; genus Lagocephalus; species Lagocephalus sceleratus. The sequence continues at coordinate 7,030,427 of CAJVRN010000017.1, read as the reverse complement.
CACTAGCTGTCAGTGATGGGTGATTACATATGCTTCACCACATAGATGGAAATGTGCAGTGATGGAGGGTACAGTATAGCAAACTCAGTGAGGTGCAGATATCAGGTGACACGAATAACAACTAAACCTAGTCATCCAGGGCTGCACTCTACCATGGTTTTCGGTCATAGCAGTTCCCAACTCTTGGTCCTACTTTCCTTGGTGAAAGTCATTTTTAACCTGATAGGACAGAAAACCTGTCCAAAAGGCGAAAAAGGCAAATGCTGTCATACAAGACATAAAAGCAATGTTTTTTGTATTGGTTGGAGATGTTGGCACCAAAAATTTAATTTAAGTTGTGATGAGGACTGAGTTAAAGATAACAGACCCCGACAGAAACTGTATTAGATCAGACCAGGCTGGAACTGGACCGGAATCATTCAGGTATTCCGTATCAGGCTCCACGTGAGATAAATGAGACTGAACTTTCCTGACCGGGTGAACATCTCCCATCATCTGAAACATATTTTGAGCTTTTTCTTTTTTTACCCCTAATGCTCATTATGCTGAGGCAACTCTCGGAGTTTCTTGGAACTGTCAAAAGCTGCTGGGAAGGTTTAGACATCAGCTCTGTTGTTGTTAAAAACAGCTTTTATCAGCTCAGTCTGATGGCTAAAGTAAAGTCTGACCTGCTTCAAATAATTTCGAAGAAGTCAGTCATGCTTTCATTACGTGTCCGGACGACTGCGAGTCTTCAAAAATGGGTTCAGACCAGTCACCTCTTCATTGGTCACAGTTAGTCCAGGACTCAGCAGCTCAGCTGTTGATGGGAACTTGGATAAGGGAATGCACAGCCCAGTTTAGCCTCACTACATTGGCTTCTTGCATGTTTTAGACTTGTAGATCTCTTGCTGTTTTTTTGGGGTTTTTTTTACAGTTTTACATGGAATAGCACTTGTTTCCTGATTTGCTGTCATTTACAGCTCTTTTTGACACCTTGACTTGAACCTCACTGTCCTCCTGTCACTTTTAAAACATAGTTTGGGTGGGTTGGAGGTATTCATTAATGTAACTCAGAATTATTTAAAATGCAGTTTTACTGCATAAATGTAAGGATTGTAAGGAGAGATGTATTTGAGTTTTTGCAGAATTATTATTATTATTATTATTATTATTAGGTTGCTTCCATAAAAGAAAACATGAAGCATTATCCACTCTACTAATGTAAATGTACGGAGAAAAAAAGGGCTGCACATGTGCAAAAGCATCTTGATTCAGCTCACATGTGAAATCCTCCGTCACTGACAGCCGTACTGCAGAGTGGAGTACTGAGGTCCTGATCTTTGATCATCCCCAGTAATAGGCACTGGCAAAGCCGGTGATTAATTACTGTCAGCACTGGAATACTTTCCAGAATCTGCTGCTTCTCTGGGTCTTCTAAAGTCGCTGTTCAAAGACATCAGAAATTCATTTCGGCGTGGCTCTGACAGCGAATGATAAAACATGTCCAGGGATATAACAGGCTGGCACACAGCGGTTAGCCGCCAATTATGTTTCAGCAAAAATGTTATCAAGTGGTAATTAGCAATTGTTTTAGTCAAACTTGGGAAATCATTCAATTTTAACTAAATGAAGCTGGCAACAGGCTTTAGGATTTTCAAATCTTAACTGAGCTTAAAAACAGACCACAGACAGTTTAAACCATTTTAACATTATGATACAAAAAAGGCACAGGGTAGCCATAAAAAAAGAATGGATATGGGAGAAAAAACAGGATTAAATGCAATTTAAATGCATTTTTTTGCAGCCTCAGCAGACCCAGCTGGTGATGCACACTCCCTCTCATTTATCTTCACATTTCTTTTGAAATTACTGTCTAATTTGTTATTTTAATAATGAGCCTTTTCAACAGTTTTACAGCAAACTGATAATGCAAATCTTTGTTGGAAAGTTACGACTGTCCTCCACCCGGTTGCGTTTTAAAAATGGCTCCAGCCATCTGGTCCAGGAAGGAGACGAGACACAACCTGGATGCCATTAAAAACATGTCTAGCTGGGCCTGAGCAGAGCAGTCCCGTTGGCTAAATATCCCTTCTCACTTTTTTTTTCTTTTTTTTCCCCAAACATAGCTCCTTTGGGGCTAAATGTAGGAAGTAGGTCACCCCTTTTTTTTTGAACGGCCATTTTCTGTTGGTACAACATCAATATTTGATGTACACTGACTCCCGCCTGGGTAGAAGGAAAAATCTACTAGAGGGAAAAGTTTGTAAAGACTGTGTAAACACAAGAAGACGAGCCATCAACAGCACCACACTGCAACTACAGCATGTAGGTTTCAGGAAACTATTTATGGTTTATGCTCACAAGCACCATCCAGGCCAGAAAAAAAGGATCAATGAAAGGGAAAATAAAAATAGCGGCTATCTCATTAAAGACATTTGCATTTTTTCTATAGCTCCAGAAAATTAACATTAAACCAGACTAAAACTATAGCTTCTTATTGCAGAGTTATTTGAGCTAAAATGCTTTTGTTTTTAATATATATATATTTATATCTTAAGTTTATGTTTTGTTTTTTCATCACTCCATAAAGTAAACCTCAGACATAACCAAAAACAACCAGCAGCCATTAAAAAAACCCAAAACATTTGTTATATTTTAAACAGAAATATGTGTAAATCAGGCTGTGAATGACTTGTGAACAAAGATCCTCTTTTGTTCTTAAATTTGCAAGGCTTACATTTTAAGCCAACGGCAAAACAATAACTTCATGATGACAGAAGTAAAGACAAATAAAACACATCAAATAGGACATCATCAGCCTTTCAGATACACTTTACTACTTTCAAACAAGTAAATACAGTGAGTCACATGATACGTCTGAATGAATTATGTTGTTGTAAAGTCGCAGCAGCCAATGAACTTTAATAAAGGTTTGGATCTTTCTATCTATTTTAGCTTTGGTTGCTGATTAAAAAAAATAATAACGACATTTGAATATAATAAAATTCTACGAAATATATTTCTAACACCTATAACAACACTCACGTACTCAAAAGACAAGAACGACTTTTTCAACTTAAACTGTAAAAGGTCCTTTTGCCAGGGCGGGTGGAACACTGCAACACTGCGCTTAACAAACCTGAAGTCGAAGTTTTGTTAAAAAGGTCAACACATAGTCTCATGAAAATGACTCCTGCATCTTCTCAGTTATCGCTCCTGTAAACAACAGAGACGGTGGATCAATGTAGCCGTGGCACGGAGCAAAAACGCACGAAGATGATGTTAATGTCATGTGTCACATTATCTGAAGATGAAATAGAAGAGAAAAAAAAAGTTTACTGATAAGGTCATAAGGTCAGTGAGCTACACTTGGATAACTGTCTAATATCTGCATCAGGGTGCAGGAATAAAAGATATATTTACATATGCGGGCTGAGGCTTGAGGGTATTCAGGCTAATTTGGTTTCCTCTGTGAGAATTGTGGGGGTGTTCCACACAGGAGGCTGCTCGGAGATGATTATCTGCACAGATTATGGTGTGGGAGTTCTGCGATGATCCAAACCTAACCTTGTTGATTTGCTCACTGGTGCTTGGGCACTGTTACTTTTTACACGGACACGTATTTGTGTTCGGTTTCAGACTCAGGACCTGTGTGTTTCTAGTTTCTTCTGGTTTTCTTCCACAGTTCAAAAACCACACAGTTTAAATGAAAGCGTTTGCAGTCTGAATGCAGCTTAGCAATAATGAGGTTTCCTCAGACTTGATGGCCAAAGATCGTCAATAGAATTTTTCACTGTCATGACCAACCCAGGAAAACACACTCGCTTATGCAGAGGCACATCAGTGCCCGATTTATGTTATCCTCTGTTGTTTAGGGACAAAGATTTGGAGGTCTTTGCAGTGTGATGAGGTGTGATAAAACTACCAAGAAGAGCCATTAAGGTCCAAAACCACTCTGTCAGGATGCAGCCAAGGTTTTTAACTTCTGATTTTCAGGAGCAAACTCAAAATGTTTAAAAGAAACAATAATGACTATTTTTCACCACATTTAACAAAAGGAATGCCAGTATTGTTGATCAATATACACCCTAGCCTAGAATTACATATTAGACTGTTGAATTACAAATAAAGGTCCGTCAGAAGGAAAACTTCACAATTATATTTTGAAAGTGAAGCAGTTGTGCTTTTTCCCCAACAGCACTACTTACCTTGGCTTCCATGAACTTTTGGGAGGGCCTCTTGCCTATCTATATTATGCATTTCACCCCCAGAAACACAGTTCATTGTGTTGTTGTGTTACTAACAGGAACCAGTTTTACTTTTTTTAAATTAAATTATAAATCAGTTATTTTAACAATAGAGTAATATTTAATCCTGTTAGCTTCCTCCATCTTTTCACACGTTTCCCAGTATGATGTACATTAAACTCGGCCAGTGGCGCTGATATCACAGTGTGTCAGGTCATAGATGGTCCAACCCCCCCAACACATTTTTCTTCTCTCCTGTGAACTGAAACTGGTGAAGCTAGCAGTAGGAGACAGCAACCAGCTGCTAGAGGGAAACAAAAAAAAAAAAAAAAAAAAAAAAAATCCCTGAGGTTCACAGCCATGGCAAAAATCTTGACCCGACTCCCTGAAGAAACGGGGACAGAGGGTCACGGCTCGCCTGGGTCAGAATCACAGGAAAGATGTCAAGGGCCAAGAGGGACACTTAGCCTAATATCATCCAAACACCCATCCACCCTCTGGGTGCTCTTAAGATTGATTTTACCTTAAAGGTGGAAGCAGGATGATATAATCAGGTCAAGCACACTTCTGGCACGCTGCAGTCTTGAACAGATATGCCAGTTTCGATTCAAGTTGGGGAAAAAAAAATGCAGTCACGCTTTGGGGCTATATAAAGCAATCCTTTTAAGTGCACATAATGCCACTCCTGATTTGTCCGGAACTACTGCTGAAGTCGAAGTAAACAGAGATTTCTAATATCATTCTATATCTATGACAACATGGGGAAAGGGGTTTTTAAATCCAAATAAAAATGAAAAGTAAAGCCTGGCAGCAGCTGACCGAGCTTTTTCATATGTGCTTATCCTTTCCAGTCAGACATGTTCCATTCATAAACACAACAATTTCTGCTACAGAAAAACTGTGATATACTGTGTTTTGATGTGCGTTGGGGTGGTGTGGTTGTCTGTTTTCATTTTATTAGCAAATACCACGTTTGAAAACGCTGATGTAAAGTTATAAGCAACGTCGTAACTGCCTGGGTTCTGCATGAATGTTGACATTATGCTTCATGTTATTTAAGTTTGAGGGTTTGGTGTTGTGATGTGATTCTAATAACAGAGCAAAAAAGCACAAAAGCCTCACATTATTAGGCATTATAATCTGTTTTTAGTGTCTGAGGGAAGCAGTTCAGCATGTTCTACCTGAGCATCTGTGCGTGCTCACCTTTTTGTTGAACTAACAGCACACTGTGCTGAGAGAGACACGGCATTAATAATAAAAAGAGAGTGGAGAGTCCACCCCCACCCCTGCAGACACGACCAGGGCATCCTCTCAATGTTTGCTCTTCATTACCTCTGCCCAGAAGATTCTGATTTCTGCACCACCGGGTAGCGAAGAGGGAAGAGGCCCTGGTAATATCCAGATCTTGGCGAATCCAGGTCGTCTTTTGACGGTTTCCAAGTTACAGTAAGTAGTAGAAATGTTAACAGAAGACGTTAACAGAAGACTCAGATTAAAGATTTTTCCCACCACGATTTTACAGAAAATTGATTTTTTTCTTCTTTTTTGTTTGAGACACGTTTCATTCTGCAGCCCTCATCTTCATAAAGTTCGAAGGCCACCACCAAGGTTGTTTTTCTCATTAGGATGCAGTAGTCACTTGTGATTTATCTGCTGTTGGTATCAAGTAACCTCCACATATACTTTAAACAAACAACATGTTGTCCCCACATAGTATGAAGGCAAAAGAGGTCATGATGAAGACCATTCATTTATTTGACAGATTACACAGGATGATCTGTGTTGTAACTTAGATTCCAGTTCTGTCCAATTAACCAGCTACATATCAGTGCAGAAATGTATGCAATCTGTGGGAGAAAAGTGTTTTAAACTGGCAGCCCTGCATTTCCCCATGTGAAATAATGAATATGAAACATGCGGAAGTACTAAATAACTCATTTGAACACTGAAGTGCACCCATCAGTGACAGGCAGCTTTTCATGAATACGTAAATACAAACAGACTTATGTCTGCCCTGTAAGCTCACGATTAACTACAATATCAACATAAACTTTTATTATCAATAAAATATGAAAACAAAAGTGGATGAACCTTATGAAATTGCACTCTTTATAGAGCTGAGATTACTTTAGCCTTGCAGTGGGATACTTGAGCTGTGTTGTACAAGTTCCATTGACCCTCCATGGACCCTCATAGGAGAACATCATGTGCTTGAGCGCTCTTCATGAAGAAGAAGGAGAAGACAGAGGAGAAATTAGCATTTGGGTTTCGGTACCTTGCTCAAGTGCATCTCACAGTGCTCTAATTTTTAATCAGTGACAGGGACCAGGAACCCTCCCATGCCCACCACAGCCCTAACAGACTGAGATACTGTTGCCTCATTCAAGGGTGTTTCTGGTGCCTTTTAGTGGTCTCAGAACAAGAACTCATCCCGACAAATGGAGAAGCATCAGAACTGTTCTGGTCTCAGCAGGCTAATTGGTTTGAGCTCGTCAACCTATGCAGGCAGAAAGTACATAAAAGAAACTGCTTTGAACAGTTTGGAACAATAATCTTCTTTGGTTCTCTTTCCTCTCATGACAGAGGCCCCACCTTTGAAATCCGGTCACAGAATCAGAAATCCCTCTCAGCATTCCTGAGATGCCTCATTCAGAAATGTGGGACGTATTGCATCCCAGAAACCCTGACTTTTCGACCTGTCATCTCCAAAATCTCAGATTTGATCACTCCAGCGTTTATCCTTCAGTCAGAGTCGACAGCACTGCAAAATTTGAAGAAAATCCCTCCAAATGTAATGACAGACAAGCTGAGAACATTGTGCCCCTTGGTCCCACTAGTACAGACCCATAATAATCAAATACTTAACTTTTAAGCTTCCACCTTGAAGAAAAAAAAATCAAGCTTAAACAACTCAGCCTGTAAAGGTTGTTTTAACTCAGCAACCCTTAATGTGTCTCTATTCTAAACAACCATTTATTAATTACTGCAAAGCCTTTTAGAGAGACCTGCATGAACCTGGAGGAATGACTTCATCCATGTGGATCTTTACATTTAAACTGTCACTCCACTGTAGCTACCAGTGTAAACAAAGAAGATTGACTACGTAAGGCAAAGAAGAAATTAGCACATATGAAGTAGCAGATATCTCTGGACCGATGCTAACATTCATGACTAACAGGCAAGAGAACATTGACACAGAAAGCCAGAAGAGTTTATTCTCTACAAAATCTTTGATGTGATTACTGTCAGAGATGCTAATCCCCGCTCTGCAGCTGAATTAAAAGAAGAACATTTCCCTCGGAGCTCCTCGTGTCTCAAACCTGATACGTCAAGAGGTTAAAAAAGAAAAAAGAAAGAAAGTTCATTTTGGACAAAAATGTTCTTTTGCCTGGCAGCTTTTCCCGACAGATGCAGCACCATTGCTGAGTCAGCATTTCTTTTTGTCTATCCAAACAGCATTAAACCACCATAGTTTTAGTTTGGGTGTGATATCGTAGCTGGGAAGCTTTGAGGCATTATCCACGTTGCCTTTGGCATTATCCATGTTGCCACCTCACGCGTGTTTCCAACAGATGCAGGGGTCACAACCTTCTGCTGTGGCCTTGAGCTTTAAAATCATCTGATATGCTTGTTTTTAAATGTAAATAAAATGCAGTAAGAACATTAGGAATAGACAAGATTATTTTCTAGCTATGTAAAAGAACTATGGCATCTGATTTACTAAATAACTTGAGGGAACTAAAGAGAAAAGACACATGAGGATGTTTAAAAATATAGAGTAATGCAAGCAAAATCTCAAAACGATGATGATATTGAGCATTTACGTCACATATTCTTTATTTGTAAGATGTAGCATGAAGCAGCGTTCCGGTTATTTTCCCTGGAGACAAAACTAAATCACATTAGAGGTCCAGCAGAATGAAAAAAGTAGCCTCAGGTGATTGATGCTGTGATACACTAATGTTGTGATATCATCGGTGTTCTTTATGAATCGCCATAGTATGCGGCCCGATTAATCGACACGTACGCTTCAGCGAGGATTTACCGACGAGGCAGACAGATAGTCCACCACATATGAGATGTGCCAGTGGGATCAGCCCACGTCGGTTCACACTCATATCTGCAGGTGCTTCAGATTCTCCTATCAGCTCCATGTACTCCTCCTTGGATTGGATGATTACCGAGCGAATCCACGCAGGAAGTTGGAGACTCATTCCAACAAAATGCTCACATTACCATTACAAACACATTTTAAATCAAGCAATTTCCAAATGTAGACGCTTCGGATAACACAACTCCTAATAAATATTAGGGGGAAAATGTCACCGTTGATGGTTCAAATCAGATGGTTGGAACTAATGACCAATTAGGTTGGATGACGTGTGAGGGAAAACAGAAACACACATAGACAAACACATGCTATAAATACACACATGTCCCAAGATGGGATTAAACTCAACAGCGTTTACATATGATGGGATAATGGAACGATATCGCAATCAAATATTATTTAGGCCTGGGATAATCGAGTCATTCAATTCCGATATGGTGTCGTACTCAAAATTAGCCCTGAGAATGGCTTTATAATGGCTAAATAAGAGCAACATGCTGCTAATATACATGCTAATAAGCAATTACTCAATGGTTATGTTTTTCCTAATGTGCCATGGCAACACTTTATTTCAGATTTTTTTTTTTTTTTTAACATAATTCTCATTCTGTTGACACTGTTTGAGTACATACGGGGAGTGGTTGATATTAGCATCTTCATGCTTAATTACAGAAATTGTATTAATTTTTTTTCCTCCACTGGCTTTAAAACCTTCCGCACAAATTAATGTAAAAGTACGTATGCACAAGACCGATCCAATAGATCCTCCACAGAGCAAAAAGTGGCGTTGCATGAGATTAAATCATAGATTTAATTCCAAAGAATACTTTCACGGGTAACTGTGAATAACATTGTGCACCGCGTGGGTGGGAGTGACGATATCGACTACTTAATCCGTCCTTTAGGTGTACAATATAACAAAGGGTGTTTGGAGATGTGACCTTCTCAAATAGTGGAGGACAGTCCTAGATTTATGTCACAGTTGAGAGCTTCTGTTGCGGGCCCTGACAGATGGATAATCCCGCGGTTTAAACTTGGCAAATATTGATCCTGTGGCCTTCAGTGGCAAGCCTCGAGACCCGAAATTGAGGGGAATGGATTACTTCGGAGAGTCCAACAAAAAAGAAGACAGATGAGGAAGGAAACAAAATACACTATCTCAACAATCGGGATTGATGGCACACAGAGAGGAAGCCGACTATTCTCAGTCGTGCAGTTTTGCGTCGGTAAACAGTTCTCGTTGGAACGTTGGTGGATTTAAATGCCAGCTCTTGTCATTCATCAAAGCGAACGCTCCCCCCGCTTCTGCTGGCATTAACCTCGATAACATTGCCACGCATAACAGGACTTTATGGAGAATAATGTGATGGAGGAGGGTCATTCCTGGAACCTTATTCTTTTCAGTTAGAGACCGTCTTGTCCTTGTCTAAACGAAAACCAATTTGGACCATTTGGGGATAGAAATCCTGCACCAATCAGAAAAAGTCACTATTATAAACACTTGTAGTTTGATGTCTTTAGCAGAACAAACAATGTATGATGTCTGTGTCTTTTGTTTTCAAATTTTTGTCCTTCTGCCCAATGGCCCCTTTGTGTCTGTCCCCATCAAACAGTCAAACAGTTTTTTTTTGTTTTTTTTACTGGGGCCTTAGAAAAGAAAGTTCTTCCTCTGACTCAGTTCTGCTTACTCACCTTCCTGTAGTTTCAACACAAGATTATTCCCAGTAGAATACACTGTGGGGAATACATTTGCTCAGCATATAAGGTTGCCATATTACCTCACACACTTCATAACAGCAACAACAACAACATATCAACAATGATTTTTGGCATCTCCCCTTGATCCCCTAGCTGTCTGCCCCCAAATATAATGTGGAAAAGTCTAGTCTCTGGAGACAACACAGGGGTCTTAACATCAAAAAACACAAGGTACACAGGCTGTGCACCAACACATAACAAGCCACCCTCCAGTCAATCACCAACTCAACACAACATATTTTGGAAAATGGTCGAAGTGCTAAAGAAAGTATGTTGGAGTTTGCTCAGTCATCTTAGCAGCATTAGGATAGCACAGACCCACTTTCAGTTTCGATGCACGTTCCTACAGAAACATGGGAAGGAGGGGAGAGCCTGCTCTGATCTGTTTGGTACTTCCTTCGAACGCCGATGCAAGGCCACATCGTGCACATGTAAAAAGCCATTTATGTATGCATAAACTATATGGATGTGCTTCCATGTTCATCAGAGGTAAAACATTGAATTCTACATCCTGTTTTACACTACAGCTGAAGTAATCCATGCTGACTGTACTGTTCACTATTGACAATGTCTGAATAATTCAGTGTTTTCAGGTGTTTGAACACTCACTCTTATGAATGAAACATTGCGCCATGTGCAGCGAGATGTAGGTCGTATCTATTAATAGAAATAAGTAAGACAATCATGGCTTATTTGTCAACCATAGTCACAGTAACTTCCTTCCATGATAGAAATACCGCACACAGCAGAGTTCTCGAAAGGTCAGGGTAACCGGCGCCGTGCACGCTAATCGGGCCGGACTCAGTTCTTTGTTGAAGGGCACTTCGGTGTTTTGATGCAAACCATATTGCAGCATCCTCCAGGGAGTAGTTCACAAGCCACGATACGTTTGGATGGCTGGATGCGCCTGGAGCACCAGCTGGAAGCGGCGAGGGACTGGCATTTCTCCTGACATTGCCAGTCGGCGCACCTGTGCCCGGATCAGGTTAATTAGCTGACACGGCTGAAGAGAGTCACGAAGGAAAAAAGGCAGAGAGACACGACTTCAACACGTATTAGCGCGCAGATGAAAGGCTACGATAGCAACCGTATGTTAGCATTTGGTGCTAGCTCCATTCCAAATACAGGACCTGCTTCCTGTTGAGACAGAGACAAGCAGAACAGGTTTCAGCCATTGCTCTAACCATAGTTAATATCTGAAAACTTGTATATTTCTTTTGTTTTCAATTATTGTATGTGCAGATCTACATCACAGCAGGTTCAGGAAGAGCAAACAGTTCAAGGTGAGTTCTAGAAAAATGGAATCATAAGAACCATGATGTATTTTGCCTCTAAGGCAAAGATAAATCCAAAGGTGTGTACATGTGCTTTTACTGATTATAGATTTCACTTTGCAGTCCATTTTTTAAAAAGCCAGCCAGATGTGAATATCTAAGTCACCTGGGCCCGTCTAGCCAAAAGAGACAAAGAGAAATGTCCTGAGTATCTTAATTTATCACCTAACAGGGCCTCAAAGCTTCTTCACGCTGGTCACATTTTTTGAATGTAGTCCAATATAGAGAATACAGTGTAGTGAAAGAAACAAAAGTAGGTCCACTGATTAGTTGGGACATATTATTCAATCATTCAACCATATTTGGTCTTCATTTTCAGGCTGGGGTTTTGGGGATTTGAGCATTAAAGACTTTGATAAGTTTTTAAATCTAACTGGAAAAATTGAGAAAACAAAGAGTGTGAGCAATAAAAAGTTTCTCTAATCCTGACTATATTGTACATTTGTAATTTACATTATATATTGGAAGCACTGTGACGTGAACACGGCCAATATGAACAGAATCACTGTGACCACGACATAAGTCGCACGATAAACTGCAAATCATTGTGCTTTCTCTCGGCCAGATGCTGCAACTTATATTGCATTTCTTCATCCAGGCTTTGGCTCAGAGAATATGCTATGATGCTAATCATGAGCCATTGAAATGTTATTCTACATAACATCACAATAGCAACCAAATGGCAGCAGTAAAAATGACCAATAGTGTTGTATATGATCATTACATAAACCACTATTAGGGACGTTTGAGGGTAAGAAGAAACCATTTGAAATCCTGCAAAAGATGCAGATGAAAAACAGCTGTATGGAGCTATCGTAACTACTAATTTTAAAGCTATCTATGGATGGACACTAAAGAATAAATCTATATAGTTCCTATATAGGATCATTATTGTGGCAGGTGCATTTCAGAAACCCAGAGCCTGACCCCCAAACAAGCAACAAAGAAAAGCCCTCTTTCATTAGGGTTGAAACCTTGAGTACCTTGAGTAGGACTAGGCTCATATTAAAGATATTAATATAAAAAAATCAGTGCCAGCAGCCTTTCTAGCAGCTTGACTATAACATTCCTATTGCACTCAACATCCGCAGCTGCTCATATTTGTAGTTGTACTCATTTTTATTCATTCAGAAGTTGATGCATTTGGTTGATAAATGTGTGATATCCGCGACTGTCCTTGGAACAAAAAAGCAAAGCAAATGATGAAAATGTGAATAAATTTGTAATCAACAAACACATCCATCTCTATGCCAGAGACAAATCATTCCACTGAATTAAAACTGTTGAATCTTCCCATTTTTGTCTCCCTCTGTATTTGACTCAGCATTGCACCAGTAATTCAGCCAAAACTCACCCAGTGTGCCATTCTTTTATTAAATCAACAAACCTGACTAAAAACATAATCTCCTTGATGAAGAGCTGATCATGCCTTTCACTCATTTTTGTCTTTTGCTGATTGTTCTACAGTGAAGGGGATTATCTTTAAAATCTCAGTTTTTCCTGTCATAGTTCAGAGGACTTTATGTCATAACCGATGGGTTAGCACGAAAACATCACATTAAACAGAAAAGGAAGGTTGCGGACCATGAGATAGACTGCTGATTAACTCTGACAATTCTTGTCTCGATTATCATCTTCAGCCGAATCAATTTGGTCACACAAGCGACCTTCACGCACAGACTGATGAGGAGCAATGGAGGTGGTGGTACTGACCCCAGACATGTTCATCTATAGACTAGGTTTCATAAGGGTGAAGATCAAAAATTTGTAGAAAAAACAGGAAATCACTTAGGTAGAGTTGAACAAGAGCAGTGGAATAAATGCATAGATGGATGGATTTTAAGGATGGGTGGATGGATGGAACTGTAAATATAATCTTTCACACATGCTGAACACATATGGACAGAAATCTTATAGCCTCTGGGTACCTCAATAACAAGACGGGACACATCTGAGCAATGCAACAAAAGAATGAGTCAGATGCACGCACATGCCCGCATGTCTTGCTCTCAGCACCACATCATCACTGCTTGTTGCTGTCTGCATGATTTTTCTTCTGAGAGATTATTTGCACTCACTTTGAGTCCCAAACAAATGCTGAACGCTCGGAGAGAGGATGTCACTGAGAGGGTAAATAAACAAATAGGAGGGAATCTTGACAGGTTCTTACACCACGAGGGTTAAGCGGGCGAAAGTAGCACTAATCCATTATTTAAAGTTTGTTTTGGACTCCATATTAACAGTGCGGAAATGAGAGTCATTGCTTGCAAGATTAAAAGTGTGAAGGCAGAGCAGCAGGCTGAGCAAATAAAGAATACATCATGAATTTTCTATGCAGGCATGTCATTCCGTACTTTCATCAGCTCTTATTTTGGGTTATAGCCTGAGCCTTTTTATATTACTATAAATACAATTTAGTACAAAAACTACTTGTGACATATACATCAAATAAATAAATGATGAAATTTATAGGAAATATGAAAAAACAACCTTAGTGGATGACTTATTAATGACTTGAAATTCCATTAGATGAAATTTCCCCGTATTCTTTTTCAGAAAAATAGCAATGAAACATTTGTCTGAATACTTTTGAATAAAAATGATGAAACCTGAAGTAACAGCTGAGTCCAAGTCTACAAATGGCAAAGCTCTCTTGCTCACTCTCTAGTCGCAGTCTGAAAAGAAAACCAAAAAAAACCAAAAAACACTTGTGCCCATGTGTGGAGCATCTATGCAGCAACAACAAAATACTGCAATTAAGTTTTTGTTTTGTTTTGTTTTTTTGTTGTTTTTTTTTAAACCGAACTAACAGCAAGTTTACATTCACAATATAGCTGTTGCTCGCTCTATCCGTGAGCTCACCCTCAAGTGATGCTCATATTTCCCCCAGTAAGGAAGTCCTCTAAAGCACCTCTGAGGCTGTTGCACCACTGAAGGTGTGTACCCTCTGTTTTTTTATAGGATCATTAATAATTCAGTAAATGCTCAATCCTTTCACTCATCTTCTGTGTGACACAACGTTTTCTGTGACCATGCTTCAGTTTTACTCTGCAGAACTTATCACAGCCCTTGTTAAGGCACAGTTTTTGCATTACGCTTTAATTTTTCTTGAGAGAATTTTGCCAAAACCAAATTTACAATAAAAAATGTCCCCGCCATGGGAGTAATAAAGTACTATCCTATCCTACCCTAAGAGATATTTGATGGGCCAGTTAAATATAGAATACAGAACATGTGCATTAATGTTTCCAGCTGTTGAAGGAAGGGTGTTTTGTTTTGCCTTTCAACTGTTAAATACAGTGACATCACATTGCTGTTAATCCTGGAAATAATAAATATTTGAACACTATTTGTTGCACATTTAATCACTAGCCCCAGCACAGATGTCTGCTTGCTGTGAGGATTTGCATAGAAGTTTGCTATTGTCGAAGTTTACTTTTACTGACAATCAGGTTGATTTTTCTAAAAGCAGATTTAGGGAAACAACCCACATTAAAGTAAAAGGAAAATTCTTTCTCATGGGGGCGAAAAAAACAAAACAAAAAGACATTTCCAATGCTTTTAGTTGTCAATGAAATTCTATGAAAACCATATGAAGCATAGATGCAGAAGTTGTTCCTCAGCAAAATGACAGTGATTATGTCTCATTTCAACTGTGGCACTAAAAGAGGCCCATAACTGCTGACAGTTTTATTGCTGTGGTCTTACATTTCTTAAGGCTCTTCATGAGAGGGGAAAAAGGTATTTTCTCCAGAAGGAAGGGTAAAATCATTTCCACAGCTCAAAAAATGTCAGCGTTGTATAATCTCTCACTGTTGGTTTAGGGTTTCATTTAAGTAGTGATATTATTAAGAGCTGAAAGTGATCACAGAGTCGGCTCGCAAACAGGAGCGTGTTGGGACGTTTCATTAACCGGGAAACTGGGAACATGTTTCACACAAACCCCTCCGACACTCTGAACACAAACCCAGCACAAAAGGTTCGTGTCTTTTTCTTTTAATTCCTCTATTTACTTTTCAAATGGTGAGTAAAATGAGCCAGACGGCTGCTGTTTTATTAGCTACATGTAGCTGTAGCAGTTGGGTTTTCCAAGAAAGAAAAATAAAACACAAGCCATGAGCCTCCTGCACAGTCTTCAGTTTTAAAAATGATATTTCAGTGTGTATATGAGTGCTTGACCTATCTGTGAAAGATATTCTGTTTCACTTTGAAAGAATCAATCAGTAAAGGCCAGATAAAGATCAGCAAGGTCTAAAAAAAAGTAACAGATCAGAAGAGGTTTTTTTTTTTTATTTGTTTGTTTGGGGTTTTTTTTATTATTCCCTTTCCCCCTCTTAAATATATTTCATTTCCCCTCTGTTCAGGGAACTGATGACTTTTTCTGACCACAAGGGTTCATCTGTTCCTTACTCATATCTGTTTAAGGAGTTGAGCATACATCAGCTGTGGTGATGAATACAGTGCTTGGTGTGAGGAGGGGTATAAGCACGGGGTTTAAGGTGGCTGACACGCTCTGAATCAAACCCTGACCCATAAATCACACTGACGCACACGTGGGCAGAGTTGTCGCCCAAAGGCAACACTGTTGTTTTCCACCTGATCAGCAAAAATCAGGAGAAGATACAAATGTAGAAGAGAAAGGTGTCTGCACAGGTATGACAAGGATTATTAATCATTGTTGAAGTAAAGAGGCGGATTCTGCAGCCACTGCAGAAGACTAAAACTCAAGCTGACATCAACTTCCCCATTTTAAAGTGCAGTTACCTTTGTGATGTTCAAGAGTAGTGTTATACGATAAGGATTTTAGGTTTTCCCTGAGTCTGGAATGTCCTCACAAGGCCCTTGCTTCTGATATGTGCAGACCATTTGTCATGAAAGTGTTGCCATCTTTGGCAATAGAGTAACCTCCTTGCACAGCATTCTGCCTCTCTTTCAAAAAAAACAAAACAAAACAAATTATCACCTTTTCACCTTTTCTTGTTGCTGCATCCAACTGCAAAAAAGTAGCTATAGCAACATTTTGCTGCGTTGACAATGCCCACCCCACATTTCTGACCAATCCCACACCATCTCCCAGACAACAGACAAGAAAATGCTCCTGTTTTTCGGATGTAATAAGTAACTAAGTTATATACATTTGCTATTGCTTTTGTATGAAGCAGTACACATAAAACTGGCAGTGACAAACAGACAATACCTTACAAGACAGAGCGTCGCTTCTTTGTAAGCCTCCGGCTGTCTGACCGTCATCATTTAGGCTCCATTATAAATAAAACAATGAGCTGATCACACCTTTATACTCGGAACACAATCACTCACAATGATGGGCGCACCGACCCCACACCCCCCATTTAGAGAACGATCAAAGCCCTTTTTTCTGAATAAGCTGCCACATTGATTCCTGAGAGTTGTTTTCAATTTTGAGAGTATGCAAATGCCCTCCACATTTCCTTTGGAAATAATGAGGAACTAAAAAAAAATCTCTGAGATGAAGAAGAAATTTGTTTTAAAATAACATGCCTTCTCTGTGTTCTGGTAGGGTACCACAAACACATATACACTATTCTAAAAATGGATATCAGACTGTGTTATTATTGCTGCAATGATACAGACAGGATGATCTACCATATTATTTTAATATTCCATAGAAATATTTGATAATGTACAATGACATGTTACACAACAATATCACAATCAACAAACTTGAAAGTGTCACCTTACTGCGCTGTTACCATAGCACTACCTCTCTCACAAAGATTGCACCCATAATTGGATACATTTATTAGTCATGGTTAATAAACCAACCAAAGGAAGGCCTAGTGTCTCTGTCAATGTTTCATCCACTTAGAAAAATTGGTTATAAGACAGTAATTTACTATCTCCTATCAGGCGAGTGGAGTTTTGAATGTCAGAGCCGAGAACAAACTTGATGCACAACTTTATTGATAACGTTCATCTACAAAATAACATCAGTGCGACAGTCAAAGGACTCCAAGAACATAAAACTTGGTGAGTTCATTTTGGAGAATAAGAAAGACGTCAGAAAGGATTGTTCTATTTAAATATATAACTATATCAAAGTATTTATCTGGATTTGCAGGAAAATATTCAGTTCTAAACTTTATCCTCCAACAATATGTAATATTGCCCAGGACAACCGTGGGCTGCAGGATGGGGGTGTCAGTAATGCATGGAGGCAGATCCTTGTGTCAAAACATATTGATCTGTAATGTGAACCTGACAAGGGGAAACCACAAGCATCTGTCTCAAAGAGGATTTCCTTACATTCCATGCGAATCCCACGAGGACAGTGTGCCTTATTAACCCTTATTAACTCAGAGAGGAGGTTCCACCAATAACCAGTACTACCCGATCCCACAGTCTCCTCTATAACCCTAAAGGTTGATCGGGTCTGTGATTGTGACTACATATGCATATTTAATGCGACCACCTGCTTGAGCGCTTTATTTTATTTATTTTTTTTTAAGTTGGGTGGAACTGATGTGCTGTTCATTGACTTACAAGATGTAAAATTAGATTTATGCGAGTGAGTCACTGTGGAGCAATGCCAGGCAATGCTTTCTGTGTCAGAGCTTTAGTTATGGCTTTCCAGGGCCAGCCAGGACTCAGCCGCATTGTGAGAAGGTTTCCTGGTTTTACATGACTGGTTATTAGTGAGTGTTGGAAGGTAAACTGCTCTCCTGCTGTAATGAATTACACTAATCCATAAATGACAATGAGCGCTCTCTGGAGGGCCACTCAGGTGATGTGATTTCTCTGTGTTGTAATGATAATAATAAAAGCAAACACAGGTTTATTTTGTTGAACAAAGGGAATGGAACAGGGAGGTTTCTCTGAAATATTAGCGGATAAGTAATTTTGATTGAATGAGGAAATGGATTTGAGGTGACTGACACCGCCACTGCAGGGTGGAAGCTCAGGCTGAAGCCATATAATGAAAATTAATCTCATTCTCTCCTTGTTACAGCTGTCTTGGATGGAAACATCTGCTGCCTTTTCAGATAACTGCAGTTGTTTTCCCGAGCTTATGTCACATGCACAGTATGTGCACATGCTTTATGCGAGCCTGAATCTTGTCAATAGCCGTCATCCATCTTAGAAACAACAACAGCAAATACAGGTACAAGATGCTGAGTTAACAGCCTTCTCATGTTTAGGCAGCAGGTTTAGTGTTCAAAAAGCCATCGGTGAAGAATGGAATTACTATTGCTTGCATATGGCTCCATCTTTAAGCCAACCCTGGGTAGGGCCACTACAGCCATCTACAGATGTGGATAGAGCATTCTTCTTGGACTCTGCTTTTATTTTTTCTGTGTTTCTGTATGTGTGTTTTGCCAAAGTTTACACATAAGCATGTTTTCTGGAAACTATTTTATATAGCCTTCACCTCCATATGCCTGTCACATCACGTTGACCAGAGGTCCACTGATCTCGTGATGCTCTCTTCCCCCCATCTCTGTCTCAGAACTGCCTTTGGTCATTCGCTTCCCCGCCACAGCAACTGCACCAGATCATCCATAGTTGCAAAGACTTCCCACATTTACTAGGTTGATGTCTCCATGTAAATATCTATGCATCTATGATAACTGTATATCATCTTATTTTATTGTATTTATTGCTGGGGCCTTTTGCCATGTCATCATTTTAAACAAGTGTTCTCAACTGATTTTACCTGGTAAAGTTAAGGTCAAATAAATAGACCTTGAAGTCAGCCTTTAATCCAAAATTGAGGGGAGGGAAGGGAACTGATCACCTCCAGTGGACCCTCACCTAGGTGTCAACATGAGCCTGTAGCAGAAAAAATGACGGGCACAAAAAAATTATTGATGAAGCCAATGTAATGATAAAAATAAATTCAGGTAATAGTACACAGTACAATTCCTTCTCATCATCTTGCCTGTCAATCAGTTACACCCATAAATAAAGGGGTGAGCTTAGCGGTCAGTTATATGGTCGATCCATCAGACAGTTTAAATATTTGGATGCGCATCACTGCGGCCATCTGAGTGCATCTCTGCTAAACTTTAAACCAGATTTAGTCGGGCGGATCACTATCCCAAGGCGAAAGAAACTGTTTGCCTACTAAAAATCGGAGCCAAGTCTATTCATCTAGAAACATTTACAGGGAGGCAGCTTTAAATGTGCAAACTCTCCACTTCGTATGGGTTGGGAGTCTCCAAGTGCAGCAGCCAGTGTCACTGTGCAAATATTGCTGAAACTAAAGCAGCAAAACTAAGTTCTAAACTTGGCAAGACAGGAAAACTCTTAAGTGACAACACAATCAAACCTCCAGTTTGATGCCAAGCAGCCCAGCAGTGTGTGTCTGTGTGTTAACTTTTTTAACTTCTCCCACAGACACCAACACCTCCCGAATCTCCTCCACAGGAAGCGTGTCATCACATGGTGTTGATGGGTCTGAGAGAGGACCGAAGCTGATGTTTCTCCAGTCACACATCAGAGTTGCTGCAGGAGCGCTGTTCCCTGTGCAGGTGTAGGAGGCGTTTTGAGAGAATGGGAGATGACAGTCTGATTGTTTTTATTCATGCTATATTCAAAACACGCTTATGAATAAATGCAACTCTGTCGCATGCCTGCATCCAACTTTGTGCCCAGATTATGCAGCATTTGGCAAAATGGAGATGCATACACCATTGATAGACTTGCACTGCACTACAAAATCTCTCTGCACTAAAGGTTGTGTTTTTTTTTTGAGGACATATTTTGCTAAGTTTTAATTGCCTCTACCAAATAGGTTACGTGATAGCCAGCGTTATTTGTCTGTTTGGTGTGACCAAATCTTATGAATGGGAAATTTTCTGGAAATTTTCCGGAAATGTTGATAATGGGCTAAGGAACTAGTGATTTAATATTGATGATGTTCCAGATTCTGAAGGGTAATTGTCCCTTGATGTTCCAAAGGGGCTATGTTATGTAACCCTGTATTTACTTACACTTATGTCACAAAAAGGATGCATTTTTGTGATTTTCAACAGAATAGTTTGGCTGCAGAATAATGAGTTAAAAAATTGACATTTTTTAGCCATATTACTTTTCCTACTGTGTGTTGGGGCTATTTCACACATTGTCTTTTATTTTTATAGTTATAAGTGATAGTTGAATATGCTTTCTTGTTGGAAACCATTTCTCATTTTTGGAAAGATATGCTGTTGAGAGTGATCATACACTTTCACATTGTATCATGTACTCAGCGGGAACCTTGTCTCATTTCCTCAGATGATTGGATGCCAGTGGCAGACCTTCCAGTTCCATTTTCTTGCAAAGCCAGTTGCACTTCAGAGCTGGCATGTACGCCCAGGACAAACCAGAGGATGTTTGGCCTTCCCAGAGCCTGTTTCTCACAGTTTGGTCTGACACATGCATACCAGCATCCTGCTAGAGGGCATTTTGAAGGGCTTTGGCAGCATTCCTACTGTTATTTCTCACATAAAGGAGCAAACTACCACCAGCCTGATGCCCTTCTATGGTCCTCTCACCTATGAAGGATCCAGGACGTCACTCCAACCTGACGGGCGCCTGTACTAACAAGGCCACTCAGTGGATGAAAGAAGGCATGGCTTCTTCCTGACTTTTGAACAGGAAATCAAATATTTTCTTTTATCTACCTTCGCCTTAGGAAGCTCAGTCAAAGATGCTATTTTCTATGAACATTATAAATTAGAACTTATGCAGCCTTAGGTTTTCCTTTTCATCTCCATTGCTTCAATTGTTACATTAATTTGCAGCACAGCTGTTAAATGTCATCCAGCCACTTCTGCTTTCTCAAATGACGGATCAATACAATTTCCCTTTGAGACCGAGACGACTGCCCTTACTCCTCAGGTTGAGCTACTGTACTGTCACCCCGGCAGGAGCTTAACACTTTCTGGTTTCAACTGGAGTCTCAGTTGAGGACCAAAAAAAATCTAGAAAGTGAGCTGAGCAGAGCGGGGACCCTTTCCAGAGCACCGTTGAGTGTTTTTTGGTGAGTTTTTTGGTGTAAACTGCATGTTTAATGTGTTTCCACAGTACATGTTGGGCATTTTTAAGCACAAAATCTCACAAATATATAAATATATATATATATATATATATATATATATATATATATATATATATATATATATATATATATATATATATATATATATATATATACACACACACACACACACACACACACACACTCCGGCTTAAGCAAATAATCCTGAGAAACATAAGAAAAATCAACAGCCAGGCGCCTGTAGTTCTCTTATCTTGGATCATCTATTCATGCTTCTGAGATAGATGACCATATTGCTGGCTTAAATAATGCCATCCATCATATTTCCCAGTGCACGTTTTGCACTGTTTTATGTTGTCTGTAGCTAATTATCGTGTGTAATAGGGTCAATAATCACTTTTTCCCCATTACTGCACACACATTTTTTTTTTCCCAGTTCATGATCATGTCTGTGGTTGTGGAGTTTTGTAACATTTAATAATCTGAAAAGAGAACTACAAGAAGAATCACACTGATTTAGTAGGTGCACAACAAATAAACCAACAATTTCTGCCTGATAAACCTGATAAACAGGATTGTTGTTGTTGTCACGTGACTACTTGATCACGAGCGTGGGATGCTGGAAACCTGCCATTTTGCTCCAGTAGCATGCTGGTAGAAACGCAAACCACCAAAGCACCCGCAGTCCCAAGTGAGCGAAAAAAGACCCGAGGCCACGGGTTTGTGGGAGTGGGGAGATCCACCCCAGCGGTGCTGGCCACAGAGCCCCCCCACCTCCTCTCCCACAGGAGCCACCACACCACACCGGCTGCTAAGGAGCAGCTGAAGAGCCCCAGATGACAAACCTCAGGCTGGAAACCAACTACCCTGAACACGAGGGGAAGTGTTTGGTGACTCCATCTGGGCCAGAGAGGTTTTTTTTTTGTTTTTTTTTTTTAAAGGAAATTCCAGAAGAAACCATGTGTGCTCTAAATAGGGTACTTGGATGTCCCAATCTTTACCGAACAAGAAATGACTGGATAACCGTAACAGCGGATTAGAATTAGTTTATTGACAGTGCCTCATTTTTCTGATTCATCCCCGATTTTCTCGCCATGCTGTTGAGCTGTCAGAGGCGCGCTGATTACAGATTGCCCTTTGCAAGCATGCATGGATAAACTTTGTCTCCTCGTGGTTTCCCCGCAGTCACATTGCAACACTCCCTAGCCGTGTTCACGGGCATCGCGAGGGACACTGCGAATGAATATGGCGGACCTCTAAAAGGTTACGGTCATCAATTATGGTTAAGAGGAAGATGGTACATGGGAGGATGGAGTCTGAAATTCTGTTTTAAAGGGAAGAACTGTACAGCAGATGTCGAGGATTTAGGTCACCCCAGATTAAGATAAATGGTTCCCTCAGAGAGGCGAATAAGTTTCTGAGTCTGAGCCGAAATGTCATTACAACATCTGACTACACACACACAGACACACACAAACACCATGCAACTAAAATGTTTTGCTGTCAGCATACCGAGATTAATTTCTTAATTTTGTCTGGTCGTTTAAGGAAAAATGTGGCGTGTTCTTTTTCTTCCCTTTATGCAAAGGTTACTGAAATACTTGCTGCCTCTCTTGAAGGAATTAGGAGTTAGATGTTTCCATTTTTAACACATGCTCCATTTCCTGTATAATCACTATTCTGCTATGCTGACTATAATGTAATCTCTTCATCATGTTTTACTAATAGGCTTCTTGGTTTACTGTCACGAAGTTGTCTGACTGTTGGGGGAAATGTCAGAAGGGTGTTTCTGAGGGTTTTCAAGGCTCCACTGTACAGTTACGGAACTGACCCTCTGAAAACGGAAGGACTGTCAACAAGGCCCTCCGAGGCCCATTAAAAGCATGCAAACATGGATCACTCTTTGGCGTTTTTGCCGGAGCACAGCGGATGAAGGTCAGCGGATCAAAGGCTTTTGGCTGACATTCCTCAGTGCCTGATGAGCCCTCTTGGGTTTCATTGATTAGCCAATGAGAGGCCGGGGCAACGACATTGAACGGATAAAAACAAAGTGACTTGTCTTACTTCAAATGAAGATTTTTTTTCTTTCTCTCCTTAGTTGCCCCATGAGACACAGATGATCTTGGATCTTCAGCAGCCAGACACTTAATCTGACTTTGAACATTGTTGGTGATCCCCGCATTCTTAAATGCAGTGCATCCACTCCCTGTCACGTACAATACACAGATAAACAAAAACACACACACTATTTTATGTATTGCTTTGCAAAATATCCAGGACTGTGACTCCAAAACATGAGAAAACATCATCTATTGGTTGATAGATTGATGTTGAAATTGTGCCTGACTGCTTAAGTAAACAGCAGTTTGACTCAAATCCCTGGAAAAACACAAAGCTCTGTGGCATTCCCTCCTGTAATTCTGGGAACTTCTGCATGCCTTCGATTAACAAACAACAAACCAATCATACACGGTTCAACCTTTAGATGCCAGGATGGTTTCAGCACTTGCCAAGCGCGGGATGAGAGAAGTGGAAAAGCAAAAATGACTCGTGGAGGAAGGGAGGGAAAGCGAACTAGCGGAAGCATTGCCTTGTAACAGCGCAGCATCTTAATGAGTGCGTGTTCTTGGGAATGCTGGCTGCTGCTCTGAAACATGAAAATGAGCACCGACTGTGACATCTGGGAATCACTGTTCTGAGAATGGATAATCCTCAAGTGAGATTACCATCAAGGAGCGGATGCAAAACATTCTCACAATCGGAGCGTGTGCTGACGTCGGTGTGCATCGGTGATGGTATTTGTTTGTGTGTGCATTTTGTGACCATACTCACATCCGCACTGGAAAAAATGAGGCCCTTGGGTATTGTCTGAAATGCATAACACGGAGGAGGCATTGCATATTGTTAGAGAGTGAAGGTTGTCCGTGAGGGTTCCTGGTGCCTTTTCACTGCTGTGAGCCGTGTTCCCTTAGTTTTTAGCTGCCGCCACAAGAAAGGAGAATACTAAAAAAAGACTGACTCGAATCAGTATAATGATTCAAATGACTTTGAGACAGCGACTTATGCATTCATTACTCCTCATTTGGATATTTTTTTTTTCCCCTGTTTCTGGACCTGATCATCATTTTGTCACCTGCTGCTTGTACAAAGTGTAGCCTTTCAGTCTCTTCTCACTGGCTCAGAGGTCTATTTCAGCATCCAGATCTGCTTTTTCATAGTTAGTTGTAAAAGTTTCGATATTGCAGCTCCACAATATTGGATTTTATAGGGGAAAAAAAAGGAAGTGGTGATTAAGACTTTCTGTTGGGATTTTTAAGAGCAAATTTGATAAAACTTATTTTTTCTGTTCACTATTTAATTCCATTTTTTGGTGAAACATCATAAAATACTTGAAATCATTTATTTAATTAAGGAAAACATTTTGACATCAGGTCAATGAGTATACATCGACTTAAAAGGTTAAACTACCGATTGTCAGCTTGGTTAATTACTGTTAATTATTAAAGAGGTGATGTAATTAGAATATATGAATAATTAAGGGGTGGAAGCCTTCAGCAGCCTCATGTATCTTACTGTGACACATTGGTGGCTGAGGTAGATTTTTTTTTATTACTGTCCTTTTAACAAGGAACTGTCAAGCAAAGGATTCGTCTTCCTGCGCGTCGAAAACTTTGTCACTGGTCACCCTTCGGAGGGATGTGTGGTAGCTGCCACAGGTTTCTCCCCAGTGTTATGTGCCCCTGGCAACAAGACTGCCGATGGGATGACGGACGTTCTTTTCTAGAAATAGAATGGCTCATTAGTCGATGCAAAAGTCCAATATTCCTGCCTTTTTTCCTGTCTGGTTTTTAAACAAGCAAGAAAACAAAAGTTATCAATCTGTTCCACAGAATAAAAGCACAATTTCAAAAGATGTTGTTTTACTCGAGGGTTTCTTACTTATCTAATTTAAGCTAATATTTTACACCTTAATATGGCCATGGATGGATGGTGTGTGTGTGTGTGTGTGTGTTGTGTGTGAATGTGTGAGAGAGAGAGACAGAGACAGAGAAAGAGAGAGAGAGACAGAGACAGAGACAGTGAAGTTTAGCATGTTGTATTTAGTGGCCATTACAAATAATTTTGTGAACTCAAAACAACCTCGACAGGTTAAAGTAATAGTGACCAGAATTTACTGTAGTTTCAGAGCCACCATGTGAGGCTTCTAGGTTTGCTCAGCAACTTAATTCAGTTGCTGATTTCTTTAACCAGCAATCCACATTAGGCTAACCACCTTGGACAGCCATGCATTGTGGGTATCTGCCAACTCCAAGGACTGTAGACTACCCCACCTAACATTACATACATTTTCAAGGTGTTGAGATTGATATTGATTAGACATACACAGCAAGGAAATTTGGGCTGATAACCAATAATTACCTTCCCCTGGTAACCAGTATTGATAAGATAAAAGTATTGATAAAAAGTGATAAAAACCCAATATGTGATCATGTGATGTGAGGTAAGAAATATGTTGTGAGCAGAGATGGATGAATGATATCATCAGTTCTGACATAGATTGCTAAAAACCTGGAATAAACAACATAATTAGATGAGAACTATTCATGATTTGCATTGTCTCTGGGCACAACAGGCACTATCACTTGCGTCATGCTCCATTGTCCCGGTGTAGCTTTGACAGAAGAGTAGAGAGTGGCGGCTGTAATTGAACCCGAGCCCTTCTGAGCGCCATAATGGCTTCTCATGTCGAAATCTTCATCCTGACACTCAGCCTTCAAACTAAACATGCACACCAGCCCAGAAGCCTGTGGTGAAACTTATGTGGCTGACATTGCTATTATGATTGTGAATGGGTGTAGAGGCCACATTGTGCAGGGCTAGGGGAGTATTTCAAGATGGAACCTGTGAAACCAGAGTCTTCTTTGCACTTTTGCTCAGTTTGGGATGTTAAGGCACCACTTACAGCATTGGAATGTGCAGGTTATCAGCATAACCGGCTCTGTTAAAATAAAGCAAAATGAAAACTCTATCTGTCGTGGATAGAGTGCAGTGTGATTGCTGTCCAAGGGAGAAGGATTAGTTCCAGCATTAGGAGTGAATTAAGGGACGTGCCGGGACCCCATGCAGCGGTTGATGCCTCTGCCACTGGTTATCTTACACCAAAGGTTCTCTCAATGACAGTTTATTATTGTTCCGTCCCTCTTTCCACTGTCATTGTCTTTTGTTCTCTCCCCCCCTTGCACTCTGTTTCCGTCGGCCAAATAATCCTTCTTGTGAAAGTGCCAGTGAACTGTTGCAGCTGGGCCTAAAAATACCTGCCCCTTGACAATGGTCTGCAACATGCCTCCCTGCCAGCTACCTGATCTATTAAAGCCTACTTTTCTGGCTCAACTTCATCGGGCACACTCATTTCTCCTTGAGAAATAATCTTGTGACCTGTGTTTCCATGATTCAAAGGCACCAATATTAATGTTGCATACAATCTAATCAAGGCACTAAGATAGGTGCTGTGAGTGTGAATTTGTTTTTCCTTTTTTGTCTTATTTATCTTATTCCTATAAGTAAGGGCATCAGTAGGACACTATAAATGTCTTCAAAGTAGACCTGAGCTCACAAATATTCATGAGTCGGGAGACAGATGCTTTAGTGACAATTTCCTCTTAAACAAATGTCATTGGCAGGCTGTTCCTGTCTTGTTACGGTCTCAGATTTCACGACAAAAGTAATTTCCTGGATCGACAAATAGCATTGATTTGAGTTTTATTGAAGTCACCATTCAATTGCATTCCTTGCAGAATGCAATCAGGCATCACTGGCACTATTGATTTAAAAGAAGTCCCAGCTTAGATGGAAAAATCAGGCACTTCTGTTTAAATCCACTGAGTATGTTTCCTCACTTGTATCGAGTTGGGTCTTGATAAGGCTGTGGATAAAATCTGACAGGTAGTTATTGCCTACAATAAATAAATAGATCAAATAATTTTTAATGACTTAAAGAATCCTCATTCTTTTTTTTTCTAATTATTGCTTTGTTTTGTGTACTGTTATTAAAATATTACCATCATCAGGGAAACACTACAAGATCCTTTAACACTTCTGAACACATGTATGTCAGGTCTTTACATTAAATTGCAATTACATTAACACAGAAATACCTGTGCATGACTTTATGTGCTGGAAACTGATGACAGAATCACGATGGTGCCCCATGCTGATGAAGGTCGAGATAGCAGGTGTGTCCTTTCTGCGTGCGACTTTTTTGAGACACTGTTTTTCTCCGTTGATGCCCTGTCTTTTCAGTGGTTGAATCGACTTCCTGCATCCGCCTGAGCAGAAACTATCAGCACAGATTGGCAGGCTGAGGTCACAAATGCATTAAACATGTACATGTTGGTGTGGACTGGACGAGCGGGCTGCATCTCCCAGTAACTAGTTAAGAACAGACAAATGCATTCGATTCCAATTATTGACAACAACATTTGGGCGAAGGCAAATATGTACGTGGTTGATAAAAGCCTTGTGTTGATGGGTTTATGTACTGCAGACTGAATACTCATGTCAGTGGATTGGTTGAATTGTCCAAATTTCTCAGTGAAGTTCTCATAAATAACCTCCAAACCTGACGCTATTGAATTTTACGGCATATCAATATAATAACAACAACCACAACAATAACAATAACAATAACAACAACAACAATAATAATACATTTTATTTCAAAGCGCCTTTCAAGACACCCAAGGACACTTTACAGTATGTCTATGCAACAGTTAAACTATTTACAATTTAAAATCAAAGGTCAGGTACATAGTTAAGACTTCAGTAACAATTACAATAGCACCATTTACAATAAAAAATAGTCGGTAGGTACTTTACAGAGATAGAGACCCAGGGCCTGAGCCTCCAGGTAAGCACAGTGGCAAGGAAAAACTCCCTTTTAACAGGAAGAAACCTTGAGCAGGACCCGGCTTACAAGGAGGAACCATCCTGCTGGTAGTCGGGTGGGTAAAGGAGTAGAAAAAGAAGGAGACAGGAGAGAAAATGAAAGAGAGATAGAGAAAATAGTGCAGTCTATTAGATAGAAACATACATACATACAAATACATACATACATACATACATACATAAAATCAACAAGCAGCATGTAATCATAAACATAAAGAAAACAATTAAAGGTGGTGCAGTGAGTAAGCCAGATGAAAAAGGTGTGTTTTGAGTTTTGATTTAAATAGGGGGAGAGTGTCGATGTTTCGAATGTAAATATAAGTCTAACCAAAGGTCATGTATCTGAGGACCATCACATGCTCTGTTTTCACATTTATTTATCGACCTGTCTGGAAACGTGCGTATTTAATCTGTGCTTTTTATTTTTATCTTCTGTATTTCTTTGCGACAACAGTCATATATGCATTCATATTTACAAAGGAATCAGAGGACCCGAGGTGTCTGAAATTGAATAACAGTGATATAGCTGTGTGAGTGTGTGTGTGTGTGTGTGTGTGTGTGTGTGTGTGTGTGTGTGTGTGTGTGTGTGTGTGCGCTTGTGTGACAGGGTTGGGGGTATGATTGGAGTGGTGGTGGTCTTCAGAGGCATTCTTAATGAGCCAAGGTAATCAATGCCAAAGAAGATGGCTTTGATGGATGCCTTTGAGAAAACAATGTGTAATGATGACCTCCGCCTGAAGAAACCGCAGAGCCAAGTCTCTAAACGCCCAAACTGACCTTCAGCAGGTTGCTGCTGTGAAGGTGACCCTTTAAATCATTATCTGTGTTACCAAGTGTTGATTTAAGCTTACCTCGGTGATAAGGAAGGGAAAATCGGTGAAGATTTATCGTTCTGAATGCATCCGCTGATAAAGCTTGAGGTTTAGTGATGGGTTACAGCGTGGCAAAGCACAAAAAAGTGGCAGGGGAGTGATCAAAACTGGCCCCTGAGCTTGGAATTTTTCAGGTCGATTCCTTTAATTAAATCGATGTGAAATCAATATTATTAACAATATTATTGCAGAAAACATCATTAAGCATTTACTGCAGTTAAATACTGAGTGAGGAAGTATTTTATGAACCCTTGTTGTCTTGAATATACCATTTTATATTTTCAGCAACAGCCATAATGTTTCCATTCTATTAAGGAGACTGGAGCCTCTCAATCTCTGAACGGAATCCAAAACTATCTGGATGCCTAGAAGAGACACCTCCTTCCAATTAAATTCAAACAGTGACTTCTTCTTTTGTCCCATATAGTCGCCGCTTGCAGGCTCTCAGTGAAATCTACGCCTTTAAACATCGACAATTTGAGTGACACAAGCATTTACTTATGCATGAAGAATGTAGACACTCATGGGAATTTTGGCAGATGCATCCACCTCTCAAAGTTTCTGCTCTTGTGATGGAAAATACATCACCTTAATATCCCTGCATCTAAAAACAGTTTAACTGCATGTGGAGTTGGCTAAAAATGTTTTACTTTAGGGGAAACCACAGCATTATTTTACAGTAATTTCTTTCCAGATTTCTGAAGGTCTGTTTCATTGAAGGAATTGGGGCTCATCTCATTGTAGCATAAATGAAATGGTCTTCATGCACTGCATCCCTTTGTATTGTGAGAGGTGCTGTACTGCATTTATGTTGGTGGAAGCAATCATTCCACCTCCATGCACAAGGCTGAGGTCAGAAAGTCAGATTTTTTTTATTTTTTTTACAGTCATTATGACACATAGCAAAAACTATGGGTGTGATTCCTTTTAGGTCAAGAAAACTGCTGCTCTTTTCTGGCAAAATGAAAAATCCTGGTTTCACTACTGTATATTCTTAAACATGTGACTTTTTATGTGACTACAGCTAATGAGAAAACATTTTAAAGCCCATATGTAAACATGTGGATGCCCGTGCTAGGCTAAAATATTGTTCTGTGGTTATGTTCTAGGAGTGTTTTCAACCATGGTTCTCCCCTGAGATGTAGTAGAATGCACTAACAAACAAGTCAGGGACACTATGAGTTCTTTTGTATCCTCGGGGAGAAGGCAGAACTTGGCTGCAGATTTGCATCAGAAATATCAACTCATTCAACCACAAAACGTGACACTCAACATTGTTGAGGTTCTGTTTATAAACTAAAATGAAGCTATATTAGCTACCTGCACATGCTCCGAGTAACCATAAAGAACAGAATCTTCCATATCGCTGCCTCATTTCACACAAAAGCACCAAGTGAGCTAATGCTGAATATTCAGCTGCATGAGGAATCAATTGGCTGATGTCTTAAGTGAACATTTGACAATAATAAACCAAAGTATTAAAAGCAGTTTGAATTCAGCCAGTTTTCTTTGTGATTATAAACATAAACTAGAATTTGTAATGTAAAGTTTAGAGATCTGAGACCTGGATGACTAATGAAGACATGTCGAGTAAACCGATGCACAGAGAAATCCAAAGGACACAGCCTAAAAACCTAATCCTTTCAAAACAAATGTGATGAATGAAGCCTGTTTATAACAATTGATAAAGTGATGCAAATATTTGCAATGTTTGTGTAAAAAAAAAAAAAGAAAGAAAAAAAATGGTAGATGGACCATTTAGCTGCGAGCAATTCAGTTTTGGCTAAGCTTGTTTAGTTTGTCTCAGAACAACATTTTCTGTATCTAGACTTCATTGTTATTTATTACTTTGACCTGTATTGTTAGTTTTGGTTAAAGTTGCAGGGCACAGATCAAGGATGTTGTTTTGCTTTGGGTTTTTTTTTCCATTAATCCCTGTCGGGACACTTCACTCAGATGCTATTATACGGGTCTGCTATCAAGAACAGTATCATACGCTCATCAGTATGAAAGGTGAGGGTACGAGGCACTTTTCTATTTTTGTCTAACTGTGACAGAAGCACAGTGAAGTTTGACATACCATTTTAAACAAAACCATTAAACTTCAAAAGATGAAACTGTGTGCTTAAATTGACATTTGTGTTTCCATTTTACTGAATCATTTAGGACATTCAGCTGCATATCAAGTGCACTTTTACTGCCACTTTCACAGGTTTTGGTTGACAGAAAGTAAAACAATGATGATAAAACCCATCTTTAATTATAAAATTGTTTTTTTTTTTTTAAATATAATTTTGGTTTTATTTCTATCCTTGTCATTTCTGTCACCAACAATGACAACATCTTTAGAATTTTTTTTTTGCTCCAATTTTTGTCACATGCATTGCTCTAAAGGGTGGAAGATGCAACCAATCAGCAACAAAAAGAGGACCAATAAAAAGCTGACGGATATATTCGTAGTGTAAATCTGCCACACTGTTGAGTGACCTGGTGTTTTCTAAACATATGTCCACGCATCCCCGAGCTCTGATGGACAGTGTCAATGCTGTCAAGGCTGTGTGCGAGTTAAAATTTCATCAACTGACAGCTTCTTATTTTGTACCTGACATGTTTTTCAGGTGGCATACACTAAGAATAAAGGTAGAAAACTTTCCTATGTGTATACTCTGTATGGTTGGCTTTTTCTTCAAGATAAGTTTTTCCACGTGTTAGTTTACAGCCTCAACTCAAGTACCATACTAACCTGAAAAGTAGATTTTATTGATTTTATTCCTTGCTTAACATTAAATCAATGTTGTCCAGCCAAGTGATACTAGTTTGACGCTCATCTGTGTGCCTCCAGCCAGTGAGCATCCAGTGTCTCTCTCATTGTCACCTCGAGTGCACTCTTTTGGCAGGCCAAAGCTCCTATCAAAGCTGAGACCTGACTTGACTCGACTCTGGACCAAAGAAGCCAATGAAGCCACTGTAACATAAGGGTTCAGGCTTGGCTCATTTATTTAATGAGTCGGTATCAGATAATACTTTAAATTAATAACTTCATAATTAAACCCCAATACCATATTCATTAGTTCCACACTTTAAAATGCACACTCCCCACTATAACCCCTTTGAAACAGTCACTCAGTCAGAAATATCCTTACTATCAGCTCATTCATTCTGTTTATTATAACGCTACATCATTCATTTTAATATTCTTAGTGTTAATAAATGTGTCATTTATCTTAATTCTCTGTCTGTAATTTAATTCAAAAGCAGAAACCAAGGATCCCTTATTATTTCATTTATATGACCAAGCAAAAATTGGTCTTGAAAGTTTTGACCTCTCTTCATTTGTTTTCCTCAGATTTGCAGAGGTGGTGCCTGAAATTTTAAAAGTGCAATATAAAAATTAATAATTGAGAGTCCGTGTTTCACCATCACAGGTGAATGATCATTTATTCTACAGACAATGGGATGAATTTTCCATCCTTGCTGGTGAAGATTTATAGTGCGCGTCCTCTGCAGCTGCTACCTTAAGGTTCACCTGTGAGATAACAACCTGATGTGGTTTAACCTGTGAAAAAAGACATCCAACAGTCGTTATTCCAGCATTTCTCAATGCCACTTTTTAATCTTTTTTTCCACCCCAAAGGGGATTAAAGCATCACTGCACAATACAGTGTGCTATTTTTAATTATGAACATCAAACTGTCAGTGACATTTAAAAATAAGGGATGTGGAATATATATTTACTTCCATCTATTGATCATATTTAAAGTTTCCCTATTCTTCTCCAGCTCTTCACAAAGACAATGGTGAGATTAGAACACTTACCCGTTAAAGCACATCCAAATATGGCCAAGATTCAGATAATATGCTGAAGTTTTCTTCGGACTCAACTCACCCCGGGGAATCTAAATCCTCTTCTACAACATAAATAACATCAGACCATACATCCTCACCACCTCATGCTGTCCTAAATTGAGGCAAACATATCCCTGATGTGCATGTTATCACATTGGTCCGACACATGATAAGAGTGCAGCACAGGGGTTTGTGACGGCTGTTGCAGCCCTCGATAAAGCGTCAGGGCTCCAGATTAACTGAGTCAGTTCTGCAGGAAGAAAACTGAAAGTCTGACAACATGATGAACAGTTGGCCGATAGTCTGGTGAGATGAGTGCCAGAGTCACAACACATCCTGTACAGTGTAACAGTCAGTGTTATCGGGAGCACATAACACTGACTGTTAGTGCAATCACACTGCAGTAATAGTCAAGACACAGTCAAATGGTGATGCTTGTGTGGCCCACATACACATGGGCATGCACACACACACACATGTAGTATGAATGGACTGATCTGTCACAGATATCATCTGACCTCTGGCACCTCCCACATCCCCGATTTCAAGAATTACTCAATTTAAACTGCAAGAAAATGAATGAAAGTTAATTTCAGGCAAAAAACAGTCAGTGTTGCAGTCAAATTTGTACTGCGTTTTTTTTAAGTGCGAGCTCAGAACTTTTCACCTCTTCCAGGCTGATCCTGCTCAATACTGATACTTCTGCACTTAACTGTCTGCTTGATAATATATTTTTATTCATTTAGTAAACAATGAATGGAATTCAGTAGCCGCACAGATGTTGCAGTGGCCAATGAAATGAGTCCAGTGTACATGTGTGTGTGTTTGATGTTTACATCATATATGTTATGCCAGTAACCTTGTGTTTAACCTTGAGTTAAACATATCATAAATTAATAATTTAATTACAATTATGGCACTATACTGGTTCTATGATGGCTCTGATTGGCTAGCCTCACATGCTGCAGGGGCTTTTCAGTTAGGAACTAGGACCAGTGAATATATGCAGATGTTTCTGCATTTGGTGACTAATGAGAGAATCTAGAGAGAGCGATGTGAAACGAGAAGGTTTACTCAGAGGTCAATGTCGACCCCTCCCATGTGGTGGTGGTACTGAACTCTAATGAAAACGACTGAAATCGAGCCGATCCAAGCAGTGCTGAAATGGTGCATGTAACTGCATCCACAATTACACTACATCAGCGAGGCTGTCCCGCCTATAAAGAACTTCATTTCAATGTAACACTTCCCAAATTTCTGCTCATGAGTTTGAAAGTTTTTTTTGTATTATTATTATTGATACTAGCTACTTTGTTTTTGTTTAAATACTCACTGGAACCTAAATGGATTTTCTATTTATGTATCTGACACCTTTTAGAAATTAGAGCACCTTTTCTGGTCCCCAAGGTAATATCAGTTATAAAAAAAAATTTAAAAAAATTGTGTACTCGGCATATCCAGGGCATTCTCCACAGCTGTCACACAAGCGCTTCAGAAAAGTAATATCCACTCGAGCCAAGCTAACAGCCATCAGGCTCTGATGAGAGGTGGAGAGGTCTCTCTTCATCTGTGCCACTGTGTAAAAGTTTCTCCATGGAGTGGTTTTTAATTTCCATTCTGAATCCAGTGTCCTTGTTTGTTTGGGAATGACAAAGACTGCCTGAGTGCACAGTGCCACCAGTTTCCCCAATCCTTCTGCTGTGGCCGTGCCCCCCCCCACACCCCTTGTGCTCCTGGTTCCCATCTAATCCTCATTCCTGACGTGTCCTGGTTTCCATTACACCGTCAGCTGCCTGCGAAGGGTCATTAGCGCAGCCATCATTAAATAAATGAAATCAATCCAAAAAAAGAAAGAAAAAAAAAACAGTTGGCACATAAGGAGTGTGGGGGAGGGGTTTGTGCAGAAAATATTGATGAAGGTGCCTTGGTGATGCAATCACTTGGCGGTCCCATATAAGTGGATGTTTGCAGCATGTGTGGCTGGTCTGTGATGGAAGGCCTCATATCGCGAGCTGGGGATCATTCTCCATCCTCGCCACAGTAATTATGATGTAAGTGGAACAACAGCATGAGGTGTGTGTGTGGTAATTAACCTCAGGCAGCAGAGAAATGAGTCTAATGAGGAGAGCGGGACGTTGAATCTGTTCAATCAATCTATTTCTCCCCAACACCCCCAACAGCCCCCCCCACTCGCTATCTCTCTCCTCTGGAGCATTTAAATATATCAGTGACCTTGTTGGTTAACTGTGCCACACATTTGAACCCATTTAGCACATCACCGTCTCTTCATTTATTTTCTTCCGTGCTGGAGGGGGCTTAACAAGTCCACTTCAACTTTATTTGTGAGAATTGATCTTGTATGCTTCATTTATAAAAAAAAACAAAAAAACAAAGAAACAACAAATGGATCACCAGTTCATCTTCATGACCGATTAGCACCACAAACTAAGGGATCTTTGAACATGTTATCTTAACATTATCAAAGTAAGGACACAAAGTTAATGTTCTGCAAGCTTTGCTTCATGCATATGATATCCTGACATTTCATCACACACTGATGCAAGTACCTTCCACTTCAAATTTTAAAATAAGGGTTGTCCAATAAATCAACAAATTGATGCAATTAAAAAGAAACTCCGTTTCTTCACATGTATTAGCATCATTTATTTTGAAATTCAGCCTATATGACTCTGGCACTAAAACCACCAAATGCCGTCAACCAACTGGAAGTAGAAAGGGGCTTGTTTTAAATGTATTCAGATAATAGACATCCATTTGCCATTGTTGCTCTATAGTGTCTCTGCAAAACAGAGCTCAGTTAATTAGCATCTAGTACCATAATTAATGAGAAAGCTGTTCTGCTTCTGCTTTTCAGCTATTCACAAGTGAACTTGCTCTGTTTTCTGAAGGCAAGTGAGGGAAGGGTTGTTCCAGTCATCCGTACTTTACGAGAGAAACAGGTGTTCTGTCAAGTTCTTCACAGTTGGTGTACCGGGTGGGATCTCCATGTTTTGGCATCTGGTGTATGCCAGAGGTTCCTGGGTCAGCTACGGCTCTGCCAGCGCCTCATATCGAGAAAAGGTCATGGGGGTGAGGCACATGATTCAATATCCAGCAGAGGAAATAGCACACTAATCAGTTTAGAAGCCTAATCTGTCACAAATGGAGTTGCTTTCTTCAGCCAAGTTCACAAGCGAAGATGCTGTTAATGATGCCAATCAGAGCTGTGTCTACAGTTGTAACTGGGCCAACTGCCGATTCACAGACGGCTCACCGTCAATGTAATCAAAAATCCAGACTGGAAACCTGCTAAATTAATGGCAAGTGATATTCATGATCACCCCGAGGCCCTGCCCTGGGCTCTGGCCTGTACCCACCAAGACAAGATTGTCAGAAAGGGGCAGCAACTAGTCCCTGGTGGTCTAGCGGTTAGGATTCGGTGCTCTCACCGCTGCGGCTTGGGTTCGATTCCTGGTCAGGGAACGTTATTTCTTGCTTACAGTTCTCACTTTGTTGCTATAGCTTCTTTGACACAGTGAAGGAGATACTCCAAAACAAGATAGTCAATGTTTGCCACCATTCCAACTTTAAGTAATAAAAAAAAGTGACATCTGATCAGTTTATTCTTTTCAAAAGCAGTGTAATGATGCACACAAATCCTTTTCAAAGCAAACACATGGAGTATGAAGCAGAAAGACAAATTTAATAGTCAAGCTGTGTTGTGTCACCAGCTAGCTCGTACATGGTTGTAATAAAACTCTACTGCTTGAAGAGCAAATAAATGCTGAACAAATGCCCATAGATCCATTCAGCTACAGATCTTTATATAAAAAAAGCAGTGATAAAGCAGCAACAAATGTTTCTGTAGGTATGAGACCTTATTACATTTGCAAAGACTTTTCAAAGACCATCATGAATGCAATAAAGTGCAACAGAATAAAGGAAAGACAGAATTACTCAGTAATTGAATTTATTCACATTAAAGCCTGGCATTTAACTGAATAATATCAGCCTGTCTGTGCCATTTCTCTGCTGTATTGGCGAGTCTTTTTGCACATCGGAATCGTTCAATAAATACAAGTGAGATTTATGTTCACTCTGCTGAGAACTAAAGGAATTCACTTCCAACCAGACACAGCTGCTGGGAAAACAGCCGCTGCTCCTCTGCAGCCTCGCCAAGACTCATAGGAGGGACTCGGGTTCATTTTGGAGAAGTTGAAAGATGCGACGTGCAGAATTTGGAGCAAATCAACTCAGAATAATGAAAAAATGCCTCAAATTCAAGTTGTTTGCTTCAAACAAGGAAAGACTTACAGAAGCAGATATAGAAAGGAGTGCGTTTCAAACCTTTTGGGGAATCAATAAATATTCTCAGCTACAAATTGTAAAACTTACTAGTAAAACAGTACTTTTAATCATGAAAATACGAGCATGAATTGAATGTAACAATTCTGTTGTAGACTGGGCTGGAAGCCAGATGGATTGGGGTTTGGGAAGGGCCAGAAGCAGGAAAGGCAACATGACTTTTGCAGAGCACTGCAGAGGTGCCCTTAATGCTCAGAGTGCCAGTCAGGAGCTGCTTACTCCCTGTGACCCCTCTCCCTCATGTTCATGTATAATTATATGTAGGCATGTATAATAATATGTATAATAAACAGTCATTATCCCACTCTTGGGACTAATAAAGTAATCATCATTTGGCAAGTTTGACTCTGCCCCTCTCAGAACATCCAATCTCTTCATCAATCTAACAAAGTGTGGAACTTTCCCATTCAGTAGTAACAGCGTAGAACCTCCTACTGGACCGCTCCCATTTTCAGCCCATAAGCTGAAGGTTTGATTCGTCCACATCCGTGCTCCCGTCTCTCTCCTCTCCTCCATCATCCTCAGTGGTCCTGCCCGTCTGTCCAGCATCTGGGCCACAATGCTGAGCACTTTCTTTTGTTCCTGGCTGTCTTCCCAAGCTGTCCCACCACTGTTTCCAGCGCCTGTGTAGTTCTGCCCAGTCAGGCACCGGTGCCCAGTCCAGACCCTGTGGGCAGTCCAGCCGGTTTCTCCAACCCAGTGATCATCCTCCTGGCAACTCTTCCTACATCCCTGCTTCCTGCAACTGGCAATGGTTGCACTCGTCAACCTGAGACCTGTTTTTCCAACACTGACACAAATAATGTGGCAGACTTATGATTGTACAGACATTATTGCAGCTACTGGCACGAACCCCAGCAACACATTATCACTAAAATCAGCTTTATTGACCTTTCAAACACTAGCCTATTTGTCAAATTTTATTTTTGTTTTATTTATTTATTACTTGTGCAGCTATATGGCAAAATAAATTGACACTGTCCGATGTTATTCAGAATTTAGAGAGATAAAATAGCCTCTAGTAACAAAACTGCAGTACAGTACCAAAATTATCTTTCTGGTATTGTGCGCCCATTCCCTTGAAATAAATATTTTATAGCAGTAAAGGGATCAGCACCTTTTGCATGCAGTAGACTATGTAGTAGCCCCAAGTGTAAAAAAAAAAAAAACATTCCTTTTGCAGTTTTAGCAGCTAATCATATACAGTGAACAGATTAAACCTGCAGCCAGTGAAACAAGTATCAGAAATAGTAATTCTAGTTACCTGTTTTTTTGGGGTTTTTTTTAATATAAGCCAATTTATATAAACTTATTAGACTGACCATAGTACAGTACAGTTTATATATTTACTGCAGCTCTGTTGCCATGAATTTCAGCAAAACTAGAGTGGGAACGAAATTGATTTCTCAAAACTATCCAGTTCTTTGTTCATGTTAGCATATTTATAAATGTTTGATCAGTGTGATATCATCAAATAATTAAAGAGTTCATTGTTTGAATTACATTTCTGGCAACAAAGTTTTTTTTTTTCTCTTTTGTAAATAAATAGTTCTAATCACTGGAGATAATCCAATATTTTTCATTCATGCTTCATTTGGTTTGGCATTTTTCAAACAATCCCTTCCTCTGCACTGAAGGTGAGAAGAGGAGAGAAACTGGAGCAGAAAATCTTTTCAAGAATGCGTAAATGCAAATAGGTTTTCCCCCAAAAGGAAACAGGGAAACACAAACATCTTAATATCACAAGCATTTACAACAGGTCTCTCCAACATTAATTAACCAGGGAGGCTGGCTTCGCGCTGGTAAATGACACCGCCGGTTCCCCCCTTAGGGTGGAGCTGACAGATGAAGGAGTGATTAAGATGGAAAAATCTTGATGTCGCCATTCTCTGATGCTGAGGATCATTGCTGGTGACAGGCTGGGTTGTTCCACGCTCACACTACTTGAAACAGTTGCCACGGGCTATATGCACCTCATCAGTCTTCACCTGTCTGTATCAGTTTCTACATCAAACTAGTCACCATCAGACATCTCGCCAAATGTTCCACTGCAGATGTAAAAATACTCGTTTAGAAGTAGGCATACATTCCTGTGTATTTCAATTTGCTGACAAAAGGTTTTGGCATTGTGCAAATTGCCTTTAACTTGCAGGCCCTGCAGGATCCGACATTTTAATTCATGCATTTGATGAAAGAATGCACATTAGCTTGACTCTGCAAGCCCCTGTGACCCCTATTAGAAATAAGTGGTGGACAGTTGGATGGATGGAAGCAACTAAAATGCACCAACACGTATTCCTAACAATACCTCAAAGACCGCAGGCATGGGTTCAGCTTCAGATCTGTGGAAACCTGTCTGAAGTTGATCAGTCAGCTCTAACACAATCAGCTTCTGTGTTACCACAAATTAGCTTGTTAGCAAAGAAGCTGTTCATGTGATGTGTCATCCAGGGTACCTTCTTTATGTTTAAGGAAGACCACTTAAATTCTATGTTACTACCAACAGGCAATGCACTCCTTTACTTTATCATCCAAAATGAGTCACAAAAGTCTTCCACAGAGCCGAACTGTATCAGTTAAAAACATCTTCATCTGATCCAAGAAAATTCGGACATCCCTAGTATGGATGGAATGACTGCCACAGTGGACCTACATGTCACAACTTTTTTAGCCTTCATCTGCTTGTTTTCTTTTCAGTCTTTCTTGCTTAAATGCACAGTCCCTTGGCTTGTGATGGCATATTGTTGATTTCATTTGATCCATGGAAACCAAAAGAGGCCCAGTATAATCTGATATCTGAAGTTACCACATTATTTAAGAGATTATGTAAACAGTCGTCAGTGATATGGTTTATCAGACACAGACAGTAATGTGATTATGAGAAATCAGATTAACATGTGAAATGTATGAGAAATGTTAACATTAATTTCTCCTCAATACCCCAATGTCTTGTGACATGTATAACAGGTCAGTTGATTTATTGCATGTGGGTCAAACCAATTAAAAAGGAACTAACTTTATCACAACAGTGGAGGTCAAACGACAACAAATGGCATTCACCAGCACAAAGTCTATGAAGAGCCACTTTTTACTACTTCTCTATGTTCTAAAAATAATCTGCTAAATGAACTGATATCCAATTATTACAATTATCTGATTACTCCCACTGATTGGATTTTTATAATGAAATAAATGAGCCCTGTTTCAGTAAATCCAATTTATCAAACAGATTTTATTTCATGTTCAAACAAAAAAGTAGTACAGTGGGACCTCTACTAACGAAATGAATTGGTTGCGGAAGTTGTTTCATAACCTGAAAATTGCGCATGTAGAGACGTTCATAAGTAGAGGTCCCACTGTAATTAGTATTGTCTATATTGAGTGCACAGAGTTTGAGAGTTAGATAAAGAAGGAAATCACGCTCAGTGTAAGCCAAGTCTTAGTTTCCTGTATATTGTATATCCAACTGTAATTTGAGTTATGTTTATTAAAATGTTGCTGTTTGAACTAACTAGGCACTGTTTTAACCATATTAAGTTATTGTGTTGATGTCTTAAATAATGCTAAAGCAAAGCAGCATCCTCTCTGTACTGGGTTTGCAACAGAACCTGCATACCTCATCAACAAAAAGTCAATTTTGGACCTTGCACTTCTACCCACTTCTGCAGAGCCAAAAGGAAGGAAGTGGCTGCTTTAATCTGAACAAAACAAACAACCTGAAAATATTTGAGAGGATCTAAAACTGGGACCCACTCTTCCATCTCTAAGATGGAAGGGTTTATTGAAGGCACACTCACACCCCCTAGGATGTGTCAGCCAGTGCTCACATGCACAAACACAATTTCCTGCAGAACATCCTGAACTCTTTGAGGAATGATTTCAACAAAGTGTTGGAAAGCTTTCAAGGGATCCGAGTCCATGACGACTTCATAGCTTCTTGGGCAGCACCTACAGAGGTGCAGACGCTCTACAAGAGATTTAACAGAATGATTCAACAAATACCAAAAAGCCAGACAGAGCAAGAGTGAACACTGTTGAATTAATGATGGATTAAAGAAGGTATAGGAGTATAATCTGAAGAGGAACTAGTATGAGGGTCACGAATGCAACCCAAAGTCGGCCTTCAAAACTAATGCAAAAAAGGCGCCTTTATCATTATTGGACTTATCATTACCAATATCTGTGCAAGGAATTTTCTTTTTCATCTCCTTGTTGGCTTCACATCACGTTCAAAGACAGAATAAGAATGTTTCTGGCCTAATTTTTGCATGTGCAGCTCGTGCTGTACAATGGCTTCAAAACTTCTCGAAGCTCACTCAAGTCGTCATGCACGTCCCCAGACTCTGGTGGCTAACACTGTCAGCGCTGCACAAAGGAGCGTCTGTGCACTTCAAAAGGTTTCAAGGCTGCACATTTCAGATCATTGTTTATCTTCTGCCGTGTCTGTGATACTCAGTCAACGTGAGTAATGTGGAAGGCAGTCTCTGAACCTGATCTTCATGACCCAGTTTAGGAGCCAAAATCAGCCTTTTTCTGTGTCCCATAAGGGATCCTGTTGGAGCCGTTTGCACCACATGTTTGGAAAAGGAATGATTGGGATGATAAAATCTGTTTTTATTTGTTGCAGCACCCCATGAACCTCTCTATTTATAGTTATTTAAAACGTTATTACTACTGTTTCAAGTACCTTTTGTTGAGCATCTGTCAAAACCGGTGTTGGCATTTCCAACAATTAAAATAAGTGTATGGTACAAATGTCAAGAGTTCTCCCCCAAAAGAAGAAAAAAAGAAAGTAACAATTTGTCTAACCTGATAAATTTAAGGAATGGAGTGTCTTCACCTACAGCTTGTCCAAGTGTAGCGCCTTGGTCAGTGGCCTTGAACTTCAAACTGTGCTACCGTTACCTTTTCCTCCAGTACTGAATAATTAAAACTGCTTGGACCTTTAGAAGCTCTTGCTGTGAGATACTTCACATAACCGTGGTTTGTTATTAATGATTAAAAAAAAAAATTGCAGTTTTTGTTCAGTAGCCAGAAGCGTCCAACTATGATTCTGCTTGGATCCGCCTCATTTGATGCGTTTTCGAACTCACAGGGTCATCTGTATGAGAGTGCAGTGTAATTAAAAGGACAGGCCGTTATCTGTGTAGGAGTAGACCATTACTAAATGTAGGACAAGAATCTTAAGTCAGATTTTAGGACAAAATGGGAACATTTAAACATTTAACACTACTCTGAGAATCCCGTTAACCAGCTCTCTTACCTCATATGCTGTATCAAATGAACGTTCTAC
Organism: Lagocephalus sceleratus; assembly: GCA_911728415.1. Classification (NCBI taxonomy): domain Eukaryota; kingdom Metazoa; phylum Chordata; class Actinopteri; order Tetraodontiformes; family Tetraodontidae; genus Lagocephalus; species Lagocephalus sceleratus. The sequence continues at coordinate 6,987,653 of CAJVRN010000017.1, read as the reverse complement.
TGCTGAAACCCTGTTCTCAATTAGAACTCCACATCATCGGGATGTATTCAAACACCTGAAACTCAGAGCGCCTGGACAGGACAGATGTCTAGGTCAAGGATTCACAGTACATGGAGGTGTTAATAGATGGTCAGGGTCATCACAGAGGCTCAGAATCAGCTGTGCAATCAGTCTGAACTTCATCTGAAACCACGCATGACCACACATGTCTGATGAGACGCTACCACGCAAAGCCTGTACATATTGGCTACAGATATTGGGGAACCCATCAACCCCCTGAAAAGGTTCCAGCTTCAGGTGCATTCTCTCTACTTTTCTGCCAATTTAACCGCACGCTTTAAACTTCAGAGTTCAGCCTTAGATGCTCGAGTCTCAAAAGCTCATCATTTGCACTATAAAAGGTTGCACAACTTTAGCATCAGTTTCTGCTTTGATACTTTTCTTGTATTGGAGGTTTGAACACAGGCGCCTCTCAGAGCCTGATGAAAATGTTATGGGTGAGATACCGTTCAAGCACTTTTCAAGATAATCTAATATTCCAAAACTCCAGCATAACCACATTCTGCACTTTTGAACATTTGGGGGGCTTCTGAAATCATAAAACAGCTTATTAATAAGCTTTAAATGTGCTGACAGGTGCATGCTGGAACTTCACTGAGACTTTGGTGAGCCATTTACCCCCACTGCTTCTGCTCATGCTATGTCAGGCTAATTGACTCTCCAGGGTATAGATCCATAGTTATTTCACAGACATAGGAGTGATATTGATCTTTTCTTTTAACTCTCAGCAAGAAAATACTAATGCATGAAAGGAAACAGTGCTGGAGAATTACAGCTTTTATTAAATATGCTTTTGTAGCTCGGAAAAATGGGAGGCTAATCCTTTGGCAAACTTTGCTTTTGTAAGCATTCTTTAAAGTGACTCGGCCCTGTGTGGTTTCCTTTGTTCTAAAAAGCAGATGTTGGATTATTTACTTCAGACTTCTCCAAAAGGAAAAAAACGATTTAGCAATCTATTTGTAGTTATATTCATATATCTTGTTAAACTGAGGGCATGGTTAATTTATCTGCAAGATCGGCCTATTAATCGCTTGGTTTTGTAAATCCTCCACAGATTTTTTTTTTTTCTTTTCAGTTTTCTCCCAGTGTGAGGGAGCTGTGCAGTAGATAAAATGTTTGAGTTACAACACACACATATTGAGGACTTTCAAAGATATAATGCATTCCCTAGCCCCTTAACCGAACCCTGACCATGACAACTGGTGATCTAACCATAAAACTCCCCCTAAACCCAACCTAAACCAAAATCATGTCAAAATCAGGTCTGAACCGACAAACAATCTTCTGGAGTTGTCAGGACCAGCAGGCTTCCGGTATTCACATGTCAAAAAGTCCTAACTTTGCTAAAGAAATGTGTTTTTACATAATGTCTATGTGGTGTAAGAACACAAACACGCACAGTTTTCCTAATTAATGATTAAAAATAAAAAGTAGCACACAAAATCAAAACCTTAATTAAATGCCACTTTGTCAGTCCTCATTGGGATGACATTTCCCACTAGTTGGTTGTTTATGGTGTTTGGTGAGGAGTGGCTCACTGGCTGCAGTTGCTCTCCAAAACTAAAAAGTGGTTAGAAGACAAAAATATATTAGGGACAAACATGTGTGCCTGTGTGTGTATACATGCAGCATGCAGCTACCCAGGTAAGGCACCTACTGAGTCTGTGTGGAATGTGACTGCCCACTAGTGTTTGAAACATTATTATTAGAAGCAAGAAGGCACAAAGCCCTGCAGCTTTTCAGATATAGGTGGAAAAAAATACATACCAGCGACCTTCACACTGCATTTTCAGAATAATTTATTTCACATAAACAAAGGTCTCACTGCAGGACACAGCTAGGATCCAGCAGTGCAGAAAACATTGTTCAGAGCAGAGCCTGTCCATGCACAGCACTATGGGATTTTAATTAAACCCACAATCGGTTGCAAGATTTTCAGGACCAGGTATAAAAACAGCAGGCAAAATTTGATGTTTTTTATCATTTCCTTTGCATAGTACCGTAAAAGGAAAAAAAAAAAAAAAGCACCTTCTGGGTTTTCATGGGATCCATGATTATTTCCATCCTGCTTCAGAGGAGCATTCTCTCAGCATTATAAGGAGAAAATGGCAACGTAAGCCGCCAAGTTCTGATAAACACATGAATTTATGAATATGTGAGTGGGAGCTACAGTGAACAAATGTGCTGTTGAGTGGAGCCCGAGCTGTTTACATTGTAGAGCTCGACTGTGAAGGGCTGCTCATTTATGCCTTCTGTTGAAAATTGTCTAGATGAAGAGTTGCTGGCTCACTGGATGCTATTACACTCCTACTCTTCCCAACCTCTCTTTGTATGTGTATGAGTCTTTTTTTTTTTCCCCCACAAAATAAGGATAGAAATTCCTCATTTGTGTGACAAAACAATCAATATGATAATGTGTTTCCCATTCACCTGCAAGCAGTGCATTTTATGTCACCCTCATTTTAATGTGCCGACTGGAATCATTTCTCATTGTTCCCGTCCTGCTGAGTGACGTAGAACAACACAGACATCTCCTTATAACTCCAAGCCATATTCAATTTCCACCCCTTTGTAATTGGCATAGTTACAGGCTTGCGCATTTGCCGTGTCAATCCTGCTGTGCATTGTAAAATGGCAGCATAAAAACGGAGGGAAAAAATGATTAAATGATTTACACGCACTCATAAAAGCACAATAAAACCTAGAAGGTTCTTCAAGGGCATCTGAGCCTTCCTGCAGTGCAAAGCGAGAACACTCACGGCCTCTAAATACATGTTCACGCCACCACCCCCTTGCATGTCACATTTACAGATATCCCAGGATGCAAAGACTCCGTGACCCCCGATGCGTTGGCGTATGAACGTGAGGAATATATTTGCTAGTGTGTGCGTCCACTTGCGTCTTTCCTGACACTTGAAAGGACATCTTTAGGATAAATAGTACGGCACAAAACACCAAAAGACACCCGGGCCATATTGGCATGTCAGCCGGCGGTGGAAGTGCCTCGTGGTGACTATGATGTATTGCATGCCACTTGGATTCATCCCTGTGGAATGCTAATGCAAGCATCTGTGAAAATTGCAGCAGCAGCCTGATGTTTACAAGACCAAACAGAGGTTTCCTTACATATTTGACTTGAGCGACATAGGTTTTATGCGGGGAAGTTTGGTTAGTTACATTCATTTCACCTTGCTTTGGGAGCAAGTGCTGCAGTTTGCAAGAGTCAAGCTGGGGCTTTTAGAGAGGCAAAGCAGCAAAATAACAGTGATACAAAGGCGAGAATATCTTAAAAGGGAGCCCACGGTTCTATTGAGGCTGTAATTTATTCCTCCAATGCTGTGAGCAGCCTCAGAAGGACACCGAGAGGATTTGTGTTGATAGGAGGTCTTAAACTCCCCCTGACCCTCAAACCCACCTGAGAAGCCTCATCGAGTGGTTTCACATTGGATCATGCAACTTGTGGCGACGCATGTTCTTAATGGTGCCGGAGGCATTAATCGTGGTGGAGCAATAAAAGGGAGGAGTGCAGTCAAGGATAAGGGAGGACTGAGAGCTGCCAGCAAGCTGATGTCAGAACTAGGTGGGATTTATGGGCATTGTGAGCAGGGCTGCCACCATCAGCTGAGTGGTCATTACAAGACGCGCATGGCCCATTCGCATAGTAATGATTAGCGTCGGAGGAGATGAATCATTGGTAGAATATGGAGAAAATCAAATGTTATACTTCAGACGTGCAGCCTCAGCCTGCAGCAACACGAGACTCCCAGTCAGGGTGGGAATGGTGGAGCCTCCATGACACCATCTGTGCTGGATATCCACTGGCTTCTATAGAACACAACTGAGAGACTATGCATGCAAACACAAGATTGAGAAGCTGGAAAACTACCGAAAGACAGATCTTCCTGAGTCCATTGATTTTTGTCCCATATAGTGTATATTGAAAAGAAATCTGACGACATTGCTTCCAAAACAAGGAATATAAGAGACTGAAACACAGAAAACAAATACTGAACAATAATGGATGCACAAATTGATGACTATTAATCACATAAAAAGTGAAATAGTTCAAATGGAACTAAACTGAAATGGATGGTGCCTATTACTTCAACAGGGGGAAAAAAAATCCAGACATCACTTTTACAGTATTCATCCCCCCCAAAGTTTATTTGTTAAAATATCATAGTGCCACTCAACCTTAAACTCCAGAGAGCTTTTTATTTTCTCCTTTCCTTCTGTTGCCTTCTTCTGGAGCCCCCATAACGCCAATAAATGCGTCTAAGAATGAAACCCAGAAATAAACTCAGACTGAGTCAGAAAGTGTCTCTGTTGACTGATTCTGAAGTTTTTGGAGGCAAAGTCCACAAAAGATTCGGTTTAATTTGGTTGGTTCCTTTGAATAAATTTAGCAACTCTTAAGTCTGTCATGGAGGTGATAATAAACCATATACTTTAAATTAACACTTAAAGGCAATTGTCTGTGTTACCTTTAATAAATAATGAGGTTACACTTTACAATTTTTGACAAAAACAAATTGACAAAAATAATCTTTTTCATTTTGTACATTAGAAACTCCTTCAGGTTATCTGTGCAGATGTGCAATCTTTGACAGATTAATGGGAATGTATAAATATTAGTTATTTTCTTTCCCCCACACTACATAGCATTATTCAGGTAATGTGATATAAAAAGGGTGTGTTTGTTATGTGCTATGTTGTGAGGTTTCATATGGATGACACTAAAGCTATGTGTGCTTTGGTGATGCCTGCACTGTAATAAATGTAGATCAGTAGATCCAGCAGTTGAACCCATCAAAAGGAGCCTTTCAAAGGCCACCGTGGTTGTCTGTCATTCAGGCAGGAGTTAGCCATCAACAGCGATGTGGCTTTGGAGTAATCAGCCAGGATTAGAATTTGCTAATTGAACTGGCTCACATGTCGTCTTTACGGTGTAATTCAGGTCAGATTGCACCCTGCCTCCTCTCTGGGCTCCAGGGCATCTGTGGTTAATCGATGCCCCGACCTCAGAGAAATGAGGCCGTCTTCACAGCGGTTGGTTTTCTCCAGTTTGTATAGTCTGGCAGAGGGTGAAGGATTCTGGGAATTTATGTGAAAATTCATGTGTTTTAATGCTAAAATGGTGCCTCATTGAGTGTTTCTCCTGGTTTGATGTGTTTCTATTTCCAAGCCAACCAGTCTGTGATACTACCCGATAATACCCGAGTATTATCAATTAGAATAATAGATTTATATGAACGCTCAGAATTTCTACATTTGCCATCACAAAAAAGTAACAGAAGGCTCACGTTCACATTAATGAAAACATCTGCGATATTTCATGGAGGAAGGCAGAAAAGTGATCCCCCCCCCCAGCAAGGTGACACCCTGACTTTTCACCTCCCTTGATAGCCGGGGATGGAGGGGGCGCAACAAGCCTTTCAGTCACAGCCAAGGTTTTGATGTCCTGAGCCAAACACTCCTGCTTACTAAAGATAGAAGGCTCTTATCAATTAGTGGCTGAAGACACCCCACCCCAAGCACCTTGGTCAGATAATTTGCCCTTGTGCTGGGCTATTGGATTCCCACATCCCTATTTGTCTCCCCCTGCACTGTCCTTCACAGTCTGGCTCGGTTGTCTGTTCTGCAACCTCTGTCAAAGAGAAGATGCACAATTAAAAGGGCGGTGTTGTGAAAAAGCAGTTGTCTTCATGTTGTGCTTTACTCAACATGAAGACTGTTCCTGTGGTATGAAAGACATGAGTATCTGCACTTGTTTTCTACATTTCATGAGTCCTGAACTTACTTGGTGATCGGCTGGTTTTCCATTTATTTCAAGCTCCTAACTTAAGTAATGTCTAAATGTTTCAAAAGATACAATGGATAGATTCATTTTTTACTAAAGATCCATCTATCGGAGAATTCTCTGCAGCGTTTGAATAACAGATCCTCAGAGAATGAAGTTTTCATGTTCCTCGCCGCTTTGATAAACATCAGCCTGCACTGCCGGCAGCCCGGCTGGGACACGGCAGGGTTTCGTCCAAAACATATCCTTTATTAAGGGAACAAATTCAATCCTCCACCCTGAAAGATTTATAGATTCATGCAAGTTTTACACCACTGGGAGCGCTAATGGCTTTTAGTGCTAGGGCCCCAAGGAGTCATTGTGCATGAAAACCAGAAAACGCAGAGCAGCACTTAAGTGTACCGCAATGTCAGGTTTCTGTCGGAAAAACGATGGAGCTGGCCCAGAATGCCAGTTTGAAGCACTGAGTTTTGGAATGAGAGAAGACATCTCGAGCCTTCAGTGCACACTCAGGTTCAAGCTGCTTGTTATCTCTCCATTTGTATGACAAGGGCCTTCATTTATGTTGAAAACACACACATCTCTGAAATATTAACTGGTGTAAAAACCATTTTTTAAAAAAAAAAAAAAAAAAAAAAACAGCCTAACGTGACTTCTGTCCCCTTCTGCACTTTGATGGCATTCCAGACTGTCCAGAGTCTGTGGTGGAATTACATAAATCCATCACATTTACAATAAAATCGTGCCGTTCATTACTTGGCTAACGGGTGATGTGTGAAATGTACAGGACTCTTCAGAGGAGAGCGAGATGAGAAGCAGCTAATAGCCTTTAGGAAGATACCAGTCGGACATGCACGACTGGATCACGGAGCAGCCAATAAATCAAACAGCATCTCCTGCCACAAACCTGTCAACCTATTAGAGATAGACAACTCTGAAGACAGAAGGTGCGTGCGTGTGTGTGTGTGTGTGTGTGTGTGTGTGTCTGGGTGTGACTGGGGAGTTTCAGAGAAAATATCAGATAGCATGATGATGTTGCAGAGGTTGTAAACACATGACAAGTTGGAAATAGAGGAAGGGGGAACAGAGATCTCTTTTAGGCATGAGTGCTGATGGAAGTCCTCTCCAGGAAGTGTAGACGTGGACTAAAAGGGCCACAGCTCAGGATCAATAATTCATGATATTGCAATGGCACAAAAATAACAGTTTGAAAGAGCACCGACGTTTGTCCCGACATCACCGAGTAGCAGTGTTCCCCAATGTTGCTGCGCCGAAGCACGCTCTCTTCCACCTTGAAAGGTATGCGTTAAATGTAAACACAAATCAGTATAATATGTTTAGATAGCGATCATACTCTATCTGCCATCCATCCGTCAGATGGACAAATGTGTCCAAATTCCATCGCACGTTTCAGCCAGCGCATGTGTAACTAGGTTCCTCTCCACTCGCAGCAGAATCAAACGCTGAACTCGTGGCTCCAGCTTGGTCCTGGAGGACTGGCTGGACATCAAAGGAAGGAGGCTATCGGTCTGCCAGCAGAGGTTGAAGTCTTCGCCACGTGCACCCGAAGGCCTTTTCAGGCTCCGAAGGTACAACTAACCTTCACTAATCGGAGGCATCGACAGGAGTCGGTCTGACTTTAAAGCACCTTGAAACTGTTTTCTCCTGCACAAACATGCACTTTTTAAAGCTAATGCCACTAAATGTTAAGACGTTACTGGTTTTTTTCTCAATATAACACCATTGGTTGTCTTATGTCATGAAGAAATAGACAAAAAAAAAATTGTAAGATCACTCAACATCGCTTAGTATATTTTAAAGTAACCTTTAGTAGGTCAGTAATCATATTAGTATTTTGTTGCCGTGTACTTGACATTGATTGTCAAAAAAGAGGAGGGGCTAAAGAACCAGTTATTCAGTGGTTCTTTTTTCTTTTTTTCCCCCCAGTGGTCAATCTTTTCAGAGCATAATTTAATTTGCTTTGTTGTGGAAAAAATTCTAATTGCAAAATTGTAGTCAGTCAGAACCACTGAAATAACAATCCAGCTATCAAATTGCTGTGAAGAGAATATTTTTATTTTAAGCTGGGCTCCATTACCAGGCTTTAAAGTCAAGAAACAAATTAACTTCCTTCAATTCCGGTCCGCTTTGATTAGCAATCTGGTCCAATTTATAGTGAAAACAGATCAGAGTGTGCATGAATGATTTTTTTACGAAGCTGACACAGCATTAGCATTCCCATAAAGCATGTTCACGTCCTCAAGTCCTCCACCTGAGGAGTCGTTTTTCAATTTTTTCCTCAGGAGCAATACTCATCTGATTTGTTCGAAGACAATTTGTCGTCACGTTTCCTCTGGATTGAGCTGGATTAATCAGTCGACTCTCTGGGTACAGGCCTTGGTGCAGATGGAACGCAACCACAGGTACAGCAAACAATGGCTTCAAAAGTACACGCTGAGGTACGAAACAGCTAACCAAAGCCTTCCCGGTTGGTTGTGCTAAATTACAGCTCTGCCCAAGAGCGAGGCAGTCCAGCCATAAGCCATGCATTACGCAACACAGTGTCGTAATAAAGTCTCAGCAGCGAAAACGAAATTACTGACAAGGCCTCTCAGGGATGGCGTCTTCAGTGGGATTTAGCCTTTGGAATCAGTCAAAGCACTTATTTTTATCAGTCAAGCCAACACACCTGTGTGTAAGGTTGTTCATAAAGTAACTTAAACACAGGAATCATAAACACTGTGCTGTGCAACAAAGGTCAAAATCAGTGTGTAGTTTGGTTTTATTACTCATAAACTGGAACTATTTCATAGATATTAAACAATCAAACTTGGTCAGGTTCTGCCTCAGGCTTCACAGGTCTGATGAGTGATGAGCTCCTGCCAAGTTACACGCCAATAATATATGGATATTTCATTTAACTCCTGTAGCTGACATGTTTAGGGCATTAGAAATTGCAGCCTTGAAGTATACCCGTGAAGTACAGAAGTGTCCTGCGAGTACTGGCACATTTTACTGGGAAATGTAGCAAACTGTTTACTGGGAAATGGGGCCAACATCACTCACCTGACGCAGCCACAAGGCATCGTTATTTGATGAGTTGGGAATGAAAACAGACCCACAGTGCATGACTATTAAACCTGAATGAATGATGAAGATATGCAAGACTGGTTTCATGTTAATTTAGATTTATAACAAGCAGAAGAGGTAAATGTCTAGGTAAGTGTCCTTTCACAAGAGTACAAACATGAACAATTCACAACAAATTAACTACTTTATTTCTTCTGTCCAACTTGTCCACCCCGAGCACATGTTACTAATGAACAAGAGGAATTCCGTACCTTCTTCAAGTACAGTGAAGGAGATTGACATTGGTTTTGTCAAGTTCTTTTGAAGTGCAAGATTTTGGTTTTCTGCAAAAATGAAATGCAAAGCTGAAGAGCTGAAAATTCAGGCGAGACATTGTAGAATCAACTGTGCAACAGTAGCAGAGCAGCGAAACTCCTTGGGTTTAAGGAACCTCTCACTGGACACCTGGTTTCACATATTCCTTCAGTCAATGTTATTCCTGTTCTATACTTTGTGTGCAAGATTCTAGCACTGTTTAATGATTAATTGATTAATCTTTCCATTCTAACCTATACAGCTCTGATAGATGAGCGACTCTGGGGTTTGGATAGTATTTTATTGCTTTTCCCTCCTTCTGAAGATCCTGCATTTCCAAGGATAATCAGGAAAGCTGGGTTGCCCTGGGAGGTTTGACATTAACTGGAGTTTTACTGTTGTTTCTGAGCAATGAAATACCAAACTGTGCAACGTTCATCCCCCATTTACCATGAATGCATCACAGAAACAGCCATACTGCCTTCCTCCATCTGTTCCAAACTAACTAGGCCATATGTGTGCTCCACATGCAACTCGCTGCAAACAAACACATGTATTCACCTGCATGAACTTAACCCTCAACTGACATTTTTAATTAAAGAATGTCCATTTAGCCCATTTCAAATCCATATCCTTCAACTCCGACATGCATTACCTTATATATGCACCATTTTTCTAACTGTAAAGTTCATTTTTAACACATTACCCCTTTCTCAACATTTAGATTATAAGAACATTTTAGTCTTTGTTAATTTTATCCTTTTGTTAACTGGGATCAGACACTCTTGACATCACAACAGCTGCAATCCAATTAATCCACCGAGGTTAAAACAAAAAAAAAAAAACATAAATTTTTCAAAGTTGAAATGAAATAAGTGACTTGGAAGCCTAGTGATCCATCTGTGCAGGGAGATCCTAATGCGCCCAAGTCCTGACGGCGTCATTCCAATAGTCAGGTCAGTAAGGCAGACATGACTATTGGCACAGTATTGGCAGATCATTGTCAAGATTTCCTGCTATATTCTGCACATTATCCTTGATTTAGCCATCTGTGCTCACTTGTTTTTCAATCTGCAATCACAAAACAGGACCAAAAAAAAAAAACCTTCCTTTTATTTCCTCCTTTTTTTTAACCATTTCTGAAAGAATGTATAACATGATTAAGCCTTTCTTTTTTTTTGCTCTGTGTTGTGGGGGTCCCTTTGAAGCGCCTCTATCTGGCTGAAGGCCACCTCCACTCCTCTGTGATGCAGGTGATGAAACCTGACTGACAAACTTTAACAAGCGGGTCCCTGTTGTTGGAGAGGGGGGTGTGGGGGGAGGAGGGGTTGATTCACCTGCCTCAACCTGGTTTGACGCAGCAGAGCCGCTGTAGACACATGGGGCAGATAAAACAGTTCCAGCTTTGCCTTCAGCTGTTCAGATGCTGCAGTCCAACATTCATGCCACTCCATGATGATATTCCTTCCCTACGGTGCTTGATAGTCACTAACAAAGGCCACTTCGTTTGCCATTACAAATTTAATTTCCAATAGAGTTCCATTTCTCCACACTAACGGTGTTTAAATGATTGAATTTTAATTTGAAACCACAAAAATCAGGAAGTACAGGTGCGAGATTGCATGCTGGCTCCACGGTTTCTTAGCCACCTATGCGTTCCTTCATTCTCGGGTGATTTATTGGTGAATTATTTTATAGAAAGCCATTTCACTTTTAATTAATTGGATTTTTAACCTTCAGCTGTTCAGCCCTAAATGCTGTTTAACTTGTTGGTGCGAACATGGCGATGGGATAATATTGATAAGTAATTTAAAAAGCCAATGTTCAAAGAAGGCATTAAGTTTGTGAATAATTACTGTTCAGTTTAATTTAAATGTGCGCTCAAATGGTGGCTGGCTTTTATTTTCTTCCACAATAGCAATTGCTGCATGGGTAAGTTTCCAGAGTAACTGGGTGTCATCTTTTTCAGCTCTTTGTCCGTATTTTCAAAGATTCACTGGTGAGTTTCTTTTGCCTGTAATTTCATCCATACAGACGGTGATGAAAGATGACCATGCCCTCATTTTCCCTCAAAACCAGGGCAAAAATGATGCATGGTTCATTTCCAGCACATTTAGCATTGTCTAAATGTCTGTTTATTTGACATTGTTTTTCTGATATCAGTTAAAAAAAAATGACTCAAGATCCCACAATTCTACTCACTGGTGAGGGTCGATGCTCCGACACTGTTTTGTGGCAGAACCAAACAGGTCAAGATATACCGCTCTAACCAACATTTGGGCCTCCTTAATCGGATGCTTAAGTACAAAATCCTTAAGATGGAACGAAACAACTACATAATGACATTCATGAATTCAGGAGCGTGTTTTTGTTTCAACAAGACATTTTGAACTTAAAATACCAAATCAACAGAGAGCAAAAATTAGCCAGGAATTATTCTATGAGTACATCTGCAATGGCCAGCTCACACGTAACCACCCTCATGGAACATCAGGGCCTCATTAAGTCTAAATTTGACAACCTGACTCAGGAAAAAAACCCTGCAGACTGATTAATATCTTTGCAGTTGCATCTTGACATCTTTTTAGTTTTATACTGATATCTGGAGAGCACATTGGCTTTACAGTTAAAACCAAACCATATTGTATATGGATATTAACAACTCATCTCTGGTGCAAGCTGCAACAGGTGTATAGAAAGAAAAAAAACAATAAGACATAATCTAGAGTATCACACAGGCTATGAGTTGATTTCACAGTGGAAGGTGCAGAGAAGCTGGTTATCAGAGCGCTGACTCCACGAGCGGCGCCTCTGAATACTGATGCATGTACTGCGTGGCTCTCCCCTGCGTTCTGCCACATCAGCCGCCGAGCGGAGCTTTGATGCTCCCGTTGTAAAAGCAGTGGAGTCTCAGGACCCCCTTTGATTGTATGAAACGTGCTGCGTGTTTGCTATTAAACATCTGTTAACAACTTTAGTCTGACGGATGAAAGTTGGGGGGGGGGGCTCCTTGTTGGCCTGTGGCCTCCGTTCCTCCTCCTAACATTTCCTTCAAATAGAACAGAGGAGACCTCCTCTGCCATGAAAGTGGAACTCCCGATGGCATTGTAAAGGCGCTCTCTTCATATGTAATTTTCAGATACGTTCAGAATATAATTATGGCTGCTTTGCTGACTTCCATTAAAGATACCCTCCTATCCAGACCTTGATTTATGTGGAAATACTGACATTTCTGGTCTACTGGCATTTTGTTCAATATCAGATTGAAATACAGACATTCAAAAAGGATGTATGAGGGTCTATGGATATGCCATCTCTGCAGTTTAATATACTATCTCTGAATTTAATTTAAATGTGTCTGTTATTATTTTCTCCTGAAACAAAACAAATTCAGGCACTTTTGGGTTACTGAGCAATGTTTTTTAAAGGAAAAAAGTATAAAATAGATAAAAGCAAATCTTGAGCTGGAAAGAGGGGCAGGATTTATTGATGGGCACTTTGGCCATGGCTGCTAATGGTGTTATTCAGAGATTATGATCAGAGTTGCATAATTTACTCATTTTTCATAATACATCTGCCGTAAGTGCAGGATATTTGTAGAGCACATTAAAGGAACAGAATTAATTTTACATTGCATTTATTTTTAATTATTAATGATGTGAACGATTGTTCATGACCCAAAAAATGTATAATAATAATAAAATTGTCTTGTCACAGAGGAAAGAGGAGGTTTTGTGGTTTTAAGAACATGGAAAGTTATAGCATTGCCTTCTCCCACCAGACTTGTACCCCTTTTTTTACATGCAAAAAGATTGTAAACATTTCTTTATTAACAATTGCTGCAGAAAACAACAACAAGCCAGGTGAAGCCAGGTGTTTCCAGCCCAAATCCGCACGAAACCAGTGCAAATCATGAGCTCACTCGAAATGCGCGCGTAACAAAGAGCAAACAGTTTCTAAGTATCCTAAATAACCCACAAAAGTGCACTAAACAAAAAAGTCAACATATTGCCTTCCAACTCATTGTGCGATAGCAGCAATAAAAATAGCAGCATGAAGTTTGAGCAATAAACACTGAACGCAACCAAAAACACACCTCTGTACACACCTAAACACGCATCTATCAAACGTTCTCTTTAATACAGCCATTAAGTGTTTTGGGTTTTATTTTTTGTTTGTTCGTTTTTTTTCCAGGTGATGGACTAAGAATGAGTCAGCCACAAGCAGCGCTGCAGCAATGGAAATGATCCTACCTGTGTGATGGGTCCTTTAATCCACCGACGAGTCACACCCACATCTTCAGCGGGAGATGAAGGTGGCTGTGGTCCAACGGTGAGCAGGCCAGAGCGCACATCCATGAGCCCGACGCTCCGTTTGAGGATCCCCAACAGATCGTCAAATGTCTGAAGTCAAAGTCTTTATTTCAGGGCGCTTATGGCCACCTCTTTTTTTTTTTTTTTTTTGCGGGGTTTAATCAGCTCCTGATCCCGTCGACACACCAGGCGCAGAACATGGCCCGCGTTTTTTACGCGTCAGGTCGATGGATGTCGTTAATTCGCTCCCCGAACTTGACGGTCGTTCTCAGGGACAGGGGCGGCTCACGACTTTAGCTCTGGATCCGTCTCAAACACTTTACGGGATATTTCGGGGGGGTGCGCCCAATTTGGCACGTTGCTGTGGCTAAACGCCAACTCCAAGCTGAGGCCTTGCAGCTGACGCACCTCAGTGAACTCCGAACCCCAACCGACGTTGACCAATAGCGTTTCAAGATCATGTTAAATGCAGACGATCATCTCTAATTTGAATACAAATGAATTTATAATATGTCTGTAAGTTTCTATTTTTTGTTGATATTTTCTGTACAATATTTTCTAAAAACTTATGAAAACGTAATTAAATTTTATGAACCCACCCAATGCTATTTTTTTCCAACCCAACATGCATCGTTCGCAATGGAGCATTTAAGAACTTTATTCTATGTTATTGCTATATATATTCATTCACAGGCTAAACTGGAATTTAAAAACGAAAAGTTTCTGATTGGTTAATACTTGTGCACACCTTGAATGAATGAAGGAGCTGGGGGGAGCCATGCTGTAGCAGGGTGGGCCTGCTGCCCCTGGCAGAAGGGAATGGTACAGCCCTTGAATATGAAATCGGCCTTTGCGCCACCAGCTTTCAACTAGCTCCACAGATGAGTGTAAGATATGGCTCCCGGGCACAAAGGCATGAAACTGCAAATGCATAAAACATTATTATCTGTAACTGGGTAGAGAGACATGCATCAACATGTTTGCATATTGATGCCTGTGCTCATTCCAGCACATTTTCAAATGAAAAGACAAATACTGTGCATCCAATTAATTTTAACTTTCAAATCGATCTCTTATGTAACTTTTAAAGACATATGAATGTTTACAGTTTATTGTATCTGTTGAATGAGTCGTTGAAGCATTCTTTCTATAAGGATCATATAATAATTCTGTCTAATAAAACAAATCCTTCATGGGCCTTAGTCTGAATAACAATTTTTCACACAGCTATATTTTATTTAGTGCACAACTTTGTTCTTAGACACAACTTCCATTGTTTAAATACTACAGACATACCTCAACATGAACTTACTTAACAATAGCAAACTTATCACGTAACACATTAGTGATAAAAATAAGATCAAGTCTGTTTAGTTTTAGTTTTCCGGGCCCTCCTTGGGTGCTGCACATGCTTATTAATAGTGTGAAGTTCTGATTAGAAGTTTAAGATGAGATTGTTTGTGGGTTGCTCTAATTAGCAGCTTGTCCCACAAACGACTGCTCTGATGTGCTAATGTGAGTTGTGCATTGCTGCTGTGCTAACACAACTATAAACAAGCACATTGTGTCTTAGAGGGTGAGTAAAACAGCCTGGTTTTGCGCTTGTTTGGCGGGTTTGGTGCCACATACTCTGAAAGTTCTCATCAATAAAATATTTCTGATTTGTTCTCAACTGACTTCCCAAAAAACTCTGAATAACCCGAAGAGAGAGAATTAGTGAGACCGTGATCATGCAAGGGGTGCCCACACTGTCATTGTGTGCCATCTCTTATTGTGAATGATGAAGCCTTGTTAATTGAATTTAGCTTTCAATCTAACTTTATTTACACAGCATGGGTTACAGTCAAGACTGGGATACAGTCAAGTCTGACCTCCGTCTTGGCTAGAATGGCAGGAACATGTCTATTTTAACAGGATGAAACCTTGTGCTGGACCAGGCTGGTGAGCTGGGGAAAGGAGAAGGATACAAGGACATAGTTTGAAAGAAGAGAAAAACAGACACATACATCATTAACAGGAAGAAACCTTGTGGTAGACCAGGCTGGTGAGCTTGGGAAAGGAGAAGGATACAAGGAAATAGTGTGAAAGAAGAGAAAAACAGACACATACATCATACATGCATTATATATATATATATATATATATATATATATATATATATATATATATATATATATATGATTTGTTATCTTGAAGACATAGATCCAAATCACTGAAGGGTCAGTGGGGTCAGAGGCCAGTGCCCAACCTTTTAGCCAATGATACCTGTACATAGATACAGAGAGCATTATTTGATGGGTTGGGAATGAGAACATGTCACTGTTGTACTAAATCTCAAAGAATTAAAAAATAAAGTTCTCCTTATCTAAAATGATGCTGCTGGTTGGAAACAGTGTTGGAACCGACAGCGAAGGGACAGAGTGTCAAAGCTCATCACAAATCAGGAAACGTGACACAAGCAAGTAAATAAATAGACAGGAAAATAAATCAATACAACACACTTCGGCCCAACAATTTTCCGCAGTGATGGACTCTGGATGTGGCAGACAGTGTTTTGTTTTTTGGCCTTGGGTTTGATTGACAAATAATGGCCCCACCGTTGTTGTTTTTCTCAGCTCTGCATGCAGCGTGTAACAGACACCCATCTCACCGGTTTGTGGCATCGGGGAATAATTACATGGGGCCGCCTGAGGTAAGGGAGAGAGGAGTTTCTTCATAATGAGGCAGAAGGGCGGAGGAGAGAGGTCTGGGAGGGTTCGTAGCCTCATGCTACACAGCAGACAAAAAAAAACCAAAAAAGAAACATCGTTGTATAGCCAAGTCGAACACTTTTCCCTCGGCGGAGCATCTTTTCTCCTCTCCATCCCTTCTCTGGGAGAAATCTCTGCAGCAGGAAGATTGTGAGAAAGGAGGGGAGGCTTCTGACGCTCGCAGACCACCTGTGTCCTGGTATTTAACTCGTTTGTATAGAGGTTTAGATAAAAGGTGCCACAAGGGGTTGCGTTTATGCTGGCACAGTCGTTTTTATTTAAACCCACTGATCCACTGGGGACAGGTACAAGCGGAATAAATAAATATAACAATAAATGCATTTGAATTAATCATGCAAATAACGAAGGAAAGCTGAATGAGGAAGAGTATTCAAATGAACTTAAGTTTGTTCCACAAACAACACGGGGGAAACAGCGTATGATATTCATTTGGAATGAAGAAGAGCTTTGGAGCATTTAGAAAATAACACAAGTACAAAATGCATAAATGGATCAATCACTTAGGTAAAGTGGCCACCAGCTAGTTTTATTAAGCAGCCATTTAACTTAAGAATTCACCTTGCGAAAGGGAGAAAGAAGAAGGAAAGCAGCCGAGTGGGGAAATTGCTTTTTGTGGGGTTGTGGACTGAACTGATGGTACCTATTTCCTGAAAGACTATGAAAATCTGTTGTCTCTGATTATTAATATTATTTCAGCTTCAGGACTTATTTTGAGCCGTCCGGAACTGTAGTTTTGAAAATAGATTTAGAAAACACGGGCAAGTACTCACAGTTGCAATAGCAAAACATATCAGGATATTTTTTTTCTATGGATGTGCTGCTGTTGGAGCTGAGTTTACTTTGCTTTATTTAGTGTGTTGTCAGCCATGAAGCTGGAAACAGGAAGGCAGGCAGGTAACCAACAACTACGAAAGGGCACAGCAACCTTCGCAACAAAAGCAACAAGCAGAAGAAAGCAACTCTGAAAATATGACAAATGATGCACACACTCACACACTAATGAGCCGATCCAAGACAGGCAGTGTGCTGAGGCCAGGTGCAGGATCACAAGGTCCTAAAAGATCAATACCAGACACGCGGTACCGGGTTACATTCATACATGCATACCGCAGCCACAAGTGTTTGTCGCCTAGCAATGAGTAGAACTCGCTTGCCGGTGAGCCAGCGGGGTTTCGCCTCACAATGACAAGTTCAGCTTCCAGAAGAGGTTGCGTCCATTCCGTCCGGAGTTTGCATGTGTCCACGGGTCGCCTCAGGCTGCCCCCCCGAAGACTAATTGGTGACCCTGAATCCCCCATGCAGTAGGTGTGAGCTGCCAGTGTGTACGCTCGTTTGCCTCCGCGTGTCAACCCTGTGATGAGTTGGTGACGCGTCCGGCAAATGCGTCTTCCTCACGCTACAGTGTCAGCAGACCCCTGCGACCTCACACAGAATAACTCGAACGATGGAGGGTGGAAGCATGCACCCTGCTTCTCTCTCTGGTCCAACTCAGTTTTTTTTTCTTTTCCTGTTGAGATTTGTATTTAAAATTCTGTTTTGTTTCTCTTGGGTGAGTTTGCTTTAGTGAGTATAAAAGGAATACACATTTACTTTAAACTCAATGGAATGTTTCTTTTTTTTTAACACTTCATTTTACACTTCATTTGGTTTTCTAAAGCACAGTAGCTACTTCGCTCCTCTGCGTATGCGCTTAGCATTTTTCATTTTGATTGCATGGTTGATAAATGTGCCTTTAGACACTTGTTAGATGAATGCATATAGAAAGAAAAGCTGCCAGCTCTTTTTAGTGTATAAATTCACTGCACAATTCCATAATTTAGTGAGTCTGAATTTAATTTAAAGGGGGTATATTTTTCCTGCACTGAAAACCCACCACTCTGCTTTGAAACATGTAATTACTGCTTTAAAATTAGGTTCGCAATAAAAAAAAAAGATTTCAATACGCCCCTTCTCTACATTCAGGATGGTAGGTAGACAATCTGAAAAAAGGCTACTCCCCTCCACTCAATATTAGTGTTAAAATCTAATCAAGGAGGTCTTTGGTCTATAATCATGAACTAAACGATCAATAATCTCCCTATATCTCCCTCCCTGATCATCGTATCAACCTCTGAAAGTAATCACCATCCGTGAATGCAAATTTCCCCTTCAAACATCCTAAAACTGTGTTTGACTTTTCCCCGTCGAAGAGGACAAAAAGTGCAGACGGGGAAGCGTGGATGAATATTCGACGTATTAGCATCACGGCGTCAGGTAAAGCTGTGCGCGGACCCCCCTGAGGATGCTGGGAAAGGGATCGTCAGGATCAAAGGGAACGTGGAACACAGCAGAACAGGGGATCTCGGAGCTTAGGGGGTCATTAGGAATATTACGAAGGTAAGGTTGGGAATTAACGCTGAGACAGACTTAATGCGATATCCCGGCAAGGACGGCTTACGCCTGTTTCCTTGGCAAAGGTGGAGGATTTTGCTGCAGTTAAAAATTACTGATCTGGTGCCATTATGCTCATAATGATCAATCTCAGAGTAAGATGTTCTCTGACCTTGAAGTGAAACTTCTGCACAAACAGCATTGGAAGTAGATACCATTTGGTGTCAATATTTATAACTGTAGCAACACGGCACTGTGCTGGACAGGAACAAGGGGAAGACAGTATCCAACAAAGTAACGGACCATGGGGAATTGTCCATTCACCTGCTGTTATTCATGCGCCATATGTTACCTCTGGTTTTGACTCCTTCTGGAAAAAAAAAAATTACACCAAACAACTGTATAATCAGTCGCCTCAAACCAAATAATCGTGGGATGTGTGAACCTCTCAGCTGTTAAATAAAAAGCAGCAGGACTGAGATCAACATCACAGCTTCATAATTTCCCAAACTCCTCTAAACTGGTCGAAACTAGGAATCAATTTATCAATTAAAGCAATCGTTAACAGAATTTTAGATGAAGCGAGAATGGGGAGCCAGCTGTTCCCGTACCACGTTTCCTCCCTTATTTGTTTCAGAGATGTGTGTGTGTGTGAGTGTCATAATAAGCCCTGGCAGGCATTCATGGCAGCCATATGCACTAGGAACGCCTAAGGAGCGACACTCCATTGGTGTATTTAGCATGTGAAAAACTGAGAGACGAAGAGGGGCGAGACTGCACCGCCATCTGGGCAGCAGTGTCAGAATCCAATGCGGGGCGATGGAGACCTCCATACGAGCATTGTGAGGATTAACAATGGAGGCAGGGCTCTCATTTACAACACAGCTAATCAGATAAAATATGAAACTCAAGAGCTGCGGCCATTCTTCATTTTTCTGTTCATTTGTAATCAGGTGAGGAAACCACGGAGTCTGAGGGATCTCAGCCTAGTGGGGCAATTTTTACCTACATTCTTCAATATTCTGCACCTTAAAGAAAGGGAATTGTTGAAAAAATATCTCATCATTTTAGATTATAGAGTATATCAACAGAGAAATGCTATATTATTTTTTACAGACTGCAGGTAAACAGCAGCACAGAGGAAACTGTGGGGAGGCATAATAATTTTAATGCAATGATGTCCTATATCTGGCATTGCAGGGCTAACAAAGACAGACAAACATTCACACTAACCTAAGGTTAAATTACATCACCTATCCCCCAAATGCACATCATTGGACTGTGGGAAGAATCTGGAAAAGTCCTCTGGCCCCCAGAGGATTGGAACCCAGACCATTCTTGCCTTGCTAACCACTGCACCACCGACCAGCATGCACTTTGCAAAACCTCCCACACTTACTTCCGTCAGAAAAAGTGAGCTAAGAAAGCATTTGTAATGGTAGCAGATTATTTGCTCATTGTAAAAGTCACTCTGGTGCTGGTCTCCCCCGGTGCAGATGGATGTTATTGTTATCTTCGCAGCATTTTGTTTCGCACCATTGGCATTAAAAACAAACTGACGCACTTTTCCTCGACACGTTTTCCACGAAACGGTGATTCCAGCTGGTTTGACTTTGTTGCTGTCTCACGAAGGACTCAAGCTGCTCTTTATTATTTGATGAGTCTTTATTTCTAGCTATCCGCTGCTCGGGTTCGTCTTGGAGACTGAGGAAGTGAATCCCCTCAGCATTTGTTATTTAATTGTTAATGCTCAGCATAAGGCTATACTACTTGTGCTCCATGTTCGCCTCTCTCTCCTTGTTAACACGGGTCCCAGGATACATTTTGTTTCAGTGCTGCATGATTCATCAGCACAGTCAGGGTCACGGGAGAGATGCACTGTATTTCTCAGGCATGAAACCAGACACTTAAGACCTCTATCAGGAGAATACTTGAGCAGTTGACACTCTTCTTGAGCTGCCTAATGATATCTGGATCACAATGTTGCAGAGTCTGCTATTAATAAATTAGTCAAGAGGCTTTTGCAGAGTGATCGGTTGTACTGCACCGCTGTTTACATGTTTGAATAGCGTATCATTTTTACAGTGTGTTTTATTTTGATTGTATTTAGTCTTTCTGACTCAGGACATCTAACAAATAAAATAAATATTGCATTCCCCCTTCCTATGCTTAAAATACGAGTGGCCACGGAGAGACAGATGATTTTGATAAAATCCCACATAAATTCACAAACTTCATCTCTGTCATCTCTTTTGAACGTACAATTACCATGTGAGTAATCGCCTTTTCTTTCCCGCCGAGTTTGCATTGCTAATTTTCAGGGGGCAGCAGAGTTTTGACACCCTTCGATGATTGAAAATAAATGCGTAATACATTTTGGCAAGGCAATTAATATTGCAACGGGAGAAGCAGTTTCAGGGTCCATCAAAAACTGCTCTAAATAATTCAGTGTGAAAGCTAAGTTCAAAACCAAACCCTGCTGCACAGCTACTGAGCAGCCAGAACTCGACCCAGGGAAACTGCATGCCAACCTGATTTTTTTTTTTTGTTGTTGTTTGTCTGTTTTGTTACATTTGCGTAAAAAAAAATGTAAAAATACGTTTGCGTTACATTTGCATTTATGTACATGGTGTAATAAAATGGTAAAGTTAGCTAAATATAAGTACAGTTACACTCTGATTTGTGATCTGCATTTGTCATCTGCATTTCCTTTCTGGGGGGTACTTTGATGGATAGTTGTATTTGTTGAGGCGGAAAAAAAAGATATCTCAGTCTGGCACCGACTAATGTAAATGCTTTGTTTCATTGACTGACTACAGTGGACAGTCTCTTGGTGGCAGAATGTTCCAAATGTCCCTGAAAGTAGATTTTTTTGCTTGCTATTCACTTTGAAACAGTGCTAAAACATCATTAAAATGGCTTTGTAGATTTCATATCTTAAGTATAAACATGAATAGATAAGTGTCTGTAAACATTTATCTTGGGATTTTCATATTCTATGAACTCTTCTCTTCAAGACAGAATCAAGGACAAAAACATCCATTCAAGTTTCAGCACACATTGCAAATCAGCTCTCCATTCATGGTCAATATTCTATATATAATAAGCTTGGTCAATATTTACAGCTAAAAGCTTGTCAGAAGGCTCCTCCATGGTTCAGTGTGAACCTCTAGGTTGGAAAAACGCTGTGACACTCTTGACATTTCAACTCAAATCTGCACAGGTACAGTCATGCCTGCAATTGAATGAATCACTATTGAAGAAACTGCAGCTGCACCAATGTGGGAAATAACATCCTCATTCGGGAGTTTCGGGTGACACTGCTTTGACACCAATCCTGGCGCCCACATGCTCTCAGCATGTCTGTGTGGGTTTTCTCATCATCCCTTCCATAGAAGATATGTGTGTTAGTATAATTGGAGACTCAATTGCCCCAAGGTTGCGAGCACCTCTGCCATGATGGACTGGCACCTTGTCTTGTGTGTGCTCCTGAGAATGCACTCAACAAAGTCGACCTTGACCTTTATCAGTCACGATCAGAGGTTAACAGAAGGAAGATGGATGGAGTGATCTGGAGATATATTGATTTATTTTTACTGTGGAGATGTTATAACTTTCTGAAATTAATACACCACCCGTCAAAGTTACCAGCACATTCACCTATTTAGTCTATCCCCCTCCCCATTGGTGTCATGAAGACTGACAATCAATATCAGCTCACACACATATTGACGTACAGCCCCCCCCTTTACTTGAGGGACGTGCAATATTTTTATACCTGTCTTTGTCAACTGTGTGATGCCTGTAGGTTAGTTCAGTTCTGAACCTGCAGCACACAGAGTGTGTCTTGACAGGCTGCTGCTACCACTGTCACGACTCTGCCTGCTTCTCAGGCTGATGAAAACGTTAACAGGTTTCCCGGCTGTGGCAGCAAAAAACGCCTTGTGTGCAAATCCAACATGTCACTTTTTCTTTCATGCGTGGTGCTCAGCAAATAAAGAGACAAGCAGAGGACCATTTAATGTTTGCAAGATCACAATGTGTCTGGATTTTAATGCAGATGTGAAGAAAATACTCATTAAAAGCCTTGAGCATGTGTTCTATCCTCATTTTCACAGTGAGACTGTTTGTGAAACACATAGAATAACTTGCAACATCTTCCATACTGACCTGACCCTAAACTTCAAATATAAATTCCAAACAACAATTCAGACTTGAGGAAATTCCCAAAAGAGAATAGAAGAGATTTTTGGTAGATGCGGTACACAAATTTTCTGACTGGCCTTCAACTTTGCACAAGGGCTGGCATAACTGTAAAAAGTATGTACTCACTGCTTTAAGACTTCTTTGTATGCAGACAGAAATCCATTATAAATAAATAAATTAAGGTAGGGATGAGACAAATGACTGCTAATGGTTGGCTTAATCTTTCCTTACTGTGGATCTGACTGGATTATCTTTCAGATCACACCCAGATCTGTAGTCTTGGCCAGCCAGGAGCTTGTCTTACATGCAGTCCTCCTGTCCACCCTTTTACAGAAACATCCCAGTATTTCCATATATAACCCCCCCACCACCACCACCTCCAGCTCCCCTGTTTAATTGTGTTACCTCTCCAGGGATTCGGATTCCTGCAGACCGTCTGTCCCTACAGTAAGTTCACATGCCGGCCCCTTTCATTCTGGGTGTACAAATGCAGTGCTTAGTTATGCAGTCTTGCACACGGATTCCTGCAAATGGGAAATGACAGACTTAGCCAAAGGGATGACCCACTAGCAGCTCACTGTCACTGGCTTTCCCCTGTGGATTAATTTGTCATGAACATTAGGGATATCATCCTTCAAGTCAGCCAATGAAAGTCACGGGATTGGCAGATAAAGGGCACGTGGGATTTCAAGAGGGTGGATTCACGGGGCTTTGTATATATTAGAGTGTGACATAAAGCCTGCAACTGCAGCGTACTGCTCCGCTTCAAGGTAATGGATACCTGTCTCCTTAATCGCATCCCTGTGGAGCCAGTAGGAGGGGGTGTAGGAGATGGGGGGCATTGTTAAAGGTATGTAATGTGGCTGGTTTCCCTGTGATTTCCAGTGAGTGACTGGATGAAGTAAAGGTGCACCTTGCTGGAATATAGTGTAGAATCTAGCGCTCTAACTTTACTGACGTGCAGAACTATTGAGCCACACATGCTGTGGTTGACCTTTAAAGAAAAAGTAGCTCTGATGGGCAGGGTCATCTGCCTTTGCTGCAGGTCTCCCTGGCTTCTCACCCCTCTAAGGGAGAGACCCCCACCTGAACAATATTCTGACAGTAGTCAATAAATATTATTCGCAACCACTGACATTCTCCATTTCCTTGTCATCAGGTTTGGTGCTTCTCTCCACTGACACGTACTTTAGGTTGCAATCTTCAATTTCTATTTTGGAAACAATGATTGCATCAGAAGCCTTCAGAAACGCCACCCCCGTCTCCAACAATGGCTCCGATCAATCCTCCCAGTAGCCCCGAGCTCTCGCTCCAACCCAGAAGGAGTTGCTCCGTTTTTCCTGAGCCTGGCCAGTGGTTGTAATCTCGTTTTACTGAACTCTAAGGACCCCACCGTCTTGTTAGCTCCTGTGCAAAGAACAAGTCCATTCATTATAGAGAGCCTGATGAATGACTTGGTCAGACGGTAAGGGAAAGCCAGGGTGTAAATGTTCAACCTCTCATAAATCACACAGACGGGCAAGTCTGGACCTTAACCTACATGTACTCGGGACTGATGATACCTTTGTATATTCCTCCAGTTGTGCAGAAAAATAGTGGGCTGTACTGTCTGTGTGGAGCAGCAAAGTTCCAGAACATGGATGAAAAGCACGGACCAGAGACGAATGCAGTAACCTGAAATAAAAAGAAGCAGATTGATGGCTCTCATAAATGCTTGCTCTGTTTTTTTGTTTCTTCTTTATTTCTTTTCTCAAGGAGTTTTTTTTTTTCAAAATGAGACTGTCCTTCAATAAAAAAATGTCCCAGAGGTCATTTTACAAGAGTTTGAAATGAAAGGCTTTTGTTGATCATAGTGTCTAGGTTATTAGCATACAAAGTACCAGCTGATGTAGCTCTGACTGTAGATAACAAAACTTTATATGTTGCATTTGGGAAAGTTCCATATGTGGATGAGATCAGTGAACATTATTCACTTATTCGCTGTAGAAATTGTAAATTGCTCTCCTATTAAAAAAATGCTGTAAGTTGATCCCATCACTTGGGAGGGGTGCAGATAGAGGGTCTATCCCCTCATCTGTGTGATATCAGTAACCAGAACTCAAGACTTATTTACTTTGGCTTTCAGTAACATGTTCTTGTTCTTCTGGGATGTTTTCCTGATGTGTTTGGTGTTGGATTTTGGTATTGATTTCCTTTATTACAACCAAGGTTGTTTTCTGTTGTGTCTGTTTTTTTTCTTTTTTTTTAAATGTTCGAGTTCAACAAATCAAAGTAATTATTGTTTCAGGTTCTTTTTAATTTATTTTAATTGCATGATCTTGGGAGCAGTAGTAGTTCTTGTGTGTGCTTTTTTTTTTTTATCAAGCTCACTTCTGAAACGTCCAGTGGGCGAGGGGATATGCCATCAATCCCAACAGATGGGAATCCCAAAAGTTACAATATCTGGAAAAATGATGCTTAGTTGAGGTCTGCACTCTCTGTGTGCTTTTCTAGTTATTTCTGTTTATTTTACATACATGAGGTAGTTGGTCTCTACTTTGGATGTACAGCAATAAATAAAACCATGTTTGCTTGATTGGGCCCTATTAAGATGATTGAAAAGACATCATCTTCAGCGTCAACCCAGTTTAGTAAACTAAAAAGACCATCTACAACTGGCTTCTTGTGATTTGACTTCTCTTCTTTGGAAAGGCTCTTTTGAGGCTATCAGAGCCAATGACTCTTTCATTCATTGCTAAGAGGAGGATATTCATTTCCTCAGGTGCACAGTGACACGCACGTCTGGATCAGGCCCATTATTCTATTTCCACAAGGACAGAGATGATTAGCCAGATAATCATGGAAAGTGAATAGAAATCACTGTAGTATTTTTCCATCTGTACTTCAGTGATAATGCATCTATTATCTATTATATTATTTAATGCTAACATACGTGCTCAATGTCCTGCATATGATACATATGATAACATAACATAACATATGATAACATAACATGTGATCATTTTGCCGGAATGATTTCAATTTGACACTGTAAGTTTTCTACCTCGATAAAAGTAGTGCTCCTTGGAAGTACAGACTGTTGATATACAGAGCGAAGGAAACCTTTACACTCAACAAACGAGGGACTAAGCTGTTATACTACTGCCGTGAGTTTGTTTAAACTAACCTTAAATGCACAGTCAGTCAGTTTACTGGTGAGGTCCTTACATTTACCGTGCAATACTTTCACATAATACTGTCACCATATGATTTGTGAAGTACAAGCCTGTCTGTCACTCCCTTGCATTGGCCCAGCCTATCCTGCGTCAATCACATCCAGCCGGCTGACGCAAAACTAAAAGACCTTTGAAATAATGCCCAACAATTATTTTTTTATTGCGGACATATTTTATAGGATTATTGACAGAAATCTGGAGTGTGGAGCATTTACTACAAAATCAGTGTATCTTTTTTTGTTTGATTTGTGTTCTTTAATTTACAATTTATGTCCACAAAGCTGCATAAAAACAGACTTTATAGTTTGGCGCTGCATTTGAGCAACCTTTCCACACTATCTATTTTAAAATGCCATCATACTTGTCAACAAAACATCACAGAAAGGTCAGCACCCCAATCTATCCTCCTCCTGAGACCACCTGGGAGAAGTAACTGGGTGCAAATTGGAAAGTGCTACTCAAGGGTGTCTACCCGGCTCAAGCCGAAGCCAAATAGAATATGAAGGCATGGCACAGTTCAGCGCGATTCTGCATCATATCTCTGCCTGGGCTGTGTTCACCTTCACCCCCCCACCCACAACTGAGTTAAATAAGTAATCCGGTGTGTAATTATTTTCAGTGCGTGAATTATTGCCCTGGACTAACTAGTTATCTTCTCATTTTCAGCATGGACAAAAATACCCAGGGTCATGTTTTGCAGATTTTGAACTGTTGGAAAACTCGACTGATTATATTCACAAAGCCTCCTTCCACCTACCCACCAACACAATATTATTTTCTTGTCATCAGCTCTTTGTAATTTTAGCTCAAAATAATGAACAGAAATGTGCACAAATTAGCATTTATCTGATCTACACAGATGTGATTATGAACTGACAGACTAAACAAACCTGCTAATTTAAACATAAATAAGAATAGCTGTGAAAATATTTCCATGTGATGCTCTTCATTTAACGTAATTATGTTCTAGATAGAGTCTTTCTCAAAATTTCTCAAAAATTTTGAGAATGAAGATTGTTTTTAAACTATTTTCTTTGCCACATTTTTATATAACATAAAAACCAGAAATCCAAATGTTGGCACTGACCGGGCCCAACGCTGCAGAGATTCAACAAAACAACCTTCAAAATCACTCAACTTTGATGGATTGCTGTTTATCACAATACAATGTGCCTGGCTCTGAGCCAACCACTTCAAATGTTCCCGTTTGTGTCCTTTTGACTTTGCGGTTTGCTTTCTTACCTCCTCCGATTTCTCTTCTCATGCTCCGAATTGCTAAATTTGACCTGACAACCGGAGTGATCTTTGTCATCCACTGACGGATGACGGATGGCTCGGGAAGCGCGGGAAAAATGTTACACGTACGTTGGAGCTCCAGCAGATAAAGAGGGGGAAAAAGAGACTTTGAAGAGAGTTTTCATTCTGCGATGAACTTGTTTCTGCTGTTTAATTAACGCATTGAGTCTCTCTCTCTCTCGCCCCCCCTTGTTGACATTGTTTGACATTATCGAGCCGAACTCTTTTACATTTATCACTGATGTTCAGAAGATTAAATGTTGTGACCTAGGACTGTCGTCCTTTGATCAATTGTTTGCATCAAATAGTGCTAATTGAACTAATTAAGTCTGAAGGCATACCAGCACCACTGTAGGCCAACAGCAGGCTGGTTACCAATTTCACTCAGAACAGCGCGTTAGTGAGGCTCAAATCAAATTTAATACTTTTTGTCGAGTGTACATTTTTTCAGGTTTTTTTCCCCTCACAAGATTCCATTCAATTCCTGTATTTTGCAACATCTAATGTAGCTCTCCAGATAGCTGTGGCGTGTTTACCCACTTTGATAGACAAACCGCGCAGCTAGGCTTCCAACTTAATAAATAAGACACACATCCCCCAGATACCATCAGTAACAAGGATCAAAACGCTTGATAAATCTGTCTCTCTTCTAACTTCAACAAAACCCATCCCTAGGCGCAGGAGCGGCTCAGGTTTATTGTGACAGTACATTTCAAAATCATCAACAGGTGTTGTGGGTCTATCTTTAATCTTTTCCTTTTCAATAGAAATATACAGCACATGGCTTTGAAACCACAGTTGCCTTGTTGTCTTTCAGGGAATACACAATTAATACTATATGGATTTTCATTTTAAACTTTTTTATTTTTTTCAAATGTGGTGTACATCACACACACACACACACACACACACACACACACACACACAGCTGGAGAATTAATTAAAAGAAGGCAGCAGAAGTTTCCACAGACGTTTCCTCAGTGCATATGCAGCCCTGGCCCTGAGCTCGGGCGTCGGTGTCACTGGAAGATACAAAGTGCCTGGCTCACAAAGAGACGGCGCCACGCTTGTGCCTGCCTTCGTGCACTACCACTTTAAATGAGCATCTGTTAAAGATCAGGATTCCTCCACACACTGACTTCTGAGAGTCTGTTGGCTTCTTTATTGTGACAAATACAGGAGCAATTTACTGGTTTCCCTGGACAGTAGAAAGAAAGCTACATGCAGCCACAGGGCTTTAATTGCATTGAGGATGGCGATCTTGCCATGGCACCTCTGATATGTGTGTATAAACACACTCCTTTTGTGTTCCAGGGTGATTTCTTCCTGGGTTACACCTGCATTAATGCTATTCCCATTTTAAAAGTCCTGTTGTTATTTTATTAGAAAATGAGGCTCAATATATTTGTTGAAATCCAGTTTGAAAGCTAGCCTTCATATGTAGCGTGTCTCCTTTTAACCAGCAGGCTTCACTGTCTGCTGCGTGTGAAGATATGAAACATTAAAGACAGCAAAACCCTTTAAATCCACCAAGCTAATTGCGATCCTCCACTGTGAATGTCACTGAACCGCGGCGCATGGAGAGCCAAGACTGCCCATGTTGATATGCAATTGTTGGGAAGTAGAGAGTTCCTAAAATAGCCGTTGCATGCTCTGATGCATCATCAGGTACAAAGAGTCGCATAACGCAGTTATTATGACTCAAAGTATCAGTGTTAAACCTCATCTAGTTTACCAGCAAATGCAAGAAAGTACCTAGAGTATCTGACTGACAGCCTCAAACATCAACCCTATTGTCACGAAAGAGTCATCTATACATCAGAAACAGAAGTTCATGTCATGTTTAAGGAAGAAAATAAAGCACAGGTAACATCAAAACATGCAATTATATTTTAACCACACATCATCAGGGAATTTATGTATCTACCAAAGTAAAAAAAAAAGATACATAATTAAATGTCTCCATCCATAAGTCTCAAAGAGACAAAAACATTTTGAGCTAGCATATGGTTTGTTGCTCCCGTTACCTACTTTCATCTCTTGCAAGAACTTGTGGGTGTTTGGGAGCATTAAAAGTGCTCAGAGGAATGGAAAATAGCTGAGAAACTAACTGAATATGACATAATGAGTGCCAGGAAAAAGTTAAAAGTCTAATGCAAACCCCTCTAATTGGTCTCAACTTTGGCGTGGGGGTGGAAGACCACCAGAAGGATGGAGCACAACTGGGGATAGAAGCAGTAAACAGGAGAGAGCAGATGGTCTACTCCAGAGGACAGACACCCAAACTGGACAACATGAGAGCTGGAAATCTGTGTGTGTGTGTGTGTGTGTGAGTGCATCTGTATGTGTTGTCAGCCTAAATGCTTTTTGAGGATGGTGGTAAGTCACAACACGTGGTACTTTCCAGATAACACGCAGTAAATGTTCCTGATTATGAAAACAACAGGGTTTCCCTCCGAAAAAATGATGAAGGGTGGTGAGAAGGTGTCAAATGATGAAGGGTGGTGAGATGGTGATTTGGGCTTCACACACTGACGTGATACACCCCCACACTAGTGACCCAGGGGCTCCTCATATCAATGCCATTCCCAACACATGTGCATCCAGGCTATCATGTTTACTCATATTAGGATTAAGTATACACTTGTCCTTGGGTTATGTATCCAAGATTCGCCTTCAGGAATATAAATTATTTTGGATACGATCATGTTGCAGCACTTTTTAAGTGCAAAATCAGCCAAAGCACTTTGTTTGTTGTTTTATCTTGCAGAATGAGCTGTTTCATTACTGCAACTACATAAACTCAAAATCAAGGTTCATGGGATCACACACACACACACACACACACACACACACACACACACACACACACATACCCCATGGATATATACATTCATACACATTTCCAGCCAGATAGAAGCAATGTAGAAAGGCGCTGACCAAGGACACTCAGGCCAGACCAGGCTCAGTGGGCAGGCTGCCAAGGTTGCTGGGTTATTACGCATAAATACTGATAGAGCTCCTTTTCTGCACCCTAAATGCGGTGGGAGATTGCAAGCGCCAAGAAGAAAAGTCTTCACACTGAATAACCTGACTGCTCGAGTCTTTATTTTGGGATTCTAGCAAATTGCTTTAAATATTTACCACTTAGAGTAGCAGCAAGAACCTTCCTAACGGTTCTGAGGCCGCGAGTAAACGTGGCTCTACCAAGCCTATCAGCACTGATTACACAGACGGCTGTATTGTCTCAAATCTACCTTCTGCAGTGAATCACAGGTCTTTAAACATCCCACCCAGTTTAGCTGATAATGGAGTGACTTTCTCTTTCTGGTGAATAAAGTTATCTTTAAAAGATTCACTCGTATTGATTCAGCGCTTGCATTCCAACAGTGGTGCCGGTGACATTTCAGAATCCCGCCGTGTAAAAGAAATTGACTTTCCGTGTGATTTTTGTCTGGTGCGTGCTGGGAACAGAGCTGTCCCCACCTCCACCCTCATTACTGAATCCTCCAAATAAATTACAATGGTGCATATTGCAAGTGCTTGTTCTGTCTATTTAATGCACATATAAACAGAGAATAATGCCAATAACACGAGAGCAGCTAATGAGGATTCGTCAAAAAACGTAATTAGAAGGGATAAGAAATAATACTAGAATGTATATTTTATCATTTTGACCATATAATATCTTCATTTATAATAAACCCTTGATGTTTACACAGTTGGCAGTGATATTTCATTACAAGAACATTGATTCTATAATCATTCACATCATGATATTTTTCTGGTTTTGATTTTCTACTTGGAGGACAGTATCACTCCTACAGTCCATATGTCACCATTCTACCCTGAAGTCAAACACAACTTGTGCATTAGCATAAGTCTGGCAAAAAAGAGAGTATGTTCCTCAGGATTAATGATTGCAAATAAAGGCAAATTCTAATTAAACATTCTTTTCTGTTTTATTCCATCGCTGTGATAAAAGCTTTTCTTCAGTTCTGCTCTTCTGTTTGCTTTATTATAACTGATTTTTAGCACAGCAGAACTCCCCATTATGACTTTAGAAAGGTGCTCGCAGTGCTTAAACATGAAACTCAGACCCAGCATAGTTTAAAAACTCAAGGATGATGTGAGTAAGTACTTCAAAGCAACTGATGGCTCCAGATAAACAAGTGCAAAACTCTTAACTATTTTTTCTTTTTTTAAATCTACTAGTTACCCAGTTTATCAGGTAATTAGTCATGAACAGATCAATTAAAGCTGCATGGATGGATGGATGGATGGAAGGATAGTCTGAAAGCATGTTCTAAGCTCCAATGTGGGAGGTGTAAATTTGGGCTCGTGTCTTATGCCCCTGGAGTCTGTGTGATGAATAGCCACAGCAGTCACTCTCTGCTCAGCCCAATTTGTCCTCAAATGACATAATTCCAGTTTAGGGTATTAGAGGCGTCTCGCATTGACTGCGAACTACAATGGCATGCTCAGTCCCATGGCTCCAGAATTGGATTCCTTATTGATTCATCCTGGATTCCAACTCCCCTTTTTTCATCTTTGCACATGCAGAGATGAAAACTGATATAAGATGGACTTTATGTCACCGTTTTTTTCATGGCGCATCGTGTGTTTTCAGTGCAATGCTAATTTGTGATAGCAGCAGATGTAAAGAGAATATTGTGGCTGTCGACAGATATGTAAATGCACATCAAAGCAATTATTAAAATCACAATGTGATCAAGTCTTTGACAAGGACAGTTCAGAGCAGAGAAACATTTCACTCTTAAAAAGTGAGCACTGGCATATAGGTCAGGCTGAAGTCAGACCAAACTGATTTACATTTGCAAAAGAAAATAGATGAACATCAACATCTGATCCAACTTGGAGTCTTCTCATTAGTTTACTCTGTTGCTGTTCTTTGGATCAGACAGCAGGAAGCCTTCAGTGATGCATAAAAATCCAAACATAAAGTATTGCAGCAGTGGCTTAACTTGGATAAATAAGCAAAGAAGTTGACCATTAAATGTGAAACCGGCTCTGCTAACAGATACGGGCTGCGCAAACATGAAGCCAGTTGGCACTAAATCCAGGAGCAGAGAACCAGACAAATGACCCAGATGAAAACTCTAAATAAGAATTGACTCAGTCATGCCCGCAGGTATTCCGTGAGTAAATTACTGTGTATTCTAGCCAAATGACTTGGGTGGTTTTTATTGTGAAATGTTTAAGAATAACAAATAGTCAAGTTAGGGATTATACAGCGGGGCTGCTGGCAGGAGCAACAACATGTGAGCAGGTTGTTTTTGTTTTCAATGACGGAAGAGAATAGTGAGTTTCTTATGTCAATCAATACCATTTCCTGGTTTGGTCTTTACACTTATACCCTACCAGGTTGCTCAGAGGTGCCAACGCCCTCATGCTCCAGATGAGACAGGTGAAGCTTGGCCCCTCAATTCAGGATGCATTATTTTTCTTTATCTTCTGGATAGTGTGGGCAGATATAAGATAAATGGTTATTATATTTACATGACAAGTTTAGAGCAAAAAATGATGATGATAATAATGATGATGAATAGTTTAAAAAGGCTAAATATATGACAATGTTCCACCCTATAAAATGTCTCCTTGTACCCGGCAGGTTCATACCTGGCTACATCCAAGTCCTCACCTCACCACTTTTGGTGCGATATTTCATTGGTGCTCTATCAGACAGTAAGTCCTTGAGGTGCAGTAGCAACTGGGGACACAAGAAATATGCACAATGAACAGGGAAAATGTTGCAATGCAAGGGCATTAACAGAGATATAGGTGTTATTGTGACTAATGCACTAGGTGTTGTCTGTGCAAAAATATAAACCAGGTTCCTTTGATGTACTTATTTAATTAGTCAATTATTTTAAAGGTAAAGCATGGGTCATAGTCTGCATGGTAGCATATGGCCCTGAGCCACGTCAGAATGCAACGGGGCGCGGATGTTAATTTCCCTCAAAATGCGATCATTTTAAGCTGCCGGTGTGTTGCCTAAACATTTCCTATCTGGCAACACTGCTTGGGAAAACTGTCACTTCACCCCCCTCATCAGCGGAGACTTATAGCAACACAGAGCTGTGTGTGGTTAGAACGATATATGGATTTTTTTTCCCCATGTTGTTTTAATAGAGTCCACTGGGAGAATAAATAAAAAGCATGAAATTGGGTCTTAAATATCAAAATAGAACTTTAAATAGGTCAGAAGTAGAAGTGCTTCAGTGCATATCCACTTTTATGACCATTGCAACAGCAGTTAGTGAGTCTGTATAATTAGGAGGTTTTATGAAAATGTCTAAAATTTGCTGATTTGTTTTTTTTTAATCTTTATCAAGATTAAAGACTCATCCATCAAAACAATGAAACACAACTTGATTGTTTCTAAATCCTATTTAAATTCTCTGGCATGCATGCTTTTATGTAAACACCAAATAATTGTTTGGCTTCACTTGGGTGTTGTTCCTTTCCTGCAAAACGGTGGATACGCCATGGGAGGGTTGGAATGCGTTCTCCCCTATCGTGAGCTAATATCCAAGTCAGCAGTTCTCAAGTTGTAATGATAGAACACTCAAAAATATGTAATCCGTCCTTGATTGTCTCCTGTGGTGAGTCAATGACATAACTGACAAAGCTATTATTTCAGAAAAATGTCTCTCGCAAATTCACGCCGGGATATCGGAGTAGGA
The DNA here is from genome assembly GCA_911728415.1 of Lagocephalus sceleratus. Lineage (NCBI taxonomy): Eukaryota > Metazoa > Chordata > Actinopteri > Tetraodontiformes > Tetraodontidae > Lagocephalus > Lagocephalus sceleratus. The sequence goes on along the minus strand of CAJVRN010000017.1, from coordinate 6,953,531 downwards.
ATAATAATGTGATATTTCTTGCAACTTCCAACATTTCCTTGCTTGAACCCCCCCCAGAGATCGAAACATTGTTGACAATAAAGTCACAGACAATACACACCATGGATCTAGTTTGATTTCACAAACAAATATGAAGTAGGAAATTGTACGTTGGCTTTGGATCACACACAATAATTTTAACATTATATTCTAAAAAAAAAATAGTAATAACATTTCTTCCTTGTACTCTACAACTAACAACTACAGCAAAAAAACACATGGTCTGTTTATCCATCCATTAATCCATCCATCCATCATAGGGCGTGGTCCTCAATCTACATAGGTGATATATGTGATAACATGTTTTGCAGATATCTTCTGTTTTGTTCAGGATCAATCCTGGTTAGATACAGCAGTGCATGGGTGGAGGCCCACAAATCATCCACCAGCCCACCTGCCATTAGTCCAGTAGATGAGCAGCAACAAAGATGAGGGCTCTACCAAATGGCCTCAAGACCAAATGATTCCTCTCCTCCAAAGCCAGGTTGCAGGTGAGGTGAAGCTTCCGAGTGGAAACCCTGGTCTGATGTGCACCTCTGGAGAAATGTAATGATGGGCTGCATCAACACACACCATAGCAGCGGTAATTGGTGTATCTGTTCCTTTGTTATTGTTCAACTGTTTTCTAATCACAGGGTCAAGGAGGCACATTTAGTCTCAGTGGTCACTGCGTAAGAGGCAGGAATAAACACAAGTCCTGACTCCTAGCACAGGGCAAAGTCTAGAGTCTCCAAACAGTCAAATGTGCTTCTGCGAGTACCTGCAGACTGTGTGCGAGGGCCTGGGGGTGTGCTTCCCACAGATGGCGCTGTCCAGTCCAATCCCTCAAATTATTCTTCCACCCTGCTCAGTAGTCATGGCGCATAAACAGGAAACACTGCGGGATGTCATCCTTTCCCCTTACATTACCAGGAGATGATGGATTCAAAGCGAAGAGAGGGTCTGATTTCTGATGACGGAAGCAAACTGTACACCTCCGGGACAGGCACATGACAGCCTCCGCATGGGTAACTGTGTCTTTTCCGATCCACATAAGTGTACCATTGAGTGGGTAATCCATTACTTTGTTTGCAAGGTCCTACATACAGGCAGCTGCTCCCTTCTGTCAGAATGTGGTCGTTTTAGAATGGGCGGCGAAGCTTTTGTAGGCTGCATCAGTGTCGGTGGCAGAGGCCAGAGATACCTTTCACCTCTCTAGAAATGATTGATTCTATATTCTCACCGGGTGCGCTCGGCCATGGAGTGCATTTGGAATACGGCCTTGTTGGTTGGAGAGCATGACTCCGGGGTTGCAGTGGAAAATTAGTAAAGAACAAGAAAGCAAAAGGGTTAGCATTAATACCAAGACAGGTCACTACCCTCAAAAGGCCCACAACATGAGACATTTTATAAATTATCAACAGAAAGGATTGACACAGGGTGAAGATCTTGGCCACCTTTCTTGGACAATATATAAAAGAATATGAGGATTTTAACCTCTCTCAAAGCAGAGTCTGTCTTTCAAAGGATGAACTACTTTCCTAGAACCTGTATTTTTTTTATTGTGTATCACACAAACATGCCGTATTTTTCTTTTTCAGTTACCTTAAAAAAAAAAAGATTCTGTAAAGATTTTGCAATAATTTCACATTAATGACAATAATTAGGTGATTTAATTGCCGCATTGCCCGCTTCCTTCTTTAAACAGTGCCAAGAGAACCATGAAATCAGATCAGACAGACATGATTTATTATAACTGGGTCTTTGGCTTCTTACAAATCTTCTCGCCCCGTCTTCTCATTATGCGTGCGTGCCAGCAACTGCAAGGACATATGCAAATGACTGTAGCTAACGGGGAGAGAAGTCTCTGGCACCACCGCTGGCACCGGCGAATGCCGCAGACAGACACACACCATTGAACATTTTGTCTCGTTGAGGAAACGCTGGAGGCGGCGCGGGTTAAGATGTGGCGGCTTTTCACCGCCTAACTAGATCCCGACACCTTGGCACGGCAGCGGCGCGATCAGGGGGAGACGGAACAGGGTGACGCAGTTTGGAGCCATGAGCAGCCTGTCGCAGCTCACGCTGCTCCGCGGCTGTAATTAGGCCGTGTTTAGATGGGAGGCAGACAGACCGGAGGAGAGACATGGCTGAAAACCACAGATGCGGTGTTAATTGTACATTTAAACCCTCTATTGGTCCGACACACGATTCCAGTATATTAACCTTGAAAATGAACAATGCACTGGAGTGCAGTGGTCATCAACCCAGTCCTACAAGGTCCAAAATCCAGGAGGGGTTTTCTGTCCTACCAGGTAGATACCTGCTTTCTCTGGCGATACCAGTTTGTGTTGTAAATACTGGGTAGGCCTGAAAACCCAGGCAGAACAACCAGCCTTGTAGGACTAGGTTGATGACCCCCTACTTTGCTGAATTTGAAACTGACCTTATGTGTCACCACATTATCCCTAAATCACCTGCATTATGCATTTATGGGCTGTTATTGTATCTGAATTGGCTTCTTTATGTTACCTACAAGTCTTTTTGGTATTTCTAAATATTTCTATTTCTGTTAGGAGGGATGAATTTATTGCCATCGCACTCTTCTTATCAACGTTATACTATAATGGTGTGACAAAATGTCTGAAAATGCATAGCAGCACACTTATTTGCATCTCATTTTACTTCCATTCAGTAAATTCTGATGATTCAACACGTCCTTTCATAATTGAATCCATTGCTAAAGTGGTGTGTGTGTGTGTGTGTGTGTGTGTGTGTGTGTGTTTGTGTGTGTGTGTGTGTGTGTGTTTGCAGGACAGAAAATACAACTGCACTAAAGAATGAAATGTTGACAATGTGATGTATTTTGACTAGCCCTAGTATTCTAGGCTAAAAAGAAATCCTGTCACTGATACATTGTTTTCCAGCATGAATATGAGCATTTCACAGCAAATAGTAATTATTTTCTTGTTAATGTAGCTGATCAACGGAGCTTTAAATTTTAGTTTGAGATGCTGCCCATTAGCGCTGATGTTTTCAGTTATAAAGTTTGCTCCTGTTTCTTTGTGTGCGTTATATCATTATTCAACATGGCACATATGAGAAAATCTTGGTTATAAAGTAATAAAATGTTATAGACAGTAGTCTGGCTTGTCACAGATCATATTTCAGGTTGCACCATATCATTGTCAGATTGTGTCGACGGGTCCTATTTTTAGTCTGATTTGAGCAGAATATATCCAAAGTCATCCCTCTCGACAGTATTACAGTGTGCTGCTGAAATGACAGACAGGCAGCTCTCTAAAAAAGTCCCTGCTCACACCCCGGGAACGAAAATGTGCTAAACAGGGTGAAAACCAATCTCGTCTTTCATAATTATTCCTGGGATTTTCCTCATTCTCCAAATGCGCCAGTGACATTAAGCCCTATAACCGCAAAATAGGTCCAGAGTTAGATTTGCACCCTATCAGGCTACTGGCTTTCTGGGGAGAACATTCAGCAGTTCTACACACACGCACATACACACACACACATATACACACACATATGCACGTGGATACACCCACACACTAGTTTGAGTGCAAATGCTCAAATGAACAAATTATCACCAGAAGAAAAACTTAAATTTACATACATATACCTACATTTATTCTCTTTGTCTATCACCATGCCCTACCTCAACACACCCACCCACCCACACACACACACACACCCACACACACACATACACACACAGACACACATCTCTCTACTTCTGTATTTTTAAGGTCCTCCATTGAGCTAATGCACTCCTCAGCTCCTTACCCTAACCCTGACCATCAGGACTAACCCTAACCCTAACCTTTACCTTAACCTTAGTTCCACTCTAACCTAAACCCTCTCGCACGCTCTGACTTTGCATATTGTGGTTGACAATCGTGGCAACCCTGGCTCAAAGGGCAAGGGCATGAAAGGAGACAGGAGACTGAAGAAAATCATATGGATGAGTGGTTGCAAGTGGCGCGTGTGTGGATATATGAGAGAACAAAACCAACCTACACCAGGTTGTGGGTCCTGACAGCAGTCAGCTGCTCAGCCGAGAGAGAGAGAGAGAGAAAGAGAGAGACAGAGAGAGACTGACTAAGGTGGCCTTTTATCGTGTAAACCATCAGCCTGAGGTGTGGTCTCTTCTGGGCGGCCTACCGCTTCAGGTTCTCCCTGAATGGAACTAAAAAGAGAAGCAGACAGCTCAACATGGCCGTCACGCAATACATAGCATGTACATGAACACAGACACACTCACACAAGCACTTCTATCTTTGTAAGGACTTTCATTGCCATAATACTGTAACCGTCACAAATAAATGCCAAGCTGGGCTTGAGATCAGCAAGCCTAAACTTTAAAACCAAGTCTTGACCCTCAAAGAGGCCTTTTACAAGGATCAGACTGAATATGTTCACTTCCATAAAAAGACCCTCACGTATATTAATAGTAAAATGCTTGTACAAGAAACTCTCTCTTTCTCTTACACACACACACACACACACGCACAAACAATAAAAGCATGTGGAAAAAACTGACACGAGTGCCTCTGTAACTCTATTTTCCCGAGTGTTCCCGGTTCAAACACGGTGCTTTGAGTTGTGCGGATGTGTTGTAACTCCTGTGTCAGCATCTGCGGCGTCTGATCCTGCGGAGGAAGAAGCAGCTTTCTCATTTTTTTATTTTTTTTTTATATTTGTTTGAACTCAGCCATTTCAGATTTAAAGGCAGCGTCGATGCGGCTCTAACATCGCTCTGATTGACTGACTGAAGTCGCTCGGACCGTTTCCACGTTTGTTCCTTCCTCAGTGCAGTTCAGCAGCTGACGACTGTTTCAGTGATGCATCTTGAAACAACCAAGCGTGCTCCTCCATCAATTCTGGGCCGACGTCATTGGCAGAATCTTGTCGGGTGGAGTGGAGACATTTCTGCTAAATTTACTGGAGCATTACTGGTCATTGTCAAACACTAAAATGCGGCCCTTATTTATTTATTTATTTATTTTGAAATCCTTCTACAGTGTTGTTGCTGCCAAAGACTTTTCTCTGGCATCCATTGTTGGTGTAAGTCTACAAACTGCCTCTGGCATTTCAATCAGGAGAGGAAAAAGAACAAATGAGGGGGAGAAGGAGTTGCTGGCATGTGCGAGGAATGGGAATGAGAGCATTTGAAGTAGATTAAATGTATTGTGGACGAAAAAAGAAAAAAACAAAAAAAAACAAGCTTAGAGTGTGGCAGGAAGTAGATCACCACCAGATGTGCTCCAGTGAAGCAGGAGTTTCTTTTCTTCAGGAGAAACTGGAATAGGGGAGGAGAAGGGGGGAGAGATTTCCAAACGCAAAACCAAAATGAGAACACCTTTCAGTGAACAGTGAGCAAATAAATAACACTGTATAATATCTCATTTCTGAACTACTGTGTTGTGTCGTGATTGTGGATGTCGCGACTGGCACCCTGGGGTCGCTTGGGGCTGCTAGGTGGGAAAATAATGGCATCACTTCCAGGAGCTCATCAGCACTTCATCAGCAGCTCTGTCATTCCTGAGAAGCCATCAGAGATCCAGAAACTGGTTCTTTCCCACATTGGTGCTGCCCGAGCAGGATTTATGAACTTTAGCAGTTCTTTCAGGCCTGAGAGGGAAGAGAGGTGTAAAACCATCAGGAGGGTGGGAGGAGACAACTGCAGGTGAGAGACACTGGGGTGAGGCAGCAGGGGGAGAGGAGCGAACACACAGGGGGAACACAGAGAGGAATTGTGCACACAACCTCTGAGCATGCTCGAAGAGATGCAATAAAGACAAACCAGATGTAAAATAAGAAACATTAGCATCAATTTATAAACACACCCTCCATATAACAGGGTGTGGGAGGAGAATCCCCCCCTTAACAAACCAAACCATGAAATTTTATTATCCATAGAATAGATACGGCTGCGGTAACACTGGTGCACTGGGTTTCTTCCTCACTCGACTGTTGGCTTGTCCTTCAGGAATCATCTAAATTAATTCCTGTAAGAGTTATTTAGCAGCAGGCCTGGGAGCAGTTTGAGAGATGGTTTAAACTCGCATGCAGCACTTTAGGTCAAACTTATCTAAAACTGAATTTGAATCCATTATTTCCTTCTTTCTTTTATGAGGACATTTTTAGACCTAAATCAAGCGATTAGCAGGGACTGATGGAGGAGAAGCCAGCATCAGGATCACCTCTACCAGAAGGGTTCAGGGAGCCTCATCACAATTAAAATTACCATTTAACTTGATACTTGCAATAGTATCTTTGCTTTATGCTTTAGAACATTAAAGCTGAGCTGCTGCAAGAGCAAATTAAAGACTAAAGTGGTAGGGATTGGAATTGAAAAAGAACAGGAAAATACGCATGCAGATAAAAGCAGGAGTGGAATCAATAAGGAATTGGATTGATAAACAGTATTGATAATGGACTCAGAGTCACTAGATTATTATCAATTCCCTGGTCCTGAGTGAAATGTGCATCAGTGTGAACACAGTTCTAATCGGTTACTTTGGCACTGCTTCAAACAGAAATATAACTCTTATCACTGATCCACAGCTATAGAAATGTATCTAGTGTTTACCAAGTGCACTGATCCATCAGAGAAGATCTGTCATTAATAGATATAATTGATACAGATAATCAGTTTGGAACTGTTTTGGTTGGGGTCTGATCAAAGGCAGAAGAGTGAGCAGCTGGATGAAGACAGTTTGAGGCCAGAGGAATCTTCTCGATACCAGCTTAAACAAGGCTCGATACGTGAGTGCTTCCTCTGTTAGTCCAGACTGACAGAGTGATTAAGAGGCTTTGACCTGGATGAAGAGCTGGACCTTCACTCCTACCACAGGGATCTAACACATGGTGCCAAGGAAGGGCACGAAATACCGTGTCGCAGAAGGAACCGCAGTTGACTGACCACCCTCTCTTCAAAATGGAATGATCCAAGAGAGAGAAAAAGATAGATAGAGAGAGAGAGGGTGTGGACTGGAGAGTGAGTCTAGTGGGCACCATTAGCCTCTGCCAAGGAAGGAGCAGAGTTTGCCGACATTCTACGGGGCCAATGTGGACCTGCCACTCTGCTGAGAGGGTCAATATCAGGAAGAATATTGATCACAGGAGGTCTGCAGGAGAGAGGCCTGAGGAGGGGTGTTGGTGTGATGCCTTAGAGAGAGGGGTGTAAAACATCCTAAAATATTCTGTGTTTCATCCCTGCTTGGTGCACAACATGAGGCTTCGCACCATGGATAACTTACCTCAAAAGGGCCGCGGTAAAAAAGTGAGAGGAGAATGTGCTCCTGTAACATATTTCTAACATTATAACAAAATACTTTTTTTCATGCAAAGTTCTTTTTCATTACATTTTGAGACACATCTTCATTAAAGAATTGACTATTTACATCAGTGATTTTCAAATATCTGAAGATAATCACTTTAAAAGACTTTAAAAAATCGTTCAAAATGTATGAAAGGATTGAAGCCACTGAATCACTTGCAGCTCCCCTGCATGAAGCCCCCACCATCTTCTCCAGAACGGAGTGTAAGAAAAACACATCTTTAAATGAGGATCAAAGTTCATACATGTGAGGGGGGGGAAAGCACGCAGCCAGTTGATCTAATTTGTGTAGTTGCTGCGTGCTCTTTCTTTGAGCCTTTTATCTCCTTGAACTTAGAGTTATGTACTCCAAGCTATGTTCCCGACGGAATGAGCAGTATGAGAAGGAAAACCGATTTGACTGCATGCCTTCATGAAATCATCAGAAATTCAGGGTTAGATTTTAGATGCACAACAGAACAATGAGCTCTCACAAATTTAAAAAAAAAAGTATTGCAAAGTAATAATGGATCATAAAGGTTGAAAACAACAAGAGCATTAGTTGCAGATTTGCCATTTCTTGGACAAATTATTTCTAGAAAAATGTCTTTATCAGACAGAACTAGTAAATAACCCAACTGTCTCTCTGTGACATTAAAAGGACACATTGTGGTGAGAAAGTGGCTCCATTCCCTCATTGCCTGTGCCATTCTGATAAAAATCACTTAAGTCATTGATTAAAATGTAAGCAGGTTAATGCTGGAGGTGACTTCTCCCGCTTTGCATAATTTGCTTATTACACAGGCAAATAAACAAACCATTGATCACAGTGGTCCCTGACAGGAAGTAGATTACCAGGAAAGGAACCACAACAGGTACACATGTATTACACTAACACGTGAAATTGTCTCTTCGTACAGTGACCCATCAATTATGTCCACACAGTTTAAATAATCAGATAATATCAGATAAACAGCAAGAGAATATAGAGCAAATTATTTGAAATGCAGTACATTTGACAGACAGTTCACATGCTTTCCCCACCGGAATGTGTGCCTTATCTCAGCAGTTCTTATATTTACAGTGTTCCAAATTACCTGTCTCTACTGATGGCCTTGTTCATTGTGGGAAGTATTTGCTCACCCACCTCTTCGGAGTTTCATGGAGAATGTGAAAAAAGGAGACCAGACAAGATTAACTAATGGTTCACTGGCTTATACCCACACATACCCAATATTTTTCTCACAAATGCCTCTATTTTACAATTTAATAATTGGGTACATGTTTGCTAACTCTAAAGAAACCACCTACAGTCAGGCAATATTCCTAATTACATCACATCCATGCGTTTTTATCCCAAGAAATATGTGGGAAAAGCACAGCAATGATCCAAATTGGAAACCAACTAAAGTGTGTAAATTGCCCATTGAGCACCAAAGTCGTGAAAATCAAAAAAATTCTAATTTTCTCTATCAAATAAAAGTCTTCAAATTGGAACACCGGGGTTCTGAGCAGTTGAATGATTTATGTAAAAGGCAGCTGCTCCAATAATGCAGCTTCTGTATTTTTCCCTCATATTGCATTAACTCCAATAACGTTTTCTTTTCCCGTCCTCTCTTCCTCTGCTTGAAATGCTCGCAGCTATGTCCTAATGACCAAAGAAAAAAAAAACTCTTCTTTGTTTAGCCATTCAGAGTTGTGCACGAGGGAGTGATCAGGATATGTGGTGTTTATTTCAGGAGCCTCTGTAAAGACATCATGTAGTATGAAAGATCACATCATGTACGTGCTGGCTGGTGGATTACAGGCTGATAATCCAGATCCAGATAGTGATGTTTCCTAGAAATAGACAGCTTTATCGCTGCTAACTAATAGTTTACACACGCATATTCTTCATTTTTGAATTTCCAGTATTTCAGGCCTTTCTGCTGCTGCAGAAACTGAAAATGTAATCTATTTCCACAAATTATACCTGTTTTTTTAGTGACACGTTCTTCTATAATTTCTCCATTGATATATCCATGTATTGGACTGATTTCCTCTCATTTTTTTGTGGTTATGTTTTCATCACTTCTTTGATCCACTTATTTAGTATGCCGTTTCTCTTCAAGGCACAGCTCACTTTTGAGGGGAAATGGAACTCAAATAAAGTGTAAAAATCCAGTGAAATGCAGCCGGCCTTGAGCCAATTTCTGTCTATGGCTCTTACTGCCCTGCAGGACAGACAACAAAACGAGTCATTGCCACAGGCTGTGTGGTGGCCGAAGAGCTGGTATCAGATTTAATCAATCCAGAGCATGAGTAAATGCTGTCCTCTGCTCACCTACAGGAAAAAAAACCCAGAAAAGATCGCTGCTAAGTCAGCGACTCATATGAGGTTTGGTCCTCTGAGCCAGATCTTGGACTTTTACTGAGAAGTTATGGATCGATCTGGCGGAAAATTTCAGAAATTGTATGGGGCAAATCTTAAAGCAGATGCAGCTGTAGCTGAATACTGGCCTTGGTCACAAACAGACTATGGTTCCAGGTGTGATTCTTGCAGCACCAGAGTCAATAAAACCAATAAAAGTGAATATTGAGGCTGAGGAGGATCTAACCAAGAGCAAATCTGTCGTGGATCTCTGTGCTTCTCAGAAGCAAAATCAAGGACTCAACACAGAAAACATTTTTATACATTTATAAAGCCTCCCAGGATGCACAGCTGGTACAGCTGAAGCTGGATGACATCAAAGAAAATCACAGACCATCCACTCTGCTGTCACTCTACCAAAGATACACAGATACCTGCTGTCATACCACCTACAGAGCCCAATGGAGTAGGTTTATTCTCACCCAGGTGATCACGTTGATGAATTCATCCATATTTTTGAATTGTGGTTCTTCTTCACACCATTGCATTACCTCCTGGATAATGATCACTTTCCTGGATTGGGTAAATGTTCATTTTGCAGCACTCATTTTGGTGCACCTCTGTAATTTCGGACAGAGATCAAGTGATCCAGGTTGAGAGATGTTCCTGAAGCTGCTCTGCTGTAGCCTGTTGTAGTTAGCGAGCAAGCAGCACATCTGAGACACATTCCCACTGATTTTACTGCTTCTCTTCTGTGATGTTCATTGAGCATAATATATTTCACAATAAGCTATGTCCAAGAACCTACAGGGCAAAGAAAGCTCCGTTCCTGCACCACTGATTGGTTTTTCTTCCGTGGTTTTATTAAGTATGTCGCTCCATTAAAAATTGCTCTACTTAACCCTGCTCCGTATCCCTCGCATGCTTTGACATTTTGACTTTCAATCACCTTAACTTTGACCGCGAAACAAAAGAGGCGGCAGGAGTTGTGCGGCAGCGTGTCGAGCTGCAGCGTTATCTCTGGATACCACATTAGACTGATCCCCGCTACAGTCGCTTCCTGTTCTTAGAAGTCACCGAGTAATAACGAAACAAATGAAGTGCCGAAGCATAAATAAAATCTCTTGGAGTGCTCTAAAAAGACTCCCATATCTTTGCCTCTGTGCCATTGTGTGGAGCTAGTCTAAATGAAGTGTGTGGCTGACTGTCTCTCTGAAAATACCCACATGTGAAGAGCTTGGCATCACATTTCTGCAAAGAAGCGTCAATAACTTCTGGATATAATCAGCCAGTGTAGAAGAGAATGCAAGCCAAGTATTTTGCATTTAGTTTGGCATCCATGGATGTGCAACCCTCACCCAGATAGACATAAGCGAAACTTTATTATTTACCACACAGTGGCTATCAAACACAAACATGATCCATGTTTAAGATCAGTTACCTAACCCTCTCCTCAAGCTGTGTCAAATTTAAAGTAGTATAGTGGTGAAACTATACATTGCAAGAAACGGATACCTGTCATGAATATGAAGATTCTTGCAATGCATCTAGATGGACTCTATGGGATGTCACAGCCAATCCTAAAGTTTCTTCTCAAATATGACTACTTTAGAAACAAAAGTGAAGCAACACTGTAGCAACACTGTAGCTGGAGGAAGTCCAGCATCAGTATTACAGAAATATTTTAGTATATATATATAGGAGATTAAACATGATACAAGCCTGTCTTGTATATTATGTCTGACCATTTTAGGGTTCTGGGCCTGTAAGTGTTTTGTAAAAGAGGCTGATCTCAGCTTGCATTTAGGCAGATTAGGCATTCCACAAAGTATGCAGTGTGAATTATTTGAATATTCATTGATGGAGTCTTGGGTTTTGATCTGGAGCAGTAACACTAATGCTAACAATGCTAGTGAGAGCATAAAATCAAAACAGGAAAAAGCGCTTTTGTGGTCACACTGGGAAAAGCAGACGAGGCAGGACGGACCTGCATGTCCAGCAGGTTTATTGATAAAGTGTAAGTTCTTGGCCACTTTCCATGCCTTTCCAGCCTTTGGTGAAGGACGTGGGGCTGCAGATGTTGTTCATCACTGTGACTTTGCCCTGAGCAAGGGCATCGCTAAGGCAAAGCCATGATATCTGTGTTAGTGGGTTGCATCGGCCAAGGTAGTCAGCAGTCATTTTAGATTAGATGCACACAAGTATCCAAATGTTGGGTTTATTTTTTACACTTTTATCCGTGCAGCACTTTTGTTTTTTTCTTGCTCAAGAGATAAAGTGTAAAAAAAAAAAAAAAAAAAAAAAAAAAGCTGTATTCTCATTTTATTCATAAGAATGTGTAAAATGATGGCGATACTTGAGAGTATAAAAGCTTGGAGGAAGAAAGCTCATGTCCCAACAAAGAAAATGGCACCAAAGGAGAGCGTATAACTCGGCCTTTTAGTAGCATCTTAACATTTTACTCCTCCACTCTTATGAAGGCCTGCAGTGTATGGAGTTTGAAATGTCTGTAATTGGTTTGGCCTTTCTCAGCAACACCTCTTTTGGCACATGTATATTATTTGGCATTATGAGGCTCTGCCAAGAACAGCGCGGACAAAAAGCAATGCAGGTCTTGACAACACAGGCAACCTCAATTGAGATTTCTTCTACCCACCTCCGCATCTACAGTATAACATGCTGCTTTCACACATGTTCCTCTCCTCCACTGTACATGCTATGGGCTTGACATTTTCAGTGCTACTCAGCAATATGAATATTTTGCTAATGTCTTTTGTAGCATGTAGCAAATAGCATACAGCATGAGATTGAGACATTAAGATGGAAAAAACCTGCAGCAAAAGAAACTTCTTATAACCAGTTCTTACTTCCAAGTGTCATATACCACAAGCACTCCAGAGGAACATAAATTGAAAGTGTACACAGGAGTGGACTGTATGATACTGTGTGACACTTTATATTTACTAAAACAAAACCGGTGCGTTTCGAACAGAGTGGATTTGAAGATGTGGCCCCCCACAGTAACAACCCCTCAACAGCAATTGCGCCTCTTCATCTTATTGGAAAAGCTATATTGATCTTCAAGAGAACCGAGGCCATAAAATGGCACAAAATTCTATCAGTGCAACTAATAGTGTGCAGGCATGCGAAAATATCATTGACCCAGAGCCTTTCTGAGACTGGGCTTTATTTGTTCCCTCGTGCATTGGCAAAACTGGCTTCTACTGTGTTTATCTGTGCAGGAACAGTTTACCTGTTAATAAGACAAACCCCAAGAACAGAGCCGAAATACGATTAGCGTTATCGTATTTTTCCCTCATCAGGAGTCATGGTGGTCAGTCTTTGAATGAAGAGGCCAGGGCCGACAGTATTTGCGGAGCTGCTCTGTGTTAAATCCCTGGCAAAATTATTAACACTAGCCTTAAGCAAGCAAATGCATGCACCGCAGGGCTGAAACAAAGAGAGGTCCTGCTACTGTGCAGCAGTGGGGAGGTGAAGGTGAGGATCACCACTCTTGTTCATTCAGGGCTCATTTTAATTTGAATAGTTGCACTAATCAGACTGTAGCTGTGAGACATATTACAAGAAAAAGACAGAGTTAGGCATGGGAGAAGAAGGAAAAAATAATGTATGGTTTTGCTACTTACAAAAGAATATCGATATAATAGCTTATTTCATGTTTCAGTGACTAGTATACACAACCCATTTTTTTCCTCTCCGACTGTTGCAGCATTATGATATGATCCCTTGCAGCAAGCAATCATGTGGCACTGTTTTTTTTTTTTTTACCTCCCTCTGCTTGCTGGGACAGGTAGGGCTCGGTGACACTCCAGGGACTGATGATAGGAGTGATGGCATTGTCACAGAGAAAAAGATCCCCAGGGGTATTTTCAGGGGAATGTGCTGTGGACAGCAGAATGGCCCTCCTCTGCCCCGGGGATTTCAAAGAAAACGAGAAAAGAGGAGATACTGTACATCTGAGAAATAGGCTGTGACTACAGCCTGAATGTCAGTGGAAACTTTAGGAATAAAATACCACGGAGTTCAGTCTTACCTGTGTTTTTACATTCAGAATTTAAGCCCCATTTTGTTTCCTTGGTTCTCCATTTTCAACTGGTTTTAGATTTTAGAAATTAAATTAAGGCTTTATGGTAATATGGTAGAGTGCTTCAATGTTCCATACAGAAATGACTGATTTACATTTTGTGGCAGAAAGACATCTTCCTCTGTCTATTGTCTGCTGCCGCGCTTCACAATTCCGTACAGAACATTTCATCATTACAGAGTGTCGGCACAAATCATTCTGGGTAGTTCAGGGCCGGGTAGTTTTGAAGTGTTGCAGAAAACGTGGTGGAATGTGCACAGAAGTAAAGAGCACTTCTGGATGGTGTTATTTCTGCATAAAAAAAGCTTTCAAGGTCAAGTTCTTTGGTCAAAAAAGACATTTTACCTAAAAGTTGTGACTGTTGTCCTGTGCCTTCCCTGATGTGGTTTAAAGAGACTCTTTTGGACTGTCTGCATGGGCAGACATTTCCTGTCACACATGCAACATCCGGGCGACACCATGAACTAGCCATCCCGAGGTTAGTGCAGAAAGAGCGCTGTAATAAAGGTTGTTTTATGTCTTCACAGGCTGCAACGACATATGGTATTCACATCTTATCTGTGCGGAGGAACCTTTTCACCCAGCTGACATCACTGTGGCTCAGGCTTGCATATGAAGTCTATGCTAATGCACAGCTCATTTAGAATGTCTGATTAATGGTGAGCAATTAAAGTCCAACTACGAAATGATGTGTGCCTGGCACTGCAAGCTAATGCCTGTAGGAGGAAGAAAACTCTGTGATCAACAGTTTTTCAACATCCCATTTGAAAACAAACTGTACAAATGAGGAAGTGTTTACAACCAAAACTGAAATGCAAATAGTCGTTTTTTTTTCTTTTCTAAAAATTGACAAACTAAGGTGATACCTGCTTATTTAACTAGCAAAAATAAATAAAAATGCACTTACATTTCAGTTCGTTAACAAAGTCAGAAATGTAATCATCCATTTTAATTCAGGTAACAGAATGACTGTATGAGCTACATTAAAAATAATATTAGGGATGCAATTTTAGTTTTCCTTCTGATTGCCTGTAGAAGATCTGAAAGATGCAATTTCCTGTTGGATGCATGATTTCTTGAATGATCCATATCGCTCAGAGCAGTAAATGGGCAAAAGTTGGAATGATATACATTTATTTAGGGAAAAAAACATGAAAATGTTTTCAATAAAATAAAATGTTTTTTTTTATAAACTCTTTTATCTGAGACCCATAATAAATTCTCAAAGACAAAAGAAAGAAAATTAAAATTGAACAATGAAAGGGTTTTTAAAATTGCTTAAAAAATGAAAATAACCCCCGCAAAACTAATAAACTGAATTGGTACTTTAGTTTAGAATTGAGAGATAGAGATAGAGAAAAAAAATCCTGAAGCAGACCAGGACCTGCTGGGCCATTGAAAGGAAAGGAGGGCAGAAAGAGGTTAAGGGGGGGGGGGGGGAGGGGGGTGGAAGGTGAAATTGTACTCAGTAGATCATGAGGAGTCCAATAAGCTCAATCGGAGGAAACTTTTATTGGAAAGTGATTCAATGGGAAATGAGCTCCATAACCAAAGACTATAAGCCCCTGTTGTTGGGGCTCTGGAGATGTGAAGGAGCACTACATCACCGGAGAATGAAGATCTATCGGTAATAAGATAATAGCACAAACACTTGAAAATATGATCAAGAAGACTGTCCCTGGCCAGTGGATTCAGATTCTGCTCAAAGTACGTACGAGAGAAATCTGATCTGTTGGCTTCTTCGGTCAGCTTCAGTGATGAATCATCAGAGACTTGTTTGGGGAATGTGGGAGTGCAGCCCAAGAACACTGAATGACTGGATCTGTTTTCCTGCATTTTTCTGGGAAGGAAAGCAGCATCTATTTGTGATGGCTGTGATCATGGCATGCATATGCAAAAGCCAGGCTCTGTCAGTACTAATGGGGACATTTTGGACCTCTGTGATCTGAGGAGCAGAAACCTGCAGCTCCAGCAGGACCTGGGATGACTTTTGCAGAGTTTATGCAATGTTAAAAAGTCACATCAATACTCTAAATTAGAAAGAGAAGACGTTTATTTGAAATGAACACAGTGTATCTGTGACTGAATGATTCATTCTGGTAACAAATGAGACATTATTGCAACTGTTAAACCTAATTAATGAGCCAGTTACTGGAGCACCTCAACTTTGTTCATCTGTGTCTTTATAGTAGCCAGAAAAACAGTCACAGGGACAGCAGTATGTCATCAGCCATACTGCTGTCCTCATCTTTATTTACCTCCTTTACTTTCTGTATTACCCACACCCTCTCCAAATCAGACAATTCCTACAATAGTTCTTGGACACCAGTTCAGGTAAAAAAAAGGTCGACTACTGCAAGAAGTCCCAAACCAGAACAAATTTCTTGCCTCCCAGGAGAGTTAAATAGCCTTAGGAACCTATGTTCTTAAAGCTACTGAGAGTTCTGATGAGCTGGTGCATGTATGGTTGAGAATATTTGAGTGAATGGAGCTACTTTAGAGTGGATAAATGTCTACATGAGCCTTGGCAGTATGGATCGTTGGATCATTCTCTGATATTAAATGAATGTTCATATCTTATGCCTTCAAAATGTGCAGTAGATGGGTCACATCTGCTGCCATCGGGGCCCTCAGGCTGCTCTTCGTGGTTATAGAAATGAAGCCAAGATTTCTTTTGTCTCTAATGCCATTCAGATGTAAAAATGGGATAGCTGGGATGGGATTAGTCGATTATACTCATTCTGAAGGACATTTTCAGTTCACACTGTATTCTGTATGCTGTACAACGGTGCTGGTAAAATTGTTTGTGCTTGTCTTCATGTCTTTTCAATAGCTATTTTCTTTTTCTTTTTTTCTTTTTTTTTTGGTTGACCCTGCTTAGAAAGAAAACCCTGTGAGAGAGGATAAAGACAACCAAACCTGGAACTTGGAGTCTGAGGACATGAGCGGATGTGCATGTTGAAGATCCACTGCATAGTCTTGGGTTCACATTGTATAAACTGAGGAACACCTTCTATACCACAAAGAGCAGCACCTTCTATAAGGTGTACCTCAGTTGAAAGCATAAGGGCCCCATCTGTGGAGGATTTGTTTGCCCATTAAAACAAGTTTACTGCCCTTCAGGAAAAGAAACATAAGACATTTACATTTGTTTCCATGTTTTGCTTCTATTCAGTCTATAAAGTAATCTATAAAGATTGGATTTCACACAGTGTTTTAGTTTGGGTTTTATCTGAGGACAGCCCCTTTCCTATTAAATCTGTATTGATTTACCAACACCTTCATCAAGCATTTTCCAGCATATGCAGCAGTCTCTGACCTACACATTCTTTAATATCAACCAAAGACTTCATAAGCAGAATGGAAATGAGCCAATCCCAAAGGTAATTAAACACCGAGCCCCTGCCTTATTGCGTAACACCTCCCTGACTAACAAACACCTGTGCTGTTTGAATTAAGAGGGATTTATTTGTGCAGGATATTGATGGAGTCCAACTTCGGTTTAAGATCACGCTGTCTTTTATCACTTCCAGCCGTGCATTTAATTCTTAGTGAGTTTTACTTCAATAACGGTCAGACAAGCATTAATATGACCTTCAAACATGCTATTTTCAAGCATGGCTGACTACATTTGTAAAGGCATTGTGGCAATATTGCAATAAAGTTAAAGCAGAGAGCTCTATTACTGCTGTTATTACAGCAACTGGGAGACAAAACTGAACCCACAAAATCCACAACCGCTCCTTCCTTATTAATTTTAGACGTAATGCCATTGTTGGCCTCATGTGCAATCTATATTCCATGTTGCAGATGTCTCCCAGGTCCTGCTCTCTATTCACCAGGGGGTTGATTGCACTCCCACATCAGTGCATGCTGCTGAAATTCATTTCAAACTCTGCAAACTCTTTTCCTCTGACAGTCTACAGAGTTGTTAAATATCTAATGTGAGAAGAAATTCCAGCAGGATGTAAATGAATATAGTATTTATGTGCGAGAAGGATGTTTTCTCCTCCAATAGCAGAGCATGGTCATGTCCAGCATTTTAATCCCCATTATTTCCAGCACCCGTAACCTGGTTTATCTGAAGAACCTTTGTAGATCAGCAAATTTTTCTAAATAAATGTATGTTAGGTTTTGTTTTGTTTTTTGTTGATGAACGGTCATTACATGAGTCCTCTGTGTTTCAGAGGATAAGCTGTAACACACGGCCACTTGAGAACGCAATAACATTCACATTGTTTGTTTCAAATTTTGGAAATTGCTCTCGCTATTTGCACTGACAAGACTTTGTTTGGAATGGAGAGAAGAGTGAACTTTGTTTGCCTCAGCGCACACAGCGATGAAGGTGCCTCCTGCTCCACCTGCTCATTAATCAGGGAGGCCGTGCAGATGGTTTCTTTGACAGTCGGCTAATTAATCCTTCGATTGTTTGAGCAGAAGTGCAAATCCTAAAAGTCCAAGAGGGCAGACTGGGATCTTTAGGTGGTGTGTATAGATTTCCTGAACACATTTAGATTGGATTATGAAGGGCTCTTCTCCTCATCATTTGCCTCATACATGAATGTAAAAGCTCTGCAGCCCATGGCTGGGGGATTAAACCAATAACAGTTTACCAAATCACTGACTCACTGCCTGCTGCTTGTTGGTAATCACTAAATTGATTATGGATCAATGTTGCATTGTTAATACCACAAATATCCATGTGAATTAGGAAACGCACATCCCATTCGACATTCATCAATGTGCAGCTTGAAAACGGAACACCTTCATATTGTAAAAACTATTTTCTGGTAAAAAAAAATAATAGTTTTTTATCTGTCAACTTCACACTATAACAACAAAAAAATTACCATAAAAAAGAGGAAGGGTTTTGGCTTTGTCAGTTTGTGATTAATGAATAAGTATCTAAATCTTTGATTGGAAACATTTTTCAGTCTGTAGCCATGAGGACCTTCACACAGGATGTGAAATTAATGACTGAATGATATTTGAATGTTATTTGAACTGGCTTTTCCCTGCAGATGGAACTGCTGCAGGCATCTGCTTTCAAATACAGCGCTGATGACAAAGGTTTGTGCACACACACACACCCTTTCATTTTGGGGGGCTGAAAAACAGTGTAAATGATTCAAATAAATAACAGATCTTATTAAAAAAATGGAAAATATGTGTGATTTCAACTGACCTCATTTTTCCTAGGTTTACAACTTATCAGTTTGTCATATTTCCTTTTCTTTCTCTTTCTCTGCCCATTTTGAAGTTGCAACGTTAAGCGTCCCTGGAAGCAGGATGTACTAATTTCAAGAATTCCTCTTAATAGAGACTCTTTTTTTTAACATTTTCTTTTGACAAAGTGTCCCTATTTATGCAAAAACACCAGTTTGAACTAGAATCCATATAAAGGGAAGCAATATTAAACCAACAAACACAGTAAGAATGTAAAAACAAAGCCAAGAAGGTCAAAAAGCTAACACTATCACAGCTTTTACTGTGTGTAACTTCATGTCTGATATTGACTACAACATGAAAACTCCTAACAGCCAAATAAACCTTTGTTTGAATGGCAGGAGTGTAAATACATAACCAGCATTTGTAAAATGCACTCTTTAAGCCTAATTAGGAAATACTGTGGTGTCGCTTACAGCACAGTTTGTTGGACTTTGTATAGTTCAAAACGACAAACCAACAATCAAACCACAGCAATTTAAAGGCAGGGATGCGCATCATATGTCAAACCCATAATATCCTCTCAGATTAAAATACATATTCACATAAAGCTATGTGGTTTGTCAATCTGTTCAGTCTTTGCTGACCCTAAAAAAAAGAAAAGAAAGAAAGAAAGTCTGTTTACTGAGCCTAATTCAGATTTTCATTTTTATTTTGCACAAGCAGATGCTGAAGGGCCTGTCCAGGCTGTTTTCCAGCCTCTCACTTCTGGGATAGATTCCAGCACCCCTCACGACCCTGATTAGCAATAACTGCCGGTTAACAGAAATTGGATGGATAATGTAATTTCAAGTGTGCGGGCTCCAAAAAATTAATTGAATGACTTCTGCACAATCTCACATCCCTACTTAAAAAAAAAAAAAAAGAGAGGAAAGAAGAGGGATTGTTGCGGTGCACTGTGCCCCCACCCTCCACCCTCGATCAATGAGATGCCGGTTTCCTGCTCAGAGCTGGGACCGCGCTGGCCTAGCCGCAGCAGAGGGAGAAGAAGAAGAAAGGCACTCAGACAAAAGAGTAAAGACACAGGGGACAGTGGGAAAGGTGAGAATTTTAAATGGATTAGGGCGGAGCGAACAAATCATAACTGATCCTATTTTTGAAGAACAGAGCTTATTGATTCTAGAGTTTAGAGATGAAAGACTAAATACATTTTTTTTAACATTACAAACATGATTTCAGTTCTTAAAGGTCAAAAGTCAATGAATGAAACTGTATGACATATTGTGATGAGGCTCTTTGTTGTTGTTATAAAAAGAAGGATCTGTGTAAGGTGTGGTACTGATGTTGATGGGCTATGATCAAACCTGTGACACACACACTTTTGTTGCCATGGCACTGCATGTCTCCTCACAACTCCCTGACAGTCAATGAAAATGTATAATTTCTTATATAATTGATAAAATACATGTCGTTATTTGTCAGACTGGATGTGTTTGAAAGGCTCTACAATCAATTCCTTTTGATATTGAGCCTGAGTGACGTGGAGGGTCCAGAGTCAGCAGATGTTTCTTTTCCTAGTTGCTGATCTTCTACCAGTCTCAAAACCAAGACTATAATATTTTGTGAACTCCATTCCCACTTTACTCTGTGTGCCACAGAAGAGCACAAAAGATGCGCAGAGGTGTCCCCAGTGAAGATCACCTCTATACCCACAATGAAAAGAAACCTAACTGAGACTTTCCTAGGATGAAACATGAAAAGCTTTACAGGACCTCGACGAGTAACCCACAAAACAATTTCATTTTTGGAGACTTTTACCAGACTTCTGTTTCGGCTTCTCGGAGGTTTTCACACACAAGATGTTTGGCAGAGCTGGAGTCTGTGTGTGTGGTGGAACTGTTCTCTGGACTGTGGGAAAAGAAGTAGAGATTTAATTTAGTTCAGTAATTTAAGAACCTGCTTTTTTATTCTAATTTATAACTTGAGCATCGCTGTGACATTTCCACTGCTAATATAGAATGTGATGATCCCTTTAATTTTGATTTTGACCTTGACAAAACTGGATCTGCACTCATCTGCTTGTACAACCCAACAGGGACACTCCGGAGGAGCAGAGTTACTGCAACATTGACAAACAGCTGGGTTGCCTCTGTGGGGCTGGTAAGACTTTATCATGTCCCACATAATCAGTCACACGCCTGTACACGCTGACCCCGAGCTACTTAACGACGGCTACATATCAAAACAACAGTTTGCACATTTACAAAAATGATTCATGAGTGTTCGGTAAAGAAACAACCCTGTGTCCTGTTGACATGCACGTACATGCTTCCCGTTTCTAGATCCCATGATTCATCCGGTGTTGCAGCAGTTTGTTTCCCTCTCCTGGTGTCAGTGATGCATGAAGCACCCTGAGATCAAAAATAAAATGACACCATTGCACCACGGACACTGGTCACGCTGCGTCATGACGTAGCTCACAGATCCAGAGGGTATTAGCTGCTCGTGTCGATCCGACACATGGGTGATGGTTTCAAACTCGACTAAACTGGAAACCAAAGGACTGACCAGTGTTGAGTGGGTGAGTGTGTCTGCTTGTTGTTTGTTTTTTTTGAGTGATTTTACTTCAGGAGAATCAGGTTTGTGTTCCAACAAAGTGGGTGAAACTCAAAAAATACAAATGATAATTAAAATGGTTGGGGACTCGAAATTAAAGGGATTTGTTTAGTTAGCACTAATCATTGTGATCACGGCTTATACTCGCTAATAGCTGCGTCTCATTTAACAAATTAAAGATGCTGTTGGTAATTTCATAGTGATTTTTGTCTCCATAACAACCACAACTGATTATGTCCCCAGAGGGTCTCCAGGGGGTGCAGGACCACGTGAAACTTGGCGGAAAAAAATTAAGTACTTAATATAAGTATTTAGCATTTTTCACAATGGTTTAATTAAAGTGCTTTGTGGTCACCAGTTTATCCAGCAGTCAGTTTAAATGGTTTCCGTGGTGGCTTGTGAGTTACAGGATTGATTTTATGAGTTTATCTGCTTTGAGGGAAAGCTTAGGGCAGCTTTTCACACACACTCATTCTTTATAAAGCAAAACACATTAAAAGATTCTTTGCCAAACTTTCTTCTGGCTGCACAGGTGATTTTATTACCACCTGCCTTCAGCATTGGAAGTTTGCCCACTTTAAGTCATTTTCACAACTACTTCTTGAAACCAAGAGTTTAGGTTTACAGAAACAAATCTTTTTCTGTTTTTTGTTTTTTTACCCGAAGGTACCATCAAAGGTGTTCAAGAGTACCAGATAAGGGCACCAGATGAATCCATGTTTCTGAGCAGGGTGTCTGAGGCCCTGCTTAATGGCTGTTTTGTTCTTACAAGCAAGAAAAGCAAAAGAGGCGAATGTGAATCAGCTTTTAATGTCTGATTACTGGCTTTCAGTGTCTGCAGTATATATAATTAATAGAAAACCACCTTTACATACTGATTTCGACATCCATGGGAAGTGTGAGAACAATGCATGTGCTTGAACACTGCCTTTGTGCTGAGGTCTTCACAGTCTTTTGTTCATTCCTGAGAAGCTGATGTGGAATTCATAAGGGGTTCAGAAAGCTCTGCTTCAGAGAGAAAAACACTGGCTGTGGTGGAGAAATGGAGGTGATTCACAGTGGAACATGTGATCGCTCCACAGAGAAACTAGACAGTATTCACACGTGTAGTTTGTGATGGTTTAGTGTTGGAATGACCTCTGATGTTTCTGAACATCCAGTGCCAATATACCCTCCATCACATCTGTACAGAAAGAAATCAAACATTCGCAACAAAAGAACTGATGATCTACTACAGTATTAAAGAGGTGGCAGAATTCAGGGGAGAGATTGAATGTTGAAATTGTACAGGAAACACCGAGGTTTTGACAGCTGCACACCAGCATTGCACACGAGTGTCATCTCTATTGCACAGAAAACTTTTCTAAATGTTCCTATGAGAACTGTCCTGACAACTGGTAAAATTAATATCAAACAAGAAGGGTAGTAGATGAAAGAAAGAAAAAAAGCTAGTAGCTTAAGTAGCTTTTTTCAGGAATCAGTTTAATTCACAACAAACAACCACAAGGCAGAAATTTCAATGGTAACCACCTAACGAAGTTTGTGTTTGTTGTTTTGTACTACTGGATAATGTCTTGTCTCCTGGACATGGCTGAGAACATCTTGACCTTTTGACCTTCTTGCGAGTAAATGTTGCTGACATTCAAGTTAATTTAATGTCACATTTTATGCCATGAAACAAGCAATATGCCAATTCATGTTGTTTAAACAACACATATATAACTAATATCATAACTGACAAATCAAGTAAATTTGTGTTCTGATCAGACACTATAGAAAAGCATGCACACTTCAATAAAAAGAGAGACTGCAAAACTAAAAATCGCAACATCTCATAATGTATTATACAATGTCCACAGCTTGTGCCTCTTGAGGAATAATGCCCAGATGTTCTTTATATTAAAGATGTGAGCAGGGATCCTTTTTAAAATTCAGCCCGCGGTGCAGATTTAACCGACATGTGAGAAGCTTGCAAAGTTCTCAGTGTTAACAGTGCATGAACAAAGAGGACACAAAATAAGTCTCAGCAGCCAACAAGAGGATTTCCATAATGACTCGAGAAGCCGGTGTGTTTAAAATCATTGGCAGTCAGCAAACAGTCGAGCCAAAACATTCAACAGGATCCCCGAGGTGGATTGGAGGTTAATGCTGATTGTTCGAGGATAAACACATTTCTGACTGTGAAGGGAGGATGAATTTGAGGCAATCGGTGTAGCTCACCAGCTCCAGCCTTCTGACGACATTGATATTACAATACTTTGTTCAAGTTTCAAAGTGTTACCCAGAGAAAAGGGGGTCTGCACAATAAACAGGTAACAAGGATCCAAGGAATACAGGAATCACATGCTACTTCAGGGAGGCATCATTTTGCTAGTCATATAATCAGAACAAGGATGGGTTTCTTGCAGTTTAGGTGGCAAACACATGTGTTGATTGGTTACCTTTGGGCACAGCATGACAGATTAGGAGGGACCTGAAATGCACAGCATTGTTGCCAGGCCGGGATGACAACCGCAGGCAAGGCAGCGGGCTCCACAAACCAATATCCCCCCAAGTCTGTCAGATACAATAAGATAAGCATTGGGAGGGTGACATGATTGTGTTTTTCCTTTCTCCATGCTGCCAGTGTTAAAGTGAAATTCCAAAAGGACACATGAATTCTGATCTGAGCATAATCTAGGGATCATATATAAAAAAATCAGATCTGGTCTGAAAAGTAAAGACATTTCTGTATTTAGACACCTCCACTCCAACAGGAAAAGAAACACAGAAGCCAGAGTTTTTCATAATAAATGCAGTATGACTCACATAAAATGGTATGTTTCCTAGAACAAAAAAAGTCTGATTGTATAAAACTCCAGGCCCCTGTAATATTATAGGGAACACTCTTGTAATAGTCAACATTTCTTGCCAAATGGAGGTGTAATCACAGTGAAACACACCCCTTCATGTAATTTTCACTCTGAGACAGCAGAGTTTTCATGACAGCCATTGCCCGAAATGTCAGCTCTGACCAAGTTTTGATACTCGATTGGGTGGGTGTGAGAAGGAACTGAAATGTGTATAATGTGGATAGAACTTTGAAAATGGAGAAATCTGCCCGCAGACAAGCTCAACAAGTGAAGCATGCAGCTGTGTATAGACAGGAACTGTGGTCCCCTCTTCTGATTATCATTCCATCTCAACAAAGAGGAAGCAATTTATCCCTACCAGCGATAGAGGAACACCTGCCCACTGCCAAAAAAAATAAATAAAAAAAGGTGGGGGGTTAAAATGGTTATCGGAAGAGAGAGATGATACCACACACACACTTTTAACCATTTCAGGGAGACTGTGGTCTTTTAATAAAGCATTTGCTGTAGGGTGGCACGGTGGTGTGGTGGTTAACACTGTCACCTCACAGCAAGAAGGCCCCAGGTTTGATTCTCGGTTGGGATAGAGGTTGGGTACTTTTTGTGTGGAGTTTGCATGTCCTCCCTGTGCCTGCGTGGGTTCTCTCCAGGTACTCTGGCTTCCTCCCACAGTCCAAAGAAATGCACGATTGGGGATTAGGCTCATTGAAAACCCAAAATTGCGATTGTGATAGAGAATGGTTGTTTGTCTGTGTTAGCCCTGTGATTGACTGGCTCCCAGTCCAGGGTGTACCCTGCCTTCGCCCATTGTGCTGGGATAGGCTCCAGTCCCCCCACGACCCTCAGTGGAGGAACAAGCAGTAGAAACCAAGTAAGAGCAAACGAGCAATTGTTGTGAAGCTAAACACAGAAAAATCTGATCTGCACAAAATATAGAAGGAACAAATAACAGTCTTTCACACACTTATTAAATCCTTCATGTCTCCTTTGGAAGAAAATGTGAAACACAATGTCAAGATGCAGACAAAAGGTGACAGGTTTGTAGACAGCCTGATCTGATCACTGGGTTTCTGCCTTTGCTGACTATAGCGACATTGCCTTCATATTTAAAAGCTGCATCTCCATGCATGAATACCAATAAATTGAACTCTATTCTTGGGAGTAACTCCTAGCTGAAGGAATAAATCTGGGAAAGTCTCACATGTCACACGTCTTTATTCCATTTTAGGCAGCACCTGCTCTGATACAGGTTAATGCACTGAGATATGACTTTATTGTCTGATTTATGCAGAGAATTGGGGAAAGAAGAAATTATAGAAATTAACCTAGGTGCTCTTAATATGAAATTTCTCTATTCTGTCCATTGTCCCCCAAGTTGTTTAAAGAGACTAATCTACATCTTGCTTAAATCCTGGCCCACTGAATGAGCTGTCAGGGGTCTTCCTCTTCAAACATAACCCCCCCGTGGGGGTCCTAGATCAAAGATGAAAATGAGCTGAACGATTTGGAAGTCTGGTGTGCAGTGATTTTCAGGAAAGAAGTGCCATTCATCAAATTAACAAATTTGCTTTCCTTTTCCCACTAGGCACCGGAGTAAATTCACAGGCACTTAAGCCGTATTGCACTAAGGGGAGGAGTCAAAACAGAGACAAGCTCAGGGAAGACGCCGATGCTAGCATGAACCAATGCTTAATTGATGGACTCTCACTCCTAATTAAACCCTCTTAGCTTTCTACGTGCGAGGTTGTGGCAGCTGGCACAGACGAGGCCCTCGCTGTGAGAGGCGACGTAAATTTCGGGAATATTGCACCGAGGCACCTGCTAATGCCTACACCTGTCGCTGCTGGAGTCATACCGCTCTCTGCCAAAAAATTAACATCTTCCTGGGCTATGACGCAACTAGAGAGCTTGATTCTCTCATCCCCAATTGAAAATCCCTGGTGCCTTGAATTTGGTATCCATTTTGAAAATGAAATACAGCATTGTTTGGTTCTGCTAGGCAGACACCTATCCCCTCTGTACTAGAGAAAGAAAGCACAGGGAGATCTGAGAGATTTCCCTCAGGAACCCCATTGTGGTATTGCCTTGTAACTATATAACTTAATATCGCCTCAGAGTCTCTTGAGGGAGATCCAGCTACTAAAGCCAAAAAAAAAAAAAAGTGCGGGAAAACAAGTACAAGTCAAACAGATGGAGACCAAGAGCAGGGAGTGGAGAGACGGAGGGAAGAATAAAAAAAAACAAAAAAGGAATACCCTGCACACAAAGGAAGCATTGCACAATGCCTCCAGATAATAATAGCAACATGGGAACAATATAAGGCTATCAAGTCATTTGACGAGACAATGGGATACAGTGTGGGAGCACCATTTAGCATCAATTTTTAATGTTGGTTCAATAAATGATTCTGTTGTCTTTTACTGAAGCATGCGTAACTGGGGCAGGCAGCGCGAGCATCCTTCGGGACGGGGAAAGATGTGCTTCTTGTAGGATACCTCAGTTACATCCGTTCTTCCAGTTACGCAGCTATGATCTTACACAGTACACACCAGACACCCCCTCCTGCCCCCCCCCCACACACACACACACACACAAACACACACCCAATATTATTTACTAACCGGTATCTCTTTTTCTATGACTGTGACTATGTCAGTGGCTAAATAGATTCCATTTACAGAGAAACGATTATTGATAATTACTTATGAGGCATTTCTCAGCACAGCTGCTGTTGCCAGCCTCTGATTAGCTCTGTTGTTCATCTTAATGGTGCTCTGTTGCCCACAGTGACACTCCCATTGAATGGGAAATTTGCATTGTATTATAAATAAGTGGGCGTGTGTGTACTTGGAGGGTAACGTCTGACACCTCATAGGCACACCTCATCTCAATATGTTGATATTGTTCATGATCGCTGTCTTAGTGGTCGTTTCGGTCTTAATTCTGCAGCTTGGAAGAACAGAGGGATAATGGAGGACATCGCTCTATTTCAACCACGAGACATGCGGCAGCCAGAAATTGCAGAAAATTGATTGGAGCAGTGAAACAACTTGTCATCTTTGTGCTCGCAGATAGCTTGATAGATTGCCGCTGTGGACACCTCGATCACCTGAGCTGTCTCAGTGAGCTACACTTCATCACTGTCACAGAGGCTCAAGATGGTCAAAGGCTGCTGTGTGCGCGACAATTGCCCATTGTCTGCGTCTTCTGTCGACACGCACACAGGAACGTGCTGATTCGTGGCGCTAATGTTGTCTCCAGGAAAAACTGAACATGTAAAGAGCAGGCAAATACAATCGAGTTTGAATTCATGACATAACTGAATGGTGCAGTGGCCATATGTAAATGTTTACAATAAAGCTGATTGTATTGGAAATGTTCCATCACTTTGACTGATGTTCAGCTGAAGAAACACGTTCTATAATCCATACAGTCTCTAAATGCTATCAATTAAAGCAAACAGACTGACATTTCAGCGTTCTTTAATTAACCAATGACTGGAATGCAGTGTGAAGTGCACTCAATAGATCTTAGAAAACTTCAGTTACCATAGGCATCGACCCATTATCGATGCAGGACGTGTACTTTTTTTTTTTTTGTTAATTCTCTCGAGCCGTGGTAATGTTTTTCATTTTCACAGATTGATCTGGCATATTTACATGACGGATTACCTTGTTGTGATGAAGGTGGCCAAATTTATTAAATGTAACAGTGTTCTATTGACTTCCCTCTGTTACACGATACCATATGGATTCTCTAAAAAAAAAAAAAAAAAGGCCCTGATTTTCATTATGAACACAATAATTAAGAGGCTTCTAACTGGCTTGAAGATCGTGCTGTGGGTGCTTTTGCTATCGCAGCCGATATGATTCTGATGTAACCCAATCATGACTGTAAGAAAACATAGATACCCATGTTTACTCCCAACAGATCTTTTTTCTTTCTTCCATTTTTAGACTCGGTCATGCACTTCACCTAAGGCAAAACAATTGATCCTGTTATTTAGCGCGAGGTAAATCGCGTCTTTGTCTCAGAAGAGCCAAATCATCATGAGTGCACATGTGAAGCTGAGCCCCCACAGGCATAGGTTAATGTGTTGTAAGCAGGAGATATCAAAATGATAATAAGCAGGGAAGAAAACCACAGGGGCTCAGCGTGTCTCCAAGTGCAGCGCTACCTACGGTGAGATTAAAACAAAAGGTTTGACATTGATACCAGGCAACCTTTAGATTTTCACTTCAGTCGCCTTAATTTCCTCTGACCCACAAAGTATTCTTGGTGTCAGTCCTGTGCCGACACTGAGTAATAGTGCATCAAACAGAAGGAGGCTCGAGCGAGTGCAAAGTGAAGTGAATAGGTAGCAATAAAACTTAAAAAAAAGGCCATTGATGCATTCTCTCCTTCCACCCTTTCCCAAAGGCCAGTGTCAACAACCAGAGGTGGTGATTCACGGGGATAGAGACGCTGCCAAAAATATTTTTAAACTGCCGAGTTCCACAAATGCCCAATAGATCCGCAGTGACCTCTGACGTATGCTGCCTTTTACATCCTGCATTGTGATCGCATAATCAGTCTCTGTTGTTTAAATGACAAGCTGTCAAGGTCTGAAAATGGAAATAAATGCCATATTAATCTTCCTCAACCAATCTGTTAGAGTCAGCTGCATCATTATTTAAATATGTCCATCAAGGATTTGTTTGTAATAAATGAGAACAATTTTCTCTGTTCGCTTGTTAGGTTCGTCAACCCTTGAAAACACCAATCCTTATATTTTAAGGCTGCACATGCCAGAAATGTGTCTTGTTTACATTGTTTTGCATTGTATTTAAAACATATATGATATTAATAGGATTTGCTCTGCTGGGAGTCAAAGACTTAACCTGCTCTCTCTTAAAAGAAGTCTTTTTTTTCTCTCCTTTGCTCAGCTTCAGGGGCTTTTAACCAGGCTTCACCCGCTGCAGATAAGGAGCAAAGGGCAGGAGATCACACTCTGGAGCCCTGTGCTTGTAGACTCGTAACATAGGGCAGTGGTTCACTTGAGGGGTCAGACCTCCGAGGCTGTGCTTGGCATTCTGCAAGCCATCAAGATCGAATCCCTCTAGTGGCTGAAGTAATAAAGGCAGGAGCAAAGGGCAATTTTAACAGTGCAGCACGGAGATAAATCCATGATGTCCTCCACCCATGATACCGTTCAACAAGTACTTTTACTTCTCTATGCAGCCTCTTCTTATCTCTATTCTATTAGGATCTATTTAGAAATAAAATGAGCTATACAGTTGGACCTCTACTTACGAAATTAATTGGTTCCGGAAGTTGTTTCGTAACCTGAAAATTATGTAAGAAGAGACGTGTTTTCCATGTAAATGCCCTAATCTGTTCCAAACCCCCAAAAATTCTGACATAATTTTTTTATAAATCATAAAAATGCATCAAAACATGTAACAAATACATGTTACAATTAGATTACCGCATAATAAATGTAGAAATTCAGTTCAAGACTTTTCCAGGAACAAAATGAACATTATTACAGGCTAATCTTACAATAGCTGTCATTACTAGCAACAAACGTTAACACTTGTGGTAACAGCGCCATCTAATTAATACCGTACCGATCGTCGAAGTGTTACGGTCATATTCTTTGGCGAGATCAACCAAACGCATCCCTTTTTCATGCTTTTCTATTATTTCTTGCTTCGTTTGTATGGACAAAAAAGCTCTCTTCTCTTCTTTTCTTCTTTTTCACTTTTCTCCATCACTTTCCTGGGGTCTACAGCGAATAAAAGTTAAATGAAGATGACGCTGGAATACACACACCTGTACATAGTGACGTCCCTCCTAGCCAATGGGATGACAGGATGTTACAGCTACAAGTATGTTTACGTTCGCTAAACTCCGTGAGCTATGAGTAGCAGCAGTAGTGTATTTTTGCCTTTCGTATCCTGAAATTTCTTTCGTAACAAGAGGAAATATTTTCCCATTGAGACATGTCGCAACCTGAAAATTCCACATGTACAGACGTTCGTAAGTAGACGTCCCACTGTAATTAGTATTGTCAGCCATCTAATAATTTGGAACTAGCCTTTCTCAAACATATTTATGTCATAGAAACTCTTTTCTTGTAAACTATGAAGAATGAAAAAGGTGATGAAACACATTGTAATGCATTCTGTGATTTAATGTTATGTTTGAATTCCACACAGCTTGCAGCACCCAGCCTTAACTATGTAGGCACTTTTATTTTTCATCTTTCATAAAAATGCAGATTGAAATGCAACAATACGTGCAGCCTGTGATTTCTGGTTTTGCTTTAAATTGTGCTGCCTGCCGAACTCTTTCTAACAAATGAAGAGCTCTCGAGGGAACAACAACAGCAAGAGGAACTCTTAAACAAGAATTTTTGTAATAGTTTCTTTTCTGAAACAAAGGAATCATGGCAGCAGACTCTATTGCAGTGTTCACTCGTGGACAGATGGGTACTAAAAAAACAAAAAAAAAAAGAAAAAGGAAAAAGCACGTCATCTCACACAGGAGCAGACAAAAGTGGTGACAGGATATCACCATGCATATCAACGCCAGTCATCTAAACTGGGTTATTTTTTATAGAAAAGTCACACAATGGGGAAAAAGCAGACTGTTTTCACATTCATCCATCAATCAAAGCAGCAGACTGAAGATCCCCAAGCTTTGTTAGTGTGTCAAATAACTGGAAAGGTTTGGGTTATATATAGGTACAGAATAACAGATTGCCTGCCCAATCAGATTTATGATATAACAACTTTCTGGAATAACCAATGATGCTTCAGCAGAAAACAATGGATTGTTGACTGGTGATGGAGATTTCAATAATGTATGCAAGAATTTTTATTAATGTGAGTATTTATTAATTTGTTAATGTGTGTCCTCATATTGCTGGAACTCACAACTTCACATAGCTGCTTTAGGGTTGAGATAAGGTTAAAGGTTGAGGTTAGAACAGTATAGTTTAGGGTTAGAGTAAGGGTTAAGGGATGGTTGGGATGGTTAAGGTTAGGGTATGGAGCTGGGGAATGTATTATATCTATGAATGTTCTCACAAAGGTAGCAGTACAAAGATGTGTGTGTGTGTGTTCTTGTACATGCCATATAGTGACAACAGAAATAAGCTGCAAAGTGAGGACTTTTTGGAAATTGGGGACATTTTGGTTGGTCACTATAATTTCAAATGGCTCTCCTAAGGTGAAGTTGAGAATTATTTTATGCCAACTTCGGGTTAGGCCAATGGTGAGAGGAAGGTATTATGTCCATTTACATCCTTACAAGACAGACGAACAAAAGTGAGGGTGTATCTGCCATTTTCTTTTTAAAAAACTGCTCAAAACGGGTGTCTGCATGTGTGTCTGCATGTTAACATCAATGCACAGCAGTCCAAGTGTGTATCTCCTGAAACATTTTTGCCTAAAGAAAGACATGATCTGAGAACTCATCATATCATACTTGAATGAATTGAATTGTGAATTTCTTAAATGCTGCTTAGGGAACATTAAACACAGAACATTGCTGGTTTTAAAACAGCCAGTGTTGTTATTCACGCCGTTCATGATAACAACCCAAAAATGTCACTGAGATAAATGACTGATATGATATCTTACAGTTTAGAATTATAGTTTAACCTTAAATAAATTTCCCTGACTACATGAAATGCGATTAAAAGTGAAAAGGGTGGATCATCTGGACCTGGTAGTGGCAGGTACAGTAAGAGGACTGTTTCAGCTGTGTGAAGAGATTCCATTAATGAATCCGCTGTGTTACCAGAGCTGGTAAACTATCGACTCAGCAGGGGCTGAGGAGACTCAGCGGTGGAATGGTTTTGAGACACCTGCCGGCTAAGACAATGAGGGAGAGAGGGCCAGATCCTCCTCCAGTCGCTGGGAAATATTCCACTTTAAGGAAAAATGGTGATCCTGGCCCTCTAGAACTGTTGCCCGGCAGGCAAAAACAAAACAGTTAAAACCGTTGTTTTAAAGAGGAAACACAGGGGTTATGAGGCCATGCCGTGGGTCTCTTTTGTCGCTGCCTTTTTTTTTTTTCAGTGAGATTTCTTTGAATGTCCTTGCAAAGCTTTTGGACGTCCACTTCTTCTCTGATGGGATTTTATTCAGGATTGCTTAAAGAACTCTAACAGCCACAGCAAGAGCTGTCTGAAGTCCTGCTTGAGGAGGAGCCAGGCATTGTTCACGGCGGGATGGTTCACGTGCCAGCGTTTGTGAATATGCTTTTACAGCGGCAGAGTTTCAGGCAAAACATTCTCATTTGTAGCCAAATAAAAGTCAGTTAATGTGAAACTGCAGCTTCTCTAAGAATATTTTAATATTTTCTCATGGTAGAGAACAATTAAAACAGTAACAAAATCAATTCTTAAATTGCCAATCCCCCATTTTATTAACGTCACGAACATGTTATGTGTAGCTTTCAACTTGGCCAACACTTGTTTCTTGCTGCCCTTTAACTTGGCAGACAGAAAAGAAGCTCTGTTTTTTTACAATTCCAAAGTTTGACGGCAGAATTCAGCTTTACCCCCTGCTGCTTCTGGCTTAGTCTCTGAACATGCTCACTATCCATATTTAAACGGTCTATTTGTGGTTTATATGCACACCCATGCTTTGATTCCATCGTTCTGTACTTCACATCTTTAACTAGATATACTTAAGTCTTTCCCTACATATTTTCTTTTCCTTCTCAATGATTTCAATTTCTCTGATTCAACTATCTTTAAAAAAATACCAGCAGAAAAAACCCAACTCATCTATTATTCTCTTTGCATGTCATCCTGTCAAATTGAAACCAAGTTGGTCTTTGGTTCCTGTTATTGCCATCCAGTCTTTTGTTAATTATGTAGGAAACCTGATTTTACAAATTTCTGATCTTGCAATTTCTAGACTTATTATATCCAAAATTCCTGAGAGGCTCATATTTATTTAAACTTAGAATCTCAATTAATAGTGTCGTTCATAAGAGCTGGTGAGAAACCTGGACCACATGTATGTTTGCAGAATTCATATCATCACTATCATCATCATCATCATCATATTTGAGAAGATATGATGAGATTATCATATGTCACCTAAGGAGAAGATTATCTATAGGTTAAGAGTGTTTTTTAAATGCAGGCTGATTATCAACAAGTCCGAAATCAACAACTTTTTGCTTGTTAGGCTCATCCCTCCTCTGGTCTCTTGTTTTGCATTCATTAACGTACATTTAAACAGCACCTTCAAATCTCATCTTTCAGTCCCCTGCAGCTCTGCACTTTTGGCACGATATGTTCACCACTTAGCATCCATTAGCTACACGAATTTACAGCACAATTGCAAACATTCAGGTGCAATGCACAGAAAGATAAGATTGTAAGAGTGATTGTAAGAAGAAATGTGTTGTTTTGAACAAATAAAGGATGTCATGTCTCAAGTGCGATTTGAACAAAGATTTAAGTCACGTCTACTGTGTGCGTTGTTCGGGCCTCCCTCTGCTTTGATGCTGCTAATTCTCCAGGATGATTGCACATTAAAATGAAAACTTTAATTAGGTAATATGGTATGTTTTTTCTACATTTGCATGCATATAATCTTCACAGCAGGCTGTTAGTGACCTTGAATAGTGCCCTTCTTTATGTAGAGTAACTGCTGTAGCTTTATTGAAGCTTTGATAATATTAAGTTTCACAACCCAAATCTGGAAGATAAGGATCTCCTTTTATTATTATTAGTTTTGTTTTTACTAATTTTTTGAAGTAATTAAAGTGAATAGTCAATTTGAATGCAGTTATATGGTCTATTTTCAAATGATGAAGTAAATGGCATATTTTCATACTGTGTATATAATGGTGTTCTCATTCTGTTTGCTGTTCTAATTTAATGTCTGTCATGACATGATGACCGTTGACTGCCCCCTTCTCTATCTGTATTAACTGGCAATTAAAGCAGTATTTTCCAGACATGCTCATTTATGAGACAAATGCTTGTCAAGTAGAGATTACAGACAGTTGATACGCAGCAAACAAACCGACTGACATTATCTCTCTAAGCTTGTTTGCCCTTTTCTTAATTATTGAAGTGTTGAACCCTGAGGCTACTGCACTAATATTTGGGAAGTTCTCTGTGTTTTATTCTCCTGGTCATTTTTATAATAACAATAAAAGGCAAAGGCTAGCATTGCTGTCTTAAATGTTGGCCTCGGGTCAGATACCAGCAGAAGCGGGTGAAGGCTTCATAAAAAAATAAAATGATTGCCTCGCGGTTGTTTGCCTCCATGGTACCAATCAAGGAGCAATTTCCATCTGTGTCCAGCCAGACTGGTGGAATCCTTCTCCGAGTAGTCCATCAACAGTCACCTGGAGCTTAGTATCAAAAAAAGCAAAGTTGTCTCAAATTTTTAAAACAGAAACAAATGTCCTGAAAATTGATACAATATGATCCACTTTTTTGTCTAAAAAATAACGCCGAATAAATTCAAACAATAAACTTTAGCAATTTCCTCAGACAGAAGTCATATTTACAAAAGAAGCAGATGGGGGGGGAGGACATGTCTTTGGACAGCAGACATCTGTGACATCCCATTTTATCTTAAATGCTGAGTTATTGCTGCAGGATGGATAAAGTCCTCCTTTGGTGGTGTCATTTGAGTTCTCATATTTCTGTTTTGGCTGTCAAATTGGGCAAAAAAGAACCGATTCAGGCTGTCAGGCTGGACTGCGTCATGGCTGATCTGTGAGGTTCTGCTGCTACAGTCAGTAATGGTCTAGATGCCTCTCCACACACGAAACAATATTTTCAGTGGCACCTTGATGTGCTGCCACTGATACCTGCGCTCAAATACTTTAGTGTGCAGCCCGGTGTTCCGGCCTGCAAAGCTGACCTTTTGGCACCACTACTGGTCCTGGCAACTAATGTCACATTTCTGCCGTCCGTTTACACAGAAAGTGTTTTTTTTTTTTTTTTTTTGCTACTTAAATAGTAGTGTCACCTTAAAGCAATGCTGACTACTGAACAGACTTTACTTTTTTTTACATTTGGTTCTCTTCCATTACATTGTGTTAACACATCCCAATAAAGAGTGAGGTGTGGATAAGCTCACAGCTTACTGCAAAAGTGTAAAAATGAAATACTGCATCCAATGCAATATTTGAAATTTCTTACATACTCAAACAAAACCCAACAAGTATATATATATATTGAAGCACTAGTGTATGATGGCAGCAGTTTGATGGCTTTAGATGGACTCATATATTTGATTATGTCAGGTACATGCATGTAAATGTCAGCGGCCTAGCGTGCTCATGACTGAAGTCGTGCAGAACCCACGGAGGCTGAAGCCTGTGTGATTTCATGAAGAGCGCTGTCACCTGTGCTTGCCGTAATGTCGTCTAAGAGACCTGCAGCCCCCGCTTGCAATGTTCTCCTTAATAATTTGTTGCTTAATTACAAAGTTGCAACACCTGCTGCTAGGATGGTGTCTAAAGCCTCGGAGAGCCAATTAGTCGATTCCACAGTTTAGGGGCATCCTCGTGTTAGCAACATTCACGGAGGGTACATTACAATGCTCTGTTTGTGTGTGCGCGTGTATGTGTGTGTGTGTGGGTGGGTGGGTGGCTAGGTTTTGGCCGCATTGAAGCAATTTGACTGGTATATAAGCAATATTTGACTGTTTTTTAGGAATATAAATTGAGCATTAACATTAACATCAGTGTTAGGCTTTGACAAAGCAGATGTTAACTTTTCCCTAATTAGATCCAAGTGTTCCATCATCACACTCAGGGAGGATCTAAGGTATCTCTGGCTCTCAATCCAAACAAATGAGTCATGTAAATGAATTGAAGTTAACATTTTGTGAGGCGACATGTGTCATTGGTCCACCGTCCCTCCACATGTAGCCATTGGTGGTGCCTTACATGTTTTTCATTTTGGCTGCTTGTGGCGACGTGCCCATGCCAACGGATGGGCTAATACCTAATTTATGATGAGAGGGTGGCTTAATAACATCCACAGGCGTTCTTATTTCCCAGCTGTTTTGCTACTCCATTTTGCTAAACTAAATGGTTTGTGTCGCTGTTCATTGGCCCCAGGGGTGGCAAACAGCAAGGACTCGATTTTGATTTGATGAGCCTCGGGCCTTGAGCCGCAGATTGTCAAACACTGGCCTTTGGTATTTCGGGGGAAAACAGTGGCGGGACTATTGTTTAAATCATTTAAATTAAACCACTGTGTCCATCCAGATTTTGTCCCATGTGTTTTGTTTTATAGTATTTTTCATTGATCTGGATTGTGATAATAAGCCAAATATTTTAATTAAACTAAGTAACT
Source organism: Lagocephalus sceleratus (assembly GCA_911728415.1). Classification (NCBI taxonomy): domain Eukaryota; kingdom Metazoa; phylum Chordata; class Actinopteri; order Tetraodontiformes; family Tetraodontidae; genus Lagocephalus; species Lagocephalus sceleratus. The sequence goes on along the minus strand of CAJVRN010000017.1, from coordinate 6,916,748 downwards.
AAGTCTTATTATCTGACATTTGTATTTTCCTCTCTTCAAAATTAAGCTTTAGTTGATGAAGAATTCAAAGCCCCAGACTTCTCAGACTGGAAAGAATAATCAAGGTAATCATAATAAAGAAAGTCTGGAAATCATAATAAAGCAAATTGATGGGTTCAACAGCTGAAGGACATTTGAGTAGAACAACAAAATGCACTGCCTTCACGAAAGTATCTTTAATCACAAAAAGAGTGGGATGACTCAAAAGAGGAAGATTGGTTGTAAAATTCAGAGTGATATTACCAAGGGTGAACAGACAGGGGTTGTAAATATCCAGCTCTTGAACAATGAGAAGATTTTCCTCAGCAAGAAGTTGCAGGGCCCTGGACCAAACACAAGAAAGTGTGATTGGTCCAGGGCTGAAACCTTCTCAATGTGTCCTCAAGAGGAAGCTGGAACCTTCTTCTTGAGGAGACATCAAAGAACACAGCAGAAATGAAATACATGATGAAGACAGTTTTGGAGAACCTTAACATGTCATACATAGACAATGAGAGACAAATATATTTCTGCCGTCTTTAAGGACATCCTTGATGAGGGCCTGTCACTCATTCAGGTGACCTGAAACTGAAGCTGAGACACACTGGTCTGTTCCCTAGCAAAACCATCTTTTAAAATGCTCTGCACACCCAAGAAAAAGTCGATTTATCACTTGACATGTATGCAGAGTGACAGAAGAGGTGGTGGTGGGGGGGGGGTCTGATCAGTGCAACTACCCATACTTTAACACCCATGCAATAAATAGACCTAAAGGGAAATGTTATACAACACTTAAGTTCATTCGTTTCAGGAACATGCTCTCACATGAGACCGAGGCCAATAAGTCCATCACCCTGGGAACAAGGAGCCTGTACATGCCCGCCTCCCCAGAGGAGGTATTATACGCTACGTATCTAGTTATCCAGTCTCACGAGGAATTCAGCTCAATACTGATTCTGTCACGTGTGAGATTTGCTCGGATACTGATTTCAATGAGATTTTAATGAGATCGGCATGAGTATAAAACAGGAAGCTTATTAGCTTTAACCTTCACTGCAGCACTTCAGAGGCTGCATGGAGTGTGACGATCCAAGCAAGAAAAGATGATATTTATTGTTTAGAGCACAAATACGGAGTGTCTCTTTTAAATGTTGCAAGGTGCATCGTTAACCGAGCCGGCTAATGCGTTCCCCAAAAAGTGAATTACAATGAAGCAAAGATGAAATGCAGATTTAGATGCAGGCAGCCGATTGAGCCATTGCATGAAGAACACAATATTTGAGGCTCCTTATTTATTTTCATTTTGAACTTGTAAAGCAACTGGAGCTTTTTATTATTTACTAAACTGTCGTAAAAGTGAGTACATATGGATGATAAAATGTACACGTGCAGAGTGACAGTGGGGGGACATTGGCACGCTCTGGAAAAGCCAGATGATGAATTTTTAAATGTTAATCTTTGAAGAACCAGCAGGAGTGCACTCGTCAGTAAAATGAGGGGCTGCCAGGAATCTGCAGCAGGATAATTAATTGTTGAGTCTTTACAGAGGGGAGGAATCTACCGAGACACATTGTAGATATTATACAGCTGTTAAATTGTGAGCCAATTCTCTTTTTTTTTACCCCACTATCCCACTTCTTTGGATAGCCTTTGTGTTTGTATGTGTGTGTTTGTATGCATGTGTGTGTGTGTAATGATGTGTGTGCACATTCTTTCAGACCCCCCCGAAGCCCATGTGTGTGAGAGCCAGATGTTGCAGCTGGAGGATTCAACCTTGTTGACAAAAAGAAATATCAGTATATCAGTTCCTCTAGGCTTTTTTGCTCACTTTGTTGTGTGCTGAAACCTACAATTATTGATATTTTAAGCTCTTCTAAAAAAAAAAAAAATGTTACCTTAAACTGTGACCTTTGTAGGGATTTTGTTTCAATTTTTTTCAGCATATAACCACTGATTGTAATTAAAGGTAAAGAATAACCTGAACAAATCAATCTTTTCAGAACAACGTAGTTTACCAAAGGTTGAATTTACTAAAGATTTAAAAGCCATAAAATCTTTCATTTTCATTTTGTTTTTCATTTGTTGCACATGTGCATAATGTAAATGTGGGGGGGAACATTCAGAACTTGCACTCATTTTTTGATGTTTGACTTCTTGGTGGTTAATATCAGTAACCCATTCGAACTAAATAAGCCAATTACAGCACAGACACTGCACTCTTGAAGCCTTTATCTCTAAAACTGGCTCATATTTAAACTGAATCACAATTTGAGCACAGCTGAGTAAAACTATTTAAGGTTTATAAGCTATTCCATTTTCTAGAGCATAATTAATTCTTGTAATTTGTTGATTTTAGCATATTAGTTTCCTGGTTTATAAAACATGAAAACATGACCTTTAAATTTGGCCACAATAATTCTTGTCATTATATCACACCCATTGTTTGGGAGTGTGCAACACAAATCTTTCCATTTTTATTCTAGCAATTAACCCCTGTGGAGGCCTAGAGCTGCCCAAGTTAATGAAGTTGAGCTTTCTGCCCAGGATTAATTAGAGCTCAAACAGGAATTCGGGTGGGGGGAGGGTGTCTAAATAAACAATGTAATAAATGACGCAGTACGTGGTGTTTAATGCGCAATTAAATTGGGACTGCCTTGGGATCAGGCAAAGCGCACATGAGTTAGTCTCCTTAAGCTCGCTTCATATATCATACCTTCAGTGTTAATAGTGAAAGCCAAGCTAAACAAAGCCCAGGACGACATTTAGAACACTATAGCTAAACAGGCAGACATACTTTATGATAAGTCATTACCAGCTACACAAATAAACCACACCTCTTTAAATTTGCCCTTGAGCTGAGAAACACCAGATGGTACCGTAACGTTAGAATTTTACTGTCAAAGCATTTAATAAAGTGAAATACTGTGACCACCCAGGATCTCATTTTAAAAATAATATTGTATATAATGTGTATTTTGTATGAATATAGTTATCTGATTAGTTAGCTGTAGCTTGGTCACTGTGTTGAGTGTTTTTCTTGCTTTACTGGAGTATTTCACACTCTTGTTTTTCTTGTTTGAAAAAAACCCAAATTGTTACGTTTTACAGTGTGGCTGACAAGTAGTGTAATAACTACCCCTTTTAAAATTTCCCATTCTGTTCTGATGAAAGAAATTGAAAAGTTCTGGCCAGGTGTCACTTCAATTGATGTGACTTCCAGTCCTGGCACTGTATCATTTTCCAAAGTGTGTCACGCCACCACGCCGGCACACCTGTGATGTATTAGACCAAAGATCGGAACCACGGGAAGGTATCACGAGTAGTGTGGGCTCCCATTCAACACATTTTACTAGCCCGTGTCCTCACTTTGGAAGTTACCTTCACAGTTCTCTCAGGCTTCAGCCTGGGCTTCTGCCCTGCACCTTAATACTACTTTTGCACATCCAAAGTCACTGGCTGTAGCTACCTCTGGGCTTCACACACTCCTCCACTCACACACCAAGAAGCAACTCACACTACTGTTACCAGCCAGAAGACATGCATCAACCATAATCTGTGCATTTTTCTGCTTCCACTGTGATACATCTTACTGTTGTTGTTTCCTTTTTTGTTGCAACTCAGATAAAACCCTCCTGCTTGTGTTTCAGCACATCTGTGCCATTTCTGTGGGAGAGCACGGCCTCAGACTCTAAACAGAGCTCCACTTTAATTCACTCATCACATGTCGGTTCAAACCGGCAGTCAAGAATCGTGCCTCATGTGCTGCTTGACAGACAAGTGCACGCGGTGTGATAGCAGCATCGAAGAAGAGCAGGAATAAAACACAACAACATGGAAGACAGGCAAGACCAGGCAAGAACTGCATCTCTGGAAATCCAGGACAGCAGCGATAATAACTGTTTCTTCAAAACAATCACATATGATGTAGCTTCCTGAGGCCTGGAGATGCACAATGATCCTGGAAACATTTGTTATAAACACTTGTAATCTGTTAACCGTTGAATCGAAGCTTCACATAAGAACAAAATCTCGGTCTCACAGAAGAAGAGCATTCATGTACTAATGCCTGTTACATTGCAACATCCCAAAAGCTCCCACTGAGCAGGTTGTTTTCATAAATACGCCTCAGTGCAATATATACACTCATAAAAACAACAGTCATAATGAACTGAGCAGAAATAAATAGGCTTAAAAGATATAATTAGTATGGATAACATGAGTAAACAGATTCCATATTCAGCTATTTAACAATGTAATTACTGCAGGGAAGGAGCTGTTATACAGCCAAGTGGTCCCTGCATTGATACTGCTCTATCTCTTCTAGGACGGCACCCGTGTGAACAGGCAGAAGGGAGGAGGAGTGAAGTATTTTACTGGTACTGCTGAATGGAGCTTCCACAGAGAGACGGCAGCGGAGCTCCCGTGATTCTGGCCCTCGTCTCCTCTGCCCCCGACGGCGCCTCTTTAGTGATCGGGGTAGCATTTGGGATGTCCACTTTCAACCTATGAAGGAAATAAAGGCCCCCACTGCTTTCCACAAGGCCGCCACAGTGCTGGTGCCTGGGGTCAGGCGGGCGGCAGGTGGACTCTTAAAGCTCTGGAAGATTGTGCGAGTTATGACAACACGCACTAATCTGTCCACTTTTCCTTCGATTCCAATGGGAAATTCTCTCCTTCTGCTGTGTTTTTCCCTCTTTATTTTTGATGGGGCTCTCTTTGAAGTCTTCGCTATCAGAGGAAAATCTGTATTCAACAGCTCACTTTGAAGCACTTCATTTGACAATCTGGAGGCACAAAAGGCCTTTCCGAGAGAAAGGTGCTTAGAAAATCCACAACATGCACCATTTGTTAGGGTTTATAACATTTCCGCTGCACACATGTCCACGGAAGATTCATGCACATTCACTTTCCTCAAGAACTGGCTTCCTATTTTCATACATTTTAATCATGCTAATCGTGATTGAAACTGTGATTGACTAAAATTGCTCAATGTCTGCTCAGTTGCTTCTAGTAAAATGGACTAATTGTATTCTCCACAGAAGGATAAAACATCTTTTGACACACGTCACCATGCAGACAGTGGAACCCTCAGTGGAAGTGCCATAGCCCCGGATCCATCATTATTGAATTTCAGTTCACAAATGTGTTTATCCATATTCATACCAGACTTGTTGGGGCACAAACAAACACGTCAACAAACCCCCGTAAGTGATTCACCCTTTTATCCAGACGCCCCTCTTAGAACTGATTCAAACTGGATAAACTGGTAATAAATTGGTGCACTGCAGATTCAGGCCATAGATATAAATTCTTTAATCAAAACTGCCCTGAAGCATTTCCGCTGTTTCTTCTGAGCCACACTGCGCTGCAAGTCAACGCCAACTTCCTGCTGGATAACGGTGTTGTGGACTTCCTCCAGTTACAAGCTATGAGTTATTCATTAGGAATCATGTCCCTTGGCTACAGAAGGCAGAATATTCCTACTGATCAATGTGGCTCGTTGGCAAACACAGAGATCATTCCTGCAGTATCATGTGCACCTCACTATCGTGAGTCCAATCCGATTAAAATCTGATTAAAGTACATTTTCTGATTTTCTAAATCTATCTATCATCTGAGTCTATAAATACAATAAATAAATAAAATGTCAATTTAGGCATTTGCCACTCCATGAACTTTGTGTGAAAAATGTTATCTGGATTGGGGCTTCAACTGGATCAAGGTGGATCAAAACTCTAAACAACATCCTGGCCCTCTCGACGGTAGGTGATGGACAAGAACCATTGATTGACTTTGAGTCTTTGGCAGAAGTTTCTGTTCCAAAGCACTTGCAGCTTAAAGTAACTAACCACAACTGTCACATCGGTGATGATTGGCTTGCATGAAATCACCCTTGTCGGGGCTTTTTGGAAAACATTCGACACGCTTAGCAAAACGAAACCAGTGTTTTGATTAATGTAATTGTAGTTGTACTACAGCCCAAAGTGGTGGATGATCTGATGACCTATTGAGCATATTTTTAGTGTGACAATTGTTCATTAAATGGCAGCACATTTATCAGTTTTATCCTCTAATGCAGCTGAATTCAAAGCTGTGTCCATACTGAATGATAAAGAAAACCTGTAAAAGAGATCTCCAATGTCCTCCACAACTGCAACACATCTTTTTATAGGTTGAAGTAAACTCATAACTTGGGCCTAAAGTGATTCATGATGAAGCTAAACCTTCACCATCTGGGCTGTTTCTTGGATGTCTCTGAGGGAAATTTACACAATCAGCAACCCACAAACAACTGCAACCTGGCAACTCTTCCTAATCTCAGGATACACAGCGCATCCTTTTGAAAAACCTGCCCAAGAAATTCAATCTGTTATATCTCTAGATTTACATACATGATTTAAAAATGAAAACTGTTTTCAAAGTGTTGTTTGCTTTCACTTTTGATGATGGATGGATGGATGGATGGATGGATGGATGGACACCATGGAACATCAACAGGTTGGTTAACCAAAGAAAAAAAAGAAGAAAAAAACATTTACTCTCCAAATGAGTCACATTTAAAGGAGACCCTTCGATGGCACCACAGAAGCAATAAGGATGCGTTCTTTTTTTTTTTAATTTCTATTAGTCTCAAGAGGCCTTTCCTCTCTTTGCATCACTCAAATTGAACTGAGACTGCAAAGCTCAATGGCTGGAAATGTGTATTTTTCCAGCGGGCAAACAGTAAACTGAGGAAGTTTTTTTTTTTTCTGCTTGCTTTTATTTATGCAGTGGCTTTTTTGACCTACCAGGGAGGTTTTGGAAGCTGTTGCAGAGAAAATTCACGCTAGCGCATCGGGTATGCAGAATCTGACCGCAGAGGCCAGTGCAGGAAGAGCGGGGCGATTCCTCCCCACTGATCAACGTTCACACAACCATGTGAGGAAGAGGTGCCACTCACTGGAATCAAACCTGCATAAATACATTTAAACCTCATTTTTAAATGTGTTACTGCTAGGGCTGCGACACTGATTCATTTTAGTGTCTAACCTAGATAGACATGGGGCTGTGCAGACAATGTGCTGCGTTAATGGTACCCACGCGACACAATCGATTAGACATTCACTTTATCACGTTTTAATCAGATAAATTATTTTAATAAACAGCAATCACCATAAAAACCTAATAATGGTGTGGTACACCAGTTAGTTCTGCTGTAGCCCTTGTTGTGTGTGTTCATTTCATATTGCTTTTGCCTGTATTTACTCCTGCAATCACATGCCTCATTAGATACCTCATGCAGCATGACCGCTGTCTCCACTTCATTCGCCATGTAAACACAGAATAAAAGTCTTGTTGGTGTTACTTTAAAGTGGAAATTAATGAAGTCAAATGTGTATTTTTAAAGCTTTTAATTGAGGTCGTGTAAATACAAATTTTCATCAGAAGTAACCAAAGAATACTGTCATTACAGCAACATGGATAGCTCTAGTCTGTGCTGTGTGACCCTTTTGGGTCCTCAATGCAGGATTGCAAATATCAATCCTTCCTCACTGTCCACTTCTCAATCTCTGTCTAAGCCCCAACCCAAGATTGGCTCTGATGCTTGCTATGACACTGGCTTTATGGTGGCAGAATGGCATTTATTCAACAACAAAGAAGGTGGCTTAAGGAAGGTCTGGCCCTGGACCTGCACTGAGACCACTGACTGAATTTATTAATGGCACCCTGAACAGCCTGATCTACTCCCATTCCCTAATGGAAACGCAAATAAATGGTTATCTTACTCCGCTGCTCAAAGGTCAGAGTAAAGCTCAAAGCAGAGCTCAATTTTAGCTATAAACCACATTTAACTACAGCGGGAGTTGACCAAAGAGCTGAATGTATCTGTCAGGATGTACGGTTCAGACGACTGAGCCAGAGAGAGTAAATAGAACTTCAAATGGGTCTTCAGTGATGATGAAGTTTGACCAAAATGAACTGCAGAAATTAACATTTTTCTCAGTGACATTTCCATAACATGCCTCTCTTTTTTAATCGTCCCATATTCCCCTTTATTTGTAAATATTTGCAGTTATTGCCTGCAACTCGGGGTCTGTCTAAAGTCACCGTAAAGACAGCCCTTACATTAGCTTGGATGTATTACTGCTGTTCATTTAAAAGCCCTGAGGACTAACCAGTGGTGCAGTGTCTGATCGAGCAGGCTGGACCTTCAGACCTTTCATGACAGAGAACTCCGAGCTGTGCTGAAACACTTTGATGAGGCAAGAAAAAAAGCCGCGGCGGAGGCGAAGCAGCACTTTCACCCCCCCTCACCCCACCACGTGCTGCCCTGCCTCTGGAGGGTGAACACAGTGTTACTCGAGGCCCTGAGCTTGAAGGGGATGCACAAAGTACACCCACTCTTCCTGCCCAGCGGTTGCATCTCAGTTGGTGTCGCAGTAATCTGAGTGACAACATGAAGCATTGTGACCCATTTGTTCAGAAAGATAGGAGCATCAGTCGTTGGGACCTTCAACAGATATACAGGCCAAGTAAAAAAAAAAAAAAAGGAAAAAAAAAGAGCACAGAAAGAGGCTAAAAGGCTCAGTCGCTAATAATGACACACACACACACACACACACACACACACACACACACACACACACTGCTGAAGTCTCGGGTTTCTTCTGATCTACTTTGCTAAGAAGATACAGAAAGATTTCATAAAAGTCTCAGAAATATCAGCCCAAGTTGAATATGGACTTCCAAATAAAATCAAGTGAGTTAACAAAAACTATTCCTGCAGTCGACGTTTTTACAGGAGCACAAATTTTTATCTCAAACTGAGCAAACACAAGTACTTAACACATCCAATGTATCCTTTCCGTGAGTGACTTGAAATGATTTAATGCTGATTACCCATGCTGAGGAAAAAGAGTTGAAATCGCAGCAGCACTTACATGTTTTAATGTAAAAAGGAATACCTTTCACCTTGAAAGGTACTGTTATATATTCATTTATTTGATTATTTCATGTTGGATTTCATTTGGCCTTGTTTAAAGAGAAATCTTCCACATCAGATATGTACTGCATAAAAAAAAGAAAAAAATACGGTTGTCAAGGCCAACGGTCCCCTTGAATTTAAATCCCTGGATCTGCCAGTTATCCCGATGTGCAATAAACATAATGCAAGATTAAGCGGCATTGATCGGCTTCTTGTCAGCTGAAGTAATAACAACACCACCGCCAATGACGGAACTCTGGAATAAATATTTAATCACATAACTTTAAATCTTGCTTTTTAAAAATGTGTGTGTGATACAATCCCATTGATTAAATGTGCGCTTAGGCACATATTAAAGGTTTTTTCTTTAGTTCTCAAATATGTTTGTGTGTGAATGTGAGCATATTACTAGTAGAAGAATTGGGAAGGGGCTGGGTTGTGCATTATTATATATATACACATATATATAAATAAAAAAATATTTTCCTCGCCCTCCTGGGTGGTGCCTCCTTCCTTAGAAGGAGTCCTTACAAAGATAGTACATGGATGTGTGTGTGTCTGTGAGAAAGAGAGACGAGAAATAAATCAGAAGCAAATGCTACATTAGATCTCATACCACACTATATTAAAAGTGACCTAATCATATACAGAGTTAAATTATGAAACTTGATGAGCTGCCGGCATCGATCCAGATGAATCTTTAATGTTTTTTCTTTATCAATTTGGAAGCATCCCGATACAGGTTCAGTGGTATTGACCGATGAAAAGAAAGTGGCTTCACCCTTGAGGCAGGAATGCATTTTATCAATGAAATGGGACACAATTAGCTGTGTGTCCGGCCAATTATTGACCCACAAAGCCCTTTTTAATTGTGAATAAAATTGTATTTTATCTCACTTGGTAGAATTTCCTGACATTAACACTTACAGAGCGGTTTTTGAATGGCCCCTGCCCCAGGTATAAAGGATGCCAGAGCTGTCAGCAACAGTGCATTGATTTAACTATTAAAGTCATAATGTGAATATTTGTCCAGAGTTCTTTGACACAGCTGAATTAACTCTCCCTTTCATGGATTTCAAATGTTCAATTCCAGACCCCTTCAGTTTGAACTGTTTTTTTTTTCTTTTCAAAGAACCAGTCTAAATAATTGACAGTGAATTTGACTTACATTCCTTAAATTGCCATAGTTTTCAGACCTTTTGACCTTTCTCCTGTTTTACCATTGGCCTGTCCCCTTTGGACAGCAGAGGGGAGATGTAACTGCTGCATGTCAGACCAGAAGTCTTTTTTCATGTTATTTGTCTGTAGGGACCATCTCCCAGTAATGCACGACCAAGGACATATTTGCATCTTATTAAAGCTAAGACGGCGTTCCTGCTTGTAGGGGAAAAAGCATAAACAACATAAACAAATAGGAGAACACGCAGATAATTGCACTGATGACGGGAAAAGGAGAACATGGCGGACTTGCAGAACGCCCTTGTGTTGTGTCTCATTTACTCTTTTTTATACTTGCCTGCTTTTGTTGTTGTACAAAGTGGAGCTTGCAGATGTGTTCTCCATGCTTGTAGCCTACCCAGACTGTTCTCCAGACAATCAAAACAGAACGATGCCTGACCCTGACAAGGAAGTTAAAAAGATCTTTTACTTCTTTTGCCAACCTTTTCATGATGCTTTCACTTGCCCACAGCTCATTAAACATGTTGTCTTAAGTTTCCTTGTGTCGGGTTCTCTCGGAACAGCTGCCATCTACTCTTTTACCGCAGTGAAATTACAAGCTAATATAAAAATCTCTGATAATGTGCATGTTATTCCGTGTTTTGAATGGACTTTATTGGTGCTAGCTGTTCAAATTGTTGGCATTAAGACATGCCACACACACAGTATTCACATGATGCACGAGCTGACAGGAAAAATTCACTGATACAAAGAAGTTAATGAGCACACGCTGATACACACTCGCAGGCATTGCTCAGTGCTTGACACCGTCCCCTTTCAAAAGAGAACATGAGCTTATAACTGGCCCTGAACCACTGAAGTGAGTATATCCGGCTCCCCGAATTACACTGGCCTTGTTGTTTGCGGCTGGGCTGAAGTCTGCAGGGACTGACTTAGAGTAATGCCTTGCCCCATATCTCCCTCAGCACTCAGCCAAATGCAGCTACGCAACAGCGGCCCCACTTAATGTGATCTTCCGTGGCTTTCTGAGGTGAAAGTGGCAGAGAGACAAAGGGCAAAGAAAGACTCAGTTGACTCATCAATGCGCACACGCACGCACGCACTCAGCGTTGCACGGCCACGCTCCAAAAATAGTTGGTGGCTTTATGTGTGTGTGTGAGGGGAGGGCACATTTAAGTGTGCCAGCAGCTCTGCAGTCTTGAGCATTTCTCAAAGATGTCTCTCCCTGCAAATAAAGCCTGCTCACTGAAGTGGAGGAAAAACACAAGAGAATCAATCATACAATTATCCAGATTTCCTCTGTCACCTCAAACAGAGAAGAACTCTGAGTCTGACCGCTGTGTTAGTGCGGGGGTGGGCGAGCATGACTGTTCTCATCAGCGCAAACTTCATAATGGGCAGCATGGTTCCGTCAATCCTCCCAGCTGACAGTCGTGTTTTCCGTGGCGAATATGAGAGGCTGAGCAAGACGCAGAAAGAGATCTCAGAACGGAGCACCCGAACAGACGAAAGGAGATAATTTGCTGGAAAACATCAAACTTCAGCAGTTCTCCATGGGGTCTTACACCATCCTCTGCCTTATTTGATCACCTTCAAACCAGCAATTGTTTTTTTTGTTTTTGTTTTTTTTAAATGAACTTTCATCAGTCTTTTTTTATATCTAAACGCTTTGTGGGAAATGTATGTGGGGACATTTAACTAAAGAACAAGTGATGGCCTTGTCAGTAATATTTGACCCGTTGGGTAGAAAATGTTGTCATGATAACTATGACAAGGCACCGAGGCTTTCAACGTAATTATTCACTTTCCTCACCCATGTTCTTCTCTTTTTCCTCCTCCCCCACACCTACTGTTTCATGTCCTCCCCTTTATATACATTCAGGAAAGTTTTTTTCTCTCTCTCTTTTTTATGAATCTTCTTGAAAAGGTGCCCTTGGGTGAAAAGACATATTACGCTCACCGATCACGTCTTTAATGATAGGAGAAACCTAAAGTCTGACTCTGCCCGTCTTTCCCCTCTCAGACGATGCAAAGGTTCTACATCATTAACCAGCCAGCCTTTCTCGTATTGATCACCTCACAATCCTGAAATATTCACAATCTGCTCACAACAACAAAAAAAAAAAAAAAAAAAAAAAAAGAGGACACATTTGGGAGTTGTTTGCAGTATGTGTGTACAGCTGCAGAGGCTTTATTGAGTCTAGTGGACTCTCAAAGAGTTCGGAGGTGGAGACCTCCAGACACTTGGAATTCATCAGAAAACCATGTTGTGAATGCAGACTAAGGAGTCTGCGGTATTGGAGTTAACTCTGTTAGAGATGTTACCCAGTTTGAGGAAGTCTTCCCAGTCCAGAGATTTTCCGTAACTTATATTTTTTGATTTTTTTGTAATCCACATTTCTTGTTTAAATCATTCATTGAACCCACTACCTATCATTCATACAACATGTAAAACAGTTATAACGTTGCCATTTTCCTGCTTTCCTCATATGTATGAAGAGTAGAGGTCAAAAACTGCTCGTTTCCACACAGGAAGCATAAAACAAACTAATTTTTGTTCAGGATTTGATTAATGAGTGTTGATGACTGATTTTATTTTAATTAAAAGACTTTTATTGGTATAAATTGGGACAGATTATGTAAGGTCCTGACCGGCCAGACACACTCAGGGTATCAGCCACAGTTTGCCTCCGACGTGTGCCCCTTCTCAATGTCAGAGCCGCTTTATTCCTGCGGAGATGTGAGCCGATTAATATCTGCAGCCTCCTAAGCAGGCGATCCAGGACATTAGCCGTGTTCTGTTAAAGGCCTGTTTTGTGTTTGTGCGGGGGATGATTGATCACAGGCAGAGAGGGGACAGCAGAGTAGGGACATCCTGGTGATATAAATCACATCTGATAGAGGGCACATAGATAATTGGTTGTCTGGCCCCATAGTCACGAAGAGCGGGCGACTATCTTCTAGAGGGAGATAAACTAAAGGGCAGCGCACAATGATAACAACATGCTTGGCTGTCAACAGATGAGATGCAAAATTACCCACCTCCCATCTGCCCCCGTCCCTTCCACCCATCCACTGTGTCTCTGTCCCTTTGCCTGGAGCTCCATAATGGTTCCAATCAGGAGAGGAGAGGTTAAGTGGATTGAAAATCACTTGCCAGAATGTTTTCTGTTTATTCCTCCTGCTACGACGTCTTGGTAAGCATTTCAACCGCAGGGGTCATCTGTGAATAGATTTGCTGCGGTTGACCGTGGTTCGGCTGGATCGATACCGAGACGTCATCAAGGACTTATAACATACTGGCTTGTCAAGATGCTCACACTTAGAGTTTCCCCGTCGTCTTTCCTCACGTCTTCCCGCCCTTCTCTATCTCTTGCACATTTCTGTAAGGGGTGTCAGCCCCGCTCAGCACTTTTGGAGATAAAAGAATTGTCTGTGCTCATGTGACACACATACACGCACACACACACACACACGCACAGAGCCAGTCTTGATTAAATAGCCTGACAATGTGCCAAATGTACCACACTGTTGCCATGGAGAACAAACTGACCTTGGATGCATTGTGCTTCAAGAGTTGCCAGGAAGATACTAAGTGTGCATTTCAGGGAGGGTGAGGACAAAGTATACGCCACTTCAAAGAAGGAGGTAACTATTAGAAAGTGTGAAGATGTGTGCAGCTGCTCCCTCTCACACCAACAATGAAGGAAGAATTTTGGCTCGAGTTTGTTGTCTTTATTAGCGCTGGTTTGTCCGAACCACCGTGCTACTGGAAAGTGTGGCATGATCTTTGTTCTTGTAGCTAATGGTGACATATTTATGCTAAAGTTCGGCATTTTTCTCACAATAATTGAGGCTATTTTCCATTCCCCCCTCCAGTTCTAATCTGTTTTTGATGCCCGAGCCTCCACTTCCTGGGGAAGATGAATAACAGCGGGCGAGGATTAGCAAAGCGGTGGTGCAAAATGCAATGAACTTGCATAAAAACGCATCTGAAAAAAAACCTGTGCATTGGATTAAATATTTCCCCGGCCTGTCTCGTAATAACAGCGAGTGAATACAGAGCAAACAAACATGTCCTGAACTCGTGACGCAGGTCTTGAAAATTCCCCTCCTTTCGAGTTTCACAAAGCATATTTTTAAAGAGAAACCGACTTGAAGTTAAGCTCTGCGGCACATAAACACGGCACTTGAAAGCATCTGAGCCAAAACACAAATACATGCAGGTTGGGGGGCATAAAGAATTTAGCAGTCATGTCAGATCCATCAACTTTAAATAATGCAGCCAATTAGCATACAGTAAATACGGTGTTAATGCATATTTATGTGCATGACATCTTTTATGCACCTTATCTGTCAGACTGCACACTTTATAATGCATTTCCCCACAATGCAGGAAACGTGGCATTAGGAAAACTGTGTCTTCCTACTGTATTTATTTTAAATTTCCCACAAAGAATGCATGAGCCTCAGCTGCACGGAACAAACAGAGAAAACAGATGCAGTGGTCTTATCTCGAAATGAGAGCTCCTTCTCTCTCTCTGCGGAGTCCTTTGTGCAGCTGAGGTTTTTGTTGTTCCCCGGGCTTTTGATAAGGCCTCCTGCTCTTCCTGAGCCAAATCTAGAACCTTACCGCAGGGTCCTCAGGTGGGAGTAGGCTCACCTGCTGCTCTGTGTGTCCAATTTTATCATTTAGAAGCACACGGGGCAAGAGACAGATGGAGAGAGGGAGAGAGAGAGAGAGACACGCACACACACACACACACACACACACACACACACACACACACACACACACACTGAAGCTTCATATTTCCATACATTGACCTTCAGGTGCTCAGCTGAACTGAACTGTGGTATTTCACCAATTGTCTCAGTATGCAGCAGGCAGGCATAAGGGAGAAGAAAAATGCCGTACTTTCGCGTTCAGTTTTTTTCTTGTTTTAGCGTTAGCGATCTTTTATGGGTGTGCTTTGTTTTAGGAGAGTTCACTCAATTTACAAGTTTCCCTGGAAATGAAGACATCAGTTGCAGGACGAGAGCCGGCTCCATTTATGGTCATCCGCATCATGCTGGTCTTTTGTGTGTGGCTGCTAATTGATGGGCTGTTTTGCTCTTGATTTCTTTTCGGGGGGAGGGTGGGGATGAGGGTGCAATCTTTCAGATGTATGTTCATTTACGATGAGGAGATTGCTTCCTTTGCCATCATCGTCCACCCATTAGCTTTCCACCAGCACTGAAGGAAATAAGCACAAACCCAATAACTTCCCCAGGTAATAGGCTGTTTGTGCTTTCCCTGAGTTGCTATTCTCTTAACACGGCAAGTTTGTTATTATCATCAGACAACAGCAACAAAAATGTGGATGGGGAGAAGGGTTTAAGTTGCCTGCTGCATTGCTGTCAAAGAAAAGTAAGACGCTCCTTGATACCCTAATTGCAAGATCACTCATGAAGTTCTCGGAAAATGCTGTTTTAACACACTGCCTAGGAGTCTGCAAACAGTAGTATACTGTAGATTGTACAGCAGTATATCAAAATCAGGACAAAAAAAAAAAAAATCAGTGCCCTTTTCAAGTTTGTGCATCAAAACAGAAGCCAATCAGTTAACTGTGAGTCACTGTCACACTGGTGCAGAACATATCTATTTTATTTATTTACACACCTGCCTGCGCGAATCGGCCCTCATCAACACACATGAGCATGTCTGTACTTCTCCTCCTTGGGGCCATATTGATCTTGCCCAGGTAAGTCCAAGCATGAATAATCAAAACCAGCTACCTTCAGCCCTTCCTAATCGATAGCTATTTCGACAGTGCGGCTCCAAGCTTCAATTCAATATAAATGTAAAGTCACAATAGATACACCTGACCTCCCTTGTTATGACAATGCCCATCTGAACATCATCATAACAATGGCTGGAATCGATCGGCCCCGGCTCTACACGGCGGTGCGTCTGCTTACACCAATTAGCTGACTTAAGGTAACAAGTCCTTTATTGCCATTTATTTTCTCGGGAGCATTGGGTTCTGTATCAGCAGCAGAACTGCTGAAATATCGCACGATTCTGATTCTCTTAAAAGCTGCAACTTCACTCCCAGTCTGGTGCTAAACGGTGACACACAAGGTTATTAGGCAGAGGCAAGAGAGAGTGTTTGTGCATTTAAGCGTATGCATCATCATGGGAATTATTTAGTCCATGACTCAAATTGCAGATGACCTTCTTCCTTTTTTAAGTACTCAAAGCTCACTACAATTAAGGCTGAGGAGTGTTTGTGCTTATTCCATGTCCAGAAAGCTGTCAACATGATGCCTAAATACCACAATGAATAGTGAATAGATTTCTCTTTGGCCAGTTATTCAGGCTTAAAAAGAGAAAAGGGTGAACCTTCATTACCGATTTTGACTGTGATTTTGAAAGTTTAACCTTGATCTAAAGACAGCTTGGGAGATTGCAAAATGTTGAAACCTTAATAAAACTAGAGCAGAGGTAACTTTCTTAGCAGACATGTATTTTGTATCCCCATGCAAAAAGGAGGGCATCAAAAGTGTAATTAGTAATAGCTGAAAGGCATTCAGCCTAGCAAATACCATGACACCGGTTGGTGTTTGCTGGCTCCTCGTTGTGCTGGCTGGGACTTTTAAATGAGCAGTCATCATTAATGACAGAGGAAGCACCTGTTCTGGCCCTGTTACCTCTAGTCTCTCATGTGTGCACTGAAAACTGCCTGTGCAATGATAAACACTCACATAAATCAGAATGCGGTATTTGGTGGGTTTGATCCAAGACCATCAAATTAG
Source organism: Lagocephalus sceleratus (assembly GCA_911728415.1). NCBI lineage: Eukaryota > Metazoa > Chordata > Actinopteri > Tetraodontiformes > Tetraodontidae > Lagocephalus > Lagocephalus sceleratus. The sequence continues at coordinate 6,899,788 of CAJVRN010000017.1, read as the reverse complement.
TAAGATTCTAAAAAAAAATGCAGATCTTATGAAAAGTGTCTAATTATCCACTGAAGCCTCCTGTCAAAAGTGAATTTCTGCATTCAGAAAAACCTTCCCTCTCGAGCATATCTGCCAGCCTGTCATTACTTTTCTGTTGCACTGCAGCAAAGATCTTCAGGGAAATTGCTTGCAGCGAGTGAATTCACGCCACAACATTTTATTGATGTTGTCAAAAAGAAGGTATTTGGTTTGCTGCAGCAATTCTAAAGGCATATACAGCAAAGCAGGACTGTTGGGGAAAACATGACTACTTTGATTTTTCAATTTGCTCAGGTGATTAAGAATATATCTGTATGTTTTTGGTCAGACTTGAACATTGCTTCGTTGCATAAGCTTTTTTGTCCATGTCCAACACTTTCTGGTCTGTTGGTCAAAATGAGAGAAAGGAACAGTTCTGGTCTGAGGATTTCAACCAGTAATGCAAACAAGATTTTTTTTTCTTTAATGAATATGCTATTTTGTATAGTCTTGATATTATGGTCCTAATGTTGAATAGTCAGTTTACTCATAAATCATAGTATGTTGTTCCCATATCTTGTCAGTCTGCTCTTCTGTCTGGGAATCTCTCCTTGTCTTGAGCAACAACTACAGCAAGAAAAAATAAATAGGAAATGATTATTTATCCCCAGCTGTGCGGAAATTGAAGTGGTCAATCGAAAATGTTTTTCTTCTGATTATCCACTCCTATTACCCCTATTGTTGCAACCTGGACATGTGTTGTGCTTTTGTCCAGCACTAAATCAAACCATTTGATTAGTTGTTAAATACAAACAAACATACAAATTCTGATATGTGCCAAAATACCAATTTATAGTCACTTTCACTTCCATATATTCCAGTTGACGTATTATATTGCAGGTGATATGTTATGATTCTTTTCTGCAGGTTAACATGGTTGTCTAAATCACATAAATGTCAAAATGAAATGTTAGTTATGTGCTTGGGTCAGAAAAACTGAAGTGTTGATCACAATTAGACTATAAAGACACCAAATCTGAACATATACAGTATTTGCCCCACCCATCTCTTCGGCCAGGGAAAAATATTAGAATAGCTTCACATAAGTGGACTTTTGCCCAGGTAGCTGTGGTTGTATGAGAGGAGATACCAGTATACACACGATACTATATTGCATAACAGTGGGGTGAAAAGGCAAAACAACCATTTTGAGACACATTTACAGACTACAGCAATTGATTTAACATTGAAATAGTTCCTGAAAGTTGCAATTACAGGGAGGGGAGGCACTCGCTCGCTTTCTGACGCTTGTTCCTCCACTGAGGGTCGTGGGGAGACTGGAGCCTATCCCAGCACAATGGGTGGAGGCAGGGTACACCCTGGACTGGACGCCAGTCAATCACAGTCTTTGGACTGTGGGAGGAAGCCGGAGTACCCAGAGAGAACCCACGCAGGCACAGGGAGAAGATTCAAACTCCACACAGAAAGTCCCAACCTCCATTCCAACCAGGAATCAAACCTGGGGCCTTCCCGCTGTGAGCCGACAGTGCTAACCATCACACCAACGGGGGAAGCACTCCAGGTACGCAACTATATGGCACATGGAGCAACATTTAATGAAGCAATGGCCATTTTACTACTGAAATTTAAAACTAACATCTATTGCATGGTATCTCTATTTTTTGTAAATCAGCTGCTGCAAAACCTGCAAGATACAAAAGTTTACCGTCACTGATTAATCAGTATTCAAGCAATTGAGGAAATTTCAGATTTGATGCAGCAACTGCTGGGTATTTATACAAGATAACATTTGCATGATACACAAGGCAATTCCCCAGTGCCTTGCTTGTTATGCAAACAGCATAATTTCTGCAAAATAATGAGACATTGGAATTTCTTCTCGAGTAGCTTCACAGAAAATGATTCCTTGTTTTTATCTGTTTGCCCTCTCCAATTTCCCTCTTGGATGCTCACCATCACATTCCAGACACGTCCCAAAAAAAGCTCAGCCACACACAAAATAGTCCCGCACACAAATTAATTATTGTCTGCATTTGACTAAGAATAATTTGATTTTGTGAGCTGAGCAACACTTTAAGAATGTGTAAGGGCCAGATCAAAACAGGTTGGATGGCCCGCAAAATGAACACTTTTTCATTTTTCTTCAGTATCACATCCAGGCAGGGTGGAGGGATGAGGAGTCGGATCACACATGACGGCCATTTGAGTTCAGTAAATGTGATCACAAAAACCTTTCTATAGAGCAGGGACTTATAATGAAATTAGGTTGTTTTGTTCTGCAGAAAGTGCAGGGTTATAGAGATTTACCAGTTCTTTAGTCCACAACTGTGCGCTATATGTAATTCTATAGAATGAAGTGTAATTGACCTGTCACAAATGTGAAAGAAAAACCCGATTACTAATTTCCTAGAATTTAGCATCTTTGCTCGGTGCACCACAAATCCTCCACAATCCAGTTGATGCCTTGAATGGCTTCTGAAGTAAGTGGCATGAAAGAGTAATATCTCCTTCCACCACTGTGCACAAGCACCTCAAGTGAGAACCATGAAGTGTTTGTGAGTGAGGGATTTGAGTCTGCTCTTTTGACAGGTTTAAACCCAGCCATCCAATCTTAATCCTGAGGGCAAAATGCTCTCTTGCAAAGGATTCAGTCATCTGCTTTCAACCTCTGACACTGACAGGAAAATACAGACTTCCTGACATCGCATACGCTGCTGCATTGTACTTCAAACGTCTGTATCCCTGTAATGTGAACTTGGGGATATTCGCTTTTAACGTTTTTCGTTTCATTTATTGCAATTCTGTTCAAACTGAAACAGCACTTGTTTTATTTTGAGCTATTTGAGGCTCACTATTGACCCGGTCACAAACACACAATATGTTGGTGTAATTAGTACACAAACGTGGGAGGGGTTTACAATGATAGGACACATGCTTGTACCAGCCCTTGTACAGAGTTTGGTAGGAACCCAGAAAACATCTCCTCTTGTCTCTACCTGCAAATGCTGAAAGTATTCATGCACATGCACCATTTATTTTTTTGTTCCTTTCCAACAGCAGCAGACAGCAGCAGAGGGGCTTACTGCAGCTGATATGTGCTATTTTATGTATGCTTTGGGTTTCTTCTTTTATATTCACCAGGGTTGTTAGATTTACTTTCAGGTTTCATTTTTGTTTTGCTTTGGGTTCTCTTTGGGATTGCCTTTCTTTAATCGCCCATATCATTTTATATCTCCATCCAACTGCACTAATTTAGTGTATCATTGCAAGTAAATATGCTCACGTTTGCTTTTGCCAATTTTTTTTAGTTCCACAATAAACCTTCTGATATTTTCCTGTGTGTATCAGTGATTTTGGCAGCCAGGGCACCTTTTATTAATACTCAGATAGTCTTATTATATTAAAAGCTATTATACAATGCAAGTCCATAAAATTCAAATGTTTCAGCATGCACAACAATGTGCGTATATGGCATCACTAATATTAAAGAAATGCAATAATACAGCATCTTAAATATAGATGGTGCCCTCCCTGCTCCCTCATATATGTGGGACATGTGTATACTGTATGTTTTAGTACAGTTGGACTAAAATTAAACACATTTGTCAAACTCAGTTGTCTGTTTCTAAATTACACATGGGAGTTAAGGAGATGGTTTATTTCCTCTCAGGCTAACTTGGTTCTTGCTTGAGGGTGATCCTGCTTCACTTTTAACCGCAGTTGTGGAACAAAACATGAGGGAACAAATCTGGCACATCGCGTGTGTTGCTTGTGATAAAGTTTCACTGTACACCACCATGTTCTAGTGAAGTGTATCACCTGATATACTCAGTGATACAGAGGTTCTGGGTTTGTTCCTGGGGCTCCTGCAGTCTGCATGTCAAAGTATTACTGACCGCCAGAGTAGCTCCTAAAGCCATATCTTCAGCGATCAATTCTTCCTAATGAGAATGTGGCACCAGTGTGTCGCTGTGGGTGTGACTGGGTGGATGCAGACCTGTAATGTGGAGTGGTCAGAGATGATTAGAAAAGCCCATTTAGTATTTATGCAGACCCCCCTACCCCCTTCCACCCACCCAAAGAAGGCCACACCTTCTTTCCAACATCTCTGTAATTTGAGTGATGCTGAATGACTGACAGCTATATTACCGGATTGCTATAATGAAAAAGACGCAAAAAGATAATGTTCCATGGAATTTGTTTCTCATAAACAGGCCTGATAGAGCCGTCACTCAGTTTGTCCTGTTTTTGTCGATTGGTGCCCTACACTACATACAGCTTCATTGTGAATATCATACGTTTCCTTCCAATCCCTTTTATTCCTCGAGCCTCACATTTTGCCATCTGCTCTACCGTGTGGAGGGTGACTAATACTTTCTGGGGACAAGCTTCAATGACGTGTTCTGATGCTGCTTCTTTTTTATGAGCGTCAATAATAGAAGCAACTACTTCCACATCATTATGATGGAAGTATAATGCTGCCAGACCAGCAGAATGTTCAGATATGTCCTCCATAGATATAAAACCACAGCATGATGTAAGGAAAACACAGTGTTTAGTTGACTAACTATAACAACAAATGGTATAGCTAGTTCTATATTTGTTGGCTAAGAGTGTGTACATATTGTAAATAAGCCTTATGTATATGTGGCTACTTGTCTTACTATGCTTGCTACAAAATATTACCACTGTAACCAACAACGGATGTGATTTATGCCTTTGTAAATGGATCTCAAAAGCTTTTCTAACTTTTTAGAGCAATATAACTCACACTGCACGTGGTGCACGTGGTGCACGTGCTACCCAAGGCCTGCCTAATTTGTGGTATTGTAGACACGAGGGAGGGCAAATGCTAAGTGGATCAATACTACAGATATATATATATATTTTTTTTTTTTTTTTTTTTTTTTTTTTTTTTTTAAACTTCCTCTAAAACTTTTGTACTATGCTACTAACTCCTTCCAGCAATGTTCTTAACATTGCAAGACACTACCCTCCAGAGAATCAGATGAAATCTGGTGTTTTTCTTCCCTTGGTTCCTTAATAGGTCTCTTGGGCATTCCAACCAATGTGCAGCAAAAGGGAAAAATAAAAACATTGATAATTTGTAAGTTATGCACAAGGCACACCTTCCTAATGCTGTTCTCTTTTCCATTTAGTCCCAAGGCATTTGAGCTTATTTTGTTTTTCTGATGCAGGAAGCTCTGCTGCATCTTTAGCTGCATATAGTAAACATAATTGATATCCTTTAAACCCCTTGGATGCAGGCTTTTATTACATTTAACAAAAAGCTAAAAGAACACAGAAAGCACGGCATTCTTCCATGTTATGAATCGCACAAAGAGCCTTGACAATTTTCTAGGCCAAAATAATCAAAATGGTAAAAATGAAGCCAAAGAAGAAAATAACAAGAAATTAAACCATGACTTTAATTCACCAAACATCTGTTTGCTTAGACTAATTCCATAGTTATAACTAATAACAGTTAAACAAAATATAGTCTGGTATGGGCTGCATCATTTGCCAGCTTTTGTATGGATTTTATGTATGTTTTGTTATTTTGCCACCTAGTTGTACCACACCATCTTGTATCCAAGCTAAATCACCCATTGAAACAAAAATAAATCCTAATAGCAAAGCTACAGACGTGTCTCCTTTTAAAGGTGTGGACTAAATTGTCACAGCTTCAGATTCCTCAGTTCACCCCATGAAATGAATTTTTAATGAGCCTTATATTGCATGTTATAAACACTGGTCTCGCAGTTTTAACGTAGACGCAGAAAAGAAATGAGCTCATCCAAATAAATTCAGACCCCTGCAGTGTGTTTCTAACTGAAACCACTCACAGAACTCTCTCTCACACACACACACACACACACACACACACTCAAAGTGAATTAGGTCCCGATCCCTGCTATTAAAAAGTGCAACTTATCATCTCTCACTTAAAAAATCACTGCAGAGAACTGGTGGGCAATATGTGGGGGGCAGGGAATCATGTCTGCCCTCCTGGAGGAAGAAAACAATGGCTCAGAATTAGAAGCTTTTCATCAGCGAACCAAACAGGACTTTCATCGTAATTTTCCTGATCTGTTCTGCAGCATAGCAAGACCATACAATTACAGCAAGTCGTCACAAGTCACTGCAGATCTCGCTTATGGAATCTTGTATTCACATCACCGTGGCAAAGAGGAGAGATTGGCAGGACAAGAAACAATGTTTGCCACTGTCGAAATGAGAGAAAAGCAGATGGCAGCCAAGTCTATTGGAGAATAAGTTAAATTGGGGATTTTGCATCATCATCTCATCAAAAATCTGATTCAACAACACGGGGAACATGTCCCCAATCCCTTCCTAACCACATATGACCGTACTGGGTCCAGAAGTCCTCTGCCTGGCCCAGGTCCCTTGGCTCTTTGCACCCAGAAGGCCAAGGAGGCCTTGTCCCGGTCTCCTGACAATGTGATCTACCTTCAGTGGAAAAAGGATTCCAGCTGGGCTCATTCCTCCTTTCTTTCAACCTTCTCCCAGTGACAGATGGCACACACCAAGGAAAAAAAATGAAATCCTTGAAGACAAAGAAATTAGTGTCTTTTATATGATTCCAGTGGAGCCAGACACCAGGGATGTTTGGCAGGGGGAGCAGAGTTGCAGCCTTTCAGTATCATTTTAGCCCTCATTGTTGCACGGGAAAAAAGATACACATAGTCGAAGAGCCATACAAAGCTGGGATATAATAGAAACCTGTCTGAGACATTGTTTGTATTGTTTTACTGAGCACAAGAGCCAAACACCTCAATAAAAACAGAAGATAGCAGTGACACACGTATGCTCACATATATACACTGGTTCTATTATTCCCAAACATACATTTGCACATCCACGCGCTCTCGCACACCTCTGTGTGCCGGTGATAACTGCTTAGCTGCGAATGCTCCAACAGTTGTCAGGCTGCCAGGGTGGAAAGAGCCAGAAAAGGGAGAAGGGGAGGGTGAAGGGAGCAGGATATGAGTGGCACCGCAGAGTGGGTACAAGGGGAATTAGACAGGTTCCATGGAGAGAGGTTGGCAGAATGGGGAAAAGGCAGAAGCTGGAGGGGAGGGGGGGCTGTTGGTGGGCCAGATAACAACTGAATTGTGGAAAGGCTTGAAGATTTCAGATGCCCAGAACCGCTCTAGAGCGGAGCCAGGGAGAGAGGGAGGGACAAGGAACCGTGAGGACCCAAAGGATATGAGAGGAGGGAGGATGAAAAATGGGAACTATAGCATAAAAACAAAAGGAGAAGAAAACAAATCGCGGAAGGTGAATGATAATGTGCTGGGGAGGCAACAGTCCCACTCCTCTCGCGAGCGTCGTCAGCACCCACCTCCAAAGACTTTCCCCTGCCCGGGTTCTGTAAGTGGCTAAATTTTAAAAATGCGGGCGGGTGCTCTCTGTCTGAAATTACCTTCATTTGGCGTAAAAACACCGCCTCATCTCACGCTGCACCAAGGAAGTGTGAGACGGCAAAGGATGTGATAAGTCAAAGCAGGAGGTAGTGAGAAGAAGACGGTGTGTGATTGAAAGGAGGTAGTGTTAGTGAGAGTGAGAGAGGGAGAGATAGAGAGAGAGAGAAAGAGTGATAAAACTAATGCCCCATTGTGGTCAGCAGACCACCAGCACCACCATGTGGCTGATACACCAGGCCAATGCCTCACAGCGCATAGGTCATTTTTCTCGACTGGGCTGCTACAGAAATGATTGAACAGCTGATGAATGGGAATTTGTCAACCTCAGACTGACTTCATGTTGGATCAGCAGACATTTGAGCAAACAAACACACAAATGAGCGTATGTATAGAGTGCATGTTTTCAGAGGCGTAATGATACATGAAATACAGCTGTGTGTTGTGTATACTATTGTACGGGATCAGAATTTTAGCGAGGGCACTATACCATAGAGCATATATCTGGGTCACTGTGTATCCTGTTTTGCTGTATCCCATTTGTCCGTGTCAACAACTGACCTGCTTTTCCTCCTTCTCACACTTCCCCTCCTCTGCTGCCTAAAAGCTGTTTAGTTTTGGCTGCAACATCCACCCATTTCTCCGCCTCAAGTTTAAAAATCAATCACAATCAACGTCTCGAAGCCACACGTGCCACCATGGCACAGCACTCACTTTGTCAGTAAAGCTAAGCAACTCAATCAGGTTAGATTATCCTATATTTCTCCATATGTCAATGTGACGGACTGCATGGTATCGTTGAACTCGGAACGTTTGTTTTAAGCTGTGCAATAGCCTGTCTGTTCTCCTTTACGTTCAGCCTGGAGGAGTAATGCTAAGGAGAACCGGAGATGTTTTTCACAGCTGGAACAAGTCAACCAAAGAAAATATATAAATGCACTATTAATGCTGTGGGTGACAAAGGATATGCTCATAATGAGCATTGCTGGAGTGTGTGATTCTGCAGATGCATGTGCATCAGTGAAGACCTCATTAAAAACAGAAACACTTCGCTTTTCTACACCTTTTGCAATCTTGTTTCCTTTGACAGTCAAATAACATCCAGTCTTTGTCTGGTTTATACAATTAAATCCCGCGTGTTACATGATGTTAAAATTGTAATCACAGCAAAGCCAATTAACCAGTGAACCTAAAGGTGTGTGTGTGTGTGTGTGTGTGTGTGTGTGTGTGTGTGTGTGTGTGTGTGTGTGTGTGTGTGTGTGTGTGTGTGTCTGTGTGTGTGTATGTGTGTCAGTGTTTGTGGCGGGGGGGTGTTGGTTTGTTGTAAATGATTCCTTGTGATATGTACAGAATCCAATTCAGAATGGTAAATCACTAAAACACTGGGTTAATTTCAGCGTAATCAGAGATAATACGGCTTTGGAAATGTGATCCGAGCAAATTTCCACATAATCTCTGGAAGTGTCTCTCTGACTCAATAGGAGGTGATGCTTTTTTTTTTTCATCTGCTGCAGAATCTTAGGTGATTGTGCGACAGTTGGCAGCAGTTCTCCTACTGTATTTCTCGCTCCACTCCTGGGGTTTGGAGGGAAACGATAAATCTATGAGAACAACTCAATCACATTACCTTATGTAAATACCCAAGGTGCCCCCCCCTTCCGTCTGTGCCACCCCACCCCTCCCCGTCTGGGTCACTGCATTGCTCCTCTGGCACCGAAATACACACGAGGCGAATTAACATTTGCTCTTATCGTCTGCAAATGGCAGCTCGTGCTCGCCATAGAAATGAAAACAGTGGCCGATGGAGGTTGGAGAATGAGAACACATCTGAATGAGGGACAGGGTTGGCTCCTTCAGGAATTTTGCTATCTGAACATTTTATTGCAATTAATTATTATTATTATTGTTGTTGTTGTTGTTGTTGTTGTTGTTGTTGTTATTCGTAGTATTATTATTATCACATATTTAGTGTGTTTAGGGATGGCAGCAATGTTGCTTTAAAAAAAGGAAAAGTAACAATTGACAAAAGCAGCAACAATCCTGAGGTGTATCCGTTGCAAGATAAGCTTTTTACAACAGATTTTGCTCTAATTAGAAGCAGACAAAAAATCAACTCATTAATGCTTCTTTGCGCAAACTTGCTATTATCCCACAGTACAAATGAGCTTTGAATGCATCGACTTATTTACATTCTGTAACAGTAAGGAAACACGGAGCGATTACCTCATCACAGAAATGCAATAAATGGCTTCCAGAGAGGGTGAGTACATTTACGTCTGGAGCTTCTCTACAATGTGCCCCCAACACTTATCAGTCCATTAAGGCTGTGATCATTCAGGGGACTAAATGGGACAGAGTTATTGCAAGAGTCAGGAGAGGGAGATGGAATACAGCCTCCCGCTGAATCTCCACAGGCATCGCAGGAGCAGCACCTCCATTTGCTACTCAAGATGTTTGACTCAAGGCAACTCTCGCCACAGACGACTGTTCTTCCCCCCGCTCGGCTGTAGTTCCCATCCCGCTGTGTAAATATGCTGCCTCTTTGTAACGGCTGAACAATGCAGCCATATGAAGGGAACAAAGGCACATCTGTATGTTTCACATGCAAGTGGGCGCACTCCATCTAAAAGCTTGATTGCAAACTTTGGAGCAACTTTGCAGTCACTTCGGTGACCATATACATTCCTGGAAAATTAAGGGCTGATATATGCATCATTAATGTCTGCTATAAGGTATGTTCCCCTGAGTCTGGGGACTACTTGCTATCCTGAGGCATCTTACCTCAACCACATGGAAAGAGAGGGGTCAATTTGTCCATCTGTTTTATATGTATATGTAGGAAAATGAGTGACTGTTGGAAGTTTCAGAAATGACTTTGATATAATTTCACGTAATTTGCCAGATTTGTCTGTTTGTTTAAACACTGTGGGAAAAGGATAATTACTAGCAGCATCTAAACATTCCTGATCTGAGTGATTTAATATTTTAAGTGTTCATTTATATAGAGTATTTTAAAAAGAGGGCAAATGAAGAGCTGTTCCAAGACGCTAAAACAAAACAATCTCTTCTGTTTTCCAATTTAAGCAGAGTGTAAATGCTGTCTAAATTAATTTAACTTGTTTCATCAACAGTTGAGCAATGGACCTAAAAGGCAGATTATAAGTGACACCAAATCACTATTGATATAAATTGGCTCTTTTGCTTTATAGCAAACCAAAACATACTATATTTTATTTTGAAACAGTCAAATTTGTCATCACAAATAGAGCTGATATTTTGGCTTCTGCTGTTGTAAGAAAATTAAGCATGGTTGAACTTGGAGAAGAAAATAATTATACTCTCAAACACGGCCATCTTATGCCAACTGTCTCTTTATTTGCCCAACATGATGTTTGTACAAATTTCCTTCTTCCCCACCTGTTCCAGTGTTTTTTTTAATTTCTAAAACCTATTCATTGCCTAGCAGTGGTTGATCCTACGATCCTACAATGAGACCACATATTGGTTTGTCTGTGTTGACCAGACCCCGTCCATTTTTCTGACAAGGGATGCAAGAAAAAGTTCTAGTGGTGAGTCAAGGAGTTGTGAGAAATCCTGAACCAGGGTTTTAAGGGGGGCTGGGGGCAGGGGTTACAGTTTGCTCTCACAACCCTGAGAGAAAGAACAAATCTCTCTGGTCCAGAGTAGCAGTATGTAGCAGCTTGTGCTTCAGCAAGAAAGCCAGTTTCTGAAAAAGGGAAAATTACAGAGGATTGGCATTTTGCTGATATGTGTAGGTTTTGCCTGAAGCAGCCAGGTAGGGGGAGAAAAAGGCCATTGGGAAGCATGTATGAAAAATATTTACCTCATTATTGAAGTGTTTAACATCATTTGAAGTTGAACTTTGGAAGCGTTGCACAGTAAATAGCATCGTGGTTGTTCCCATTTAATTAAGGTCTTAAAGAAGAGGCGTGTGAATAAAAATGTCTACGCAAGCACAACCTTATGATGTATAATAAACATGTTTCTGGTTCAAGAGGTCATCATTGGAAATATATTGCTGCAGTGCCGAGAGAGCTACTCCCCCACCCACAGGTTTCAGCTATATACTTGCAGATCAAGCAAATACATGATCATGTGCCTCCAGCAGTCTGTGACAGAGGCTAATGAGGCATTTCAAAAACAGTTCAACCATGGTGAGATTCCCATTGTTGATGTTGTTGCTGGCCTCTCTGCTTGTCATTCACCGCAGGAGTTAGCCAAGTGCACTCCACTTCAAGGAGAGGATGCCTCTCTAATGTGTCGGCCCAACACCGGTGTTGATTAAGAAGACACAAAGATATTGTGCGCCGCTCCCAAAGTGCAAGAGGCAAGACGAAACTCATTCATAGTAAAAATGTATAACCTTGGTTTACCTGTGTGAGCGGCGTCTTCATCAGAATATCTGTCAGGGAAGTCTTTTAATATTACATGCCCCGTTTCTCAAAGAACAGGTTCAACCTTAAGCGGATCTAACAACTGCAGTGGCATCATGAGTCAGGCATCATGTTTTATAAGAGAGCCCTTTTCAGAAACTATTCAGCCCTTAGACCTGTCGCTTATGGGGAGCAAATTCTAATACGCAAATGAGACCAAGAAAATCATCAATGGGACATCTGTGATTTCAGATGTGAGTAAAATAACATCTGTTAGGTGAAAAAATTATGTTGCACATCCCAAATGATTAATGTAAGAGTAAGATGGTGGGTGAAGTGATATCTAAAACAGCAAGACAGTGCATACTGTTGAGTGGCCATCATTTGGTATTTCTTCAAATTTGAGCGATAAAACAATGCTGGAAAAGAAACACCAAAACATCTAGTCGTCCTTATACAATTTGAAGGCTTTTTTCTAACCCCTTCAATTTCAAGAGAACCTCCAACACACTTTTGTCTGGGTAACAAAACAGACTACTGCCTCCCCTGGCTGTATGTCCAGGTGCAGAGGTATTAAGAAACAATGTGTTTTCAAATGTTTGTCCATCTCTTGGTGTAGAAACATGGCAGGGCAACACCCTTGGAGGGGGACTGTAAAGTTTTAGCAAGCTGAGGTTATGATACACTGTACAAAGCAGGTCTTTGCATATTACACCTGTTATCCGACAATAAGAAATGATAGATGTCTTCATAAACCTTCATCTTTTGTGTCAGGTTAAACAGAAAGAAAAACTGAAAGCAGCGTTTCTGCCAAACCCCCTCCAGCAAGGCTACTTCCTCGATATTTTCTTCAGTTTTGTTCAACCCATGGTAATTTAGCACTCAAATGAGGCCTCCAATCTCCTTTGTTTTTCTGTTTTTTTTCTCCCTGTCTATCATCTTTTGCTTTGTTATTCGATTCAAAACAAAGAAGGAGGGGAAAAAAAGGAAAGAGGAAGAAGGCGAGGACTGCTTCAAACATCCTACTGAGACTAAAGCCTCGTTTCTGATGGTGTCCTAGAAACATAAATCTCATTATAATTTCCAACATCAACACAATCTTCTTCGGAACAACACGATATTACAAGTTAAGCTAAAAAAAGATTTTAAGATAAACATATTGACAAAGCCAAACAACTCTATGCACTATACATATGCATGGGGTCCCTTCAACTAGATGAAGCAAAAACTCTCAGAACAGTAATGAACTACAGTGTTGAACCCACAAACAGGGTTCATTAATAGCCTCAACATCTGGAGAAAAAATATATATGTATAACATGACAAGAATTACATATGCAAGACTATTCTTTTTATTAAAAATGTTAGTGTTGGATTTGCTATCGACAAGCTTCACTGTTTGAGATTGGATTAAGAATGTGCTCACGTTGGAAAATTCTGGCAAGCTCATTATCTTTATATCTTGCTGTAAATTAAATCTCAAATCTCTTTTATATATAATTTTGAACTACAAAGACATTTGATTATAGCAGCTGATCCAATGGTTCTTTCGATTGGATTCCTCGGTGTTGCTGTTGAACAAATGTGGTCAAAATCTGTCCAATAATTCTTTGATGTGTCTCCAGATGGAGGGCTGTCATTTGACCATGGCTGCTTCAATGAGCAAATATTGGCCACACAATGACAATAAAAGCCTTTGTCAACTGGCAATCTGTACTTGGGTAAAAAAGATGAATGTTCTATTGATATCCTTCATTGATATATTTTAATTGTATTTATATTTTACTAGAATTTATTATTATTATTATTATTATTATTATTATTATTATTATTATTATTATTATTATTATTCCCCTGGATGGGGGAAAAACGTTGTCTTCTCCTTGCATAGATTCAGTTGTTCAAAAGTCAGAAAAGACAAGTTTTTACTGAAAAGTAATCATAGATTTAAACAGAAAAAAGAGTTTGTTTTGTTAAGTGTCCAATTAAAGTAATTTAAGTGAAATTATATAATTTGTAACTGCTTTGCCTCAAGAGGAGGTTGTTTACAGCACTACCTCTTGAGATTTATATATGGTCAGAATGCAAAACTGATTCTTTTTGTTCATTATCTTTTTTTTTGTAATCACTGACATTAAAAGAAGAAAAAATACCACCATGTACTCTAATTAAACTGTCAGGGCATAAGCATCACCAACGGTGTCTGTATTAACACGATATTCCCAATTTATCGAACAGTAGTCAAGGAGAAGCTACAAGGATTTATTAAAAGTGTTCAATATTTTGTATTTTCACTGGAGGACATGTTATTTAGTTCAGTATTGACTTTTATTTTGCATTAGCCTGAAGCGAAGATAATTGAAACGATTGCTTTAATTATTTAATTTTCCATCCAGGGAGATTATAATTTGCACTGCCGTTTCTTTAAAATATATTATGTCTTTTGATTTTGAATCCAATTCCAATCTCTGAGATTTATGCCCATATCCCAGTATATCCAGTTTAATATTGCCAGGCACCACAAAGTGACAGAGCGGCCAAATCGTGAAACCTCTGAAACCATGGAAATTTTATTTAGAAAACATTTTAGGTTGTAAAATGGTTTATTTGCTTATTCAACACAACACAATCATGCTTAATCCTGGGGAATAATGGAGCTCCATCCATCGCTGTTACTCCCTGCGGCTACAGATGTTTCCCAGCCCAGATGGTGTGTTCATTTCATGGCCTTGCCCTGTTTTCTCAGTAATCCCAATATTTGCCGCTAATTTACTTGTTTTAAATCAAGTGCAAGATAACAGTATTTAACTTATGTGGTCAATTAAGTCATTGACAGAGCACCAGAATATTTTAGCAACATTTCCTCTATTTCTTCTTTGTGTGTGCATCAATAATTTACTCCGGTGTTAAAGGTAGCATTTGATGCATTTTACAAATCATCACCTTGGCCAATGGAGTCTGCCCTGTTGTAGGTGCAGATTATCTTCAAGCTGAGAAAAGGAATAAGTGCTGTCAGATGTTTACAGCCCCCCCCAACTCCTCCCTTACAGGTTCTATTTTCATGTGCAAATAAATATAGACTATAGCACCGGGCTACTGGGCTTTTCTTATCTTGTTACAAGATGTTTCACCTCTCATATGAAAGGCTGCTTTATTTCTAGAGGTCAGACATCTTCTAACAAAATGAGAGAAGTTCAGTCCCCCAACCCCCCAGGTGGGAGAAATATATGTGAGTCTTTTCTTCTCCTCTGTCTGCCCCATCTCCCCATCTCCCCATTGTCCTCTTCTTTTACCCAGTCAAGATGGCTGGCTATGTAATGAGTCTGGCATGGTCCTACTCAAGATTTCTTGCTTTTAAAAATAAGTTTTTCCTGCCACTGTTGCAGAAGTTATATAAGTTAGTTGAGTTCACACACACATGCGCACTTACAGACACACACAATTAAGAGTTCTACCAGTTTTGAAGTGATCTGTGAGACCTACTTGATTGATTTGACCAGTTTAAATAGCTTCAAATGTAACACCAGAAAATGTATAAAGCAAGAATTTAAAAAAGGTCTTTATTTGGCTTTGTTTTGCATCTTTTATGAGCATTCCTCTGCGTGCTCTGCATTTAATTGACTTTTGTTACAGAACATGTGAAAACGTGTTCATTAAAATGAAAACCCTTTTCGTATTTAGGTCCACACTTACTGCCCCCCACCCCCACCCGTGGTCGACTATACTTCTCGGCCATAAAAAAAATAAAAAACTTTTGAAATATGCTCACGCACCTTGTTGTGACAGCATAATGACATTGTTGATGACAATTGTGGGATGCCGACAGAAATGAAAGTTGATGTGTTGCCTGCTGTCACCCCAGAACCGTTCCCCTCATTCTCCATCATCAGACAGGCCACTATCATCAGACCAAAAGAATTCAGGTGGATTTTTTTCTTGTTTTTTTTTCTGATTACTTCAAATCCTCCTTTTCACCTGAGTGTAATTTCTGCCAGCATCTGTGTGATTATTCTGTATATATAAATGTTTCTTCTTATTACCGTGTTGCAAGGCACGTTGTCGTCGTCTTGACAACACCGACAGTACGGCTGCCCAATGCAAGCTCAGCCTTGAATGCCTTTCAGTCCGTCATTCTACAAGTTCGACACCAGCGTTGCATGTTCCACTTATCATTAGAATGAAAACCTCTGTTGTTCTGTTCAGCTTTTCATTTATAATACAACCGTGTGACCTCTAAACAGCGTGAGGACCACACGCTGTTCAGAGGGAAAGTGGACCAAGAAAACATGCAAAATAGGTGATGAATTAAATATTTTAAATAGCATTACAGATCTCTTGATATCTAAAATAACTTGAATGCACTTTAATGAAATGAATGAATGAATAAACATATGCTGCCCCCAAATCACAGAGAGCTTCTATTTTTTGAAGAATTAGCATTGCTGCCAGGTTCTTAATCAGCGACATTATTCACACCCTCATATACAAACACAATCAGCAATCTTTCAAACAATCCCTTTGCAAAAGAGAGACGCTGCAATCAAAAACCAAACCCTAAATAAGTGGATTGACTGTATCTACCAACCATGTAACGTTCCTGCGCATTCACTCTGACTTTTTTTTTTTTTCACCCTCTCTTTATTTATTTATTTTCCAGAATCATGTTCCATTTAGTCTTCGCTGCCAGCGCAGCTTTAACCTTATTCCCTTCCTCTTATTACCTGAGGGCAAAAGGTAAATGGAGGATTCTGTCAGTTCAAACCCTAATGCTGCAAAGGCTTTCAACTCCGCCAGTTGAGCTCACATGTAGCAGAGCTGTCAACCTGAGCTCCTCAGCCACGCGAACCACTGGTGATGGGGGGGGAGGGAAAGGCCATTACTGTATATTTATACCCGGAGAAGAGCAAAAAAAAAAAAAAAAGTCCAGTCACTGGGCCAAAGTCTTTTACCAGCTGTCATTTCAACCAAATAATTTCCTTTAGTGAAATCCTTCATTTCAATTTCAAGCCATTTTACCTACTATTCAATTCAATTTAGTTCATTTATATCTGTGAGGGCAGAGCCCGTAGGTGGAACATATGCGGCTCTCTTGTGGCTGGAGTGCCCAGCTGAGTGGCGCAAAGCCACGCCAGGCGAGTGATGAAACTCGTTCTTTGACCGATATATTTGTCATTTCTCATCCAAACGACATGAAACTGGGCTTTGCACACACTCGTACCAGTAGGATGAAACTTACCAAATGTGACATCAATCAGATGAGCAGTTCAAGAGTTTTGAGTGGAACACACAGACAGACACACACTCAGATGTTCCTTGCATAGATGTATCATTTGTTACAAAAGGGACAAACCTTGGACAAATACGGACAGGCTCTTCTCTACATGACTGCCCAGGTAGAAGAGAAGGCAGGACAGAGAGAAGAGCACGTCCTTGATAGATGATGACGCTACATCTGACACGGAGTTAAGATTATGTGTTGTTGTTTTGCAAAAGATGTTAATCTACCCAGTGGGTGGAGGGAGGTCACCATACAGCTCTGAAGCCAGCACTGAGGTGCAGACAGGAGACGTGAAGAAGGGAAGAATCTGGAGGTGATGACAGCAGGCCTCCATGCATTTACGCACGCAGAATCAGCACATTCCTCCGCATCCGACTACAAATAACTGACTTCATCTGTTAGGACTCTGTAGGCCAGGTGATAACAGAGACACAGACATGTTAAATTTATGGAAAGCCAATTGATCTCGTTCCTTATTTTTGTGCTTTCTCAATAAAAGGCAGATTTGTCCGTGATGAGTTGTAACGTTTAATAAGGTCGGCTATAGTTTTGCAGATGTTTGTGTGTGAATTATTAATGAATATTCGAGAGTCAGAGGGAAGGCAAGAAGAGAGGGCAGTGAAAGGTAAAATACAACAGATGAGATTTGGTTGACTTGTATGAACTCACATACGTATAGTTTCAGTCTTAATCTACTTTTAGTTTGGGCACTTTAATTTGTTGCATTGCTCACAGCCATTTAGAGAAACAAGGCCAGTTAAGAGAGTGTGTCCACACGGCCCTCTGACTCTGCAGGAAAGCAGATGGTTTTTAATAAAATCCTACTCTCAGCTTGATGCCCTCCAGCTAGACACATGAATACACACATCCATGAAATCTCTGACTCTTTTTTACTCACTCTGTCAGTACAACACACACACACACACACACACACAAGCAAAACATGAGATACTATATGATTTTTATTTAAATCACAATGAAAGAAAATTCAATGTCATTAAAATGAGAGAACACAAAGATAAAACAAATATTTAAAATGTAATTCACAAAAGAAGACAACATATAACAGCACCTGGAGTAAACAAATCTTTCAGATTTCAAATATAAGTGATGTAAAACGTCATTATATTATTATAATTAATATAAAGAAAGAAAAACAAGTCCAGGTTTGTCCCAGTCAGGCTCCAGGTTTGATTTGATGAATAAATAATGAACTATCAATTTGTTGTATTATAGTTCATCATGTGGTGGCCCTCAGAGGCCAGAGCATTGCAAATTGTGCGACACAACACAACACATTAAGAGAAAATTGATGCAAATTGCACAACACGTCAGAAGTGTTTCCACGGGACACTCAAAAATGGAGCAGACATGTCCATAGAGTGCAGACAGAGGAATGTGGGATCTCTCTACATTCAATATTTTGTGGGTACTTGCATTCAGGAAACTGCAAAGTCTTCTTGACCAAAGGAGAAAACTCCAAAGGCACTACTTTCATTCCTTTGACAAATTCTACTTATCTTAATTTTCAGGTCAAGACCACCGGAATAGATTGCAAGTACACCTCGTTGCCTGCCTGAGGGTCTCAATCAATGGGCCAAGTACTGAAGATTTTAACACTAGGAGTGACCTGGGAGTGTTTTTCATCTAATGTGTGAAATGTTAGGTGTCCAAATGCCTAGTGCAGAGTGTGTCAGTAGTGTGTCAGCGTCACGTTCTTAGGCTATTGGTGATGCATGAATGTGCCAAGGTTGCAGACAGCGATTCCAAGTGTTCAGACACACATGCGCACGCACACACACACACACACACACACACACACACACACACACACACACACACACACACACTCTCTCTCTCTCCCATCAGTCTCCTAAAATCCTGATGGAAACAGTCTACACGTTTGTCTGTGTCACAGACATACCAGAGAACCCTACAGGTGTGGAGATGTGTGCACCACTTTCACATGTCCCCTGGAAACGCTTCTGCTGTGTTGTGCAATTTGCAGCACTTTACTCTTAATGTGTCATGGAATTTGTAGTGCTTATCCCTTAATGTGTTGTGCCTCTCAGGAGTACCATAGCATCACCTCTAAAAACTAAAAATAAAAATCAACTACTTTCATATCAGCTTGCACAAAAAAAGCTTAAATGCTGGAAAATGAGCTCATGTAGACAGACTTGAATTGATAAAGAATCTCCACCTACCTAGTTAGTCAGACAAATGCTGTCTGTGTCAGTACAGAGCTCCCATGAGTTCTTTTGGAATTAACAAATGTATCAACAGGGCTGCTGCAGAAGGGCATTGCAAAATGTTCTTCAAGTGACACCTTTTCTTTTTAAAGATACTTTGACTAATGCTTCTATTAATTACTATATCTCACTGGGGTGACATTTAGACTTAGAAGGACACGCGGCTCATCGGAGCGAGAGCATTACCTTTATTACATATTGAAATCACTCGTCTATACGAGAGCGAATCACTCTTTGAAAAATACGCCCTGAGCAGTTCTCTCCTGAAAAAGGGCTCCGAACATGTGTAAAAATATGCCTTCTATTAAAAAAAAAAAGGCTTTATCTAAAAAGGCTTTTATCTTTGGAAAGGAGATCAAACTAATTCCTGAGTGATGGACCTCAATCACTTTAAGTTCAAGAGCCTGGTCATGGCCCTCCAACACATGTGATGGAAAGAACGCTTTTATTTTTTTAATATTTTCATCAATCTGAGCAGGAACACAGTGAGAGGAAATGATAATATGTGACTGAGATGTTCATATAAATAAATACATATATATATATATATATATATACACATATACATACATACATACATACATACATACATACATACATACATACATACATACATACATACATATATATAATGTGGCAATATACAAGATAGACAGGAATGTTGTAAACTGAGGAATTATGTTACAAAGCTCTTGTCGAAAGAAAAAGAAAGAATAATACTGCATACCTTACAGTTAAATCAAATTAAGGATGATAGCAAAAAGCTTTGGAGTGTAAACTATATTGACTGTGGAGGTACATTTATCACTAAACCCAAAGAAATTGTAAACCACTTCAGTGACTACTTAAGACTATAGTAAGACCTATAAATCAGGGAAAGAATTATCACATGGAAACAGTTTCTCCATTATGAATATAAAAAAGCATGTGAAAGATAAGTCATGCCAATTTGAATTCAGTGAGCTAAAAAAGGCACAATTGAGAAATTATTCAAATTAACATGTAATGAGAAAGAATCAGAAATTTATAACATAGATTACATGATTAGAATAGCTGTTGAATATATAGCAAACCATATGCCTGTTACTAGAAATAAATGAAATATTCAAGAGGGCAATATTTGATTGAAATACTTAAATGATTTTCCATAAATATTTTGATAACAGATTTCCAGAATACTTGTAGAAAGGGACACTTAACATGTATAGCATTAGCCCAAATGACAGAAGACTGGTGCAAAGACAATACAATGATATGTGGTGCAGTCCTATTAGATTTTACAGCAGCATTTGATGTAATTGACCAAAAGCTCCATTTTGAAAAAAAAGCTTATGGAATAATAGATTCTCCGATTGCCTGGACAGAAAGTTATTTGAATCATAGATCACAGAAAGTCTTTCTTAACAGAGACTACTCTGACAGCATGTCCCTAGAATGTGGAATTTCTCCCAGAAGCTGTCTACGTCTGCTTATGTACTCCATCTTTACAAAAGATTTACCTCTTATATTGAAAGATGCTAAATTAACAAGGTGTGCAGTTGACACTATGGTGTATGACATATGCATCAACAACACCTGGTAATCTAAATGTCATCTTGAATAGAGAGTTGGATACAGTTGAGGAAAAAATATATACTGAACTAAGCTAAAACAAAATGAATTATATTTGGTTCAAACAATTCTAGCAGGAGACAGCCGGAACTAAACCTCACTATAAATATAAATACCAATACAGCAAGGTGAGGAATCTAAGCTGCTGGGGCATTTGTCTTGATAATAAGCTCTCTTGATCAAAACACATTGACAATGTGGTGCACAAAATGGGTAAATCAGCGACAGTGGTAAGGCAATGTTGGAAATACCTTACAGCAAAAAATGGCAAAATATAGTTATAAGCAAAACTTTCCACTAGTATCTGGACAGATAGTATAGGTAAAAGCTATGGTAAAAAAAGATTTACACTCATGTCTACAATGGCTAAAAGATGAGAAGAAATTCAATGCTGCATTACATCTTTCACAACATAAAGCATTAGAGTCCAAAGCTCCATTATACCGTTACAATCAGCTAAAGCACAATATGGCACCAGCCCTCGTTCATGCTACCCAACTCAAACCGACTTTTTGAAGCATACAGAAGAATACTGATACGTAAAAGCATGAAGCAGTTTCTCACCACTGCTAATAACCAAACTCACACAGAATCAACATTTAAAAAGCAAATTAGAATAAAAAAAATACTTGGAACTTCTATCTCTAAGATAACAAAAGTGTGCATACACATGTACCACATGTACACATGCATGTTTTATGTAGCTTGTCTATGTTTTCTTGTTGTTGTCAAGATTTCTTTTACCCCTTTATTTTATTTGTTAATCACTCTGTAAGGGGGGGGCGTTTTATATGTGTCCCTTGATGACGATTCCCACCAATTGTAAAGATTTAATGTCACCTTCTGAAGACTGTTTTGTGTTATGAGTGTAAATGTGGAGCTCAGGAAGAATAGTGGTACTCTAATGCTAATGAGGAACCTCCCAAACAAATAAACATATTACTGACAGAGCAATTTCTAACTTAGCAAGCACAATAATCCGGTGATTACTGTAACTGTAATGGAAATATAACTGTAATGAAATATAATTAATTAAATGGGATTCATTTTCATTCAATTTTACACATGCAAAATAAAAATCAACCATGGCAATGAATGAAAGTATAGTAGTACTGCCATCCACAGTGCAATTGATTAATCTAAGTGGAAACAGGAATCTTGGGAAAGACGCAGTACATAATCCACTGTACCAAAATGCAATCTAAAGCACTATCTGGGTTCATATAATGTATGGCTTATCATGTATATTTTAGTTTAATAATGCAAAAGCAATACAGAGTATATTCCTCCCGTTTACGTTACTGCACCTTCAGGTAGGATTGCTCATAAGGATAATGGATTTTAACATGTACTCTAAATGAAAGCCATATATTTGATCGGTGCTCAGCTACATCAAAAGCGTTGTTGAGAGAGTGGACATTAAAGTTTTAATGTCATTTCAGTCTAAAAGCACCCTGCTTGGTATGCTCACAGAGTACTGTGGTGTTCAATGGAGGTAGCATCAAAAGACATTTTTGACCGTGCATGTTAATTAGTTTGCGTCGTTAGAATCATGGGAAAGAGAAGAAAAAGCCCCTTAAACTGGGTTCTTGCTTGATTTCCAGATAAAATGACTACACACGAGCCAGTAACCAAAGCTCTTTGATGTAATAAGATTCCGTGGCTGATGTAGAATATTTTAAGCTCTCTTCTGTCAATAATGAACTTACACATGCACATCCCATACCAAGCTTGTTTTCTGATATAAACGTATGTGTCAAGACAAAGATGTGCGTGTCTTCACCAGATTTCTTCTCGCTGGTTCCTGTGAGCCGTCAGACAGCAGGAGGAGCTCAGCTGTGGCGCGCTGATCGACAAATGTGGGTGTGTTGATAACTACAGGGGGAAGGAAAGTAATATTTGCACAATGATAATCCTGGAGCATCTGGCAGTTCAGGCAGATGCTGGGGTTGTCAGACAGAAGCAGGCGAGGCATTTGGTGGTGCGTTTGCTGTACCTCCTGCTCAGACCCAGCTTAAGAAGAGGACATTTTCCAACTATGTGTGAAGAGTGCTGAATCTGCAGGTCTCTGAAGACCACAACATGCATGCCCAGTGGGCACAAACACAGGTACAGCCATTATTAAAGACCAGTGTGTGGACCTTTACATAGAGCTGTGGGCCGTGACTGCAGTACAAATAGCCAGAAAATCTGAAATAATATTCAATGTTTCTATACATGTATTAATTTGGTATAATCTCAAATAATAAAAATAAAAAACACATCTATTTACAAGTTGCATAATGTTGGTATGATTTGATGGACATTCGCTTCGTTGGGGGTATTGGACGCAATTTAAACCTTAAGAAATAAACAGTGACTTCCTGTGCTTCTGTTATTCATGTGACAGAAGAGTTGTTTTTGGCACAACATGTAGATCCTTTCCTCCCAACAAGTGTGGAGACATTTATTGTCAGACAGCTGAACACACAAGGCAAGGGCAAACCGGAGATGAAGAAAGGGATGAAAACTCTCAGCCTCTGCCCCCCCCCCCCTCCAAAGTCTTGTTCTCATTCTTCTTTTAACCCCACTCTGTGGAAACACTCCAGTTGCAACAATCGCTGGCTGTCTGAACATGTCTTCCTTCTATATATTCTTTTTTTTCCTTCCAGTTGGAGATGACTGACAATGCTCACCACCCGCTCTGCACATAATGATGTGACTGATGTGTGCAGATTAGCAGAGAATGTTGTGTGATGCCATGTTGTCAATCATTCACAGATGAGTTAAACAAAGATGGTGGGTTTTTTTTTTCCTTAGGCTCATCTGCTATTCTAATGAACTACATTAATAATCTGTTGCTGCTTAACACTTTATCTTACAAGCCATGCTACCAACATCCCAAATTATTTTATTAACAATGAAGTGTTCTTTGTCACGCTACACTTCCCTGCAATTAGAAGCTTGTCAATTTTTAAGCTCATTGGATACATCACACCAGTAAGGAGTGATGGCTGTAAAACACTGGGAGTGTGGCCAGGTCCAGACACCAGAGACAGAGCGAGTCCTCAGGTATTTATTAAAGACGACAACAACAGGGCTTACGAGGTCTCAAAGCAAGGAAGGGTCAAAACGTTCACTTCACCCAGAGAGGCACAGACTGCAGTCCTGAATCCAGAAATAAGCACACACACCCACACACACACACACCCACACGTACACATACACAATATATCAAAATAATAATATTCGCAGGTCAGTAACAAGAAAACACTGGGAATTTTTGCCATAATAGAACAGAAAGATGGAATAATTTGTGTCTTGGGAACCTTAGCAGGTTTAACAAAGAAGCAGTGGTTTTTGTATTTAAAAAAAAAGTCCAATAAGCAAACAGTCAAGCTGACCTCACCATGCTTCATTCCACTAATGGAGAGAGGAAGACTATTTTGGATCTTGTCCCCATGTGGTAGGCATCCATGTGTTCCCACTAAGATCAGCATTCTCCGAAAAAAAAAAAAGGCAATCTTTTTACTGATGTCTGTTCTG
Source organism: Lagocephalus sceleratus (assembly GCA_911728415.1). Classification (NCBI taxonomy): domain Eukaryota; kingdom Metazoa; phylum Chordata; class Actinopteri; order Tetraodontiformes; family Tetraodontidae; genus Lagocephalus; species Lagocephalus sceleratus. The sequence continues at coordinate 6,875,262 of CAJVRN010000017.1, read as the reverse complement.
GGCCTGTCAAATTTTAGACCAAAAATACTAAAAATGCTGCATAAATTCAAGTGAGAGCAAGTGAGAATTCTGCAATCAAGGCTTTATCTGGTAAAAGACACGCATTGAAAAGCGCCACAGATGAAAACGGGCAGAATTATTTGAGATCCATGCAGGTTCTCATACAGTTTACATGTGCTGATGGCATAATGTTTGACTTTGCTAATTGTTTTGACTCGCTGATGTGCGGTTTTAGCAATGGGGAGCCGTTCCAATTCATCGGCCTGAATCAGCATAAACAATCTCAAGCTGACATCGATGAACACAGATGGGCCAGCGGTGGAGGATGCACCTGTCCAACCTGGCTCGATGACTCCTAACAAGACCCAAGGGCCGGCTGTCGGGTTGTTGTGTACCCTGCTTTAATCCCGCTGCTTTGCCCTTAGCTCACATCTGCACATGAATTCATTTTTCTAACCAGTTTGAGAGCCGCGCTGAGGTAAATCAGCAACATGTTGATACCAGGCTGCATCTACTAAAAACAGTGAGACTTGTATCGCTAGAGAAACATCTCATGCTTCTGACTTCCAAAATTATTAACTTTAAAAAAAAGGTGTTTGATGGAAATTGGAGAAACAAGGCAGAACTCTTTCCCCACTTCAGTGGTTAATTTTGGTCATGACATGTGTCGCGCTGAAACATGCCATATTGCAACTTTAACAAGGTCAAACGTGTCTTTTTTTTCCCCTCAGAGGTTGAATACAAGCATGTAAAGGCTGCGTTGGAACAAAATGAGAGGAACCCAGAAGGGGATGCGTGCTGGAGGAATGATTTGTGTGGTGAGCCTTAAAGCATGGAGCGATGGTGTCTTGATGAAGGCCGCGGACAGACGGGGAGACTAATGCACAGGAAAAAAAGAGAGTAAGAATCTAGAAGGAGATGGAGGTGACAGGCTGTCAGTTGGCTGCAGGCGGCACACAAGGGCGAATATTTTCACACATGGGCATCATTCCTACAACTAACAAGAATTAACTTCAATTACTTACTACATCCGACTACCACGATGAATATTTAGACCGTATTTCTGCAGCAGTTAACTTGTGGTACCTTATAACTCACATAAATAACAGAATTTCACTCTATACTCAGACAGCAATTAAATTGTTATAACAGTCAAGTGTCTCATTGTTTATCTTGTTTGCAGTCATTTTAAATATTGTGGCCAGAAGCCATGTGGAAAGAAAGACACTCCAGTAACCAGACCATCTCATTTGGCAGGTAATCTCTTGGCTTATGAATAAACCAAAGGGACTGCTACACTTTCACTGATGCCATCAACCACAGGTCTCCAGGCTACTGATAAAACATTCACACATTGTTGTATCTGCAGTCAAAGCTCGAGAAGAGGAGGGGGCAAGTTGTGTTGTATCGCCACAGCTGTAAATAAGAATATTATTATGAGCTTTGAGGGTTTTTTTTTTTTATTCAACAGTTGTTTATTTTATGTTATTCATGATTAACATGCAGACTTGAAAGTAAAGATGTTGAATCATTTATTCACGAAGATAAAGAAAATTCAAATTGCATTACTTTTCATCAGAGTTGTGCAATTTGTTAAAGGAAGTTCAATATAAAAGAAGGTACAGGCCATCTGTCAGGACAAAAAGTGTTCTTACAGCACAGTTAATACAGCGAGGGGCATTGGATTATGAGGGGGCAGTGCCTTTGTGCACTGCCCATCTGCCAAGCACAGCTTGAGTTCTGGCTTTCGCAGGCCCCACCTTCATCATGTGACCCTTTTAACCAGGTGGCCCCTGAAATGAATGTCTTATTTATAATGGCTTAATGCCTGTCTAATATTGTCTTATTTAAGAAGTGTATGACCTGCAAATGGCAAATAATAGTGCACTAACCAAAAGTAAAGGGTGGTCTCGGACCTGAGGCTCTTCATGCTCACCCTCCTGGAATCCATCAGTGACTCAATCCTAAATCTGATGTACAGCATTTTTTCATTCCCTTCAAGCTCCGCCTCAGCTTCAGCCTCCCTCACTTCGTCTAGCTGCACCGGGGCTTTTCTGCTACAACATAACTGTCTGGCTGCAGAGTCAAACCCAGCAGACAAAAACAGGTTCTGCCAAGCCTTAACCCAGCCAGGCTCACTTTTTGGACAGCACAGGTAAACAATTCAGGCATCCCGGGCGGCTTAGAACAACCACCGGTAAACAGGACTGGCATTGGCTCCCATTTCATCCTCTCTTTATTCCGCAATATTTTTTTTTTCCTTCACCATGACATTAGCCCAGGTCACTGTTGGCATTTATTCTACATTCTTCTCTTAGTTATCAACAATCCTCCCCGACTTCAGCCTTTGCCCTGTTGCAGAATAAACAATCATTTCTCCTCAGCTGTGGCACAAAACAATGCCTTCAGAGTAACTAAGCCTGCTTTCCATCAAATTACAAATGCAAATAGTTATTTAAAGGTGTTATTAGCTGAGTCAGGCCCAATGTTGTTTAACTAATATGAATTTGGAGTCTGCATATCTTTGTTTAAATGCATCGTGATTGTGCTATTGTGGTTTGAACCTGGCTGTGGCAATTAAATACGGCAATTGGCTGATGTGAGCCTGGGTGAAGAGTGAGAGCTTTCATTACACAGAGCACGGATAAGATGACGACTGATATCTGCAGGAGTAGCGGTGTCTGTTTATCTCTCACAAGGCCGTGGCCTCTACAACCATTGTCCCATGCAGTCTGCTACTTTTCCAGTCCGGTTGGGTGCAGACACTCCATAAGTCTTATAGTAGGTTGAATGTGGGACCACAGTTTTTTAAAGATTGATGACCTTATTATTGAGCCTGCGTATATTTATCTCATACAACCACACATTTTCAACCTGAGAGAAATTATTGAATAACCTGTACTTTTAACCTTGTGTCAAGCTGCAAACAAGCTGCATTATGATGATTTTGAGTGAGGACAGATTCCTAAACCATTAAAAAAATCAATTCCAATTGCACGTTTTTACAAGGACATTTAGGTTCAATTCAAATTCTACCCCTTGTCTTACACCATAGCCTTTGGTTTTTCACATTTGCAATTAGTGAAAGGTTGTCTCAATTCTCCATTAGGTTAAAGGATTGGGCTAAGGAGAAGAGCTACACAGCCCTTGCAATGAAGAGAAACCAAGACCTCAATTGAAACGAAGAGAAGAAATGTTCCATGACATACTGCGCCCAGCAAAACGATGACAAAGCATAGATAAAAAGAAAAGCATGCCCATGTAATTAACAATAATTATTGGCTCACAGTAGGGACACTCGTGTCAAGATCAGTAATTAGATATTAAATAGTTACAGACAATAAGCATATATTTAGCAGTGTTTGGAATTCTTAGTGCGCTTTGAAATGGTTTGTTCTAACCATCAAATGCTTCTATAGTTAATAAGTTACAGTGATGGCGGACTTCACAATAATGTCTTGCTGAATGATTAGAGTCATACAAAGGCACAGAAACAACAGAAGCATGGCAACTATTGCTGTTGACAGCAGAACGTTGACCGTGTGTGTGTGTGTTTGGGTGTGTGTGTGTGTGTGTCTGTGCGTGTGTGTGTGACGTGTTGCTTCTGCTGACGTAGCAGCTGTCCAACAACAACATTCGATGACGTGGTGGTGTTCTCCCCCCTTGCCACTGAGGGCCAAGGGGTCAACAAAGGAGAAGGGAAGACAAAGAAGCGAGTATAAAGGAGTACTGGGATTCCTCCTGCGTCTGGGGATTAGTCAACTGACAGAATGTCAATAACATGTACATTTGTGTAAATCAGCAGCATTTGCATGTAAATGTATTGTATTTGAGTCAATAAAATACATTTGGCTTGTATTTGACAGCATCCCCACTTCCCAATTCTATGCCTCTTCCACTCAGCTGACCTACCCAACCCCTCCGAGTCAACTGCTGTGTAGGTCCGAGACCCACCATGATACTGTAAGCAGTCCCAAGACAGAAAACGGAGTCAGGTGAAGTCCGATTAACCCCAGAGAAAGGAAATTCCATGTTCTCTCTGCAATGCAGCCAACTGGGTCACTTCCTGTCCACCTGCTCGTTCTGCGCAGAAGGAGAAAGAGAGAGCCAGATCATCAGTGGCGGGAGAAATCCCGACCAGCCAAATACAATTTCGCCTGCCTCTCAGCCACAGCTCGGCGTCTCATGTGGCGATCTCAATCATCGCCACTTTTTGAATTCATTAGCTTTGGAGCAGCTGATTCCAGGAGAGCACAGAGAGTCCAACCATCAGAGAGTTCATGCCAGTACCTCAGTAAGATGAATACCAGTGTTTAAGTAAAAACACCCTCTGTACAGCCTGGCTGGAAAATGGGAGATGACGCTCTAATATTTTATTCATGTTACAATCAAAACACACCTATGAATAATTAAAGGTGCAGTAGATTATGCACCATTTAACGAGCAGAATGTCGACAGAATCCACTGACCTGGACTGTGTTTCAGAGTTTAAACTAACTTTGCCTCCGCCTTATAAACATCTATTTCACCTGTGTGCGTCCAGAGGAACTGCTTTTCAACACCTCCCAACGCAAACAGACAGCAGAGTAAAGCTCTCGAGTTATTCTACTGTTGTGAACGGAAAAAGAAAAAGGACCCTGCCAAGGCCAGCTCTGCCCGTGTGTGGTGAGGGGCCACGTGTTCCCTTTCTGATGTTTTCTGTGAACTTTAACCACAAAGAATCTTCACAGCTTCCTACATGGTCATCCGCAGTGAAAAGTCTCTGTAGCTTTTGTGTGTATGTGCACAAAGGGGGATTCATTTATGACTTTTACAAAGCTGTTATTTTGCAACATACAAGTTGTTCTTTTATGTTCTGTGTGTGGATATATACGTGTGTATATGTGTGTGGTTGTAGGGTGGGGGGAGCGGGGGGTGAGAGCCCTATTTTGAGAGTCAGCTGCACTATTCAGGGGTTTGATGGGAAAAAAGATGGAAGAAGAGCACATTGACCAGAGTGAAAAAAGGATTGATAGATTGAAATTAAACTTTAATTGGAGATTTGTAAGGATTCTTCAAGTTATCATCAGGCTTTCAGAAGTTGAACGATTCAACTCAGTAAGTTCCAAAGTGATGTTCACTATTAAAGAGAATGTTGTTACCGTTGCTAATCGCTTACAACTGAAATAAATGATTAGAGGCCTGGTAATTATCCCACTGCTGTAACCATACTGATGTTAGGTTAAAACACAACTTGTGGATACTCTGTTATTATGATAATGCACCATATTGTTCTGATACCATTTGTCTGGCTCCTTTAAATGGGTCAGGGTTTTGTTATTTCTCAATGTCAATTGGATAGGACAGCAATCACTGGATTTAGATATTAAACAATTGTCCTTTTTGATATGCAATTTTTGTTTCTTTCACCTACAATATAAGATCATTTATGGGACCAAATTAGTCATTAATTTAATTTCCTGCTTTTCTTTAACATTACAACTTATAATAACTAACTGCATTTTCTGTGTTCCATATCATCGTGTCATTTAATCAGTCCCAGTAATGACCCTAAAGTTGGTCCAATTATTTATTTACTTAATAGAGAATGCTACACATAAAATATATAAACCCACAGGGGTATTACACAAAACTTTACTGTAGAGTTTGAGCTGGCTTGTGCTTCCATTTGATGTGTTCAGGACAGAGGCCAGTGTTGGGGTCTGATGTGCATTTTAATTATTAGGAAATCAAAAGCTCAAACCATTCTCTCTCTGTTGGGGTTTCACTCTTGGTTTTAATCTGCAGGCTGCAAACAAAAGAAAGAAAAGTTGCTCGGAGGTGATGATTCTATTGTTGTCCAATCATCTGACAGTATATTGTCAAGCTCCACTCATGCGGTATCATACCACCATTTTACAAAACACATTTAAAGGCTCCCCAAAGGGGAGACAGAATGGGACAGTATACTTATTTCATATTTTATTTATATAACATTTCTTACAATCAAGATTGTCTCCCAGAGCCTTTCTCCCAAACAAACAGTGGCAGGAAACCACAGTCAACATGAGGGACCCACCCGTTGGCACATGCATCACATGTACATACATTAGTTATACCGAAGATGCACTCATTTGCCACTCGTCCCCGATGAAAACATGCCTAAAAGCATAAAGTTCCATTCTCGAGTGCAGGAGGCAAAAGCAGCCAGTGTGAAAGTCAAGCACTGTATTCTGCTTAAGCCGTCACCTGACCACATACAGGCTGACAGTTAGATGATTGTGACGGATGCTTTAGAGGCAAGGGTATGTACAGCGCTGTCTTTCCACGCCCTCACTGTGCATGTTTCATCCAATCGATTTTCTTTTGAAGAGAAAAAAATGTGACACCGACCATTCATTAATTTATTACCATGGTACAGAAAGAACAAAAAAAAAGAGCCTTGGGAGATGGGGAGCATTGAACCCCTCAGATCACAATAGCAACACAAGAATCTTCAAAATCCAAATCCTGGTTGAGAAAACGATCCTACTAACCTGCCTAGGTGGACTACCACACAAACTGGCTTCCAGATCTTGAACTCATTTAAAGTCTTATTCCTCCATACATAACTCTGACCTGACACACCCACTTTCAGCCATTACTGGTCCAGTCCCAAGTCCCCCAAGTCGCATTAGGGTTAGGGGTTAGGGTTAGTTGCATTTATTTGAAGGAAAAAATACTGATCACTCCCCAAATATGGAGTAATATAATTGTACATGTAGATAACTGTTGGTCAGTTTATCCTAGAAATAGTTTAATCCAATGCTTAATAATTCCTAGTGGTTGTTCATTTTCAAATTACATATGTGCTTGTTGCAGTGTGACAGAAATATGCATAATAATAGAATATGAGGGAAAGATCATGCATTTCTAAACCGTAAACACAAATAACTTCAGGATTTGCATTAAAATGGGAATTTAGCCCATTACTAGAAACAGCCATTAGACCATGTTTTTCCAGCCCGCCTCTTTGTATTCTTCCACTGATGCCATTTATCATTTCCCAGCTTTGTGTGTCTGAGCCATTTGGGCTGTATTGTTTAGGAGATGTCACGCAACATTACCATAGCGTGACATGTAGAAAACTGAGAAAATGACCACGGGTGATATTACGCACACACACCTCCAAAAGAAACCCAGACAATTTCTCCTCAGTATGCACGAGCTCTGCTCACTTTGAAGTCTCAGTTTTAAATCAAATGAAAGACGCAGAAAGGCAGATGTGGAGAAAACGCACCGGGGCGCGCTGAAAATAGGCTGCATTAGCCTCTGCTGCTGGGGGTGGACCTGCAGCCAGGCCACTTGCTCAGTCGAGTGTGATCTTCAGTGGCCACGTCGCTGTGACAGTCAGCAGAGTGTGAGTGGTTCTGGGTGTGGCTAGCGGGGCCTTATACAAAACAATGAGTTTCACTGTGGCAGGTAGAGGATACAAATAAAACACATGCAGCATAAACGCAGAGGGGGGGCGCGGCAGACTGCGTAGGATCCCGGCATGAAAGGCAGATCATGCGGCGATATGGAGAGAAAACTAGATGTTGGAAAGGAGACTGTGAGGAAAATTGGTTGCATGGTGTGAACGGACGGGAGCACGAGGGCAGTCTTGGTAAACAAAGCCGAGCCGTGGTCGAGGAGGTGCGGGGGGGGAGGGGAGGGGAAGGGTGAAATCGGCGATGAGGCTGCGTTCTAAAGGAAGGTGCGTGACAGAAGGTCAAAGAGGTGAAGAGATAAAAATGTTGGTGCTGGAAAGAGCAAAGCGCCGGTTAGTTGGGCGGCGTCTCTTACAGCGCCCCAGCACTTCTGCCCATCATCAACGACGTCATTATCCCAATTTGTGCTCATGCACACCTGCGAAATCAAAGTATGCCATCAAATCATGCAACGTTAAGTATATTCATGAACTGCTGGACCGACCATTCATCCATACGACAGCGCGTTTATTCAGACTGATGACAGCCACAGCTAAATCCACTTGACCAGTTGACTTGACCACGGTGTCATTTGTCTTCTACAGTGATGTTCGCGCTATTGATGTGTTGGAGGTATACATGGCTTCATCCGTCTTTTTTTCTCCCCTTTTTTTTCCATTTTACGGCCCTGTAGGTATCTGACATTTAAGAAAGTGTTTGACGAGAGAAACAGAAAGGAGCAAAGAAGGCTTAGGAGAGGAGCGCACACCCCCTTGGGAGATGGACAGACTCGTAAACACGGGAAGTGGCACTTGAAAGCAAATGGGAATTGGGATGGAAATAGATGCACATCAAGGTTTCCTGCAGGGTAGGAAGAACACGTGTGGTGCTCACCGCCGTGGTGGAAATGTATGGACGGAAAGGCTTTGTGGGTGGGCAGTACCTTAATAAAGACTTAAATTTGAATAAATTGATGATGTTTTTTCCCCCGCAAAGGATGTTATAAAGGTACGAAGCAGCATGAAGCTTCATGTAGAAACAAATGTGTGTTATACTGTGTTCATGGAAATGGATGTTTTCATCATCAATGCATTGCATTTACTGCAGCAGAGAATTCAATTCTTTGAAAAGGAATGAAGTCCTCCCAGGATTGCATACTAACTTTCAACCCCAAAGAGATGCGACACAGCGTGTGTAAACAGCCGATTAACATTGCTCGGCCTACGTGCAAACAACATCGCTGACATATTTGAACAACGCGCTGAACGAATGAGACACTACTGAATGACAAAGGGTGGCACGCGACAGCAGCGATTACACTGGTAAAATGGTCTGAGAGGTGGCTGGAAAACAGCTCTGCAGCAAGAGTTGCGCAGTGCACGTCTGCAGCAGCGAGGCATGTGCACTAGAGTAATGCAGGCATCCATTCTCTCTCCATTCGCAGCAAGAAGTGGAGGAAAATCGGAAGTTGTTATTACGTTCTATTTTCAGAGGCGTTTTCCATCAGCAACTGTGCTCTTCATCTCCAAAGGAGCTATTGATTTGGGTCCTAATCTACAAATAAATATATTGTCCCAGTTCTTTTTTTTTTTTTGCTGTCAGCAATGTTAAAAGGACACAGCTCATCTGGCTGATGGATGGGAGCAAATGGAGCCCAGGGCCTAAGGGTGGACTGCAAGAGAAATGTACTGTACCTTATAACACACACAAAAATGCACACATAAACATCCCCTCCAGATGGGTCCCCCTTGTAAGCAGCAGGGCTCATTGTGGGCATTTGTGTGTGCATGCACGCCTGCATGCACATCCTTTTGATGAGTCCAGAACAATCTGAATCTCAACAGTGAGCCTTTGACAGTTTTTTTGTGTCTGGTTACATCTGGTTACATACACAACCATTTTCAACTGCAAATGTCAAATTACTTCAATACAAGATGGTGCTGTCAGTGCAGCCCCCCTGTACGGTCATATTAGTGCAATTTATCTTTTTATTAACATGCTCTCGTGTAATTTCGTTTTCTAAATTAAGTTGCTCTTCAGTAAAAGACAAAATGTGAATGAATGGACAAATAGTCTCCCGTTTGCAGTGCGTACAGACATGTTCAATGGCTAATAGAGTACAGTGGGACCCCTACTTATGAAAGTAGAGACGCATTTTCCATGTAAATGCCCTAATCCGTTCCAAGCCCCCAAAAATTCGGACATAATTTTTTTACAAATCATAGAAATGCATCAAAACATGTAACAGATACATGTTACAATTAGATTACTGCATAATAAATGTAATTAAATGAAGACGACGCTGGGATACACATACCTGTACATATTGACGTCCCTCCTAGTCAATGGGATGACAGGAAGTTGCTAGGTGATAGCCAATGGCAGAGCAGCTACAAGCATGTTTACATTCTCTAAACTCCACGAGCTGTGAGTAGCAGCGGTAGCGGATTTTTGCCTTTCGGATCTTGAAATTTCTTTCGTAACAAGAGGAAATATTTTCCCGTTGAGACGTGTCGTAACCTGAAAATTCCGCATGTAGAGACGTTCGTAAGTAGACGTCCCACTGTATTCCTGTTTATGATAACATCATGAGCCCCTTCACAGATGCCCGTTGTAAACACCAGACAGCTAAACACCCCCCACCCCACGCCAGGGTCAAAGCTCGAGTCCCAGGGGGAGCTCTTCTGCCCTTTGACCTTTGGGTGCTCTTCCCTGATGTTCATTCTCCAGACGTGTCACACAAGTGGGTGCGAGCGCGGGGCAAAGGAGCCGAGTGTGGGATGTCAAGGATGAGGAACTTGAGAAGGTGAAAGAGGACAGAGAGTGCTTTGAGGAGAAAAGGAGAGCGAGGAACAGGCCGGAGGAGAGAATCAGGGTGTGCGAGGTTAACAGCGAGGGGATGAAACGGGAAAGAGACCAGCGAAGAGGCTGCATTAGCAGAACATCTCGGGCCAATTACCCTGCTCCTTCCCCTCCTTTTCCATCCATCTTCTGTTCTCACTTTTCCCTCACTTTCTCCTTCTCGGGCTCTAACTATCCACGTGCTGTCAACAGCGAGAGATCCTTAAATGATACCAGTCTCCACTGGCGGGTTTTATCTTTCCGTGCAACAATAGGAAAGGGGGATCCGAGGAAAGATAAGATGGGACCAGCCAACAGTGTCAACAGCAGACGCAGAGGCGAGGCGCCTCTTTCACACGGTTCTTCACTGCCATCTAGTGGTGAGCGTCTCGGCAGAGGCTCCATCAGAGGATGTTGATCATTAGTTACAGTCGGCTACGTTACAGCAAGGTGATTAAAAAAAAATCTGAGAGGTATTGTGCACCTGTGCACAGCATGAGTTGTCATTTCTGCATGTGGCAAGGCTCCCTTTGTTCTGCCACACTGAAACTGGGGGGGCGGGATAAATCAGACATTACGTCTAACTTTCTGCTAAATAAAGCAAATGATGCATTTCTAAGCGGCTCAATGGTGCTCCGATAGTTACGCTATGTAAGATATATCACCTATTGTATGATAATTGTTTGATAATTAGCCTAAGAATATGTGTAAATGTCTCTTTTTTTCTTAACAGTGAGGTGACAAACAGGTCATAGTTACAATGTCAGGTTGAAGCTTGTAAAATAACATTTGCAGAATTAAAGTAAATACTGTGCACAGAGCTGTTATATGTTCACTTTTAATTAGTATTGTTTTTAATGAACTTATCCCTAAGGCTAATTGTCAGGCAGTGTATTTGCATGCAGATAAACAGGGGTCAAAGGTGCCAAATGTTAGAAACGGATAAAAAAAAAACAGAATGAAATCACAGGACTACTGCAGAAATAATGGGACATCTGCTCCAGACATCTGGAGCCAGAAGACTTTCAGGAGCTTCCTGTTGTCTCACCTTGAGGGTAAATTAGCAAAGTGAGAAAATATGGCCAGTGTAAACGATGCTGACAATCATGCGGAGGGAGGACAGTTGATACAGGCTCCCCGGGAAGTCATCGTTCTCACATCTCACACAAACAAAGGGTAATAGAGGATGGACACTGTGGGAGCTGCGCTACGCCTGTGTGACAGATTGATGGATTTGCAACATTACCAGTTGAATGAAAATGTGCTTTCAAATGAAATTTATAATGACTGAAATATATTTAATTTCATAAAGCTGGCCAAACGGACAGATTTTTCAAAATAGAGGGAAAGAGGAAAACTGAACATCAACCTAAATACCACGAAGTTGTATGCGTGTATCTTTTCGCATATTTACATGTATTTAGTTGCTTCATGACTTTTTTCATGCCCTCATTTAATGATCTGTTTCAGGCAGCTTATCTTGTTATTGTCTGCGGTTTGTCTAATTTAATGCCCCGTCAGTAAAATAAAATCAATTTAAAAAACAATGAATTAGCCCAAATCAATGAACACGTGTTTAAATTTGCTTAATATTCCAAGCTGTTAGGTCCCATTTTTGGTGAACACACGGCGAGTGTGAGAGTGTCAGGTCGACGGAGACGGAGGGGACGCGAAGGGGGGGGGGGGCAGTGAGATGGTGTCAGATGTGATATTGATGACAAGTCAGTGTTCATGTCTCTTGTTTCCCCTTGGCTTAATGTAAGGTCACAGTAGAAAGGTGGGACAACAAATGCCACGGAGTCACAGTGACAACATGACCCCTGGGAGAGAGGATACCCTTTTTTAATCAGATCCTCCTCTTGTGCTCCACCCCCGCCCCCCTCTTCCCCAGCCTCCTTTCCAATTTCTATTTTGCCTTCTTGTCTCTTGTCATATCTAATTCATCTTTCCGTAACCTTTGGTTTCTCTCCGCACCCAAACAGGTACCACCAACCGTTTTGGCCCGTGAGTACATTATTTTTCCACCCCCCAAACACGCAGAAGAGGGAACAAAGTCACGACCTTCCTGCCTTCGTACTCGGGGGTTCTGAATCCAGCATCACCAATCAGGAATAATAAACACACAAAAACTAACCCCCCCCCCGCCTTTTTTTTTTTGTCCCACCTCCTTTGTAACTACAGGGTGGAAGGAGTCATTCTGGGCTTTTAGGTATACAATCATATTGTGCAGCAAAGGCATCTTTTTTTTTTTTTTTTCAAACCACTCGCAATGCATAATAATCATGTGCACACAAAAAGAATAGAAAGCATGCAGGGCACAAACAGCACGACGCAAGTAGCCAGTGAGAGCAGGCCATTTAGGCATCGAGAGCATGAAGAAAGACGTTTCCTAGAAGAATGACAACCACATAGATGATGGTGGGGGGGGGGGGCAGGAAGAAAAAGGTGGTCACTGTATTTAGTCCCTCTGACCTCTTTTCCACCAGATGGACACGATGTCCCATCACATGCGACCTTGAGGGAAGGACCCTCACTCACATGTCACATCTGACCGCTTCAGCGTCGGCGACGGAAAAGCAACGCAGAGCAGCGCTATCTCGATGACGCCTTGCTTTATGTCAGCTGCATTAGTAAACAGCCCGGACATATTTGTCATTTCCAATTATGGGAGCGGTGCGCTGTAGTGGCTCCAAATGTTCAGTGGTATGTTTTCATGGAATTTCCATTCCGTGTCACAGCTGTCTCCGCAAATGCTTTGACAATCAGGAAATATTCTCAGCATACTGATGTATTGCGTAAAGATAACAACGGCCATACACACTGACAGTATAGGAACACTGAAGGTATAGGAGCATTTCTCTGTGTGTTTGTTTGTTACAGAAGGGTTGTCTGGGCCAAAGCCATTATTTTGTAATATATAAGGGATATGTTTGTTTTTTTTTTTTGAAAAAAGCAAATCTTTGTGTTCTGCATGATTTCTAGTTTGCACACGGATGCTTGACTAGTGGTTGGGATATCAGGATTGTTGCCGCTGTCAAAATTCTCCTGCAGGAACTGTCTCACCTCCACATGGCTGCTCCCATCCACCTAAGAGCCGCGCACTTACATTTCACCCGCGACCTTTCAGCATTTTGGCGAGCCGCTCGACTGCACCTCTGCACCGACGATTGTTGAGGTCGCGGAATGCTATTCAAATTTGTCAAGACTGACAACACATCTTATATCATGAGGAGTGGACAGGGCTTCCTGGTTACCTACCCTGTAAGCAATAGGTTTTTTTTTAAGTTTTCAGCTATTTTTTCTTTGTGGAATTGGACATTAAAATAAGTGTTCTTACCAGTGACACATGTAAGCCCCCTCACAGAGGGCACCTCAAGCAAATTTTGAACTGGGAAATAAAGTGGAAGGATGTATTGTCCATTCAAAGATAAGCCTTTGGCTAGAGATGTGGAAGTCATGGGATAACATTATTCTTGAAGAGCTCAGGAAACATGGCGACAGAGACCAGTTGAACTCACTTCAGCTGATATTTGTTGTTGTCAGAGCAACCACATGCAGACTCCATGAGCATTGGGACAAGAAATGTCGCTGCCACCACTGTATAGAAATTCCTAGCCTACTTGTTGGCCCGGGGTGCAGATGGTGACGGACGTGTTTGGTCTTGTTGTGTTTGGGCTGCGTGTTTACATGTTTATGCACTCTGATCAACGCAAAACATGTGATGAGAGATCAGGTATTTTGCTGTTTTCTCTCTTTTAGTAGCTGCAGCTTGAAGAAAATGTTATCTAAGAGTGCATTCTGGGGGGAAAAAATATCCACCATTACAAATGCATAAAGAGTATAATACCAGTCTTGGTCCTGTAGATCTCATATCTGTTGCTATAGAAACCAGAGAGGGAGTCATGGAGGGATGATGGGGTAGATGAAGGGATCATGGGATGGATGATGCGATGGATGGATGGAAAATTGTTCCTTCGTTGTCTCTCCATATTAGAGTGTTTTCAGCACGAATAACAGTAATCTTCAGGAATCTCAAGACAAACTTTGATAAATTAAATCTTTTACTGTGTGCTTATGTTGTGCAGCGAGAGACGACTTCACACTGTCAAAGTGACTTTTGCTCGAGCAGCTCGGAGGAAGCTCGGTCCTGATCTGGAGAAGCGAACACGCACGGAGGCTCCACGGAGGCTGAGAGGCCCACGCTTTAATCAGCGTGGCATGGAAGCAGAAATGTCACTCTCTTTCACCTCTCCTCCAGTTGGAAGAATGCCCGTTTCTTCTCTCAATTGACACTCTCAATTGATCACTGGATGGTTTCAATAAGAGCCAGGAACATTCCTCGGAGGTTGCGGTGCGTGTTGACGTGACAGCATTAAAGAGAAGAGCCGCAAAATCGGTCGTCTCCCCACATTCACAATGCGAACTTTCCTTTTCAGAAAACTCCAAAGAGGCTGCATTTGATTGATCTGGCTTGGTAAGTCTTTAGGGTCTTTTAAAGTGCTGCTGTGAGGAGTAGGGTGGCTATAAAGAGGTGCATAGGAGCATCAAAATGCTCACACACTGCAGCGTTATTTAATTATGTCAGTGATTCATTTGCACTGAAGAGGCTGTAAGTTTCTTGTCCTTAGTGAGTTTTAACCACAGAGCTGCTAATTCAATCCCGAGGGTCCTGATAGTATGGAAATGACAGGGTATTTGGTGCTGCTGAAACCACAAAATGTATATTCAAATGTACCATTTTAGTTTTTGTTTTTAATGAGAGAACAGATTTTCAACGATCCCACCTTGGAAGCACATTGTACATCGACAGCCAGGGACGCAATTTTTTAAAAAAAAAAGGAAAATGAAAGAATAATTTGTCAAGCAAAAAAGAAAAGAAATCAATCAAAAAGAAATGATTTGTCTCTATACCACAGCACTTGATAGCTTCTGCAACAAAGAAGATGATAAAAGAGGAGCAAAAGTACAAAAACCCAACAGTGGAGGGATTAAAAAAAATAAATGATGAGCAGCATTGAAAAGAAAAGAGCTAGTGAAAGAAAAACAGCCAGCAGAAATAATTAAAACGCTGAAATACAATTATGGAAGATGAGTGAAGCCAAAACTCAATCAGGCCCATTTCCTTAAAATATGTCGGGGTAAAAGACAGGCAAAAAAAACAACAACAATAGATCTCCTCCATCAAACCCCACCAGGTTAATGTTGTAATAAAAAGGAGGGCGCGGGATACGACGCCGAAAAAAAAAAAAAATCACATTATAGGGGCACAACGCCCACCATGCGCACTCGCGCACAAACGTCCGCGGCTCTGCGCCGGGGGCGCGATGCGCACTTGGCGATGTCAGGCGCTTGAAAAGTCAGAGACGGCTGAAAGCCACGAACGCAGCAACGTGTGGAGGAGTCAGCGTTTCGACATACCTGCAGCAGCGGCGCGTCCAGGGGGAGGTTCCTGTTCCTGGGAAAGTTGACCTCGTTCACGTGACCACGCACCTCCAGGTGAGCCACATCCACATGGTATATAGACATCAGCATGTTCTTAACTTTTTAACGAAAAAAAGTAGGCATGGCTTTAATACCACATGGGTTGTTCAAAATGGGAGGAATAAAAGCAGATACAATATAAGTATACAATAGATTATACACAAGCTCTCACTTGATGTGATGGTATAAGACTTTAATATTCCCATTATCCGCAATAACATTTTAGGAAATTCTGTTTAGCCCGGCTGATTTTTGTCAAAAATCATCATTCTGGGCCTTTGAAAGCATCTAGCAAGCAGAAACAAGCACCTGCAGTAGCCCAATCGATTCCAAACTTCATTACCAGGAAGCCCGGCTAGTAATCTCTTTGCCCGCAGCAGAGAGAGCTGCACATCACTGCAGCTGCTCTGGAGGGAGTATCACCTGAAGAGGTCAAAAAGACACAATCACAGCAGGACCAGCTTCACCACTCCAGATGACCCTCTCTGTCTGCCGTCCGCCTGCTTGTGTTGGGGTGTCTTAATACCACCTCCTGCTTTTGTCCCTTGTCTCTCCCAGATGTGTTTCCCTCCATTGCAGCCAGCAGAAAACTGATGACAGCATCGGCCGGCGTGTGGAGGTGTGAAGTGAGGAAGAAGGTGGCGGTCATGAGTGCTTTCTCCTTTTAATTGAAACAGACCTTCGAGGGGCATCATATTTTCTGGGGACAGCTCCATTTTGCACATAAATCGGTTCCATGAGCTCTGTTTGAGTCCAGGCCTGCACTCATTCCTGATAAATAACGGGTTCATCCTTTTTCCTTTGCACCTTTTACATCTGAGAAAATTGGGTCTTCACGGGAAAAATGATGGACCGTTGACTCATCAGGAGTAAGTGCACTTCTCTTGTTGTCAGCCGTGGGTTCAAAGGAAGCACAATGAAAACAAAAATGTAGCTTCAGCTGCAAAAGTGAGTGCACTTTGTCTTTTCCTCTATATAAATTGAACCAGTAGATGGCAGTAACAGAGCAAGAACGTGTTATGATGGATTTGGGAGAAAGCTTGGCAATTCTCACATAATTATATGGATTTAATATCCTTGTCATTTGCGCTGCTTCCCCAATCTGCAAGGGCAGATATACTCACAATTTACAATGCTCGATTCCTTCAGCAAGACTGCGACAACTCTGTTCCCCCCCGAGAGACGACGAAGTCATATAGTCGAATCACCAGGCTGGGGGAAAAAATGGCCTAAGATAGAAATCCAAGCAGAGAATTGTCTTGAATCACATTTATACAAGCACATCTTGCTCCTAAAACATTTTCTCTGCAAGAGAACACATAATGCATGCTAAAAGGATTCCAGTATAGTTACATATACATTTAAAAAAAAAACAACACAGGGCATTTGAGCCTCAGTTGAGTCCAACTGACGTAATATAGGAGTTCTAAATGAGACTTTCGCCCTGATAAATCTGGAGGCTTCAGAGAGCCTCATTTGGCACTCCATTTAAATCAAATTTATGTTTAACTTGCAGCAATTTGTATGTTGTGATAAACGGAGGAAATGCAGTTTTGATTAATCAGATGTTGGAAAACTGTGCATTTCTGAGTGCAGAGTATTGATTTGCCAACGAGCAATTAGGCAGCCGCTTCATTACAACACAGCTGCGATGCACACTCCAGTTCTGACTTCCCTCCAAATGCATGAAAGGGAGCGCATATTTTCCAGCACATATGAGACTTTTGTTTATCTCCAGAATGATGCAGCCCCAGAGAGCAGACCCACAGTGAAACTGTCCAGAGTCGTGCAAAATGAAATTTCTGTCATCCATATTTATGCTCTTTCCAGCCGCCACGACACTTTCAATGACCAGAGTGTGATTTCTTTATTTGTATATTCAAATAAATAAAGCTTATTGTCATGATGAATGCATCAGGAAAGCTCCAGCACATGTGACTTTTCATCCCTTGTCAAATTCATAAATCAACAAGCTTTCGTGTGTCATAACCTTAGCATACTTCTCACCTTGTTATTGTTAATTTAGGCATAACATATTTGTATAAACAGTAATGTGATAGGTGATGCGTCGGTGTCTGTTTCTGCAGTAGACCAGAACAGACAAAAAGGTGTGACTATGACATGAAGTATTTGTAAATATTACTTGGTTGTAATTCATATCTTGTCCAGAACAAATTCCAGCCATAATTTTTAAATATATAGTGAAATGTAATAGAGAGGATTGCTATTGTTTTGTATAACCTCAGGTTCTAAGACTGGAAGGAGTTGAGTATAATTGTTTTTCACAATATATTATCTTATTTGCTCATCATTTCTGGGATTGAAATAAGATTTTTTTTCTCCCACAATATATGCCCCTACCTCTAGATGGCGCCAAATATCACACAGAATTGAAAACAATGTTTGTCAGAACATGTCAGAACACAAAGGATTCCTCCCACTGTATTTCCCCACGTGCCGCCTTTGTGCATCGTTATCCAGCTTACTTAAGAAAAACGAAGCTCTGTCATACTGGACCTATCATGATAGCTTAACACCACTTTGATTAACAGGAAAGACCAAGGTTAAGAGGACATGAGGAAATCTGGGGGGAGATTACCCAGCCTCATCTCACACTACTCACACAGCTGAAAATGATGTAATTAAGACCAAAGTAATGCTGCCTGTTGCCCTTAATCGACTCTTTGTTAGACAGTCATGTTAAACTGTAGCTACTGTAAGATATGCACATTAAAACAATCGTAAAAACACGTGTCTGCTTTCATTTCCCACTGCACTAATCTAACATTAAACAGTTGTGTATGGCATACCAAGGTGGTCGTGATGCACGAGTCTGGCACTCAAATCAATTTAAACTGGAATTTGAAAGTTCCCAAACCAGGTTAATCAACAAAAAGTGAAGTGATCGTAAGTGAGAAAGGAACTTGTGCACAAGAAGGTCAGACAGTAAAGATCACAGTATCAGGTTCTTTGACAGACACGGTTCCAGTTCCATGTCAAGCATCTGCTGCCGAGTTAATAATGTAACATCAGTAAAGCCTGTAAGCTGTATGTAATGAATGCAAAAGGACACATTGAATGACTACTTACTTTTTATGGGAGGAAAATGGAGCAAATATGATGTAATAAGAAATGTAATGGTCTGCTCTTCAGGGGCTGCCAGTTGGCGCTGGAGCTGTGGCGTGCAGGTCACATTTCTGGTGGAAATTTGCTACTCATTCCCTCATATGTGTGCAACATAAAGGATATGATTAGCAGCATTGCAAGCTCTCCTCTCTGGTTCACATCATAATAATTGCTGGGGCTTTCTGGTGTAACTTGATTTAAATCCTCTGCATGGACTCCTCACAGATGATCAGCAGAACATTTATGACTCTCTGCGCCTCTAATGACACTCGTTTCTCTGATCTGTCGCTCTTCCCCTCAGCCTGACCTTCAATGTCACAGCAGGCCTTTCCAGAAATGTTCCTGAGCTCTGAACATGGATGGAAACAACTCACAGATTTGATCTACCTCAATATTTGTATCAGCTGACATTAAATTGAGGCCTGTGTCGGGTTTATCAAGCAGTCCCTGAAGAAGAGAAAAGGGATGCAAAATGTAGGGAAAGTATATACGTGTGTGTATACATACGCACATGTGCGTGTGTGGGTGTGTGAGTGTGTGAAACTCATCTCATTCTGCCCTTTTTTTTTTTTACCCAGAGAACTTCAATCACTCATTTTCTCTGAGCAGTATGCTTCCAATCCCAGCAAACAGCTGGCCCAGCATTTAGAACACATGAGGATTAGAGGGTTGATTTAGTTAAAGGCTCAATCCGGAATCAGACCATCGCACCACTTATGATGCCAAGATCACCTCTCTGTAGGCCTGCTCATAATATTTTCACCAATTTTGAATCCATCTATCTATCTATCTATCTATCCATCTATCCATCTATCTATCTATCTATCTATCTATCTATCTATCCAGTATGTACTTATCCTGGATATCTTTTAATTTGATACATTTATCCATAAGTAGTCATGATATCATTGGTACATTGTTGCATGGCTGTTTTAATTTATTCTGCCTCCTACAGTTGTTTTTTGTTTGTTTCTTTTTTTTTTTTAGATCTAATGCTGGATTAAAGTAATCTCTTGGCCGTGGATATCTTACATCTTGCTAAGTCTCATGTATTATTATGAGCTCATCTGGTAATCATACGCTTTCACTTTACCATGGGATTATAAGGAGTGCTGTTTCTTTTGACAGCGTGCTTGTTTGTGTATGCACATTTAAAAAAAGGGAAAAAAAGTGCAGGAAGTGCGTGAGTGCGCATACATGAAAAATGAATCTGCAGCCTGAAGTTCCTCCGACCCATCTGCTGTTATTGGTGGGCATCGGGGACTTATTTGCATACGGGGGAGTGTCCTGAGCGTACGCTGGGATGAATGACCTGTTCAAGTCAGACAGCAATAAGGCATTGCACTCAGCAGAGGTCTGCGCTGTTTAAAAATCAAAATGCTGAGTTTTCTTAAGCTGTCATGCTTCCTGTGACTGGAATACTGGAATAGGACATAAACATGTTCAACTACAGACATTCAAGCTTTAGCAATGGAAGAGTAATATGGGTAAGTGTCTTTATAATTCAGTTAAAGAACACAAATTACTTTTGCGCAACTAAAACTAACTTCGAAGACTTTTGCGGTGCCATTTTAGAACACGCCGACAGATTCTCAGATAGATTCAGGAAGACCTCCTACATTTAATCAACATGTCCTTCTTTATTTTAAAACCAGCTGCTGTACAAAGGACCATTAAAGTCCAAACAATTCAAATTTCATGAAATAGCATTCCAGTTTTTTTGTAGTTTTTTTTTTTTGTTGTTTTTTTTTTACAAGCGTGCACACTCTTAAAAGTAAAAACTAAAACATTTACACTGGACAATATTTTTTACACAGTATTTCTACATCATTTGGAAAATTTAATTGTGGAAAGTTTTAAAATTTTACCTACTTTTATTACTTATATTTTGTTACAGGGATTCTACATCGTCTTGCTTTACAGCAACCCCCCTTCTTGTCTCGCAAATTTCAACCAAGCGAAAGAGCTCATCTATAAAATAAAGGAGGGATTACCAAAGGGGACCTACATTGGGGCCATTGGACCGGACTTGAATTTGGATTTCACTGTTGACCCCCCCTTTTTATTCAGTTTTGCACAAAAGAAGGTCAGCGAACAATATGTGATCCTCAATAATACCACTGGGGAGCTTTACACATCTGCCACAGAAATTGACCGGGAGACCCTCTGTCCTGATATCCATGAGCAATGGGGCTGCGTCCTCCCTCTGGATGTTTTTGTTCTACCACAGCAGTACTTTCAGCTGGTCAAAGTTAAAATCTTTATCCAGGACGTGAACGACAACAGGCCAAAGTTCCCCGTGGATGAAATTTCCATAACTATTCCAGAAAATGCTCTTGTCAATGCTCGTTATGCTGTGGAGCAGTCTGCAGTGGACCCAGACCTGGGTATTCATGGAGTACAGACCTACTGGCTCGTTAACGATTTTGGTCTATTCACACTGGATGTTGAGGAAAATGAGGGGGGTGAGCTGACACCTTTTATCATCGTGACAGAGGCTTTGGACAGAGAAACCCAGGCTGAGTTTATAACTGACATCATCGCAGAGGATGGCGGAACCCCCCCTCTGCTCGGTGCAGCGACGTTAAAAATAGTCATCACAGATGTGAACGACAACTGTCCCAAGTTCACAGAGTCACAAATTAATGTTACTTTACATGGAAATGCCAGCAAAGGGACGCATTTGGCGCGCCTGCATGCTTTTGACCCCGACCTTGGCGCTAATGCACAGATCAGCTACGCTTACAGTGAACGTGTGCCAAGGGACACCAGGACGCTGTTCCATTTGGACACAATCACAGGGGTAATTAAACTTGCAAGAAAGATAGACACCGGCGCGGCCATTTTTTACAAACTGACTGTTTTGGCCAATGGACCTGGTTGTATCCCTGCTGTTGCCACCATTCAAGTCAATATTATCAAAGTTGTCACGGGACCTCCAGCTGTTATAACACGATATATTGCTCCTGAAAAAGATGGGGTCGTGACGATAAAGGAGTCCGAACCAGCATTCTCTCCAATTGCTTTCTTTACTGTCAAAAACATCGGTGTAAACCAAAGGGTGGAATGCTTTGTGGAGGGGACAGGCCCCTTCAGGCTCACCCCCTACCAACTGTTGAGAAATGAGTACTTGCTGGAGACTACAGAAAACCTGGACTACGAGAAGACACAAGAGTATGAGCTGACTGTGGTCGCTAGGAATACCCAAGACCTTGTTTTGAAGACCTTCTTGAGGGTGGAGGTGTTGGATGAGAACGATAATGCTCCGGTGTTTGAGCAGTCGCTGGTAAAAATATCTATTGATGAGAACAATTCTCCAAATACTTTCTTGACCCAGCTACGAGCAACAGACCAGGACAGCGAAGACCGAGGAGAAGTCATCTACCTCCTGGGAGGTGATGCTCCTGAGATTTTTAAACTGGATCATGTGACCGGTGTTCTGACTGTGGCCGCGACACTAGACCGTGAAGAGAAAGAGACTTACCGATTCATTGTGAGAGCAGTTGATCAGGGCACGCCCAGGAGGGAGTCCATTGCAACTGTGGTGTTGACCGTTCAGGACCGCAACGACAACAGCCCCCGTTTCCTGAATAAGGACTTTACGTTCTTTGTACCGGAAAACTTCCCAGGCTACGGCGAAATTGGAGTTATCTCTGTGACGGATGCCGATGCTGGGGAGAACGGTTGGGTGGCCCTCTCAATCATCAACGGCAGCGACACCTTTATGATAGACACGGGGAGGGGGACGCTGAGGGCCAAGACTTCTCTGGACCGTGAGCAACAAGGGACCTACCAGCTGTGGATTGAGGCTGCGGATGGAGGAGAGCCGGCTCTTTCCTGCATTACCATGGTCACCGTGCTGCTGTTGGATGTAAATGACAACCCACCAATTGTCCTTTTCCCTCAGTCCAATCAATCCTACATGTTAGTACTACCAAACACGCTACCAGGAACATCTATCACCGAGGTTTACGCCGTGGACAGAGATACCGGCATGAATGCAGTGATTGCATATAGTATCATTAAGAGGAAAGGTGGTGAGCCGGGATCATTCGCAATTGACCCAGAGACAGGAAATATTACGTTAAAGAGGGAGCTCAGCAACCGAGGCCTCTATAGCCTTTTGGTGAAGGTCAGTGACCATGGTCAGCCTGAACCGCTTTACTCCACAGTCATGGTTAACTTCTTTGTGAACGAGACAGTGAGCAATGAGAGCTACATCCAGAGCTTGCTGACAAAAGAAGCCGACGTTGAGGTAGAAGAGCGGCCCTGGTACATCAGCCAGATGAGAGAGGGGCCAGAGAGGTACGAGTCGCTCAGCTGTCAGCCAGTCCTCATCGTCCTCTCAGTAACCAGTCTGGGGCTCTTCTTTTTGGTCGTTATGCTGACATCATTCATATGCTTCCGGAGGTTTAAGAAGCACAGAAAGAAACAATCTGACGCAGAAATACCATTAAAAATGAAGAATGACTCAGTGCAAGGGGTGAACAGGAAGATCAGGCAGATCTCAAACATCTGAACCATCCAGGCATTTAAAAGCCCCACCGTTTACAAGAATGTTTACAAAAACTCACTGTAACAAGTGGAGCCGTTAGATGAAGTTACTTGTTTTGTCACAGGATTGCCATGGCAACACTGTCCTATAGGCTACTAAAACCAAACTGAGGAAGACACTGGTATTGACGTCACCATAGCTTCATAGCATCAAAGGAGCAGACTCACGTAAAGACATGTAAAAGTCGATGTAGATATTGTACAAAATATTTTACCACTTTATACATGTTGTATATATTTTTTATAACAAAGGTATGGCTGCTCAGAGCACAGTAATTATTTGTTTTTTATTGTTTCAGAAAGTGTAAAACCCAATTACAGCTCATATTAGATAAAACAACTTAAAATCTATTTATTTATCAAATAAATCTTAAGCTGTATGAAGTAACAATATGTACCAGAATTAACTGATGCATGGAGGGTTGAAAAATACTGGTGATGTTGTATCTTTCATTTTTGGCTTATTTAAAATGACATCTTGTATCAGTATACACCATTTTGTATATAGGTGTATATGGTGGCAGGTTATTTCACATCATGTCTTAGAGGCATGGTTTACTACCACATGTCCTGCTTTCTATGAAGGTTCACTGACTTTTTGTTTTTATATGTTGCTATCAAATTACTCCTTCATCCACCTGTTTTAGGCTTTTGTGTGACTCTAAATGTGTCTGTGAAAACATGCTGTCTGTGAACAGAAATGAAGTTAACTATTAAAGATGCTTTATTTTTATAATTACTGGATTTTCTCATCGATGAAAACCTATGCCTATTTATGAATATTCATCACAAGAATAAATTTAGGTTTTGTTTTTTTTTGTTTTTTAATTGCATGTGGGGGAATGTGTCACTGCACCACAGGCCTGAGGTATATTTCAATATTAATTTTCACATTTTAGAGCACTGATTTTCCGTCCAGATGGCATTGACTACAGACAAGCTTCAAACAAATAACTGCTACCTCACAGGGGAGGAAAACAGTCAAAGATCATGGGTGTGTGTCTTTGTCATCTCAGGTCAGAGCTGGTGTGGCAACACCCACAGTTGCACTTGGAATGATAATCCTCACGCTGACATGTAGCTTCCCCTGCTCCTGTCATCAACTCAAGAACATGAATCAAGTGCAAACATTTATTTTTACCTCTTCATCCCTGGTTTTGCATTTGATCTATTCCCTTGCACAAATTTAGGGCATATCTTTAAAGTAATACTGAAAGTGATTTTGTCGCTTTACAAATTGGATGTTCCCCCAGGCCAGATCTGTTTGCGCTAAAGGTTGTGAAGACAGAAGAGATTTACTCCTCTTTGTGTGCACACTCCCATTTGAGGAACTTTGTATTGTGTTCTCGGTTTAAATGTTTGCAGGTTCGCCACTTGCAAAACAGGAAAAGCGTAAGCCCATCTGACAAGAGAGCATTCACACATGTGGCTTTTGGAGCTACACTTTGGGGGAAAAAAAGCGTGATACACAGACTACACCAGGGGCTCCAAACAGCTCAGTGTAATCCTCACTAATCACCACTGGTGGCAACTGTACATTACACAAACAAGCTGAAAGATGCTGATCATATTTTGACAGTAGATGCACATCTTTGGAGGCAGTTGACAATACGCAGACTATTACAAATTAATAAACATAACAGGACAAGTTCACGCATGTAAAATCCAGTTGACTTCAATTTGAGAATACTGCAGCTTAGTGCAGCAGTCATACCCACGTGTCAAGTGCAGTTGTTTGAACAATGAGAGAGCCTCTGCTAACAGGTTCACAAAGGTTCACAAGTGTGCTCATGAGCAGAATTAGTAATACTTTGCTGTAAGAAGAAAAGAGAACCGAGCCCTGCTTTTCAGGTCATGGTTGGTAAAATTAAATAAAGTTAAATAAAGGTTTTTTTTTTGTTTTTCTTAACGCAAAGTAAACAGTTACCACATATGATTAAATGCTGTAATAACACATTCCCCCATATCACCTTTCGGGTTTCCCCCTGCTCAGAGTGTTTCAATTAGTGATTTTCCCTCATCGGCGTTCAATGGGGAAAAGACCAGACCCTTCGGGGACTGATGATGGAAAGTGCTGCAGTGTGCAGTCACGAATGCTAAACAAAGGGTTAATTCGGCTCATGGTGTCATATCACTGCAGTAACAGAATGCAACATGGCATAATTTGGTTATAAATCTGTGGCTCAATATCTTCTGCAGTGAGCAAAAGTAACAGAAACGTGGGCGTATACGCACTTATTAAACACAATAATCTGTTGTTGTGTTGACTGAATACATTGAACCCTGACAAAACATCAGCAATGATGTGTGAACAGGTCAAGGACTTGATGTTGCACAAGTCTAAATAATGAAGTGACATAATCTGAACCCAAGCTAACAAATGTAGTTTCATTTATACTGCAGTCAAGGAAAGTTCCTGCATCCCACCTTGATAGAACTTTAAGTGAATCTCTTCCATTTACTTCCTACAGGAGATGTTTCTGTTTGCACCGTGACAAATGACAGGCTTCCAAGAGCACCCTACGTCCGCACTAAAACCTGCGTGCACCCCTTTCAAGCATGTCAGGACACCTTGGATGATTTCAGCCCTTTAATCTTTAAGAGTTTTAAAATTTCACAATCCTTCTTGAGCCAAGAGGAGTGATCTAAATAAATCACCTGTCGTCAAATTTTAAACTCGGTAGCTTGAGTGGGAAGTTGTAGAAAACAAAAAGTAAACCTTGGAGGCGAGGAACCCTGGATAAAGATGGTATCTCTGTGACTTATCTTTTCCATATATCGCTGAAGCAGACACAAGGAAAATGCCAATAGTAGTTCCACTCGAAGATATTTCTGTATTTGTGATATTTTACTACTTTCGAATGATCAATGATGGTAATTATTTTTCATATTCAGATTCAGGAAATCTCCAGTACAGTATTAAATTGCCATTTCATCATCCAAAGTAATCCCTCAAATGACCTATAACCCCAGTGTTAATTATTTTCTGACCTTTGAGAATATCATTAAATATCTCTGTCTTGTTACATACATTTTGACTGTGAGTAGCTAAATACTAGTAGAGGCCAGAATGATGCTTTTCCACATGACTGATCACCTCCTGATGTGGTAATCCTTCTGACAGTAAGTCTGGAACCTTCTGACCAGTGCTGAATAAACAGTGGGAGGGACAATTTGTCTTAAATCAGGTTTTTAAACTCTTTGTGACCTAAAGGATTAAGGATGTGTACTTTATACTATATGGTGGTTATTAAAGTGACATAAGCAGCAGAGCGCTACGTGACATCAAACGGAGGGTGTATGCTTGATGAATTACACTGGCTGCAAAATGTTTTTTTTCTCTTTGCCTTTGTTACAGATTGTGTGTGTGTGTGTGTGTGTGTGTGTGTGTGGCGTGTGTTTTGGGCAACTCAAAATCAGGGATGCAGAGGTTAAGGTGTAAACGATTAGCAACATCACTATGTGTCGTGACTGGATTGGTGTAACATATACACATGTACTGTATGTTGCATGAGCTATTGATTTAACCCTTTCTCTGCCTCAGCTGACTCACCTTTACCCTACAAAAGCTGTGTCAAACGTAAACACGAATAGACATGAGTAGTTTGTGAGAATGGATGTCAACCCACTGAGGTAAATATGTAATTAAAATAAATATAGATGGGAAATAGCAGCTGAAATAAAACTTTCCTTTGTTGAAAACAAGCATGCAGTGTATCTTTCTGGTAAATTACAGAAAAACACTGCAAATCTACAATAATATATAAAGGAAACATTTTTGTGTCGATAAAATGAACTTTAAATTATTCCTAAGCACTTAAAAGTATTGTTTTTTTCTTTAGTGTGCTATATAATTTTTATAATTATACTATAAAAAAGATAAGTCTTCCACCATCTTTTTCTCAGAATTTGCTTCAATTGTGATGTATTTTCTGGCATTAAAATTGGGTCTAGTTGGAACATTAGAATCAAACATAACCATAATATCAATACTGCTATAAAAGTGTAAACAGATCTGTCTATGTTCCTGTCTCCCATGTCTATCTAACTATCTAAAATTACATTAAATTCTTAATGGTGCAGACAGCAAGTAATTACCATCAGTCACAGCCTGATCCCATTTCCAGACTGGCTTTATTCTGAGGTCCCTGCATGGAAATCAAACAATTGCAGACACAATGAGAGGCCCAGGTTGGGTTACGCTGGTCTGCTGAATGGACCAGGCTACGTTTCTCCGGTTATGACATCCATTGTACCCCCCCCAGAGTATACAGTCTGTTCACCACCTTCAATAATGCATCTCCACGCATCCTCCGACCCAAATCACAGCCTTTGATCCAAACACTTCTCTGATGAGAAGAACCATAATCCAGCCAGACTCTTTTGATCCTGTTCTGGATTATGTTACTAATATGTTCTATCTCCCCCTACCCCTCGCGCGCACACACACACACACACCCACACACACACACACATATACACACATTGGAATCATATATTCATCATCAATCATATATATTTGTTGATGTATTTTGTAGATCTTATCATTCTTTTTGTCTGGTTCTCTGATGCTGAAGATTTTCAAAATGCTTTTTTTTTTTTTTTGTCCAGCCAAAGCAAACCAAGGACCTTCATTCTGTGCGACCGCTGTGTTAACCAGTGCACCACCGCTTAGTTTTACGCTGTGGTAAACAGGAAGTTGGCTCAAGTGAAAAGAAAGTCTCTTCTCTGACTGTAACAGTAAGCACGTCTTTACTCAGATACAATATGGCTCTGTTTAGAGACATATTTCACTCTGTAGTGGGTCAGTGACGGGGTGTCATTACAGCAGATTATATCTTCCGTTTGGACACAATGATGAAGATTATATTGCCAGACGTTTGCCTCACATTTATTCATTTCATTTTTCTGTTTTAATCAAAATACTGTGAGAAAAGCTGTTGTAAAATTTTAACAACAAATATCTTATCTTAGTGTTATGACTTCTGTGCCTAGATGTGTTATGTTTATTGTTTTTTTTTATTGCTGTTGTTATTATTTTTTTTTACAGTTTTAAGAAAGAAAGGAAACCGTTTCAGATCATAACCTAGAATTACAATAGACAATTTGATTTAATTCAAGTTGAATCCAACAAATCATCATATTTCCTTTCCCTCCCAGCTCTGTGAACTAATAATGGTGTGTGTGTGTGTGTGTGTGTGTGTGTGTGTGTGTGTGTGGCAAACGTGCCAAGCACCCTCTTTGAAGTGACTTTCTCCCTGGCAAAATACAATGCTTTGTTTCCCAATATAGTCAAGTTCTGGAAAATATCTTGAATGGAAATTGTTTGACAGTGTTGTGTTCCAGCTTTGGAATGTTTCTTCACATTTATGGAATGCTGCCCTGTGTCTATAATTAGCATTAGGTGACACTTTGTACAGACACTACATTAGCTGGAATAGAAGTTCCTCTGTAAAACCTCCTAAAGTCAAGGAACAGGTTCTACAGATAAGGGGCAGTACTTAAATGGGCTGCCCTCTTGTTTGTTTGCGTCTCAGGAACACCGCCCCATTTCCCAGACCTACATAAGCAGGCAAGGATGAATACATAAAGTGATAAATCATTAGTCACTGCTCTTGTTTAACTTGTTTCTCTTTGCTTTGATGTCCAATTACAGCTTCTAGATATTTGCTGTTAGTCGTTGCACAGGACTTGCTTTGCTCTAATTTGGCAATAAATCGTACTGTTAACGAGAATTCTCCCTAACTCAATCCAGTTTTCCTTTGTCACCAGGTCAACAAAGAAATTAGCCTCTTAATCTCAGTAGAAGCCCACACAAAGCATATGGGAAAGGACTGTGGCTCCATTCCCTTAATAATTTGATCCGCAGATAAAATAGGCCCAGTTATGTGAGAGGAAAAGTTGTTGTTATCCCTTCAGTTAAGATTAACTGTCCTGTGTGTGAGGAGGTTTGCCCAAATAAAGTCTTCTTCCACTCCTGCCAAAGAGGTCTAAAAGGCTTTAAAACCAAGGTGCCCCATATGGTCTGAGTATCTGGCTGGCTGAGCTGTTGCACCGCCTGAGTTAATGAAGTGCCAGATGAGCACTCCTTGTTAATATCAACCACTCATGCATTTCAGGAAGTGTGTTCCTTCTGTCAAGAGGAACTAAGTCTGTTAACCTGATTTGGTTGGGGGGGGGGGCAAACGAAAGTGAATTATCTTTTCATGCATTTTCTCTCACTGTCTGATGCTGACATCCTGCCTGCTGCATCTGGAAAGTCGGAAACAAAAAAAGAAAGAAAGTAAGAAAGAAAACAACAGCAAAAACGTGGGCACCTTCATACAACACATTTCATTTTTTTTTCGCTCTGATTTCCTCATCATTAGTTCTGATCCTCCCACCGAGCTCTCTGACTCAGTCGTTTGTGTCTGCTCAAACACAAAACTGGGTCAATTACTTCATGTCTGGGAGGCCAGAACAGAAACAGAATCGTTTTTCTTCTTCAACAGCTACAAATTGATTAATTAAGCCGGAGTCATAATCATAACTCTGCGCTGATGTCATAGGTTTCGGGGGCCAGGCCCGCCTCCTCTGACCTCTGCGGCCTTTCCTGGGTCAGACTGAGCCAATGCGAATGGAGTCCGTACATGGGCCATGACATAAAAACACATGTCCATGTGGGATTATTCTGTTTTTTATTAACGTATAAATCAGAGCATTTATTTTTCACACAAGCCTCGTTGGGTCCTTTATGGTTCATTTAGGCCTCGAGTGCATGGATCTATAATCAGTCTGCTCATTAATGTTGTGAATATTTGCATGTGAAAACACTGCGGTTTAAAAAACCAGCAATTGACATGCTAATCCAGGCACTAAATGCAAGTAAACCTTAATGAATACTATTAAATCAGCATTTATTCTTTTCAGGTCAAAATACAGCCTCTGCCATGACATCTGTAGTATGTCTTTTTTTTTAACAAAAGGGGACACTCATACATGCTCAAATATAAATAAAACATTTTTATCGAGTTTTTTGCACAAGTTTACTCAAGCTCTGTAATTGTGGAGGCCCGGCGCTCCTTCACACCTCGTATCTCCGCGTTGGCAATTTCACGCGTCTTTGATTCACAAATAACGCCAGCTTACACTTGAGCAGACATGCGCTGGAACACATGCAAAAGTCTGGGCAGCTGTGTGATTTCATAATTGGATTCTCTGCTAGATCCCATTAGATTTCAAGAAATGCATGTCAACAGCTTAAGCTACTGGTCAGGTTTTTAAATGGATGCTGGATTCCGTTAAATGAGTCATCTAAGTGTCAGTGCTCCAATAAGGCAGTCAGGCGCATCAAACACATGAGCAGCGGACGCTCAGGCCCTGCGATAATGGATGAAATGGTTTGTATGTGTCTCCCAGCTGAAACGGGAATGTTAAACTTCACGTTCCTGCAACACATAGCGACTCTGATATCATGGAAGCAGGGGGAAGCGTTGAGATCTAGGTGCTCTTACTCACACCAGAACATTGGAATGTAAGTGATGACTTTGACTTTTTTTTACAAAAGATGATTTAGTCTTCTTGATCAAAAATGATGGACGGATGTATGGATGATGGATGGATGGATGGGTGGAGGGATGAATGAATGCATGGATGGATGTATGGAGGGATAGAGGGATGAATGGGTGTATGGATGGATGGTGGATGGAGGGATGAATGGGTGGATGGTGGCTGAAGGGATGGATGGGTAGATGGAAACTTGCGCATGGTTGCTGTGAGCCTCATTTAGAACCTCATTTGGAGCCTTTTAGAGGTAATTACATCTCTGAGACTTTCGAGATTGAAACTATTCACTCGTTTCTAAGCAGCAAACACAAAATATCACCTGCTGCTCCGAGGGAAAGAAACCAGACTATGCTATATTATATAAACACCATCCTATGACCACATTACACTTCTTAACTCAGGTCAGATGATGCTTCGGTGCAGAAATAAAAAGGCAAATAGCAGAAAAGCCTCGGGTCAAAATGAGATCGGGGCTTCACAATTCAGTACCTCTGCAACACGCACTGATCACCTAATTAGGAGAATCACGGAACCAGGAGCTGAACCCGGCTAAATGGCTGTTTTGCCATCTAACCGGTGCGGATCGTCTCTGACAGCGTCTCAAGGGGAATTCAGAATATCTCATACTGAAGCCCAAGGTCACACTGCCCCGCTGCAGGGCACAAGGTGCCTGCTTGTTGTGATTTTTCCGCTGAATTCGGTCGCAACCAAAAGCCTTTAGGATCATTTAAACACTCCCATCACAGTCCAGAGGAACAGGAGCATGTTGCTGCCCTGCAGAACCAAAGCTAATGACACCTCGACTGCTGACACCTCAATAAGGATTAAAAAAAAAAAAAAAAAATCTTTTCCCTTCATTGCAATGGAAGGAATGTTGCAGCAGAGGCCTATCACCTGCAGTTCTGACAAACCAGTCCGTCGTGTTGTGCCTGATTTGAGAACCTCTGAGCAGTAAATAACCACATGTTTGAGCTCTAACAGCCTTCAAAGATTAAAACTTTAATTTGGGGTTTTTTGTTGCAGAGTCTGGAGGGCAGGGGCTCTCCGAGTGAACCTGCCTCTAATAGAGGCAACTGGGCTGGATCCATATCAGCGACTGAAAGGTGCTTTTAGTCTTGTTTGCTCTGCTGAATAGAGCCGTGGTGCTGATGGTAAAGATCAATACCCGGCTGTAGCTTCATCACTCAGCGTTCGCTTGCGCCGTCTCAGGTCAAAGCTAACTGGCCCCATTTGACCATTACTTTGTCATATGTTATGGGGAACACAAGAGGTGCTTGGCAACAAAGGCTGGCAGGACGTTTGAGGAATGACCCATCTCAGGTTATGGTCCGCTGCACACCGAAAACAACCATTACCGCTGACAAGCAGCACCTATCGTGCTCATTAGGCGTCGACTCTCGCAGCTGCAGTTCAAGTCATAACAAGCGTTTGAAACTTGTCCAAATGTTCTTTTGCGTGCGCTCATCCTCGGCCTCGAGCCAAGTCAGGTTCAGCGCAGGGCTGCGCGGGAGGTGCGCATGCAAAAAGGCCGACGCGTCATCTCCGACGCCGCAGCTGTTTTAATTTCAGCAGAGCGGCTAAGCTTTGCAAACCCGCTTTTGCATATATGTCCTAACAAAACACAAAGGCGACGGCTTTTTCTCTTGCGTGTTTGCATGGGGCGTAGCACGAACCACGCGGTGGGGGGGGGTGACGGATTCGCTGATACTCGCGTAATCACCAACCTGAAGCCTTCAACTCCAAACGACTAAGAAGACCAGGACATCATAGTAAAAAATCGCATTGATCTGATCACAGATGGAGACTTGATGGAAAGCCAACCGTTATGTGTTTCCTTAAATTTCCCGAAGGTCTGTACCAGCCTGTCTCCTCGGCTCATATTTCTTTTAAAATGGGAACAATCATACCGGCTGTTGTTTTTTTGCACTTCTGATATATTGTTTCATTCCACAGTGGAGCCAGGCTACATTCATTTAACTGTAATTTAGCCATCTTAAATTACTGCATGATGAGCTAAAGCCATTTCTACTAAAGGAAGGGAAGCGCTCCATCTCTGATTCACCTTCATGCATGAGGAAAGAAACTCTCTCTGGCCTCTTGCATCAGTGTAACCTCCCTTTGGGGCTCTGTTTTTCATCTCCACATCGGCGAGGAGAGAAAGCATGCGTTGTTGAGGCCAGTGCAGGTATGATGTAAGAAAGGGGTCCAGTCAAAGGGTTCAAATGTCACCGGCACAATGGTACAAGGAGGGGTGAGGGGTCAGGTAGGCAAGAGGGACAATGGCAGCAGCTGTGAATGGCAATACGAGGAGGGGCGGGCAGGTGGGAGGCGAGGGCCCGGCGCAAGAAAGGATGCTAATGTGGGAAAGAGTCCACGCACAGAGGGATAAAAGCATTTTTCACGTGGTTGAAAGTTATCGGTTTGCAGGCTGGGACCTGGGAAGGTGGATGCAGCGGTCTCATGCTACTATAGGAATAACCCTTGTCAAGCCCCCAACAGCCTCAAGACATCCAGCTCAATATGACCGTGGTGGTGGTGGTGGTGGTGGTGGGGGGGGGGGGTCTTTCCTGCCTTTTCCGCACAGTGAACACGCCGGTCAGCTGTCTCATGTCTCACCCTCTGGTATTCTCTATAGTTTACTTTACTCCAGGGGCTGACAGCTGAAACGGGGACGGCTGCAGTCCCAGCTTCCGTCACTGCGCGAAAAAAACAAAGCTGGCAAGATCCGATTAAGATTTTTCTGCCACAAACCGCGAAGCAATCTTTCCTTTCTCCCATAATCCACCGACGCCAGCAGGAGTACCACCACTAACTAAAGCACAGAGGAAAAAAACAAAAAACAAAAAACAAAAACTAACTAAAGAAATACAAAAAAAAAATCAAGAAATAAATAACAGCAATTCCAATCCTGTACAATTTATCACTCCTGGCTGTTTTGATCCAGTTGTTGTTATTGGATATCGCGTCTAATTGAAGCCTGTCACCCAAAAACACGCACAGTATGGGGGGATTTAGACTTGCACTCATTACACCAGAGATTGAGTCAAGCGTGCCGTTACATAAACACACGCTCAGTCTGTCACTAGACCTTTTAGTTTTCACTAAAGAAATGAAAGGTCAGATATGTCACCCTTAATATTGGTTTGCCCGCTGCATTTTGGATTATCTCCAACATTTTTTTTTTTAGATGTTGAATCGCAAGCAACAAACTCTGCTCCTTTAATCCACACCGCCGATGTTTGCACACAGAACACAGAATATTGCTTGTTTCCTAAAATCTGATTGCAACTCAATCCCTCTCCTGATAATCTGGCGGTGCGGTTGGTCACGGTCTGCTCCCGAGAACACCGGCGAGGGCTTCACTTTCAGTTCCTACCAAGCAGCTAGGTTTCCATATTACTATCTATTAATTATTTATCTGCGGTTTCTTGGCATCCTGGCTGGAGAATGGGGCAAATCCCTATCAATCGCTGAACTATGACCCGGGGGCTTGAACCCTGGACTGCTGTCTTTTGTCTTAAGGTTGCTCTTAGGACTGAAACTGTAGATCTGAGGAGGACATCGCTTCTCCTTATGCAATAAACCTGCTTTTGCCTGGCACAAGTCCATAGAAAGCCAGTTATGTGAGAGTGTGTGTGAGCATAGCGACAGTTCCTTTTGTAACGTGCAAATTGATCTCGTGGCAGTGTAGCCTTCTCTGTTACAGGAGGAAGAGATCGTCTTTCTGTTTGGACTTGTTTCACAGTACGAAAACAAAAGAGCCCGAGGTGATCGCTGTAATGTCTCCGCTTAACAACGCGGAGCGGAGAGAGGCGAAACTCCCAAAGTAAACGCATCGCAGGTCTTGTAAGACGCCATCAAACTCACTACATCTCACCACAGGTGTTTATTTTCAGTCAATTTAATAAATCTTCACAGCATATACAGCAGATATGTTCTTAACAAAAAAAAAAAAAAAAATCGACAGCTGCACGTGTTAGTTTGGATTTTTTACATGATGTCCAAGCCCTTTGAGAAGTTCTCTGTAGTCTAATGTGGACACATAAAAATTCAGGAAGCACTCTGGATTGTTGCAGAAAGTCGGACGTCTGTCAGCGCGGGACGAGCGACAAACGCTCTGGTGGTTGGAGAGAAAAAAAAAAGAAAAGAAAAAGGATTAAAGGCCTGTAAAATCAGCTGATAGAGAAACAGCCCAGGCGTTTAAGGATATTTAAAAAGGTCACCTTTACCTGCAGACGCATCAGTCACGTGCCCTCGGGGGCTGGTAATACTGCTGTGTCGGCCTGGTGCGCCGGGGCTGTCCGTCTCCTCCTCGGCGGAATTCCAGTGAACTGTCGTAATACCCGTCCTCTTCCTCCTGCCATTATATGTAAGATTCTAACCAGATTAGCTGTTTAGGCTTCCTCTGCACAACGAACAAGCCGCCGTAGCTCGTATTGTATGTTCCTTCTTACCAACATGTCAGGGGTAACCGGTTTAATGTTGTGCAGCAGAACTTCTTCACAGTTTCCATAATCACTAAACACAACCACGGCGGTGGAGCCTGACGGATGCAGAGCATCTATCCTGGCATGGTAGAACTTTAGAGACACACATTTAGATTTGATGTCATTAAACGACAACAAACAAATGCAAAATGTGCCGAGTGTTGAGATTAAACGAGGAGGAAATCTTTTGCAAATTGGGAAAAGAAAAGCTCGCGTATAAATGGTTAGATCAGACAAAATAGGCTATTGGGAAGTGAAATGACCATAAATGAGAAACCAAACGATTAGCAAATTAATATAACAGTATGATCAAAGCATTAAGAGAATCTCAGTGATTGTAACAGATCGATACATTGCCTCTTGAACACCAGCATACCTTGCTGTCCTCCCAGTAAAGCGCCAGACACTGGTCTCCTGGTTTCCAACAGTGGTCCATATAATGGCCCCTGTCTGGCCCTCTGGGACCTTTTCCTGGTCCTGACCTTCTTTTGGAGCCTGGGTTATTTGGAGCGTTTTTCCTGGGGGCTGGCTCTCTGATGGGGGCTCCCGACGGTTTGATAGGCCCGGTTCTCTTGTGTTCCACGTCTCCGTTTTGTAAATGAGCGTGCGGTGTCGGCGCGGTTCGATTGTCTGGCGGAAACCCGGCGTCCTGGAAGGCGCCCCCTCCCTTTAAGGTAGCATTGGGGTTGGCGGTGCGTTCGGGGTTGTCTGAATTTTGACGGTCGTATTTCCTCCTGTTGCTGTTCCGCTCTTCAGTCCTCTCTGGGCGTTTATTGCCGCCTCTCCCGTCCGGCTCCGCGCCTGCGGCGTTGCTCGGCTTAGGCGCGACGGCGTCTCTCGCCCCCTTCCTGTGAGCCGCTCCGCTCGCGTTCCCGCCACCGTCTCCGTTTCTGGGTCGCTGCTGATGCGATCCGCTGAATTCCGTCTGCTGCTGAGGGTCTTTGGAACGTGTGAACGTGGTGGCGGATGAGGGGAAACTCTGTCCGTCTAAAAGCTCCCTTCGGCCATTCTGAGGTCTCTCCGACGGTCCTCGCGACCATCTCTCCTGACCTTTGCCCTGCTGGCCCTGGGCCGGGGCCGAGGGCGCCGTGCAGTTAAAGAGAGGATCCTGGCCAGGTTTTGGAAAATCGGCGTCCCTGTAAAAGCGGGGGGGTCTGTCGTTCCTCTGCTGCCTGTGATCGCCATGGGTGGACCTGCTCTGAGGCGAATCTTTGGGGTAGTGGTCAGAGTTGGAGAAATTTGCTCTACTGTCATGAGGCCTCTGTGGTCCTTGACTCTTGGGCTCTAAAACGCCAATCAAAACAAATAATATTAGAAAAAGAGCAAAAGGTGTGGTCCTCAGAGATGCACAGAAGCTGTTTAGAACAAAATCAAATGAGTTTACCCACCCTGAATTGATAATACTCCCATCTTAGACTCTAAAAAGTCAAACAGAGTGCTTGGTCCAGATGGTCTTCCTCCTGCACCATTCTCCTCATCTTCATTTCTGGTCCTGCCTCGACCCTTTCCTCTGGCTAGAAAGAGAAACCCCAAAAAGCATTTGATGTTATAATCAAATATTCTCGTAAATGTACCATCAAAACTTCAGAATAAAATGGTGAAAAGAGAAGTTTAGAAATTTTTCGTGGTAAAAATGACAAACTTCTTTGCTATGACGTTTGGAATGTAACCGCAGGGACCTTCCATTCCTCGTGATCATCCTGACTTAAACCCAACATCTGCCCACCGATGGGCCACCCAACCTGACAGAGGCTCAGAGCTTGTGTCATCACACCCAAGAAGAATGGGGGAGTAACTTCTGCCAGTGGTACTAAGTAAAGGATACTTTACATTGCAGTAGTTTTTCTAGGTTTTCCTTTCTTTTATTAGCACTGTACTCAATTTAACGACCACAATAAAACTGAACAAGTTATCGTTGAAGTTAAGTTATCCACATACTGAGCAGAACTAATGGTCTCTGCTCACAGGCGCAGTAACTCATGATGAATAAAAATACACTTTCAGGAAAAGGCTGAAGGTAGTTCGGCGTGATAGAAGACATTTCAAGCTGCTGCAAGCAACTAATACAAATACAAAACAATAACTGCTGGTAAAGAACCACATCGATCTGAAGCCTCAAGGTGTGCCGGGGGAAAACAGCGGGCGGTAAAGTGTGTATGCAATTTGTTGTAAATGGACTAAAACAAGGAAAAACACCGCTGCGGACATTTAAATAGGCTCTGGGTGATTCTCCATTCATTTAAAGGGTGTCCACATCCCTCACCCAGTTTCTCAAATACAAAGTGTCTCAGCGAATCGTTTTCCTTGGTGAAAGGAGCGGCGCGGGTGTGAGCGCGTGTGTGTTTCGGAACCTCTGGACTGGGGCTTGTTCGATTCAGGTGGCGCCGGGCCGGGTCTGCTCCCACAAGACGTCGTAAGCAAGCTGTTTAGCGCGGCTTCAAGATTGTTGTTATTATCCATCAGAGCCTGGCGAGCCGCCTCCTTGTTGAAGCCCATCTCCATGATGTCCCTCAAAGCAGCTTCATCCACCTTCACGAACAAAAAGAAAAAGCCAATAACACTCACAACATAGAATAAAGCAAATCAAACTGCAAAAGTAGAGACTGGCTGATTACTGCAGCAATCATTTACAAAATAGTGAATCGACAGTCCCACTTGTATAAAAGGTGTCCAATTACTATTTCAGGACAAGAAACCCAAATTTTTCTTCCCACCAGTTCTCGATAGTTCCCATCTTGTCTGCTTTCAGTCCTTTCGTTCCTCTCTGGTCGGTCTTCCCGTCTCCTCTGCTGGTGTGAGTCTCGGCTCCGGGAGGATGAAGCGGCACCAGACAGGTTCCCACCAGCGTTTCCTCCGCCACCAAATGTACGAGGACCCTAAAGTGTTGAGGAAAATACGGCAGTGGGGACGAAGATGAAGACTTCCCATGACGCCAATCCAAGAGTTGTTACATGCCGAAAGGAGCTAGACAACTTTGTAAGTTCGTAGCGACGTTACTGCAACCATTGCAATGGGGTGTGATAAACCACTTTTACCTCTTTTGTTTTGGCCACCTCAGCGATGGCTGCTGTGCGCTGCTTTTCAAACTCCTTATTCTCCTCAGAACCTTTGGTGACAGTCGGAGCTTGAAGAGTCTTCCTCTGGTCCAGTGATTTGCTGTCTACGTCGTCCTTCCTCGTGCACTTCTAAAAGCATAGGAAAAAAATAAAAAGAATTAGGAATTGACTTTGAACATTCTGGCCGGTCGTGCGTGCATACTCGGGGCATCGATGTTCGCAATGACATCATCGCTTTAAGTTCAATCGCAAGTAGAAAGCTACACACGGAGCTTCATGTGGATGAGCAGAAGCGCTGATAAGTCATCAACAACATCCGTTCCTACTGACCCTATTAGGGAATAAAAGCTCTCAGTTTATTTCATCTCTGGAACATCTGAAAGCACCACCCAGACCACAGCAGACTTCCATCGCCATAGCAAATGTTGGAATTCCTTTCATTTAATCAGGTGCAGTAACGCTCGGCTGTTTAATAATTAGCACACGCACCTCCACACATCAGAGGGGAGCGCTCAGCAAGAGGGTCTCGATTACCAGACAGAGCGAGAATGCTAATGAAACGGAATTTGTGATGTTACATGACCACATTGTTGTTCAGCACGATGATGGAAAGGGGGAACTAGTAAAGTCTGATTTTTTTAAACTGCTCTGAAGGAAATGTCTCGACAAAAACACCACCTGTGCAGCTTTAGGTAAATTCATGCAGAACGAAAAGATCCACAAGACAAATGCTCAACGTCTGTTTGGGAGATTTGTAGGAATAATGAAGGTAATACAGAATAAATTCATTCTCGGGGGTAGCAGCAGAGTGTGCATCAATAACGCCGATCCTGTACTGAATGAATTTGACAATGACGGAAAATCTCGACGCCATCTGTCACTTTGACAGATTAGAATAATCACAGGCAGACCAGCTGTACGTCATGTAGGTAACTCCATCAATCAGAAGAAGTGTTTCCCCTCAGAGCGCGCGTCCATCTTCTTTCACCTTGTGCGGCAGGTCGAGCTACAGCGTGTTCAGGGGCCCCGGTCGCGAGACCTCGGAGCCCCTGAACACTACAGGTCACACAGCCCAACACGCATCAGACAGGATCTGGACTGCTAAATCCACTCAGTGAGGTGAGGGAATACATCAAACGGGGAAAAAAAGGATAGTAATTCTCACTCATCTAGAGGGACAGATGTGGGAAGAAACATCTGCTCCTCTCTAATGTTAGCCACAGTGAGTTGCTTTAAAAATTATCATTTGAAGGATAAGTTTTAAACTTTGCTCATAAAAATGACAAGTGCAGATTCTGGAGTGATGTTTGTCAAAGAAAAGGCTCCGTATAATACAGGCAGACACAGAAACTTGAAAACCTTTTTTGGCCCAAGATTCTCATTGTATGCTACTAAAATAATGATGATTCCTGTTTAGAAAGTCCCCAAATATGAGAAATGGAAACATTAGGCATTTTAAGATCCAGGAATAGCAGAGGGAGGCGGCAGTAAAGAGCCTCTGAGGGCAAAAGACACACATTTTTTTTGGGATGTGACTTTACTGTTCTCACCTGACCAAATGGTACAAATGGAGGGGGCCCACCTTCAGCTCCAATATTACTCCTGCTGTGTTTGGCCAGACTCTGAAAGTTTCATGACAAAATAATAAAAGAAAAATACAGATTTAAAATAATAACATAATTTTTTTTTTTGAGACATTATAAAACAATCCCTCACCCTTTGTATCTCCCATTTCTCCACCATGTGCTCAACTTCTCCTCCAAGGACAGAGATGTTTGAGTCATCGAGCAACACAAAGCCATTTTTAACCTGGACCGTTCCAAGTAGCTTTACTTTTGTTCCTGGTGGGGTATTAAGGCTGCAACACACAAGAGAGAAAAATACAGACGGATGTATCCCATACCGTATGAAATCTGAATAGACCACATGATATGAAAACATGGTGGGGTTTGAGAACACATGACACCGCGACTTGTCTCAGGCTGCTATCTAAATGACACAGAGCCATGGCTGGCAGGGGTGATGAGTCAGAGCGGGACTATTAACAATCCCAGCTGCTCACCCACCCTCATGATAAACTGAAAGCCCCTCTATCTCATCAGGCTTGATAAGGCCTCTGCCTCTCTCATTAAGAAAGCTTAGAGGGATTTCCAGCTACTGATGCTGGACACGAAAGCAACCTCTGGAACAGACGCTGGTCTCCAAATAGTGGCCGAGCCACAAATGGATGCTGTCCTCTTTTCCTTTGATCACAAAATCCGTAAAAAAAAAAGAAAAAAAAAAAAGAGAGTGATACTCGTTATGACTTCGCCGCTATCATGCCTACGCACACTCGTAGACGTGGCTGTGATCCTCGTTGCTGCTCGCAGTCACCAGCGCATGTGTGTTCCTCATAAAGAGGGGTCTGTTCTGTTCTCTATCCATCAGGAAGTAAAAGCCCACATTCTGGCCACTCCACCTGTACAGACTAGCCAGTCGCCATGGCAGCAGTCACCAGGGTCACTGTTGCTGGGATAGAACTATAATTAAGCCTGGGAATTGTTAGAGAGCTGCCTCGATATGGAAACCGTAAATATTTTTAAAATAAAATGAGACCTTTGGTAAAGTGAGCATTGGAGAGTGTGGATATGTTGATAAAAAAAAATCTATTAATATTTTCTTAACAAAAATAAGGAGACTTGCATACAGTGAATATAACATCCTTATTTCTACCTGATCTTAGACAGGTGTTTGTACTCTAATCCGACGCAGGTGGTATGCCCATCTGTCATTTGCAGCCGGAGCATTCGTGGTGCACCCTGGGACTCCTCGTGGTCTTTAGGAGCCGAGATGTTCCTCACCTTTTGCAGCTGGAGTACACATGGACCCTCCAACTGGAGAAATACAAGAGTTACGCTTCATATGTCAAACCGATGCTGTAAAAGCATCATGTAGGGAAAACTGTTATTTAAAATTACGTCTAAGACATTATTTTAAAAAAATGACACGTTTCAATGGACTAACAAAGCAGGGAAGCTTTTCTTTCAGTCTGGAAGCGTTGTTTATCGGTGTAATAGTGCCATCTAGTGGTCGGCCCGATATATATATATTTTTTTTAAACCAAACCTACGTTGACTGCTCGACCGTTTTCTACCATCTGCTTTATGACTGTTGGTCAGCACTTACCTCCTCAGTCTTCCCACTGTTGATATCAGATGGTAGGAATTTCCTTCCAACAGGTCTAAGATCACTCTACAAAAAGAAATGGTGGAATGGTTCATTGTAGAGAAATTACAAACCTGGTAAAACAATCCCACTGCCTTTGTCCTCTAAAATGAAATCATTTGAGTCAAATCAACAAACAAAGCAGTTTACCAATATTTAGTGGCTCAGCGTCTGGCTGTGGGATGAATGACCTCTTAATGATTCTATATTTTTTATTTCTGCCGGCAGATATTACAACATAACAGAGGTTCGTGCTGAAACTATCACCTCTATCTCTACACTTTACACCAAATTTCACTCAGTGTAGACTCTTTTCAAGTCTACATTGCCACACAAAGAGAATCATTCACTGGTTAAACGTATGAACTTACATCAAGGACAATTCCAATGAACTCATTAACTGTTATTTTCTCATTGGATCCTTTCAGTTCAGTGATGCCTTCTTCAGTGAGGTACCTGCAAAAAGACAGAAGATGACAACAGTGTTTATTTCAGCATGATTACGACAATTTAGAAGCACAACTCCTCATAGTGCTCTATCAATGTTATATAGGTATAAGAATATGTGGTTCAGTAGCAACACAAATAGTTAATTCCTTACAAACTGAAAGGTCGAAGAGGTTAAAGTCAAATTTGCCTGTTTTTGACACTATGGCTTAATGACACATGTCAAACTGCAATAATCAAGACTTTACAACGACATTGTAGTGACCTGTATGTGCTTTACGGAAGCTCGGATGACGATTTCTATAATGCATGGTTCATTTATTTCCTTCTTTAATAGAGGAAAGTGTTATTTCACCACAGATCTCTTTACACAAATCCACCACGGTCACGTTATCATACACGCTATCAGAATCATCAGCAGACTCAGAATTAATGTTTCCCGAAAAAGAAAATGTCTATGAAGGCCCAACGTGATTTGGCATCCTGCTCGCTGTCACAAAAGCGCAGATATTAATGATATTATTCGTGCTGTGAGTGAACACCAATCTGGCAGAGCGGTGATCGAGTTAGCCGGTGGCTAACTGACGTCTGCTACAGCGCTACCTACCAGCCCTCTTTTTCCAGGGAAGATGTCAACTGTGCCATTTTCGTACTCGCCGTAAATCTTCAAGTACCGAGACCGAATGTGAGCGCAGTCAACGAATGACAATCGAAGTCCCTAAAACATTACATTCTCCTCGCAGCAATGTTGAGCTAGCTAACGAAAGTGCTGAACACACGTCACATCCGTTGTCCGTGTACGGCGCCCCGCGATGGTCAAAATTATTTTGAAAATCACGTTATCCTCATGATGTGAATCTAGCGATGGTGAAAACGGACACATTAAAGCAGAATTATACATGCAAATTCGATTGTTATACAACCTGTTACCAAACAGTGAAGAT
Source organism: Lagocephalus sceleratus (assembly GCA_911728415.1). NCBI lineage: Eukaryota > Metazoa > Chordata > Actinopteri > Tetraodontiformes > Tetraodontidae > Lagocephalus > Lagocephalus sceleratus. Next base: position 6,832,150 of record CAJVRN010000017.1, on the reverse strand, counting down.
GCACCGAAGTTGTAGTGTACACAGTAGTTTTTAGTCAACGCTTGTTCAAAACGAAACAGCATGTTATTTTGAATAAATCCACTAGATGGCAGTAGATGTCCGTCCAAAAGTATTATTCAAAACAGCGATTTTATATTCTTATATTATAATAAGAAATTGCAATCAGATGATAAAATTGCAAAAAGTGTTGTTTGTTGTTGTTGCTGCGATTATGCTATGTACCTATATATATTTAAAAAAGTTATTTCATTCTTGCATTGTTTTAGATGGAGGTAGTAACATAGCATTTGGCATTTTTCACTTGGTAAATTCGAAATTAACGAAAGTAAACGTTACAAGGTGGATGGACTTAAATAAACCGTCTAACAGCAGCGTCAGCCAATCAGAATCGTTAAAACGGCGCGCGGGGGGACGCTCAGCCAATGGCGATGCGGTTTCCGCTGGAGGACGCCTCCGATTGGTTTAATTGAACACGCGGAAGTGTACGTCAATGCGCGGGTCTGTCAAAACTTCAAAAAGATAATAATAATAAAAGAGAGTCTAGCGACGCCTCACCTGCTCCTGTTAAGGTCCTGGTTTGGGATTCACGCTGGGATAAAAACGATCGGGAAGGCGAGCGGATCCCTTGCGACTGTTTCTTGTTTTTGTACATTTATTTCTGTCAACGGAAACTACGCGACAGTCCACAAATTGGATTAGAGCTAAGTCAATCCACCTGAATGATAGTAGCTGTCCTGCTAGGTCTGAAAGAACCCTCCAAGCCGTCACTATTTATCAGTGTTATTGATCATGTTCTTTAGAGGAAGGGCCATAATCCTGACTTAGACGCTTCTCCGTGTGTCCTTCAGGCTCTGTGATAAAGTGAGGAGGGGTCCGTCATGGACAGCTACGGTCATCGGTTCGATCCCGGCACCGGGAGAGACGCTAAAAGCCACAAAAAGAAGTCAAATCACAGCTCCTACTATGAGGATGGAGATCGGAAACCAAAGTTTGTGAGTATTGCACTATTGCTGCGACGTGGAACCTTTCGGTTTAGACTTAGTCTGACTTTCCTCCACGTTCCCATCAATGTATATCCATATATACAGTGTGTACACATTTATATATAGATTGATAGGTTGACAGGATGTGTGCATTTTCTATGTGAAAACTGACCAGGAAGGGTGGTGTTTCCATGGTCCCAAATGACGCCCCTCCCTTCAAATTTAAAAAAAAAAAAAAAAAATGGAAGAAAGTCTGCAAAAACGGTTTCTTCATAAATGTGGTATGAGATGTTGACCTGCTTTCAAATGCAGTGTTTTTGTGCACAGCCCTGACCTTGGTTGTTTATTGACGGTGCGATGCAAGGAAGGTTAAAATTAGCAGAGGGTTTACACTAATCCACCTGCTTCTTCCTACTGCCCTCCAGACCTACCACCATTGTGTCTGCTCCACTTTTACCTTCTGATGTTGGTGACAGGTGTCCTACAAAAATATTGTTGTTTGCAAGGTTGTTTTCTTTTTATTATTAATTTTAGTAGCACCAAGTTCAGATGCATGCACCCTCTTCATACAGAATCTCTGTCTGTGCACTTCAGCTTCAACCTGCAGCTGACCTCCTTTTGATCAAATAGCTCCCATCAGTAAAAGTTGTTTTCCCACCATTCAGAGATTCCGCGGAGTAATGAACTTCAACCAGGATTTTTCACTTTAGACGCCTCTCGTGTCCACGCCTGCTGCTGTGTCGCTGGGAGAAGCTCCGAAATGTTTCCTCCCTGACAGAGAAATGTGTACATCTTCTAATTGAGCGTTCTGTGTTTGAGTTATTTGAAACTTTATCTGAGGTGGTTGATGTGTACAATGATTCTGAATGATCAGCAGTTTGGATTTAACCTTTATCACTGCAATGCATCTCACAAAAAAAAAAAAAAAGGGAAAGGAAAATATCTATACCCTGGCCATCCATAGTCTGCTAGCCCTGCATCCAGAACATGGATAAGGGATTGGAAGATGAGGACAAAAAGATGCACATCAGTCAATGCTTTTTAAATCTTAGCACAATTTTAGAATCTATCAATTCTGATGTTTAATCTATTTAGTGTTATAATATGTTAAGATAAATTCACGCATTATGACTTTATTATTCGAAACAAATAATTGCAAAAGACAAAACGTAGCTTTCCAGAGATTCCAAGTGTTCATTTTCCTAACAGAAATGATACCACTGTAAGCTCACTGCTTCTATAATGAATGTGAACAGAATCAAAGAACGCCTACTAACACATTTATGCTCCTCCATGTGCACCAAAGTGTGATGCCAGTATTCTTCACACTTTTAATTTCCCTCTGTGTGATTGTCATATGTGAAAACAACTTGTTTCACACATTTACCAATAAGTACAACACCGAGCTATTATGGAAACTGAGGAAGAAATATTGCAGAATATCTGCACTGCATTACACTGACTCAATTAGTGTTCTGGTTTCCTCATCACTGTAGGGGGCGCTGTAGTACCACATAAATATCGTGGAAAGTGTATTTTAGGTTAAATGATAAATATGTGAATAAATGAAAGACACAGAAAGGCGGTTTTCATTTTTGCGCCATTTAAGCTCAGGTAAGAAAAATGAAACGGGCTGTTTAGTGTCACAACTAACTTAATTGAATTGGTCGGCTCAATTATAAAAACAGTTTTATGGTTGGATTCATGTAATGATATATATGTTTTTTGTTTTCATTACATCAGTCAAGGAAACTTGAAACAGTATTGTTATCTGTAATTCTTTAATGAAGGAGTACAAATTAGAGTGTTTCATCAAATGTACCTCTGTAAAGGTACGCATGCATGTGCGCACATGCAAGAACAGGAAGCAGCGAGAAACACACGACATTCCACTATGTCATGACTGACTTCAATGGGTAGATGTAGCTCCAACAAAAGGGAGTGGCAGATAGGAAAATCCTGAACCGTTATGAGTCATTATTAGGAATTTTAAATCTAATATCTCTGTGTTTTCTTTTTTTTTTTTGTTTTTGTTTTGGTACAGATTTGGCTGCATACATTGAACTACATGCTTGCAGGGCTTTCTATACCAGTGTGTTCTCTGCTTGTGATGAGCTACCTGTCTCGGTTAATTGGAAAAAGATATTATCATGTTTAATTAAGTGAACAGTGCGATAGTGGAAAATAAAATGAATTCAGTGACAATTACAAATTATAGTTAATATGGCATCCTGGTGAATCTGTTGCAGGGGGAAAAGTTTCTTCTTGTATTTTTATTGATGTATTCAAATGATACATACAACCATGACAAGCAGTTAATAGGCCATGTGACTGCTATATCTACTGACCTTGATCCTTTAGAAGGACTGTGCACCCATGAAATATAGGAGCACACTTTTGTCGTTCAGTTTCCATCCTTTATATAATCCTGACAACACTGTTGAGAATGACAAGCCCATTATGTCTCTCTCTCTCCTGCTGCAACATAGAAATAAATGTGTAGCATTTGAGTCATCAAAGCCAAATGCAGAGAAGCAGCACATGCTTCTATTTTAACGTTTAGTTTCACTATATCCGTTTAATCCACCTTGAATTTTTCTCTTCCCCACCTGTAGCACTTACCTTTCAAAAACATCACGGATGATGTGGTAAGATCTCAGAAATGTATATGCTCTGCCTTTCTTTAGTTTCTTATATCTACAACTAAATCTAGATCATTGTAGTCAGTAATGCTGTAATAACCTAATCTAACCTTGACTGACCTTGGATTCATCTTTCCTCACAGGCTGCTCTTCTCTCTCTATTGGGCTCTAGATGTCATGTTGCATTGCACCATGTTTTATTCAACAATTATTTTGCTATTCTGTGTATGCGCTTGGTTCACACAACACTGAGAAAACACAAACCATGTTTTCTAACATACTAGCAGACACCTCTTCTTTTTCGACACTCATGGTCTCATCTGTCATTCACCGTGCACCGTTGCTGTTTGCTCACCCTCTTCTATGTGCTTTTCTGTCCTCTATCCAGCTGGACAGGTTTGCCAGTATTCGTATTCCTGGAAGTAAGAAGGAGCGCCCCCAATATCCCACCTTAAACAGAGTGCCAGTGATTGGTCTGTTTCTTCATCATCCACCACAAATCCATTTGCGGAGCTTTCATCAAAGATCACTTCAGAGAAGGAGATACTGGCTCTCTTTGAAAAAATGATGGTACATATCATATATACATTACATATAGATCTTTGAAATTCTCTGAGTTTATTCCCTAAATACCTAATTAAATAGGAATACTGTTTTGGTAAATATCTGCATAAACATGGTTGTCAGAAGAAAAATGAAATGGCTAAAGACATGAATATGCACCTACTGTGACATGTTTACCCATTTAGTTAAAATCTAAAAAATAAGAAACATGTGTTTAAAAGCAGAATTCCTTTTCACTCTGTGTTTTCTAGGAGGACATGAACTTGAATGAAGAAAAAAAGACCCCTTTGAGAGAAAAGGACCTCAACACAAAGAGAGAAATGGTTACCCAGTATATTTTTGCTGCCTCTAAAGCTGTAAGTCTTTATTCTCGAGACTTTTGACTTTTGATACCTCATGTGTTTTTATGTGTATATATATATTCACAAAGTTAGGTCAAATTATCTTTCTGCATCCAGTCCAAATACCTTGTGTGTGGGCAGGAAATGTATATAATTTACAGGCTGATGTGCACCCACAGAGATTTTGCTGGTGGCCAGAACAGTTGTCATTATTCGCCTTATTCCATCTAAATGTACTCTTCTGCATTATCTTGTCATGTCCAGGGAATGATTGAACAAGTTGGCAAATACCGACAAATGTTCTTGGGCATTACATACGCAGACAGATAGCTGCAAATCATTTCAAGAAAAATCCATTATTTACTGCTGAATCCACAGGAGAGGCTCACCCTTTAACCCTGGTGGGAGAACTTTTAAGCATGTAGCCCACACTAACAGTGAAACAGAAAAGACTGAAATTGACATTTGGTCCTATTGATCTACAGTATTTATCATTTGAGTGTTTTTCAATAACCCAGTAGGAAAAAAAATGTTATTAATTGTAATTAGTTTAGACTAATGAATTATAGTGAGATGGATGTAAAAATGTAAATGGATATTTTATTTGCTTGACAGCCTTAATTTTTATGGTTTCTTCTCTTTAACCTCTTTAAATGTCATGTATTTGCTCCTACATATCTAAGATTAAGTTGGATTCATGTATCGATTATTCAGTATCAGTAGTGGGATAAATTTGAGTGTAAGCCAATGCAATCTCATTTAGAGCTATACATCATCAGTACTGCGCACTAAAGTGACTTTAAAAAAATCCAAAACAAGTGCCACTTCATACTTGGGGTGCTTATACTCATGGTGCTGGTTTTGACTGGCTGAGACAAAACTGTCTGTCCTTCACCAGTGTTGCATCCTTCACCATCTCAGGCTTGCACAGATGTGGATGCATGTGTGCATGTTGCTGTTATTTTGCCTCTTTCCGGCTCTCACCCTGTCACTAAATGATTGACTTAATTTTAAAGGTATCATGATTGATTTCTGGAGTCTAGATAATGTTTTGAGTTGCGCAGCTTAATTGCATCAATATCTTATATTTAAGAGTCCTCCATCAACGTTTACGGGTCCTCGTTCAAGGTTTTAGCAACATGTTGTCAGCTTTTATTGCGCTGTCTTTCAAAGCAGAGATAGATGATGATGATCCTGTGTCAGTGCAAAGCACTTCTTTTTTTTAAAAAAACCCCCAAAAAACAAAATGTTTGTTGTTTCTTTCCCAGATCATAAGAGGGCATTTTTAAGATTGATTTTTCTTAACATTAACCAGAGGATGCTTTTAGTGACGGAAATACTCGATTGAGTAACTTTATCATTTCCTAACTCTGAAGTAAGGAAGCGATGCATAATTTGAAGAGGAACTGAAGTGCTACATAAATTGTTTTGCTTTGTCAATTTAACATGAACAAAAGTTTAATACAAATAATCTTAATAAACACTTGAAAATCCAGCATTGTGACGAGTTAGAATAAAATGTATATGTAGCAGCAAAACAATCCAACACTTTTAAATGTTCTTTATTTCTGGGCTGTAACATGCTCCCATCCAAATTCCCAAGTTCTCATCTCCTAAATACTGGAATTCCACTAAGGCAGGAAAAAAATGTATACTTTATAGCAGCAAAAGCCACAGTAACTATCAGGAATATGACACTTGTGCTACAGGTGCCAACTGGGTGCAGAACATCATCAGTTACATGTTTGGTATACACAAAATACCATTAATATACTTTTATTATCAGTTTTCCCAGTTTCCTGATGGCCAAAGTCATCATTTAAAGTAAATAGCTGACACAGTGGCTTTCAGTGCATCTATCTCAGATAGCAGAGGTATTTGAAACCTGGACACGAGGAAGAAAGGGCAGAAAAGCACAATATGTCCTTAATGGGCTGCTGTGCTGACAAAGAGTAAGTGAAACTGGAAAAATGGCTTCTGCTCCTTTATTTTTTTTCCCTTAAGAATGTAAGAGACAGTAGTTGGGCCAGCCTGAGAGAGATTTGCAGTCATCATAGTGGTAACGATAACGACAATGAAGGGTGTTTGTGTCAGTGGAGACTGGGATTCATCACTATATCATTTATCTGGACACAAGGGGCATTGATTTGTCATATGGGGCTGTGGATGGGTGCTGCAGGGGGAACTGATAGGGAAGTCCAGCAGAAGGCAGCGCACATATCAAACAATATAAAATCCCAAAACAAAAAGATGATGACACTTAGGCTCTTACTTTGCACGGGGATTACCATTGTCCTAATACGTTTTTTAAACAATAAAGAAATATTAAATACTTAATTTGATTTATTGACTTTTATCAACATTCTCAGAAAATGCTCAAATTATTTGCTTCATGTGTATCATGTTTGGTGGGACACAAGAAAAATATATGGAGTTTTACAACTTAAGGTCTTTTTAAGATATAATTTGTAACAATGTACAATTTGTAACAATTTGATGAGGATTGTCTTCAGTTTTCAGGAGTAATGGTAAAGAGTTTTTTCTGGGATATCATGTCTAGTGTTCTGTTGTAGGTCTATGCAGCCTTTATCTACCATTGTAATTCTTGTAACACCATGATCAAGTCCAATTTTGCTGTAATAACCAAAATTGCCTCTTTTGCATTTTATTGATACCTCTTCAGTGTTGCATATAATTTTACCTTTATCTTTTTTTTTTCCAGGGTAGTCTGAGAAGCAGTCATCAAATATCTCCCCAGGAGTTCCTAGGAGAGCTGAAGTCAGGGGTGATAGATGAACGCCTGCTTGCATGTCTAGACTCATTGAGAGTATCCCTTACCAGCAACCCTGTCAGGTACAGTACAGACTCATGACAATGGACTTGCATGCCATTTTAAGAATGTTTTACATTTTAGATATTTTTACAGCCATTAACCGTTATATGATTTTAAAGTCAAAGGCTCAAAGCACTAACCTCAGCAAGTATTTTTGCAGCAAGACAGGAAATGCACCTTTCATGGATCTGGTCTGTCCCTTGATGTGTCTATAAAAGGAAGTAATGCATTTTCCCAGAGCTGAAATCAAAATGCCAAACTGTCTACTTCCACATGAAACAGTCAAGATGGTCAAGGCCAACACATGTCCACGATCAAATTTTCTACTTCTGTGAAAGCATTATTGCTAAGTGGAGTCCCTTCAAGGTTTTGTGAGCTTTTTTTTATTACCTCCTCTAAAGGAGGGACGTATCATTAAAATAAATACAATTATAAAAGAGAAATCTCTTTTAATCATTAAACTGTAAAATTATTTGTTTCAGTATTTGGGAAAACATGAGTTGTTGTGCTCTAGTTACGGTACATATGCAATATTGCACTTTTGCTTTTGGCCAATGTTATCGTCTTCTGCTGTTTTAAATTTTTCACGTCATAACCCGACTGCTGTGTAGCGATACATGTTGGAATTGCAGAAATTGCAGAAATTTTGCAGTGATTGGAGAAAAATAATGCCAAATGGGCTAATATTGCAAGAATGGCAATATTTTTCTCAGAGAGTGCTAGAATTTGAGTAAATAGGTGCAATCACAGCATTGCAATTTCCTGGTGGGACTGGGATACCTGTTGAATACTTTGTGCAGGATTTTGCACATAACTTTAGAGACACCTTCAGAGATCTGTCTTACACTACATTTAATATCAATATTTTCTGCTTTCTAATTTTGACATGCAAGATCTGTGTAGTATCTGTTCTGTAAGTACCGGTATATACTTTCATGTGATAACAGACTTCTGTTCTCCAGGTTCTGGAGTGTTTCTGTGGGAATTTGTGCCCATTCTTTTATTTGAGGTTTCATGAGGTCAGTGCCTCATATGAGAAGGCCTTGCATGCGATTTCCATTGCAGTCCATCCCAAAGGTGCTCAGAGGGATTGAGGTCAATGCTGTGTGCAGGCCAGTCAAGTTCTTTCAGAGCAACTGCATCAACCTAAACTCATGTTGGACAGGAAATGGGCCCCTCCCAAACTGTTGCCACAAAGTATTAACATAGCCCTTTACTGAGATAAGAGACTTAGCCCAAACCCGGAGAAGCAGCCCCTGAGCATTATCCCACCTCCACCAAGCTTTTGAAGTGGCACAATGCGGCCTGGCAGGTAACATTCTCCCATCTGACTGCTAAACAGAGAAGTGTCTCTCTCTAAATGATGTTTCCAATGCCTCACAGTCCAGCACCGATGTGCTTTACACCATGTAAGGTTCGCATGTAGCTGCTTGACCATGGAAACTCATTCTATGAAACTACATAGATGTCAAGGCATCATGCATTGTCCACATTGAACCCGCTCATGTGATGTTCTGCTTTGCGGCTGAGTTGTTGAAAATGCTTCTCCTTTGTAATACCAAGATGCTTTACACACATGTGGCAAGGTGTCTTATCAAATTACAGTAATTAACAGGTATGGCCAAATAATTTTGTCCGCATAAAGAATTTGTGATTTTTAACTCGACAGGTATGTTGGCAGAAATACTTAGGCATTTTGGTATTTTGGGAAGATTCACCTTTAGGAGTCAGCTCAGGGTCTGCAGCTATGTCTGTACTACTTTTTTTTCCACCTATGACATAAATTCAACAAAAAGTAATTTAATACTTCTTACATCTCCAGCATGTAATGCTTTTCCTCTGACCCCTGAAGAGAGTACATTACCCAGCTTAGCTGTGCTAGCTTCCAGTTCCTCTTTTGGTAACAAGGCCATAGTGCTGCCCAAAGGGTCAATAGGGCCACAAGATGCAATTGTATTAAATGGATTTGATAAATGGTCTGGCAAAGGAGTGGAAATTGGTTTTTGATATTAGATTAAAATTGACCTTCAGGTCTAAGGCCCCATGTTTATTTATTTATTAAGAGTGTAGCATTCCTTCAGCATGTTACAAGTAAACCTTGGACTCTTGTGTTGCTCTCCCATGGCTTCTTTTAATGTATTTCTCAGGGAAAACCTATATAAACTGTATCACATGGAATCACTTCAAACGCACAATCATCTGGTGATTAATAGTGCTACATTGTTTTCAATTTGAGAAGTTGTGACAGATTCACAAGTTTTATTTATCAAGTGTGTAGTCTACCGCAGCAGGTAAATGCTGCCTGGGAGAAAAAGAGTTTTACAAATACAGCCTCCCGCTAAGCTCTGGAAGCTGTATGTGCGCACTGCTTTATAACTCTGCCTATTGTTGCTAGAACAAACATCAGTTAGTTGCTATTGAATGCAATTACATCTATTTTTTTGCCTTTTGTCCTTTCTGCTTCCCTGGAAACTCCGCCCCCTCGACATTTTTCTTGCTATGCTTGAATATTGCCAAGTAACTTTTCCTTTCATTGTGGGTTTATAATTGTTTGTTCCTCGTCCAACACTGCTGTAATAACTCAGATCTGTAAAGGCTTTCTCCAGTCGAGGTCCATTATTTTTCCCTTCAATGTATTTGTATTTATTTCCCTCATTTTAATGCCATGGACTTCATTTTGGTCTTTTTTAAGAGATAACGATTCTCAAATCTTCTTCTTTTACATTGGATAGATTACTCTATCCGAGTGAGCACTTTCTTCTTTTTATACATAGAAAAAAAAAAGAATTGTCTTATTGATAATTTTCAAGATTGCCCAAGTGAAATTCCTTGCTGCAACAGAACAATCAATATTTCCCTATGTTTAAGAGCTTTGTGATTGCTTATAGTAAAGTATCATGGTTTTATCCAGTTTTTTTAAAGGCCCCTAACTGTGAGTGTGACACAAAATGCCAGCTGTTTCATCACTTTTGTTCTGCTTTGGTATTACAGGAATGCCAATGCTTATACATGGTTCATTTTTTGAAGTTAGTTCAGCTTTAATTTAATTTCCAAAATTCTTTCCCTCAGCATGTATAATATCCAAGATCATGTTTTTAAAAGATTCTAATTTGGCATGTGGGAGGGATATCATTTGCCAGAAACTAATGAAAACCAAGTGCTGAGAGGACATGGATAAATATGTTGCACCAATTTGTAAGATCTAAATTTCTTCCAGATCAAATCTTATTTGAGGGTGTCACAATGCCTATATACATAATATACAAAAAGATCTTACCTTCAGCTCTAGTTGTGGATCTTTGACTTAAAATTGAAGTCGGTTGATTCAATTTCTCATAGAGTGAATGCCAAAACATATTTGCTGTTTGGCAACAAGACTGTTTTGATATTTCCATCACTAGTAATGCTTTTACCCTGATGCTGACTTTTTTTTTCTCTTTCTATTGACACTCTCTCTATTGTCTGCACTCACCTGTCTTTTAGGTTTCCAAACTTTGATTGCTTTTTTGACATCTGTCTCCAGCTGTTGTGATAAGCTATGATCTTTTTTCTTCTCTGGACCATTTGCTAGTCAGTGATGGAGTCATCTATTATCTCTTTCCATATTTTAGTTGTGTTTTCTTCTACATATTTATTACACACTTGTTCCACCTGAATATTTAATCTGGGTTCATAGTCACATTGATGGATCTTGATTATGAAGACAGATGGAGCTCTTCTGTAAAGATGTGTTATCTGACAATGTCAAGGTCTGATTTTACACAAATATTCTGCTGTCCAGACCTGCTGTCTGCTGATTTAGAGGCGATATGATTATAATGTAATGCCAACTGTGGAAATGGTGCCTTTGCAGACCAACACAATAATCGATTCAGATGATTGGATTGAAAATTGGCATTGTCTTCATTTCATAATGCTACTGCTTTAACTCTGGCTCCAGATTCTACCAGGCGCACAAAATGGCAGCTTGTGTGCACTGGCTCCGTCCCTGGCTTCACAAATAATTTATCACCTCATATACCTGGCACATTCAGATTTGTTTTTTGACAGTCTTTTGAAGCACCTGCCTGCCTTGAGGCATTTATTCATTAAACACTCACCAAACAGACCTAAATCATCACGAGTAGTTTAATATGTGAAAATGTTGACTGGAAAACAGCCTGTCACCAGCAGGATGTCACTGTACAAGGTCATTTAAATGAAACAAAATGTCTCTTGACTTTATATACAAACTATACCATTGGTATTCTTTACACCTTTCTACAAACACTATATTATTTTAAAAGAAATTAAATTCAGATAACGGTTCCTATTTTGTTGTCACCTTGAGGATTGCTGAAGATTTGATATTGGAAGCCAGACAGCTTGTTGATTAGAATCATACTTAAACTGAATGCTAATGTTCAAATATGTTATTCAGTTTCAATCAGGAGCGGAAAAGCAGTCACTCATTCCCTTTTCCCTCAATTGTATACACAATTAAACTTTTCTGCCTCTCTCTGTCGTGTTCCTATTCCACTAAATTGGAAGCATAAAATGAGCATATACTATTTGCTTGCTGTTTTCATGCTTATCATCCACAAAAAATTATTGAGCAATTTCTTGCAAAAAAAAACCCAAAACCTAAAGGGAACATTTAAAAGGTTGTCAGAACTCAATGAATAAAGTATTTTACTTTTTTCCCCACTTTTACATTACTGTTATATTTGCACACTTAGATTACAGTGCAATTCAACACACGGCCAAAAAAAATCTGTTTTTTTAACTCGTGATTTGTCCCCACGCCTATACATATCTAAACACGGATAAGAGCATCAGTGAGCTCCTGGAATGTGGTGTAACAAGGCCATGCTAGATCAGATGCTCAATGGATTCAGGTCATCATGTAGCAGGCAATCATGCAGCAGCATCCATACCGTCATCGTCCAGGGACTTCTGACACACTCGAGCCACAGGGGGACAGCGGTGTCATCCACCAGAACAAACCAGGGGCCAATTGCACCACCATGTGGTCTGCTAATGGGTCTGAGGGGCTTTATCCTGGTCCGGAACAGTAGTCACAGTAGTGGTAGTGACTAGCATGTCAAGGTCTGTCTTCAAGGACATGCCTCCTCATATCACTGAGCTCCCCTCCAGCAGCAGCACAATCTTCACCACAGTCTGTTAATTGCTAGTGTATTGCAATTTTCCAGTGAAAGGCAAAATTAGCACAACTCACAGGCCCTACTTGGAGATGTTACTCAATCCTCATGAGATCTGTTTGTGACAGTTTGTGCAGAGATGTGCATGTGAGTGACCTTCTAAAGTTCAGTTTGTAGTACTGCCATTGCCCCCCCCCCCGACCTCTCAGAGTGTCTTGGCCTCAGCGGGTGCAATTGAAACTGAACCAATATATATGTATGTATATATATATATATATATATATATATATATATATATGCCTGTGTGTGTGTGTGTGTGTGGGGGGGGGTATTTTTATTTATTAGATATGCAAGAACCTTCAAATGGGCTTTTTTTTAAATATACCCTCATAGTTACTACTGCTGTTTGTCTTTGCAGCAGCTGTTGATGTGATGGTGTTAGCAGGCAGTTCCACACTTTTAAACTATTCATATTTTTGTTGTTTCAGCTGGGTACAGAGCTTTGGCCACGAGGGACTTGGACTGCTGATGGACATATTAGAAAAGTTGCTTCTTAAAAAACAGTTAAGTTTTTCTTTATATTTATCATCTGTCTTTTCCATTGGAAAAAAAAAATCTAATTTAAAATATAAATATACCAATACTACAATATATCATTGCATTTCATTCCTCATATAATAACTGAAATATGTTATTGTGTGTATATTATTTGCATGCAAAGTGTTTTGGATAATGGATATTAACAGCCCTGGTGCCTGCCTCTTATCTCTTCCCAGACAAGAAAAGAGTGACAAAAAGGCCCAACACAAAATTATTCAGTGTCTGAAAGCCTTCATGAACAATAAGGTAATTTTCTATTTAGATGTGATTTTCCTCAACTTGAAGCTCCAAGAATGTTTCAATTAAAATTTGATATTGGTTCCTGAATTTTCTAAGGAAACAATATCATCATAACAGCTGATTGAAAGGTTTTTTATTTTCTAATGTGAATTTCTGGCCTGTAGAATATTCTTCTGGAGTTCTGTACTGCAGTATAATGGTGCATCCATCTATGAAGGACAGATTTTAAATAAAAGAGAGTGTATGTGAGGCAATGCCATGACATCAGAACTGACCCAGCATGTTTATGAGTTACTATTTTGATATGATAATGTACCACAGGGCAGATTGACCTCAAATTTACTTGCAAAAGAAAGTCTGTCTCTTATAGATGAAAAGTATTTCTTGAGCATTGAAAGATTGTGGCCGTACAGTTGCATTATGATGCTGTTTAAAGTCCCCATTACTTCTATCATTTAATCTACACTCTACATTTGCACTCTTTCTGATTGTTTGTGTCAGGAAATTTCTGACCGACCACATCTCAGACCACAACATTAGTAAAAAGTTAGTTCACAAGCTACTCAGAGATAAACTGGTCCAGCTTTATTCGGATCAATGCATTCATTTCTTTTTTAGGCTTCATGGAAATGCAATACGACCAAAGTCCTAGTACTTATAATAGTTCAGCGCTAATATACCTTTCCCATCAACTCCCCAATATGCTCTGATGTGATGTCAGTCAAAAATGACATAAAATAAAGGGGGGGAAATGCAACATACTCTAAAACTCCAGAGATGTCTTCTGCCACTCCAGCAAAAGTCTGCTGTAAATTCTTTCATAAGCCTGCATCTCCGTATGTGCCAGATGCCAGCATTTACCCCGAAGGGTGTTTTTTTTTTTTTTTTTTTTTTGTCAGCTAAGACCTTGTCTTGACTTGAGAGGCATCTTGGGATAGGATGTACCCATAATGCAAAAGACAGGTGTTCTCTCCCAGCTGTTGCCCCCCCCCCATTATCTTACATGGATGCAATCTGTTGTCTGTCATTAGTGGCATTATAATGCAATAATAAGAGGTATTACTTTATTACAACAAGTTATAAATCTTTGTTTTTATCAGTAATCTATATTTCACCACTATACTGTATATTGATGCTTTCAAAACGAGCAAACGGGACTTAAAGTGTAACTAAACACCAAGGTTTTGACTGACATGCATCTCGGATGGAAATGCAAAAAAAATGCCTCGGGCTCCCCGAACAGTTAAGACACTCCCATCGACTTCAACCACCATCAATACTCTCGCACATGTGAAAACACACGAAAGGAAAAACTAATCACGTCGACAGTTTATGCTAGATGAGCGATAATACACCAGTTGCATCTGAATTGTGAAATGGCTGAGTTGCGTGTGTGTGCCTGCTTACATACATCGCCTGCGTATTCAGTGCACGGAGTGATGCTACTTTTTATGGGAGAGAGTGATATGAACTGCCTCCAAAGCTCAGCCAATAGGAAAATCTGATTGTAAGAACTACATTTCAACCCAAAGAGGGCAGTCGCCTATCTTTATAGCAAAATACACTAAATTGAAATAGTTTGACTAAAATGCAAAGAATTGGAGAATCAACAACAGTTCGTCATACACAAATACATTCATTTTCAGCTCAAAAAAGTGGTTTGGGGGGTTCATTTACTCTTTACTCATTAATAACTATTCATTGAAGAAAATGTTTATGTGGAACATTTAGCACATGAATGTATTTCATAATGTGGTTAACCGAGTGGCTTTTTTGTAAAACATCATACCTTTTGTTTGATTACATTGTCTGCATTTCTTTTTAAATCCGATGAGAACAGGATGATTTAATTCTGCCTATTGTGTTCAATTGAAATTGTTTCATTGTCTTGCAAATTTCCAGAATGACTACACATTTGGCTTCATGTTTTTTTTACAGTACGGTTTGGATAGAATCCTTGGAGAGGAGAAATGTCTTGCACTACTAGCAAGAGCCATTGATCCCACCCAGCCTGCCATGATGACTGATGTGGTAAAGCTGCTATCAGCCATCTGTATTGTGGGAGAAGAGAATATGTATGTTGTGTTATCATTCCTTTTTCTTAACATATGTCTTTCTGATTAATGTCAAAGTTTACTTTTTGCAAAGTTTAAAGCATAGAACAATATGAATACTGGACTTTTAAGTTGAGATAGTATGAGGATTTATATTTATGATTTCGTTCTCACTGCGAGTTTAAGAAGAATATTTGAGAGTTCTGCTTGGTGTTGATAATGTAGTGCTACAAAATCATGTTTTAGTAATATTACAGAATATATTAACTGCAAACCAGGGTGGCAATCTTCATTTTTTTATATCATGTATTTAGATCAGAACACAATATTACCAGTTTTTTAACACTCACCTTCAGATTCTGAAGCACTATTAAAAGTATTTTAAAGATCTTCTACCTTTCATTTTGTTTTGCTCATGTATTTTTGTTTTCATCAAGTCTGGAGAAGGTCCTTGAAGCCATTACCACAGCAGGTGAATGGCGAGCCATTGTGAGGTTCAATCCCATTGTGCAAGGACTGCGGGATCGCTCAGTTCAATTACAAGTAAGTGCAGAATAGTCTGTTGTTTCCATCAGATTCCTCTGAAATGAAACACAGAATATTGGTGAGCCACATTGGCAATTTTTTTGTTTTGACAGAAGGATTTTTGTATTTTTCTCAAAGTGAATGCATAGTCAATGCATTTCTGAAGCTCTTGTTAAGGATTTCTGAATATATATACTTTCTGAAGAACATTTATATGATTAACAATAACAAACTGAAATTAACATTATTGCTACATTTGAGACATTTTAACCTCTTGTCTTTCTTTCTCCCATAGTTTCTACACAGAGATAAGTACACAGAGACAGTGCTATCTGTGTGCCATTATCTGTGTTGACATTATTGCCTGACTGGCTTACTTCTGTAAATGCTTGATGCCTTAATCTCACACTTGTACACAGGCCAGAACAGCCTTGATACAGTCAAACACTGGCAATACCTATTACATTGATTAAAGCTAAAAAATATTTAACATTTTATGTTACCATGGGTACAAAAAGCATAAAGGAGTGCAACCAGTTAAGGCAAGCCTTCATACCTGCTTCAAACAAACATTTTATCAAAGTCATAGATTATTCAAAGTGTTGCATTGCTGGCAACATTCCTCACACAGTGACTCCTGGGAACCTTCTGCTTACAGGGGACAGATATAAATCAAAGACTGGCATTCTTACTGCTGGTAGTACTTAATATAAATATTAATCTTATTTGTGAAATCAGTCCAGTGGCTGTCTGAATAAAATATAAAGACATCTTTGTCTGCAAGCATCAGTCATTTGCTACTTTTAGTCCTAAAACAGTTATATTTATGTAAGTCTGTGAAAATCGCATAGAGGAATATCAATCAGGGGCTGGACAGAAAAAAAAATTAAAACAATCACTTCAGTGAGGATTCAAGTTAAGAAAGAAAGAAAACGAATCCTGCTGAGAGATGGGATTCTAACACTTATGATGTAGATACAATAGTATACATCACCCATGAGAAGTTCCTAATAGATCTACCAAACAAAATTACTAAAATGAGGAATTATTACTTATACTTTGTTATTTTATGTGTTATGTGTACAAATGGTGGCAGTGATACAATGGTTTAATTGCTAGAGTGAGAAAAGAATCATAAAAGTGGTAACCTCTTTCTTGTGTTCTGTGATCGTCAAACCCTCCCTCCACCCGTGAGGGGCTTACTTTGGTGATCAATAATTGATTTTTCTGTCTGTGTTCACCCAACTCGTTGAAGAGTCACAGGTTGCAGCAGTCTCCGAACAGTAGACCAAACTCACATGGGAGTGAAAAACAACTTTCAAAAGAGCGCGTTTTCCCTTAAATTGACTGTTAGCCAGTTTCGTGCATGTGGGTCTGTGGTTGTTGCATTAATATTAAAATCGCTCCCTCCACCATGTTGGTGACGAGAGAAAATAGACATGCATTAGTTATGGTCCTTTGCTTCCCAGGGACATGGCACATTTAGAATGCATGCTGGCATGCTTTACATCAACTTCTGGAAGAATAGCTCTTTGCTTCTCTGTGGTTCACTCACGTATCATTTGGCTGTCCTATTTTGTCTCTTTTATTCCCTCGTTGGTTTGCTCACCTTCAGCTTACACTGTGTCTTCCCTTTCTTTTACAGGTGGCATGCATGCAGTTCATCAATGCATTAGTAACGTCCCCTGATGAACTGGATTTAAGGCTACATCTCAGAAATGAATTTATGCGCTGTGGTCTGAAAGAGATATTACCGGTAAGGAAAGTTTAACAAATGCACACATGATCAGTGAAAACAATGAACTTTTGCTCACCTGTTAATACATTTTTAACATATGGTCCCATTCAATAACATAGGTTTTAGCAAATCATTTTAAATTTTGAAACCCACAAGCATTTTCTTCTTTCCTTTCTGTACCAGTGCCAAGAAACCAAAACATACAGCTATAAAGTTGTTGTAGCTGCTTAAAACAGGAAAATCTGAAATAAAGACCTAGTGTTCTCAAATGATTATCAAGATTTTCATATTGCATCAAATTTAAAACTACAAGTGAGGTTCTATGAAATATAATAATACTGATGTTGAAGAGGTCAGGCTTTCAGGAACAAAGCCGAATATTGTTTGATTTGGGTTTATGTCTCTGAATATTTTATGTACTTTCTTTTTGAAACATCATTCCTCCACAGCTATTGACAAACATCAGGAATGAAGCCCTTGACATTCAGCTGAAGGTATTTGAGGAACACAAGGAAGAGGACATGATAGAATTTTCTCACCGCCTGGAGGATATCAGGAGCGAGCTGGAATATCCTTTGCAGTGTCATTGAAAAGCACATAAAATATCTTACTGTTTTCTGTGATTGATATCCATTTTTGTGATGTCATTGGCTTTAGTGTTTTTTGACAACTCATTGATATTGTGCACATGAACTTGACTCTCTGCACTGATGCCTGGGATGTGTTCAACATGGTGCAGAGCGTGGTGAAGGACAGCAGTGCCGAGCCTTATTTTCTCTCTATTCTGCAGCACCTGTTGCTCATACGCAATGACTACATTGTCAGGTAAGCATGGAAGTGCATGCGAATGTAATGTAACTATAAAAAAAAAAAAAAAAAAAAAAAAGTTCATTTTTCTTCATTATTTTTGTACAAAGAAGCAGCACCCTTAGGGGTGCTGTAGCAAAGAGCTGCAGGCTTCAAAATATGGTATGCTGCTTCCGTTCAGAATTCAGATTTTTGTTGGAAGCTGTTGTCAGGGTGCACATCTAAATGTCATTTTTTTAAAAAACAAACACCTTCCTGCCTTTCCTTTTTCGCTGACATTGCAACTTTGGCATTTTCGGACGGTCGTGTTGGTCACCGTGTTTTCTTCAAAGGAAACATTGTGTTTATGGTTTGATTAAGTATCTGTCTTAAATGGACCCTCTGGAGCAAGTTAGAAAGATACTTCAATTCACTAATGCTTTTAAGGGCAGAGTGGATAATGCACTATATGACATAAAAAAAATCCATCATTACAAGTCAGTTTCTCATGCTAATGCTAGAAGTAAGTCTTCAGTGTAATGTCAAAGCTTTTTGGCATTTAATAGTTTAAGTTGATTTTGAAGTGGCTTATACTGAAAAATATTTCCAATAACCTGGAGTATATTTAGATCACGACTTGAGGTTTAAATTAACATATGGATTGTTCCCCTGGCATTCTTTGTCCTGTGTAATCAATACCTTATTTGTTTTGAATATTTATTTTATGGTAAGTGTGTCCAGTGTATTGGAGTGTATCCAGATCATCATGCATCTTTATTGACATTTACATGTAGAAAATGACTACTTATAATAAGAGTTGCAGTACAATTTCTAAAGTTTTAAATTCAAATTTAAGTTAAAGACCCCTATAAAGGTCCTTTGCCACTGCTCTGAAGCCTTCCTCATTGGTTCACTCACATCCTTTTGACTGATTACTGCGCATCAGTAATGGCCTGAGCACTGAAGGATGCTGTGCTCGACAAGCAGAGGACAGAGCTCCAGAGCTGTGTTAATGGAATGACAAGTGTTTTTCTGAAGATGCAACAAATACGGCATTCTCTAAATCCCTGTCTGCGGTGGTGGGTGCCCCATTTACCCCAGTGAGAAGCCCAAATATCACCGCTGACAGGATTCACAAGTTTCCCTGTGCTCCACAATTACTTCCACGATAGTTACTTTTTCAAACACTGACAAGGGTTTAGATAACTTTTGTTTTATTTCCCAATTACTTAAGCCTCACTTTTTTGTGTTACAATGTGCGCATATGATCCGAGACTTCAACAATTCAAATAAAAAAAAAAAGTCAGTAGAAGAAAATAGTCCAGCTGCCGATTTGTCACTGCCGTGGCAAATTTAATTAGCCCTCAGTTAGAAATATTTCTAACAATGTTTGTCTGTGAAACAAAGTTGAAGCTGAGATTTCAAAATGATTCAACTTTTGTGTTGTCTATAAGTCAACATCATCGTAGAAGAAAACCTCAATTATGTATTGTATCAAATGAGAAGAGCGGGTGTTTCTTTTTAGTTGCTATTTTCGTGCAGCAGTTCCGCGGATATTTTGTTTTTTCTGAATAAATTAACTTTTTTCAGGATCTCTTAAGGCACTTCTTTACTCTCGATATGAATATAATTCACCTTTAGCAACTAGCAGGCAAGGTATGGTTTTCATTTGATACCATCTCCTGTGACTGACAAGCGCAGTGATCCTTTATTTCTTGGCATGCTTGATGTCAAGAATATGTATTCCCATGTTACACAGGGAGCCTAAAGTCACGGGGTAATGAGAAGAACACCAGAAACTTGGGTGACGGCATGTGTTATTCCTTTTGATTTCCATTATTTTTGTCTTCATTGTTTCCGGCGCAGCTTCCTCTTCTTAATCATAGTTAGGACCTCAACTTTTTTTTTTTTTTTTTTCGACCAAGAGGAAAAGGAGAGTCACTCGTGTGCCATTGTTTTCCATACTGATGGGCAGTGTTGTGAGAGAATCATATTTGAGCAAATATGTTTTTCTATGTGTTTAATCCTCTCCTATATACTTCTTGAATATCTATCCTAAGGCCTCAGTACTTTAAAATCATTGAGGAGTGCATCTCTCAAATCGTGCTCCACCGGAGTGGCACAGACCCAGACTTCACTTACCGCAAGCGCCTAGATGTGGACTTCAGCCACCTTTTAGGCAAGTCATGCATTTTCGCAACGCAACACGATTAAGGGTTGCAATGGAAACTCATCTCTGTCTCTTTTTATTTTAGAGGTGTGTGTAGATAAAGCTCGGATCGATGAGTGTGAACAAAGGGCTTCTGAACTGGCACAGAAGGCAAGCATTCTGACTAAAATTATTACTGTTCTGTAACATAATTTTACAGCTACTGTTCAAGTGACAACCCACCAAGGCAATTTCTAGTCCTTTGTAATTATATTCTGAATTGTTCCTCAGAACAATAAATAATTTGATTCAGTTAATTAAGTACAATTCTTGCTATTCATGTAAGCAAAGGTAAGGTCAAATCAATACTGATTATTCAAGTAGGATGTCTGCAGTGTGAAACTTGTAATAGTTTAGAACATTTTCACTTAAATTAACTTTAAATTAATGTAATAAGAGAACTTGATTAACTTGATTAGTCTTGATTAATTTTCACACTCTAATTTTAGTACGATGAGGAATTCCTGAACAGACAGGAGGCACAAACCCAACTGGCCAAGTGTGAAGACAAAATGGTTGAGCTTCAAGCAGAACTGCAGGCTTTCAAATCACAGGTACAAGCTCAGCGTGACATGAAGCACAGTTGATTCTTCAACCGCTCTAAATCTACCATCAAAAGGTTCACAGTACTTTTCCTGTTTCCCAGTAAGATATGTTCTTTTAATGCTGGAGAGTGGGGACTGGGCCTGTTATTAACTGGTTCCTACAGTTTGGGTTGACATACTGTACAGAAGATGCTGCTCCACTGGCTAGCTGACATTAAGTCTAATGAGAACGCCGGCTGGTCCTCCACTCTAGCCATTCTCTGATTTTTATCCCTAAAAGGAAAGTGTTCTAAAAGCAATTTATTCTGACAACCCCCTTCAACCTCTCTACTCGGCCATTTCTTAACCCCCCCACCCCCCAAACTCTTGAGAGTTGCTCCCACACCCACGCACAGCAAGATAACTACAGTCAAGGGGGAAGAGAACTTCTCCTTTCGTTTACTGATAATTTTTCAATTTAAGAGTGCAAACACAGAATGAATTCTCAAGTGGTACCTACATTAAAACATTTAGCCCACTGTGGTTACATACAGACACACACACAGTCTTGCCATTGTTTGACTGTCAGTGTCCCCCATACACCCCCACTTGGTAATTCAGTGAAGGTTTTTTTCCCCCCCTTCTTTCCTGCAGAGACACAGGCACAGTAAGATCCCAGGGATGATCTTTACTGTGCTTCTTTGATTTAAGATTGGTGTGCGAATCAATAAGCTATTTGCTCTCTATGAAACACTTTACCAAGCTTTGAAGTTTGAATTGTTCTTGTTATGTTCTGCAGAGTAGGTATTGTTAGGTGTTGCTCATTCTTCTACCCAGTACACCACCCAACAATTTAAACTAAAGCTGGAACACATCCAGCTGGAAAAGGTTCATTTCACAATGCTAATGCTTCTTTAGTGCAGAAATTCCAATGGTTTTACAGTGTTAATGTATTTTCACTGCTGCATTTACAGCCACATCTACATTTTTTTTCCATTTTTAGTTCGGAGCGGTACCAGTTGGGGTGCCTGCACCCCAAGTTGGACAGGCTTCACTGCCTGGGCCTCCACCCCCATCTTCTACTGGCATGCCGGCCCCACCGCCTCCACCCCCTCCTCCTCCACCTTTACCTGGATGCCCTCCCCCACCGCCTCCACCTGGAGTGCCTCCTCCGTTTGGGGCCCCTCCACCACCACCACCAAATTTTTGTGGTGCTTTAGGCTCCCCCAAACACAGTGCATTGCCTTATGGCCTCAGAGCAAAGAAGGACTTCAAGCCTGAAACCTCGATGAAGCGCCTCAACTGGTCCAAGGCAAGACACTTCAACATTTATCACATTAGGGGGTGGATTAAGAATGGGCTTCAATTACTGACCTCTCTAATTCACACTACTGGAGTAGTTGAGGAAGTGGCATTTTAGTCATAGAGTGGATCATAACTTTGAAAAAAGTAAGTTTTGGAACATTGGAAATCTTGCCTTTGTCCCTGGTGCTCATTGGCAATGGCTGAAAAGTGCAGATGTTTTCCAAAACCCTGAACAACAACTGTCTACATCTGTGCCAATTCAGTTTAAAAAAAAAAAAAAAAAAAAAGAAATACAAAAATAACAGATGATTGCATGCCATTGTTACTTCAGCCTTGGCCTCTACAGATGTTTTCTGAACACCTATACGAGTTTAAGCAAGAAGCAATATTAGTCTGTGGTTTGATTAATAATTTAACCTCGTGCGAAAATCAGTACAGGTGTTCCGCAAACTAAACCATATGTTTCAAATTCTAGCTGAGCTTTTATGGAGGACAAGGGTAAGGCTTACTTCCACAGCTGTGGGAGACCTCCACATATGGCTTTTTTAGGACAAATCTGTTGTGAAACTTTTTCAGTAATAACATTCCAAACTTTCCCAAGTTGCTGAAAGTGTCAGGCATGGTTGACTAAATGTTTCGGTCAGAAACTATCTGAACAATCTAGCAAAGGCATTCCTGACTGCCTTTCAGGACAATATATCTTGAGGTAGAAGGAGGTGAAAATTAGTTTTTGCCACATGTTAAAATACAGTATTTGGGCAGAAAATCCCACCCATATGTCCATCGCTTTCTTCTGCTTATTCCTCCATTGAGGGTTGCAGGGGGACTGGAGCACATTGGGCAAAGGCGGTGTACACCCTGGATTGGATGCCAGTCAATCACAGGGCTGACACATATAGACGTACATCCACTCACACCTACACACAAATTAATGCAAACTCCACACAAAGTCCCCAACCGGGATTCGAACCTTCGGGCCTTCTTGCTGTGAGGCGACGGTGCTAACCAGCACACGCCATCCCCGCCCATATATCGAAACACGAATATGCACATCAAATGTGTGCATCACCGGTTTATTGTATTTTCTGTTTTGAGCTGAGAAAGCACATTTGAGGTCTGTGCTGAAGTGTGAACGTGTGTTTTCAGATCCGTCCTCAGGAAATGTCAGAGGGCTGTTTCTGGGTTCTTGCTGATGAAGACCAGTATGCAAAACCAGAACTGCTCACCAGAGTTGCTCTCACCTTTTGCACACAACGAACAGGTGAGCCTCCCTATATAGTGATTTATTTATATTTTATTTAAGAAGGGAATAGTGCAGTTGAAGACCCTGCATCATTGTAACAATTGACATCTTTAAATCTTTTGCTTCATTGGTGCTGAATGAACTTCCTTCCATTCTGGGAAAGTGGTATGACATTGGAGATTGTGCAAATGGCATTTCTCATTTATTCAGGAAATGTTTGATCTCACTGAGTACTGTGATTAAAAAAAAAATGAGACAAACGTATAATCGAAATGTAATTCTGTTTTGGTAGTAATTAGGCAAGAAAAGACACAATGAAGTCATAATGCACATTCTAGTTCTACTCTGCTGTTAAACG
Organism: Lagocephalus sceleratus; assembly: GCA_911728415.1. Classification (NCBI taxonomy): domain Eukaryota; kingdom Metazoa; phylum Chordata; class Actinopteri; order Tetraodontiformes; family Tetraodontidae; genus Lagocephalus; species Lagocephalus sceleratus. The sequence goes on along the minus strand of CAJVRN010000017.1, from coordinate 6,808,064 downwards.
TTTGAGAAATTAATTTTCTCTGCACTTGGAAAAATACAATTTAAAATAGAAAAAAAGGGATTCTATTTCTCTTATCCGCCACCCGGTCTGATGATTTATTCACATGTCCTGTGTTTCCTTCGTGTCTCGTCACCAACTTGTCTTGCTTACGCCACTTTGAATTATTCATCCAGTTGTTATCTACCCTTCACAAGTCCGTGCTGCTCTTTTTCGAGGCACACAAGAACACAAGGATTCCCTTCTGTCAGGTTGTTGAATAATGGAGGCATAACTAACTGACCAACAGGTAGATGCCAATCAAAAATTCTCAACAGAGGAGAGAATGGTCACCCATTAGCAGACAGGTTTTCCTGGTTAATTAAGTCAGCTCGTGCATGTTCACACACGGTGTCGGCACTTTACATCAAATGCTCTTCTTCTAGAGTGTATTCAGAATTAATTTTTTATGTGTAAGCCATGGAATATCCATACATATGAGCCATTCATCTGCTTTAGGATGTGTCTTTTGTGTTATTTCCTCCCGTTGTTGTTGGGGCTGCGTGATTGATGTGCCAAGTTTGAGAAGACAGGTGCCACCGTTGCTGTGTTTCAGAGGTTGGGTATGCATAGATGCATGTGGCCTTGTCTTATTAAAACAGCTGTGCAGCATCATGTTCCATCTCACTTAAGAGCAGCGGCATCTGGATCCCATTAAACATTTAACGGATACAGTGTGCAGCAGTATTCACTTTTTTCTTATTAAATATTCATTTATTTCCCTTGAAATTTCCTTTCTTCCCTTTGTTGTTTCCTAATTGAGCCCCTGCCATCTAGCACAAAAGTGCTGCCTTTGGATGAAGACTTGGAAGACTTTGTTTGAAAATGATTTGTGTTGTTTTGCTGGTGGATTTGATTTAAACAAATGTAAATAAATGACTCTGGTTATTATTTAAAGCTTTATAATCCTATCCAGCAAAACCCAGATCTGATGTTCCCATCTAAACACAAGAAGAAAATCCCTTTCAGTTAGACATGTAATTAAAGGCTTTTCTTCTTAAATTCTTATGTTAAAGGTAATAATGTTAGACCATTATGTGAATATGATTATCGATAAATGTCAGCTACTAAAGTATAAAGCAACATTTGACGCTATATCTCAAGTGTAGTTAAAGGCTGTATTACATCCCTGAGCTCTGCTCATCTCTGATTTCCATTGCAGATTTCCTCGTGCACTTTTCCCACTCGTCCTTGCTTCTTAATTTGTCCTGTTCTGTTGATGAAAGAAATGCCTTTAGTTACCACAATTGTAAAGTGTCAGGCACATTGATCACATTGGTTTATTTGTTTTAGGGTTTCCTGCGTGTTTTTGCTCAATTTTTCAGTCTGACTTTGGTTAATTTTGTTTACAGTAATTATGTTCCAGTAAAGCTCTTACAGCGTGTGTATCAGGAGAAAGCTAAATAGAAGTTTAATGTGTCACTTTCTTTATGAATGTGCTCTAAAGCAGAGTAGAGGCATTAGAAAGACTAATTACTACAATTTTGTGTCTTTGGTTATTTTATTTTTATACAATCCAATAATCCTTCAAACTACATCTCAACTGGTTCCTTATTTGGCTTTCTGGGGATTTTTGTAACTGTTAACATAATATTAACTTTTTCAGAATGTGCTGGTGTTGATGTTGGTGTTCACACTTACTCTATGCAATTTTCCTACAAAGAAAAACAAATTAGCATTTTTTGTAGTCATGTGTGATACTATTTCTTCCCTAATTCCACTTTGTCTTCTGTAAAGGAGCTTTGCTTAATAATAGATGGCAATTTGCAATTGCAAAAGATAGAGAATGAAGTATTTCCCACCTTCAGTTTTTACCTTGAATGTTCAGTGTGAGATACTTGTTCCATATGTGAAGATTTCGCTGCAGCATTTAAATATGAAGACCTGTCGGCTTCTTTCTTCACTAATGAATTAAAAGAGATACAGAACTGAGGCCAATGACTCACTGGCAAATCCATCAGTGACTTCTTTGCTGCCACAACTTCACAACAAATTAATCAGTGAGAAAATCTTGACATTCTTAAGTATATGGAAATGTACTTTGTACCAACTTGGTGCATCGTTCACTCCAGGGAAAATGTGAGTTTATAACAACACTGCTTTTGGCCACAGCTCTCATCAGCTCCATGCATCACATTATTTTTATGCCACGCTTGCTAATTTTTGCCTGCTGCCATTGCTGCTCTGTGAAATACCGCTCATGTTTAAAGTCACTAACCAGCTCCTCTCATTTCTTTGTTCTATCTTTGCTTCCATCTTCTCATCTCGCAACTTGTCTGCTTGCAACTTGTGCTTGGCTGCGTCATCTGCCTTCATGTTTGCACAGGCGCTGAAACCAAAGGTTAGTATTTTTTGGATCAATAATTATCTGCTTTTCTTCACAGTTGATTGCAGCTTTACTTAGATTTTTATTTGAGAAAACCGAACAACAACCACTCGTTTACATTTATGCAGAGTCCATTGTAACCCCCAACAATAAGTGAAAAAACTAAGAAGAAAATCTCACAGTTGCATATATTGATAACCTGCTTCTGACATAGATGTCTTAAAAGACTGGATGAAGGTCCATTTATCCACAATGTGCCACAATGGGAATCATAATTGTACAATATTTTGTATGATGACTTCAACATGGGCCTATTGAATCCTAATAAAGATAAAAAAGATAGAACAATCAATCATAATATTGGCCTACATCCCAAAATCACAAAAAAACACATATAGTCAGCAGACAAACAATAAATGACACAAATGCAGTCCCAATTTTTACAGTTCACAACAGCAATGACATAGGAAAGTATTGGGGTCAAAACATATGCCATCGATGGATCAAGAGTCCTTTGGTGATCTAAAAGATGACTAGTTGGTACAGAACCGGGCATCTGGGTATGATGGAGTGGATGTTGACAAGACATATGAGGGATTCTGATGAAAAGCTGTGCATTTACACAATTTCCCAGAAAACTATGGAGATAAAAAAGTAGATTACAAAGGCTTTACAGAATGCTTGCAAAAAGAAAAACACCTTATGTAAAGAATTCATTAAATATAGATCCACTGAAACAAAACAAAAGTACAAGCAATACAAGAACAAATTAACCAACGTCATGAGAATTTGTAATGAGGAATATTATAACAGTTTACTCGATGGAAATAAGAACACTGTCGAGACTGGAATATATTAGAGAGGGTTCAAGTGAGTGCAACATCTTGAAACATTGCATTGATAATGACAAAGAGATCAACAGCTGTTGCTGTTGCTTAGGTCTTATCCTCATTGTCACTATTACTGTTATTATGATTATTACATGTTGCTGATGTTACTGTTGATGCTCTCTGTATGTGAGGCATCAATTGCTCCTCTGTCCATCCCAGGGAGAGTGCGGGACAATAAATAAGAAATGAATAGTTACACATGCGTTTTTGCAAGTTAAGCTCCAAGTTCAAAAAGGAGTAGGATAAAGTAAATAAGACGAAGAAATCAATCGGGATGAGGGATCCCTCTTCTGTGGCTTGTATTTTTTTTCCTAAAAGGTTTTTGTTTTGTTTTTTTGTTTTTTTTGTGATTTAAATATCAAGAAATGAAGGCTAGAACTTTAAATTTGCTCAAAATCATGGAACATATTTATATGTTGTTAAATAAAACAGTAAAACAAGGTTAACTTTTTCTGTATTTTCAAACTGTAGCAGGATCACTCACCTTGTTATCCTTTAAAAGTTTTCATCTGATCTGATGTTGCCATTTTTTTCAGCAATGTCAGTCCCTGCTGTTTGGTTTCATCCTTTCATTTACTTCTTACTCTGTTTACACTTTGATAAAAGTTAACAGCTGTTAACATGTTGGCTTCAGCGTGGGAACCTTGCTTGTTGTGTGTTGAAGCTGTTTTACATCTGATCTTTTGATCTGATTTGTGGCTGTTTGACTTTTACCTCTCATCTCCATTTTTGGCAGAAAAATCTGAAATTGTGGTTCACGCATCACCATAGAAACCATATCAGTATGGAGTTATGATGTGACCTGTGTTTTTTGTCTTTTTTTGCTGTTTTTTGTGCAGTTCTGAAGAATTTATTTGCATACAATTGTGCTTAATCCCCTTCTATCTAACATACATAGTTTTAATTTAAAGAAATAAGAAGTAAATAACTTACTTTCTTTCGTCAAAAAAATAAATCCTAATATATATAGTGAGTAGAGATTTCTGAAGGCTCAGAACTTTCAGTAGTTTCTCTCATTTCACAGCTATCCTCCAGAGACTCTTTCGGTGCATCAGTGTCAACGGATAGAGCTAAAACCTCAGTAACAAGGCTGTCCCGTCAGTGTTTTCAGAAAAAATAGGGAGAGAAATCACACATTGTTTTACACTCTGCCCTCAGAGTACTGCTCTGTTCATTAAGTCTACTTCCTTGGAGATTCTGTTTGTTTGAAATGTATGAAAGTATTAATTAACCACATATTTGGAATAAATTCACTTATGTATTATACTATATTCTCTAATGTGCAACAATTACATTTTTGTATCCTCACAAGAGTAAACAACTCAGGGGTGACCTGTTCCATAGCCTTATCAAAGTTTCTTGCTTCATCAACATCATTACAGAATATTTACCACAACGCAGAGAAGCAATTTTTCAGCTGCATTTATTAATCACCAGAGCGGTTATTCGATCTGCAACTCCTCGGGTCCATATTTCAAAATGTACTTACACAAGTAGATACTGAACTACACACCAATCCTTTCCCTTCTGCAAACCTGATTTGGCACGTGTGTGTCTGTGTGTGTGTCTGTGTGTGTTGTTTTTCCTGTGTGTATTTCACATTTTGTGCATATGCTAAAACTGAAGCAATCTCTTAGGGACATTCATAAATTTGTATGAACACAAGAATTAACAAAAACTCATTAATCGGTCTTGTTGCATCTCTTGTTCCACATATTGCTGTAGATTGTGAGATGTCTATTTCTTCCTATCTTTGTTTATCATAAGAGGACATAGAAAGGGATTCACAGAACTGCGGAAATGAGCAGCAGCCTGAGGAGAGCTGCCCTTTAACTTGGGCATCCTTTCAGCTAATAAATAACATCCAATTAGGGGCAACTCTAAAATATCACAAAAAACAGTTTGCCATTTCTCTCCAGGATGCAAGCATCTGGTAATGACTTAGTCCAACTCCACAGCACTGACATATGAGAGACGCGAAGGACAGACAGAAGAATTTAAATGCAGACTTAGATAATATCAGTAGCTTTTCATTTTGTTCTGTTGACAAAGAAGGATGAAATTCAATGATTACTGCTTGTGCTGTTATAGCAGACACAACTTCAAGTGTGATATAAATTAACTCATCAACATCATCATTTAGACTCTCAAAGCTCTCAATGCCATTTTCTGTTGTTATATAATGGCCATTGATTAACCACTTAAACAACATTGCTGTATTTCTTGAGCTTGTTTTATGTCACTGAGATCTAAGACTTTTTACAGCAAAAAAAATATGCTTAAGGCTTGTGTGCACTATTATAATGGATTTAAGGTGACTGAGGAGAGGCATTAGATGCCTGTGGAAAAAAAAAAATGAAATGCCTGTGATAATGTGTGAGCACCTGACTTAAACTATCATAACTTCTCAGAAGCATTCGTATTGGGAAATTCAAAAGTGCCCAGTTGTCCTCAGGAAACTAAGAGACAGAAGTAGCAGAAGGTAACCCAAAACCCCCTCAAATACAGACTTGTCTCAAAGCAGTGGAGTGTTAATATTAGTACTTCTCACACATGCACTGCTTCTCTACCATTCCTGTCACGTGTTTGTCACTCACATTTATTTAATTCCTCCATGCTTTATGGCTTTCTCATGATATTTTAAAGAGCAGTGATAGTTCCATAATGACTTGTCAGGTTTCTGTGGAGAATCTGCACCTTTGAGACAGATCCCATCAAATGCACAGCAGCGAATGCTCTTTATTTATTTATCCTGCTCTATCTATCTACAGGGAAACTCTATAAAGCATACATACATTGAAAAGACTGCTGCAAACATCCATATTTAGCTTTCATTTTTGCCGTTAGGCTTTGTGGCTGCTGTCCGTGGTCTTTTCACTTCAATCACCCACCTATTACATGAGCACGTCAAGGTGTTCTGAATGGAAAATGATTTTTTGGACTTAGCAGCCAGAATGGCTCTCTCTCTTTCTTTTGCTGTGTGCTGCAGGCTATTACTGTAGTGTGAGTTTGTATTTTTATGTTATCACAGAAATAATGCACATGTGCCATATAAAGAGATTTTGCAGGAGCATCCTTGTATTCCCTTCAGTTTTCTGGTGGGTTGCAGACGCGCTGTTGAAACGGAGCGATGCAACGCTGAATAAGTTGAACTGTCATTTGTCTTCTGGAAATGTTTGGCCTTGCTTCACTCTTGGATCTGACTGCTAAAACAAAAGCACTATAATGATTCAAGCCTGAGGAGACAGGATAGGCAGAAATTGAACGCTCGCACAGGTTTGTAGGACATCGAGAGGCCTTTAGGGGGCACTGCTCCACAGAGAATAACACCATCAAGCGAACAGAATTCCCACAGGCCCGCACACACTCATTAAGATAATCAGTAATCTTTTGATGCAATGATTTCAAGTGATTTTATTTTAATGTGTGTACATCTACACCCTATCTCTTACATGTCAGTTCTTCTGTCAAATGCAGTTGACTGATTTGTTTTTGGGTGGTTGAAGCTCAGGTTGCAGGCGTAGACGTCGAATCAATAATAACATTGACAAAATACCAGGAAAGAAAAAAAAAAAACGCCAAATGTTAATTTGTTGCTATCAGAAGTAAAGTGCAGCTAATTATGGCCCTGGGTCATCTAGTTTGGATCACAGCGAGGGCTTGCTTCACTTTGATTAGCTCACTCACAATGCATTTTTTTTATGAGTTTTCCCTCTCTCAGTCTCAGCGCACTCTTTCACTGCAGCTCTGGACCTGGGGCTGGACTTTGAGTACGCAAACACACCAGGCAAGCTGTCATATCAGCGTGTACTCGCTGACGAGCAGGGAGTGAAAGGTGGAGGCAGGTGTTGTATAGATGCCGGTGGACATTGAGGTTGTCTGTTGTGCTTTCTATCAGCCTGACTGAAGTTCAGAACTTGGCTGGATCAAAACCCCACAGTAAGTCAACAGTCAAGCTGCACGGCTGGTTTGACTGTTCATCTCTCCTCTGTTGACTGCAGCGTTGACAGATTTGTCAAAAAAGTGGATTTCCTCACTTGCTTCTGTGCATCAAATGCCCCGTGGTAGACTTTGCTTGAGGCAGGAATGTGTACAGGTTTGTCAATGATGTTTGTACATCAAATTGAGGCACACGCTCACCATTATCTCTGCCACAGGAAACCTAATAGCAGTGATTTAAACACGATCTGAATGACTTCTTGACGAGATATTGGAAACTACACACTGTGTTAATTATCCTTTGGAGACGGCTGCCCTCTCAAATTCCTTCCGCAGTGTGTATATTTGTTGTGTCAGAAAGATGTGGTCTTACTCCTGCAGCCTCCTATAAATAATGAACTTGCATGAAGAGAAAAGTCTGCAAAGGATGTAGTTTCTCCTTAAGATTGCTGGACATACTTAAAAATGAAGTAGCTGGACAAATTAGCACACATGCCATGCCTGACTCAATAGATCTGACAGTTCTGTGGATTACTTGGTGACTTTTTTTTTCATGTTCATTTGACATTATTAACTCTACGTGTGTGCGCGTGCGCACGAGTGCGTGCGTGTGTGGGGTGAGTCTGTCTGTGCATCAATAAAAATGAGGGCAGTTCCAGTAAGGCGTTTTCTTTGATTGGAAATCTATCCTGATAAGATGAAGTGCTCTAGCGAGTGCGGAGGGCTGGGGAGACAAAAAAATAAGGGTGGGGGGGCGAGTGTCTGCGTCTGTGTGTTTGAGTGATCTGAGGTATAGCTTGTCTCAGAGGCCTGCATGTCATGTACAGCATCAGTCATGCTCTTTCACATCAGTTTTATTTCATCCACCATTCCCTTTAGTGCTTTGATGGCACAATTCACTGATACTGCCTTATGGGAAGTCTGTGTGTGCGTGTGTGTGTCTGTGTTTGTCAGTCACACACACGACTATACATTGTCGTATTGCCTGTCAAATGCCTTCAAACTATCAGAGATTTGATCAATTCCATTCAGTTGAACTATTACTCTGAGAGGAGGAGATAACGACAAAAAAAAAACCTCTGGGTCCTATTCTGATCCTGTATATTTTTGCAACCTTTTCTTACTTTTAATCTCAAATTTAATTTTGTTTTTCCACTGTGTGAATGACAGGGACACACTCCCACACTTTGTTATTTTGTTAAAAATAAAGGGTGAGCATAGGATGTACACTAGGGTTAATAGAAAATAAGGACACATCCCTCTTTCTTTCTTCTGTGAATTGTCTTCTTACCTTTACCATTGTCCTCAAAATAAGGTTGAGATTTCTCACCTCTATTAAAAGTCCTCCACTTTAATATATTTAGAGACTGCTAGCTCTGAGTGTGATCTGACAAAGTGACAGACTTTTTGCTGAACCAATCTGGTCTGTCTCTGATACTCTCTTCTCAATCCACCCATCCATCCATCCATCTCTGTTTAAATGAATCTATTTTACATGGCACAACATGGTGCACCTGATGCTTTCTTCTTTGCCTATGATGTCAGACCCACAAGCATACTCTTATCTCGCCCGCTTGCCGCTAAAATCTGATATCTACAACATTTGCTGCTCCCCTGATTGATTAACCAGTGACCTCTGACCCCCTGTGGGACATTTTAATTGGCTGATATATAATGAGCAGAGGCTCCCAGAAGGAGGCCTGTTTTAAGGCCGGAGAGGACGAGGCCCTGATGCCAGAGGGGAGCCGTCTAATTAGCTGATTTAACTGATAACACCTGAGGCAGCTGCCAGAGGTAGAACGGGGGTTTACGTGCACAGTATATGCGACTGAACTGACAGCTATACTGTAGAATAGAGACAGATGCAGCTGTGACACTACTTTGTGATAATTCATGCAACACAGCCAAGTCAACGTATTGATATACATATAAAAAGCAGAAAGATAATGCTCTGCATTTCTCTATTTGTCAGAAAGAATGGGGAAAGTGCTTTGAAGTAATGAATGACATTTTCTTATGGTACATTAGATCAATACACCTAATGCAGAAAAGCTTTAGGTTGTCTATGTTAAGCTTTTTATATTACAACCAAAAGCCATTTCATATTAAATTTGGGTTTGCTTTATGGGTGGAACGAGTGATCGAGTGATCATGTTATGGGAAAGGGGAAAGGCATGTTTGTTTGTTTTCTTTTTCATTTTCTTTCTCTTAAGACTCACAGTTTCATTGTTGGCAGTTAGAGCTTTGTAATCTTCAGGTCAGAGGTGAGGTATACTTCGGACAAGTCGCCAGCTCATGGCAGAGCTAACATACAATGACATCACATTCACATTAGGCTCCATTTAGAGTCCCGCAAATGCATTTTGAGGGATACGTCCATCATTCCTTTGACTGTGGGAGAAAACTGGAGTTCTATTTATTATTATAAGTATTATTATTGCCATTTTCAACATTACATAAACCTAAGGCTTAATCTACTGATTAGGTGCTGACTTATAGATTTGTGTTTCTATACCTTTTTTCTTCTCATCATTTCTTCTTGGTACTATTTGTATTTTATGCTCTCCTCCCTTTTCTATCTTTTCTGTCCTCCACTCTCACACACTGAAAGACTGTGAGGAAAGTGTCCCAGCAGAGGAGCCACGTAAGTCCAAGGATCGTTGAATGTATGATTGTGCTTGTGATCTTTTGTGTACAGTGGATTGCATGTCTGGTCATGTCTTCCTCTGGGTCTTGGAACTTTATTTATTTATTTATTTTGCTACATTTTGTAATTAGATCCCATATAAGAAGTCCAAGCTCATGAGGACAAAATCGTTGTCTCACTATATTCACTGTAATTACAGCATCCTCCAATTACCCATCGTACTCTTGGGATGCCCATTTTGTTTCCTTAATGTGGTCTCTTAAATAATTAAAACTAACCATGAACTCCCTTGTGAGTGTGGCCCAAGAGGCTTGGGCACTTGTGTATCTCTATGCTGTGTACTGTATTGTGTGTTTTGTTGCTTACAGTCCAAATTTCATCAGTCTGCATCATATTTAAAAGAAACCCAACAACCTGCCCCAGCGGAACCATAAACAGATTTACTTTCACCTGTAACCTGGTTATTGTTATTGTATGTGCAGTAATGTGTGTGTAGGTGAACAGCTGTACTGCTCCCACTCTCCTTTAAACCCCAGCACTGTTTTATAGGAACATTATATTCAACACACCGTCCAACCAAACCAATTGTATAAAGAGTCCGACTGTCCTGCACAACAAAGTGGAACTTGGCACAGACAACACACTCAACAAAACAAAACAAAACAAAAAAAAAAAAAAAAACTTGACCATCCACATCAATGGATAGTTAAATCATAATAATGTTGTGTAAAGAATCTTCTTATGTGTTTAATGTACATCAGAGCAGTATGTCTTCTTTTCTCTATCGGAAATTACCTATTGTGTCTGTGTCCTTCAGTCAAAAAAGAAGAGGAGGATCTTGAGGACAAGAAATCCATTAAGAAGAGAATTAAAGAGCTCAAGGTGCTCGATCCCAAGATCGCACAGAATCTCTGTAAGTATTTATGTCCTTCAGCCCACTTCTTTTTCAAGGATTAGATTTATATACATTTGTGTGCTTGAAGTTTATCTGTCCTTGATGACTTTGGTGGCTTCAGTGTCATCGCAGTATGAATCTTTTCCTGTGGCTAAGCTTTAAAAGTGTCTGTTGTAAATTACGTTGATTGCTTCAAACTTATATATTTTTGTATTTTAATGTGAGATGTTGTCATTAACACAATCTCTACTTAAATAGGAAGTTGGAATCTCCTGTATATTCTTTAATGACATACCTATAATATTCTGTGAATATGTCATGTTGCACATTGTTTTGTTTGTTGCAAATTTACATTGGAACTATTTAGGTGTTGCAGAAAAAAAAATACCCGCTTTTAATTACTAAACTAGAAATGTTTGCGTTAAATTACTTGTGAAACATGCAGAAAAGCTGTTCTTCCCCAGCAGGCAGAGGAACATTTTGACAGATGTTTGCGTGAGGCTTTCAGGTTACGCAAAGCATCTGTGCCTCACTTCTACTAGCTCCATGGATCATGTTTCTGTCCTAGGAGTGAAATTCTCATCCTTTCCTATAACGTCAGAGAAATCACTAACTCATCTGCTAATTGAGCTTATAAATGACTTTCATCAAACAGGAACAACATTTAGCAAAGTGATCATATATACTCCCTCATTCCAGCACACTGATTTACAGGCTTACACAGGCAGTGCCAAGGTGGAGAGAATTGTTGTTTAAAATGCCAAAGCTACAGTAATTATATACATGCCTGGAGACGAACAGAAAGATTAAAAATTAGTGCATATTGAACTGTGCATGCTATATAATTTTATGCTGAGAATTATTTTGTCTCCCATTGTAACTGGTTATTTTTGTTTTGACCTAACATGGAATGGCTTGACAATGAATTTCACATTGAAAAGTAAATTGAAAAAGATGTGATCAGCAGAAATGTGATCCCCAAACATGCTGTTATTATCTCCTATATGAATGATTAGTGATGTTTTGATTTATTTATTTGATTCATATGTTTTTCTGCAGCCATTTTCCTGGGTTCGTTCCGGATGCCTTACTGTGAAATCCGTCGGATGATTGTGGAGGTGGATGAGGATCAACTCACTGAACCTATGATCCAGGTACAGCAAGAATTGTACAAAGTTGTTAAAAAAATAAAAACATTATTACATCAGCTTTCTTACACCACCAAATTGTGTTGAAGATTACCAAAAAAAGAGCACTGAAATGGAGACACTTATGAAGTAGTTTATTTTTTTTTAACACTATTATACTCCAACTCAGATCATGGTTATTACTCTCAGCTGCATTAATTCAATTTGCCACAATTTCTACATTTGGATGAATCAATAACTTGTAATTCCAATATGCATGTAATGAATGGCTGCTGAAACATTCTATTATATTGCATCAATAAAAAGCATGTAGTGGAAGCAGGGTTAATAATTCTGGCTCTGGGCATCATTAAGATAATTTCAATTTAATTTCAATTGCTTTGGAACAGTTAGTTGCAGGCTAAACTTTATTTTTAATTAGGTCAATCATTAAAATGTGGTTTAATGAATTATCTTGAAGAATAGGTTTGTTTTCTAGGGAAAGACTTTCTTTAGGCTAATGATAGTCTTACTATTTCTTTTTTATATCTTACAGTTAACGTACACTAATGAGAATTATAGAAACTAAATTCATTATAGACTTGATTTTTGCAAGCTAATGTTTGTCAGGAACCAAATGTAAAGTTACATGTGCAAGTAACTTTGTACATGTACAAGTAACTTTGAAAAACCTTTAAAAAATGTGTCAGTAATTCACGCAACATCTGTGGCGTTTACATGCACACAGGGAAAACAGACTGCCGAGGTAGTTTGGCTACATAAAGTGCATGAGTGCTGTAGCTGGAATTAGTGAAACTTACTAAAATTAATAAATGTATTCTGTCCATCTCAAATAATGTGCAACTGTTCATGTACACAAAATAGTTTAGCATAATGACTGTTTATTGGGGGGCAGACTTAGTGTAAAATAGTTTCTGCACTTTCTTGATAGGCAATGTCTGAAACTGTTCGTGTTCAATTTAAAAGAAAGAGGAAAAAAATACTAGTAGTGACAGCAGCACAGCAGGAGACACGTCAGTGTGACACCTTTTAAAGTGTAAAGTATACAGCATTGCTTATAAAAGCTTATTCCATCCAAGAAAGTGTGTTTGGGGGGGGGGTGCTTTCTGCCAGCTGAATCTTCTGAAGCTTCATTGTGCAGCAGATGAAGACATTAAATTTTGTGGCTGCTACAGTCAGTCTGTCACTTTTGGGTTAACAACATGGAAGTCAGCGTGTGCAGAAAACACAACCAACTGGATGAAAATAAAAGGTCTCATCTTGTATTCCATCGCTTATCTGGGTAGGGGTCCCTGGGGGTAACAGCCTCAGCAGGGAGGCCCAGACGTTCCTCTCCCCTGCCACTTCACCTAGCTCTTCTGGAGGAATCCCAAGGTGTTCCCAGGCCAGCAGAGATGTAATCTCTCCAGTTTATCCCAGGTCAGCCCTGGGATCTCCTCTCAGATGGACAGGGCTCAAAGCACCTCCTCAGAGTGTCTGTGAGGCATTCTGACCAGATTCCCAAACCACGTCCACCGGCTCCTCTCCTTTGAGCTCATGTTGAATGATCTTTACACCCTATTGCTCATCCTGAGCCCAAAAGAGAAGTCATTTTGACCTCTTGTGTTAATGATCTTGTCCATTCAGTCATTACCCAAAGCTCATGCCCATGGTTGACTCGTAAACAGACAACCTCACCCTCCGACTCGGCTTTGTCAGCATCACCACGGAGCAGTTCGGCATCTGCCCTGCTGCACATCTATCGCGCCATCTCCCGCTCCGTTTCTTCCCTCTCTTGGGAATCACTGAACTCCTCCCTTTGGGGCAGTTCCTCTCTGACCTTATGAGGGCCATCCACCTTTTTCTGGCTGAGGACTATAGTCTCCGATTTAGAGGTCCAAAGGCTATCTACAAAAAGCAGAGATGGAACCCTCTGGCCACCAAACCCAAACCCTCGTCTGCCAGGCTGCTGCTAGACATTCTGCTATTAAAATAATGAACATAGTCGTTGACAAAGGGCCACCTTGACATAGCCCAACCTACACTGAGAATGAATCCGATTTACTGCCAGCAATGCAATCTAAGCTCTCACTCTATAATATAGGAATTGGATGACAAGTGGTAAGGGACCCTCCACCCCATATTCCCAGGATGGCCCCAACAGGGGGCCTGTGAGCACACAGTTCTCAGCCTTTTCAGCGTCTACTAAAGGCACGTAGACTGGCTGGGGAAGCCCACATGCCCCTTCCAGGGATTGGTAATGCGTTGGGTCACAAGCTGTTCCACTGTTTCCCAACTGAACGTGTGATCCCATTCTCAACAGTAGCCCTCAAGAGACGTCAATGAGAGGAAACATTCTACGAAGTAGTTCAGATTTCATCATGTGTTTCTAAACTCACCTTTTTTAGATACAACCTGTCAAATATTAAGTCACATTTTAGTCTTTGTCATACTAGTGACTGGTGCCATCCACATGTTTTTCACTTCTTTTCTTCTGTTATTGTTTTTGAAGAATCTTGTGAAGCACTTGCCAGAGCAGGATCAGCTCAATGCCTTGGCCAAGTATGAAAATGAGTACGCAAATTTGTCAGAGCCTGAGCAGTTTGGAGTCGTGGTGGGTACACACACGCAAATACACACACGCACGCACGCACACACACACACACACACACACACACACTGAGTTAATAATGTCAGGATATAAACTTCTCATGTTTTTGTATCATATTTAATATCCCACCACTATTTTCTTTCAAATACTCTTGCATGCAGACACACACACACTAACACACACAGACGCACACATAGACATCCTAATCCTGAGCTTTCTAAAATTTGTATCTTTCTAAGCTTCAAGAGGAATGACAAGACACCTGTGGATGACACTTATTTATACACATTAAAGAGCAATGCTGCCACCTAATTATGTCTGCATAATTTTCTTAAAGACTTTTCAAATGAGGTTTATCCAGATTTATGCCTGTGGGGTGTATCGCATTTGATGTATTTTGTGAATGTTAGGACAAAAAACAGAAGTCTTTACCGCATGGAGGATCTTCTCTCCCTCTTTGTAAAGTGGTCATGTACAGCACATCTTGCATTTTTATTTTATTTATTTGACAGTTGGTTGTTGTTGAGTTTTCTCAAATATACCTTTTTCTCAAATTTACCTTTTTTTAAAAATCAGGATTTCATTTATAAAAGCAATAAGAGAAGAAAACATCTAAGGGAATGCGGGCTGTGTATATAAAACCAAGGAGGCCTGTTCAAAAGTCTTTTGGTTCAAAGAGATTTTTTAATTTTCTTTGTGATCATCTTTCTTTTCTTTTTCTAGGTTCTACCATTCACTTTGAACTTCCACAGATGGCTGCACAGCATCTTGCCATTGCTAATCAATAAATGTGATTATACTTAAAGGGGGGGGGAAATGGAGAGGGGAACGTTGAATACAAAGCCAAAGGGGTTTTTTTGTCACTTCTCAAATAAGTTAAATACTTTTCTGTGACAAAACTAAAAAAGAGCAACGACCATATTCTCATGCTTCCAACAGTCCCCTTTATATTTGCATATTGTTAAACTGCTTCCCTCACAGGAGAGAGGCTGTTACTGCTGTACATGGGTTTTGTAGTTGATTTGCAGCCTTCATGTCTGTTTACCAGCGTGTGCATCCTGCTGGCTCAACTCTAGTCACAGTCGCCATGATTGGCACTCCTTTGAAATTAAGTCTTTCATTTAAAATTAAAATTGCTGTTGACGCTCCATGGATATTTATCACAAGTTGTCAAAATATTTACTTGGCTCGGTTTGTTTTGGTACAGGGTGGTGTGGAATTTTTAAATTCACTTTATCCTTTCTACCTTAATTTCATGTTGTTGCTACTTTCAGTCGGGGATTTTCTGAATGGCATCATTTATCTCATTACTTTGCTAAATTTTGACTTTTCTATGGATATTTATCTACCTGACTGTTTCTTAATTTTGTTAATCCTTTCCTCCTGGCTTGTTTCCTCTTGCCTATGCAGACGCAGACTCTGAAATAGTAATTTGATAACATTACAGAAGCTGTAATTAAGCCTTTGATGGACGATATCAAACAGCACAGCCAGCTGCTGTGTGAAATAGACAATTGGAACCTGTGCCCCTCCATACAACCCCCCACACAGAGACAATCAGTGTTGTGGGCAAGCCTAGGGCCCAATGCAATATTTTCCAATTTCCTCTAATTGTATGAAATGGGTAATCCAAGGCAGCCTATTGTATATTCCACCTCTCTGTTGTCTGCCCTGTATGGACAGTAACTCCACAATTAACTTACCAGACCCCAGCCTCAAATCAGATCAATGCCAGCATCTATTACTCCTGCCTCGTAACAGTTTTCAGCATCTCATTTGCATACATTTGTTTTAATTTAGATCGAATTGATGTGAGATGGCGGCCCAAGTGCTACTGTACCTTTTTTTTTCTTTTTTTTTTAAGATTGATTATGCCCTCACTTTTCCTTTTCCCACTCACTTTCTTTTTCCACTCTCCCTTCACTTATTTATTTCTTCCTGCTTTTTGCCTGTTTTGCACTTGCAGATGAGCAGTGTGAAGCGGCTGCGTCCTCGCCTCAGTCACATCCTCTTCCGGGTACAGTTTGAGGAGCAGGTGAACAACCTCCGTCCAGATATCATGGCCGTCAACGCCGCCTGCGATGAAGTCAGGAAGAGCCATGCCTTCGGCCAGTTGCTGGAGCTCGTCCTGCTGCTGGGGAATTACATGAATGCGGGCTCTCGAAATGCCCAATCATATGGCTTTGACCTCAGTTCTCTCTGTAAGGTGAGTTTTTAACCTCAGCTCTGCCATCAACATCAAAAAAAAAGAGAGGTCTTAAATAGGTACACACACCTTTTTTGGTCAGAATCCCTTTTTTTTTCTCCCCAAGAACATGTTTTAGTTTGAAATGCAGCACCAGTGTTGTTGCTTGTCTATAAATGAACCTCGTCGGCCTGCTGTGTTTTCAGAATTTACTTAGCTATCTTATTTTTATTGATCACAACCCATTTCATCATCAGCAGGCCTCAATCCAAGCTGGTGTGCCCTGGGAATGTTTTATTTGTTTTGGATATTGGACATATGGCCTGCAGAGGTACACCTGAGATGAAATACAAACATAGTAAATAATTGCAACTTTAGACTTCATGGTGACAGCATACTATAGTGAAATCTTAGCCAGGTCTCCTCCTGTGGTTACATTACAGCTGTTGACAGACTCCACAGTTTCCACAGTAACAACCATTAAAGTCATTTATCACTGCCACCTCTCTGCCCTCTTAGACTTATGTTCATTTAAAGACCAGTGCCTCTGCATACACAGCCACAGCTAACACGCACATGATGGATTACTTAATTACCACAACAGCGTTATAATTAACCAATAGAAGTTATTAACAGACTTTGGTGATCGGCACATTTATAACTCTGTTCCATCCACTGTGCGTTATGCACCATGCTTTTCTGGAACCAAGGTGTGAGTTGATGTCAGATGCTGGATATACAGAGGAAGACATCACCTCTGCGCCTGCTCGGAGTTTGACAACTTAATTCCATGGCGCAGCCCACAGCACAGGAAAATTGCTCCCAGCCCAACTGGCAAAAGCAGAATGTTTACATTGTCAGATGTGATTACCATCCATCTTTATTCAGAGGTACCTGTTGTTGTTAGCAACTAGATGTTTTTCCAATAGAAACAAGAAACAAAAAAAAAGGGAGAGAGAGAAAGGGAGATCCAAATGTTTGATTAGGGAAGATAAAACAAATATGATTAAACCCAGCGGGGTGGCTCAGTGCTGCCTACCAAAGAATCACATACAGATATTCAGAAAGTCACTCTGCAGGAGGGATGTTGACTCTGAGACGTCTTAGAATGAAAGTCTAAAAGTATGATTGCAGTTGTAGATATTGTATATTAAAAAAATCTAATTTATTTTGTTCAATGGAGAGAAGACAACATCAAGCGCCATTGCAGTCTAAGTATTTGAGTACATTCAAATTGCCTGCAGACGTTGTCACACTACTCAATCCCTGTCATCTTTTTTTTCCTTTTTTTTTAAATAAATGGCTTGGGGGGCTCAGAATGAAGGTCATTACTCTTTGTCGTATTCCTTTTATAAAGAACAAAATGCATTACTATATAGTATAATGTTAAAATGTGTGAGCTCTGACAATTCACCCCTGTTTTGACTTGCTTTTGAAGGTCAGATCTATCTCCATTTTCTGCATCTTAACAGTTCTCCTGTGTTGGAGAACTGTTAAGATGCAGGTCATCGTCTCTTTATTATATTTCCTTTGAGGTTGTGGTGCAGCAAATGTCAAGATATTTATTTATGCACTACCAAGGACAGCCTACAATTGGTCCATGACATGTGGTAATGATAACGATTTGTCCAAAGTATTCTTCCTGCTTAGTTCCCCAGTGGGATTTTGGAAAAAATGTTCCGTCTATAAACTCTTCTATTGTACCAATTTTGAAACAAATACAGATTGTGGCACATTGTCATCTAACAGTTTTTGTGTTTTACTCCAGCTAAAGGACACAAAATCTACAGATCAAAAAACCACATTACTGCACTTTCTGGCGCAAGTATGTGAGGACGAATTTCCAAATGCACTGAAGTTTATCGATGATCTGGCACATGTGGACCGTGCCAGCAGAGGTAAGATTAAAAAAGAAAAAAAAAAAAATCTACTGCTGTGAATGTAGTTTTTTATCAAAGCTTTCCTTACAAATGAGAAGACCAGTAGCTAAAATAGGTAGACTTTTCTTTGAAGAACCCAAAAAGAAAGCCACAGCAGTCGGGTTTTGCTGTTGTTTGTTCCCGTCTTTGTGATAAGCTTTGTTTGAAGCTTAAAGACATCAACAAAAAAAACTTGGCCTTTGCATTCTTTCAAGAGTCCCGATTTTTGTGTATCGCCTGTTCACAATCCTGTTTTGGTATCGGAGGAAAATCGAGTTAAATTGAGCTGTTACAGGTGTTACACTTGGTATCCAGTATCTTCCTCTTGTGCAGCAGAGGTGTGTAGTTTCCCACATCTGAATGCTGTTTAACCGGTTATTCATTTACAGCTAGCAGTTAATATATGGTAGTAGTGCGAGACTTCATTCATGCATAAGCAGAACGGATGGACTCTATTCTTTCCTATTTCTTTGTTTTATGTTGATCTGGCTTTAGGGTATATTACCTGTTGCTTAGAGTTCATTGTACTGCTTACTGTTAATATTCTGCATATGAAAGGGTTAATGTAATTAACACATACAGTTTAAATCTGTACTCTTGAGTACAGCCAGTGTATGTAGCATAATGGTAAGCAGGCACAGACTGACCATGCACAAAACAACATACGGATTGCTTTATTCATAATACATCGTGCATAGACACATGTGAGCAGTACTCGGTGTCAGGAACAGTATATATGCATGTATTCAATTTTATGGAACAGCGTGTTCCTTACCATCAAACAGCTCTATTCCCAGGAATAGGGAGAGAAGGGGAGAGAAGGAGGTGAGGAAAAGCAGAAACCGACAGTGGAAATGCATCGTGCTTCAAGTCTTTTTCCTCTTCACTTTTCTATACTCGCTCTTGTCTCTGCATATAAAGACGAAAAGATCTTGAATTGGAAAAGCTCATTCACAAGAGGCTTCTTTGGTCGTTAATGACAGTCAATGCAGTGGCCTTAGAATATTCCATTTCTTTTAATGGCAAATTTACTTCATTACATGAAAATTGGGTTGTGGAGGCAGCAGCAATAATGCACATTTGAAAGGCAAGCTTATTGTCCCCTGTTGCCGATCCTGTCATAGAAACCAAACTACAGCTTAGTTCAGGTTTCCTTTGTGGATGCTTCCTTGTATCCCTCCCACCTATTTCCATCTTTCCAGAGCTGTGATTGTTATTTCTCCTGTCATCGACAAGCATCCCGGTGTGATGCTTCTCTGTCATTTTGGGCCTATTTGTGTAGCTATTTATCTTTCTGTCAGTATCCATCTGTTGTGCCCAGCATTATATCTGTTTTTGTCTGTCAATCCAAGTAGTCTGTCCCATATCTATGCTTGTTTGTTTTTTTGGTTTTTTTTATATATTTAAAACGGACATAGAGTGTACATCCTGCAGCACTTACAGGAAGTGATAATCAAATCTGACAGTCATCAAGACTACAATGGTACAGAATCAGACCTTAGCAAGAGGAACATCACTCACAATGTGTATAATAGATATATTTGCAAAAACACTTTACCTGTGATTTAGTTGAGTTTATATGCAATGCCTGTGCATATAACTGGTAGAAAGAAACATATTTTAATTCCCAAAAGGTTAACAAGACTGATGGCAAATGTACAGTATTATATCCAAAGTTAAAAGTAAATTTCAAGCTTTCCACCCACCTGCTGCCGACTCCAGATGGGGGCAGAGTCTTAAGCACATGTGGGTGTGAAGTCCTCCAGATGGTCTTATTGTGCCCCCAGCTCTGTCTCTCAGTAACTGAGTAGCAGATGTGCCCCTCTGCTCTTCCTGGTCCTAACTGTACACCACTCCTAAATCTTGCCATGCTCCTAAAACAAAATGTAATCCCAGTTGAGGACTCACAGCATTAGAACTACCATTGTTTATCTTTTTGCATCAGCTAGGAATAGAAAATGATTAATAATGATTATTATTATGAGGTTTTTTTTACTATTGGTAGGCAGGAAAAATCTTTGAGTCTGTTTGACCATAACACGAGCAATAAAACTTAAAATAAATGCAGGCAACTTTCTAACTTAAGCAGCAATGTTGTTGCTGTTGATGCGTAGTGCATTGGTTTTGTGCACCAGGAGTTCTAGTTCCCAGCTAGCAATCAGTCTACTGCACTTCTTTTCCAGGCTTTAGCCTCACGGGGCATATGAAGAATTCCCCTGCAATTTCCATATATCAAAAAATCTATACATGGACCCCCATTCTTAGTAGACCCATTATGCACTGTATATACACAATTGTTTTCTCTGCTCTGCCTCATTTGTTGCACAGTTGGTTGGCAGAGTAATAAAATGATGTAAATGGAGGATTTGACCTCTACAAATTCTTCAATTACTATTCATATAAAACATCCAATGTGTTCTCAACCCCTCTGGACCAGAGGCCCACTCACACCTCAGCTCTCATAAAAATCCTTCATGGTCAACACATATAGTGAGGAGCCAAGGACAGCTCAGAATACATGAAAATAACCTTATATCACCTGTATGTTTTCAATTGAGGGGAAAAAAAAAACACATTAGCTACATGTCCAGATTTTATTCGCAAGATCGCTCCTCTTTTGCTTCAGTCAGGGATTCAGCTCAAGGCTTTACTTTGTGACTAAACTTTCCGTGGTGCAGTTTTGCTTATATGTTGGTTTGTGCACGTGTTTCACAGTATATTTTCATCAGAAAGTGAGGTTCATGTAATGCAGGGGGAAGCTTAAGTACATTGGTGTTCTCTCTATTTCATTTTCATAAGGCATGTGTAAGCATCAAGGGACATTTGAAAGTGCTTAAAAATAAGCAGCTTATGCCTTTTTGTCAAGCAGGGTCTAATCAGGGTAATTTAAGCCATATGCTGTATTCAGTGAGTAGCTTAAAGTGTCAGCCATGACCAACTTAGGAGACAGGTTCTCAGGGTTTTCCTGCCCTCCACCCTGCTTGCCATTTACCTGTTGTTGAGAGTAAAGACAAAGCAGGGTAGGGTCTAGGCAAGGATACAACATTTTTACTTAAGCAACTTAATCTGCAAAGGGAGTTCTGAAACTTTTTCCCACCGGTGTCACTGAGAACAGCAGCCAGCACATCAGACAATAATTCTGTGTGAGTGTGTGTACACGGGTGTGTGTGTGTGTGTGTTTGCGCATCATCCAAGTGTGCTTTCAAGCCATTGTCTTCTTATACTGTGTATAAATTTATTGTATAAATTATTTTTATGGCATACATGCTTAGAGGGAAACAATAATACATCAATACCTTGCATGATTTTTTTTTCCAATTGTTTATTTCCTGGTGTTACTTACATATGGTGAGTCTCTAATAAGTATGTCTTGAAGGTGCGCTGGGGTTTCTTGTTTTCCCCATATCTCTGTGTGTTTTTTTTTGTATACCTTCTTTAGTTTTTTCTTGGCTTCTTTGGGGCTTTCATATAGTAACACACTTGATTTTACTTATCAATTAACTTGTCTTTTTATGCCTGTTCCATGGAATTCCTTGGAACGTGGGTGTTTTTCTGTGTACTTTTACAAATATAGGTGCGATGTGTGTTTTGACGAACATGAATGTGTTTCAGTGTCTGCAGAGAATCTGGAAAAAAGCCTCAGGCAGATGGAGAGGCAGCTGCAGCAGCTGGAGCGAGACCTCGAGACTTTTGCCTCCCCAGATGACCCAAACGACATGTTCCTCACAAAAATGGCTATATCCTTTACACATGCATGCATTCAGTTGCAGGTCTGGGGGATAGTTCTCTGGGAGCACTGTGGGGATGTCTATCTGAAAAATAAAGTCAGGTATTTTCTTTGGCACTGGCAAAACAAAAAGATATCTCATCAAGTCACAGTTAAATCAACACATTAATGAAAGAGCCCATGGTCAGTTTTTAGCACCTCTCTTTATTGTTTTAATCATCTTTAAATGTTTCCAGATAAATAATCTGAGTTTCTCAGAAATGCTGATGTTTTCGTGATGAAGTTCAAGGCAGTATGGGAGGATTTCAATTCTTCAAGCAAGCTAACCTGAGGGAAGTGGCAGGTTTAAGCAGCAAACTCAGAAGCAGAAGAGAATGATGGCACACATACATAAATACTGCCTATTTTTCTTTTCATGAAGAAGTCAGATATTTTGCACTACATGTTTGACAGATTTGCCTCTTTCCACTCGTCCTTTTTCCTCAACTCCTGCCTCGAAAAATTATTGCACTTAAGTCAGACTGTCAGCAGCACCTATTGAACAGGATTTACCGGCCATGAGTTTACAGACCACAGTTGGTGTGGGCTGTTGCTTGTTCAGCAGTGATCAAAGTGAGACTCTGTTGATGCAAGACACTCCATATATGTGTGTGTGTGTGTGTGTGTGTGTGTGTGTGTATATATATATATATATGTGTGTATGTATATATATATATATATATATATATATATATATATATATATATATATATATGTGTGTATGTATATATATGTATATATGTATGTATATATGTACATATGTGTGTGTATATATACATATATATATACGTGTGTGTGTGTCTGTATACCTTCTTTGTGTGTGTGTATATGTATATATATTTATGTGATGAAATCAGATGGGTTACTAACCTTGACCACAAAACCACAGCTTTAACAATATTGCACGGGAGCAGTATGGCAAATTGGAGATAATGCACAGCAACATGGAGGCACTTTATCAAAATTTGCTCGAATACTTTGCCATTGATCCCAAGAAGACATCCGTGGAGGAGCTGTTCACTGATCTCAGCAACTTCCGCTGCATGTTTCTTGTGAGTACAGTATTGAATCTAGCTCTTGTAGTGATGTTAGTATGTTGATTCTTAGTATAATTATTTTATTTTGCACTCCAGGATATAGGTACATTAATATTTCTGTTAAAATGTTTTTTAAAGACCAATGCAGGAATTTTTACATAATTTTTAGTTCTTTCTTTTTGTTCATTCTGTCATTGTATAAACTCTGGCATACCAAAACAGCGTACATCTATGTCACCAAACCTCTAGTTTCTTTCTTTTTTTTTTCCTTCAATCAGAAAGCCTGAAGCAATATCATCACACTAACCTCCCTCAAAATACATTTGTTTGTAGCCTTTATTCACAACTTTATATCTCTCACAATTTTCCACACTCCCCTAGTGGCTTTTGGTATAATACAAAGTAAAACATTGTGGATATGAGATGCTGTCCCACCAGGATATTAATGTCATCACTGAGCTCTGTGGCCTCATCAGTCGTACTCCATGAGCTATGTAGATATGCAGGCTCGCTGTGTTTAATCGGCAGGATTAGTGGTGCAGGCCACTGGGTGTGACAGATAATGGTAGCTAATTAGCCCACTAAAATTCCTGCCTGCCCCCAACTTAGCATCTATCTCGCACACAAATGGATTTTATGCTTCTTTGCTTTTTCAAGAATGATGAGTTGCTTTAAGAATTTCCTGCATTCCTGAGCAAGAACAATATTTGCCTTCAGTTGGAAAATAGCTGTGTTTAATTGTTACACAATGCAGTTATTTTACATTGATCCTACATGGAAATGGACATGGAAAATATACACCCTTCAGAAGTAATGCAAGATGGGTGTATCATCTACATTATCTGGCCTGATGATTTGACTTACCCCTCCCCCAAAATTCAACACTTAACAATTGTCTCCACAGTCACTTGTTGCATATTGACAACAACAAAAAAAATGATATCAGAATGTTTGCCGAGGCTATTTTTATCTTTCACATCTTCTGTGCTATTAATAACAAACTATTTATTTCTGCATGCATTTTCATGTGAGCAGTTGAGATTAAACATCTACTATAGACCGTGCACAAACACAAACCAGGTTTCACTAAATGAATAAATTAATTAATGAAAAAAATTGCATTGATACGGTCAAACCCCCGAGGTGGCCATCCATTCCCCTGTGGTAGGTCAGAGTTTAAGCAGCTTACACCCTCAGCAATTTGTTCGAATGGTCACATCAAACAGACATCTTGTGAGAAGTCAAGGCGAGGCCAATGAACGCAGGCATACAGTAAATCTCAGAACTATAACCTTACGGTCAAATCTGTGTCAGCGTTTGCCCTGCTGTGCCAAGGCCCATGCTAATAGGTGTGTGCTTTCTACAGACTACTGCCTGAAGCAGGCTGGGCCTTGAACTCTGTGTGTATTTGTGTGCTTGTGTGAGCATACGCATATGTTTGTTGGCATCTGTCATTTTGTGTTTGTTCATGTGTGTACTTTTTTTTTTTTTTTTTTTTTTTTACACAGACAGCTGGTTAGCTTTTTCCCACACACACAAAGATGTACACACACAGCTCAGTGCTCAGTCACCCGTAGGAAGGAGACCCAGGGCAAGGCCGCACATCTGACAGGAATCCAATTGAGCGTGTCTAATGGCGGACATCCAGGAGAGGAGGAGGGAGAGGCAGACCTGCAGTGATGAAGGAGAGTGGAGGGCAATTTCTGTAGAGAGCTGGTTCTCCCTCCCTCTGCCTCTCTCACTCTCTCACTCTCTCACTCTCTCTCTCTCTCTCTCTCTCTCTCTCTCAACTCGGATTACAATAAAAAACGGAATGATTTGTCAGATATCAACAATGATGCATCTTTTTCTTATCTCCTTGCTTTTTTATGACTTTTAGTATATTCTTTGACTAAATATATCTTTAACCCTAAGGAGTTTTTTTTTTTTTTTTAATTGTTTATCATTGGTGTTTTTTTCCAAATGGCCAAGGAAAGCCCTGCTTATTTAATATGCATTCAACCCCGCAATGCTTCTCTCAGATTAGCTACCGCTGGAGTTCATCCAAAAAGTACGCTTGGCAAGCCTCCAAGCAGGTTGTGTCGATATCTCACTGATTGTGGCCCAAATCACCCCCTCACCCCTAAGAAAATGTTTGTGTTTTCACAAACTCAATCCGTTGGAGAACACGCTGACTGCAAAAAAAGGAATGATTACTTTTTACTATGGAACATGAAACCCCAAAGCTTAATGTCATCACACTGAAAAACTCACTTTTCACACAAGCACTGGTACCAGTAAAGGAGGGGGGGAAAAAAAAACACAGTTCACTGTGCATTGTATTTTTTTCTCAGATTTAGCTTGTCTGTCATTTCACACTTGTACTCTATTTGAGATGCTACTTGCAGAAAATTATTGTCAAAAAAATGGTTAAACCTGATGGTAGCCGTGTTCAGAAGCTCAGGAGTTAAGTGGTTTGCTGGTTGGTTTGTATTTGGGTGTTTTTCCAGATGTTTCTCTTGACTTTATTTTACATGTTGATATCCAAATCTTCTGTGATCAGTACTCAGCTTATCGATGTAGCGTCAGCGCAGTAAGTAATCACCAACACAAAGTGTGTGTTAGCTTCACTCAACTGCAGATATTAAAGACATTAGAGATTTCTATAGAATAGTAAAATTACTTGAACAGTCATTCACTCTTAGTCCAGGATTAGAGGATTGGTCTAACTTTAATGAGTCTTGATGAAGATGTCTGTTGGGCTTTCCAGTTGCATGTACCTTTGACATCCTATGCTCTCGCGTAATTAACCCCACTTAGCAATCCGTCGTGTTTTAGCCTTTTCTTTTTTTTTTCTTAGTCTTACACTCTCCCCTCTCCCTTCCCACACAGCAAGCACTGAAGGAGAACCAGAAGCAAAAGGAGTCAGAGGAGAAGCAGAGGAGAGCGCGAGTAGCGAAGGAAAAAGCAGAGCGAGAAAAACAGGAGAGGCAGCAGAAGAAGAGGAGGTTGCTGGAAGTAAATGCAGGTACATACTTCTCAATCTGCTTTGTTAATAAACCATTTCATTTTTATAGTACACCGTTAAACAAGAGACCATCTGCTGAACCAATCTCTGAATCACAGAGTAACAGATCTTTCTCAATTATTAAATAAACAAATTACATATTTCTTTTCCGTCAGGAACTCATTATATTAAGCAGTGCATCAACACAATAGATTTATGCTATACTGTCTAAAACTAAGAAGGTGCTGTTGAATTCCCTTGTTTTGCTGTATTACTTTACATATTTCAACCTTGGAATCCAATGGCAAGGTTGGGATCATTTGTTGGATATTGATCACTTCATTAGATATTCACCTCTTTACTATTCAGGGAAGTAGAGCAATAGGCCCACCCACTACAATGTTCCTCAGGGTTACACACTATTGCTCCAAGACACTTAAACAGGATAGATGATTGCTAAACTGACCTTTCACCCAGCAAAGCAGGTTGAAGGACACCCTCTTCCACAGTTCAATCACTCAATTACTCATCTCGAAGCGCAGCATTTTACCAAGGCCGGAAATGGGCGATGGTTACGGGATCCAGTATTTTTTTTTTTTCAGTTATGTACAGTTACTTATTTAGTTCAAATGTAGCCTAAATAAAATAAAAATATATGGTACATACAGTGTATGTTATAACACAACCACGGCACATCTTTGTGTTTGTTTGTTTGCCTACACTTTGGAGCACCACTGTTGCCAGAAAGTTGTTAAATAGTGAAGCCTCCAGGCCCGATTTCAAAGCCAAAGCTGGCAGAGCAGTCCAGCTCTGCATCAGCATCAACAACAATGTGGCTATGCCAATCACTGTAGCACTTCTCAAGCACAACCGCAACCACAACCCTGAAGTCTACAAACCCCTATTTTTTCTCTTAACACCTTTATTGATTTGGTCAATAAATCCCCCACTATTTACCATTTGCCATCCAGCACCAGACACTTTATCATCCAACATTGTGTAAACTGAAAGATTATGCCCAAGTAAATTTCATGAACATGTGTATTCAGATGATCCTTTGAAATTTCTATTTATTCTTTTTTTCCCTAATGTCCATGACAGTCTTGTAATGCAAAAGGTTATATTAAATTCACGATGGATTTTAAGAAACATTGAATGACATTGTGGTTTGCTGGATGTATAGCAAAGGTGAGACTTCACAAGGTGTAGCCTTGAGTCCTTATCTTTGTTCCTAATGCAAAAAAGCAGAAGTCCCTTAACTGTAAATGAAAGCTGTAAAAGTTCAAATGTCTATTTCCAAGAAGCCAAACAAAGCGCAAGTGAAAACAGTCAAAACATCTTTGTCAAAGGTGGATTTAACCAATTCATAACTGTGTGATAATCTATTATCACATGTTTAGGTGAAGGTGAGTGATTCTGTTTAGAAGATCCAGCTTGAAAATGTGTCTATGTGTGTGGATGTGCTTCCTGGTACTTTTTTATTCTCAGAAAAGTAGTTCAGAACTTAAAAAGAAAAAACCTAAGTAGACCAAATTTTGTCATAGGCTTATACAAGTATGCCTAGAGCTTGAAAGTTATTTTGATATGCTTAAAATTAAGATAATGCTAAAGGCAGCGAAAAGATAGGATGTTTTTGGCAATGTCTGACATATATAGGCATACGAACACACACATGCACATAGATGGGGGATGAAGATTTGGCAGAAGAAGATCAGGCTGTCAACCCAGGACAGGATTTATTCTCTCACTCTGCCACTGCCTCTTCTTCTGCCTGCCTTTCTGCTTATTTATTAACTAAAGAGCTTTCTCTTCGTTTTTCATGGTGGATATCACTCAGTGGCGATTTTCCATGTAATCATCTGATTCTCCATCAATTCTGTAAAAAGCCTCAGAGAGGTATGTCCACGTTATACTCAAGGGCAGAATGATGTAAACCAGAGGGAATGAGTGGTATTGTGTGGAGGGAGCAGGTAGCAGCATTTAGTTTGGCTCCACGTACTGTAGTGTGGTTGATTCGTCAGATGTGAATCACTCCACTCTCTTTCTCATTTTCTGCCATTGCTCTAACCTGCCACAGACTCTGCTTCTGCCTGTTCTATAAACTGCATCCTGGTTTCATCATCCAGCCTGTGTGTTTTGGCAGTCAGTCAGAGTAGGAGCATCAGTTTTCATCCATTTGCATGAAATCCTATGGAGATTGAAATTCAAGTGGAATAGTTTTGTTTTTTTGTTGGGTTTTTTTTTTTTTCTTTTTTTTTTCCCTCCCTCCTCTAGCTGTGCTCGTGTATGACACATCTGTTGCATTAACTCCCAGGGTAGACCAGAAGCAGGGATGTTTGTGAAGCAACAAATTACACATCAGAGCTTTATTTAACATTTCCTACATGGCTACAAGCCATGAGCTATTAAGATTTCAAATAAAGAACAGCATGCTATGTAATATTATACACAAAGGTGCTTTGACAAAAACTACGAAGAAGAGAAACATTTGCAAGTCATAGAATTTATATGCTACTGCATATTCTATTAGGATACGACCTAATGCACGTGCCTCCAGCCAAACTCATTCCACAAGAAATCTAAGACGGAGCTTATGTAATTGGTTTACATTTTCTCCGTTTCTAATATGGTTTATTTTACAGTTGAGCCTGTTTGAATTCTGTGTGCGACAGGGGTCTGGTCCCTTATGCTCTTCTGGATAATGTAATGTCCGTTGAATGCTGGTCCGGAAAATGTCAAGCAGTAAAAAAAAGTGTCCGTCAAATCATGCCAGTCCAGTTTGTTGCAAACTGCATTGCCATGGTAACTAGCATGGAAGCTATGTTCAAGATAAGACATACACATGCATGATAGGACCACCTGCTGAGTGACTTCATCAAACTGACCAGCTCATGCGCATAAATCGTAAAGCGAGCCCCCCCCCCGTTCCTCTTGATTTCGATTTCTTTTCCTGTTGAAAAGCGGAACTGATCAAAGAACTGCTACATTGCAGCAGAAGGTACAAGGTCTAAAAAATTTAAAACACGTGAAATAAGAGTCCCGCTGGCCTACTCAGTTTTAGCTCTGCATTTTCCATATCACAAAATATTACCCTTATCTCTTCTTGTCCTCCTCCTTTACCTGGCCAGCCATCAGCAGGAAGTACCCCCACATAAAACATGGTCCTGCTCAAGGCTTCTCCCTATTGAAAGGGAGCTTTATTTTTCACACCACAGTTGCTGCTTCCAGTGTCAGGTTCTGGGTTTGAAACGTAACAGATGCTATAAAAATAAAGCTGAATTAAACTCAACTGACTAAGTACCGGCGCTCATAAGTCATTTTTAATAGACTACTGCCACATATGGTCTAGTATGTAATTACATTGGCACATCATTTTTCTTTTTATACCCACCAGAGGGATTCTGGTTCAAGTCCCAGTTTTGGACCCCAAAAGCATTGGAAAATGCCCTTGAGCAAGGAATTGAATCCCCAAATGCTCAGAGTGCCTGTGCAGGCAGCTTACTCACCCTGACACTTCTCCGTCAGTGACTCCATGTGCCTGTGTCCTTTGCATGTTCATGTTTAGTAGGTGTCTGTGCTAAACATGGAGAATAGAAATAGTTTTAATTTCCCCTTTTCGTTTCTCTCCAGAAATAAATAGCAATTACAACTTCCAAGGAGATCAATTCAAGAGAGAAGGCGATCATTAGACAGGAGGAAAAATTGGGATGGGACCAAACTACTCTAATCAAATATTAGACTGACAGTACCGATCTGTCATAGATCCATATTGCCTTTCCATATGTAGAGCATTCTAAGCACACTCTACAGAAATCAAGTCTGATTCCATGACAGTTTTTTTTAATAAGGTGCAACAATTAGATGTTCCACCATTCAAGATATACTCTAAATCAATTGTTTAATTCACCTGTGCACAGCTCTCACTAGAGGCACAGATATGACCACACACATCTGTTAAGTTATGGTAGTCATCACAGAGGGAGACTTTTAGAAGCATGTGAATCTAGATTAAACAGCCATTCTAGAATGCATCAATTGTCATTTTTTTTCTTTAATTTCAGCCCAAAATATGCTGTTTCTTGCTCATTGTGCTGATGATGAGCGTTCTAATTTGTTAAATGCCAAGAGACATTAGCTTGGGTAGAATAAAACCCTGAGACAGGCTGGGTCTTCAGACAATAGAAACCTTCAATCTGAACAGACTTACGTTCATGGTAATTTCATTTTCACTATTAGGCAGAAGGGTGGCCATTCATCTGGTGGAAATTAACTTCACATTTTTCTTTTAGATGATTTGACTCATACAATCTGGATTTTATTGCATTATGTCATGTCACTGCAGAGGTGAAGTGGTTAAGGTTCTCATTCACTATAGTGTAGTACTAGATAGACCTTATTGTTAATTATCTTAAATGTCCTCAAAGCAGCATTACTAATGCAGAAACTAGCAGTCCATGCAGGTATAGAGATCACCACAATGTGCACCAAGAAAATAAAGAAATAGAAAAAGTCAACCACATTGTGGACATCAAGAATTAATTTATTCAGTCCACTGATAAATAAATGCTTCACTTTGCTGGTCTTATTATTTGATGTTACCTCGTGTATTCCTCATTCCCTTTACTACATTTGACAAGCTGCATGATGATTCCAAACCCATTTCCCAGCCACTAAGTTGACTAAAATTTCCATGTCATGCATTTTCTTCTGTATTATTATGCGTGACATGTTTGATCACTCGCTCTTTCTAAGTTTGTAAGTACCGTATGTGGGTGGGAGTTTGTTGTGAATTTCTAGCTGTCTAAAAGTGCCTTGTGTCTATATTCTTTAAATCATTTCTGTGGGTTTGTCTGATTTGGTGTAGATTGATGTATAAAATTGGACTGTTTTGGATTCGATATATTCCTGAGGCAGGAGATCTGAAAGGTTTTTATTTTTTCCTTCTTACTTTCTTGCGTGTTGAGGCTTACAGAATTGATTCATGTTTTTTTTTTCTTTTTCTGTGAGCTGCAGTTTTAAAAAAAAAAGTGTTACACATGGAGGCACATATTGCAGACTGAGATCGTTTTGCAGATTTTGTTGTGTATTTGTTTTCTGTAGTATTTTTTGCTTACATCTGAGTATAGTGAGAGGTAGCAGGTTTGCATTTATGTGAATATTTATCATGAACGGAGGGAAATTTGGGTATCTAGGAATTTTTGATTTGCTCAAATTGCATGCCACTCTGCTTTCGATGGAGAACAGGGCACTTGGCAGCCAGAAACGATCTGTCCCAAATGAAAATCAGCAAAGAAAAAAAAAAAAAAAGGAACAAATAAAAGCAGATGAGTCCACTGTGAGTGCATGTGGTTAAAGTTACACCTTGGCAAAGCAACAACCTGGAACATCAGGCTCTATTTTAACTGAGTGGTATATTATGATTGGGATGCACTGTAGTGACTTTTGGGAGGCTTCATATTTGCACCCGAGCACTGTACACTCTTCAGAAATGCAGGACTGTGTCATTTCCTGCTTGAGTTTTCATGATGTAACACTGGAACATCCATCCATCCATTTTCTACCGCTTAGTCTTCCATAGAAGACTGAAGCTTATACCAGCTGCCATTAGGCAAAGGCAGGGTACACCCTGAACGGGACACCAGTAGCAGGGCTGACACACACAGACATACAACCAATCACTCTCACATTCACACCTACGGACAGTTGAATGATCAATTAACCTAATCCTTAATTGCACATGTCTGTGAACTGTGGGAAAACATCCAATCTCCACACAGAACCACACAGACCCAGGCGTCCATCCCAAGCGGGATTCCAACCTGAGGCCTTCTTGCTGTGAGGTGACGCAGCTGTTCACACCCCCATGCTGCCCACACACTGTAAACTCTTTCAATAAAGTATTTTTCCCTTCGTTCCAGTTTATATAGGGATGCACTGAATGGCACTTTTGACCCTTGCTGTGTTTTATACCTGTATATTACATTTACTTTGGAAAAATAATAATATTCAATGCTCATATGTCATGTGTATTAAGCTTAAAACCAGAACGTTCCACAGCATGTACTTGTTAATGAAAGATATTTAAATACTAATCCATTAATAGCATACATCATTCTATACCTTTTGTGCTTTTAAACTGAAAATACATTACCTTAAAAGTAACAAAAAGGTTTTTGGCACTTTAGGACGAGTTGCTGTGTGTTCAATGTACAAAACTTTGTTTGAGGAAGTAAAAGCACACTAAACCTTTCTAAACAAATTTGCATGTCAAAGCCAGTATCACTTTCCTTTTGTCACTGCCTCCTAAACATCCATCCTTCTGCCTGCTCTATCTATTTCCCCTCACTTTCTCTGGAGGCTGTTGTAGGTATAAATCACTACTCTAGTCCATCATTCTGCCTTAGAGTTCAGGGCTAGCTTTTTGACTGTGCCATCACAGGGCGTGATTTATATGTCATCTGTCCATTTGCATGTTTCCATATACCACACATCTGCTTCTTGAATGCAGTCTAGTCAGTGGGGAAATTCACAAGAATATCACAATTCATTCATGTATTGTAATTCATTAATACATGTGCAGCATAAATGCCTAGATAATTCATCTAAGGGTCTTCTGAGATTTAAAAATAATTAGTGTGGTGTGTGTTTGTATTGGTTTGAATCAGCTTGACTCCAAAATGCATTTTACCAGTCTTTGTGTAATTATCAAAGAATTACATATTAAAAAGAAAATGTTCTCCAAAGTGTACTGAGCTGAGTAGAACTGCAACTAAGAGTTAAATATATTAAACTTATTCCAGTCATACTCTGCTCCTGTCACATAAAGTCTGTTGTATACCTTCTGAGTTGTTTGCATATTCTATACACATGGTAATTACAATAGTTCCTTAATCAACAACAACAATAATAATAATAATAATTGTAGTCCACCAAAACATTTATATTTAAAATGGGAAAATGCAAAAAAAATCTTGCTCTGTATATACTATATTCTGCTTTTTTTTTTCAGGCCATATTATGTTCACTGCTATAACCACCCCTTTCTTCAATTTTGCCGCATCTTGTCTTTCTTACTAAGCACTCTCATTATTTGTTTATTTATTTTCAGAAAATGATGAGACGGGTGTGATGGATTGCTTGCTCGAAGCCCTGCAGTCAGGAGCAGCTTTCAGAGAGCGCAGGAAGAGAGCACCAAGACCCAGAGGTGAGTCCTGTAATAACTCCTCTTTAGCCATGGAATCAACCATCCCTCCTGTCTAGAAAACAAATGACAGTGTTGTCATGGGTGCCTGATTAAAAAAGTTAATTACGTTTAATTTGCACAGACCTATTCCAGGGCCTCACCAAAAACATCAGTTTGGCAGCATTACTTTTTTTTTTTTTTTTTTAATGCTGATAATCCAAATATTTGCAGGTGATTGTTTACTCAAAGGTGTAACCTATGCCCCTAAATGCAGCTTTTTGTGATATACTTTAGATATAACTTCAATATAACTTCCTTCCAGATAACCAGCAGCAGATGATCAGCCCCGGCTCATTCCGCCAGGTTCTCAGGCCTATTAATCATGGTAAAGAAAAAAAAACGCCTTTGAGCATGCTCAGCCCTGTTTGCACTTTTTTAAATCGTCTCTTATGCTGCAAATTGGAATCAGTTTGTAAAAGCCATTCTTACCAAACACATAACTCTGAGAGTTATTATGCAATCTTTTCTATGTACTGTTGTTTTGTGCCATCTCTTTTATGTCTTTGTGTATCGTTTTTGAACGAGTGACTGGACAAACAGTCTGAGGCACAACATTGCTAAGAAGACAAGGCTTTGGAGTCTTTGAAAACAGCATATCCGCTATGGTGTTTCAGGTTTTCTACATTCAAAAACAGACATTTCGCATTCATACATATACAATCTTATTTTACAATGTTTCAGTTAAGAATTATAGAGATTTTATGCAGATTTCTGTGCTCGTCTTAGCCCCCTGCTGCTTTTTGTCTGTAATGTTGCCTTCAGTTCTTAACAAAAATGCTCTGAGCTTAGGATCAGATGTCTTACTTGGCCTTCAGAGATTATTCATTACCTTTGCCTTCAAAAAAGTCTTGACTTTAAAGGTATGTTTCAGGTTTTTATCAATCGGCAATACTGGGATTGCAGCACATTTCTAATGCTGTGCAGACAGAACATACTCTTGCGGCTCAGAATTCATTCTGCTACTTGTGTAACATCATCAGTGAACCCATTATAGATGCAGCATTTCCATGCCAACATTTGTTTAGGTAGCACTGTTGAATCACAGGAAGGATGTGCTGTCTATTAATCAGAACTCACTACCACAATTGTAGATTTCATGGTTGATTCTAAACTCTCCTTCAAACAAAACCAATCCTGTCGAAGGAAAAAACTCCTTCATATTAACAGACAACATCACATCAACCCCAAACTGACCTCCCTCCAGTGGCTGCGTGTCTATAATAACTTTGTTGATCACCTTTAAAGCACATTTCTATCTCTGGCCCACAGTTATCTAGATGAGTTGTTGATCCCGTATGAGCCGGCCAGCGTGTAGGCAGTCAGGACCCTCTGGTTGTTCCAAATTTGAGACTGAAGAATGAAATAGACCAGGCTTTTGTGGTTAAGGCCTATTGACTTTGAAGAACCTGCCCAGAGAAGTGAGGCTGGCATGGTCTGGGATTGTGACATGTGTCATCAGGCCACATCGTTCTTACGCACCTTCTTCATCCAATCCTGGCTTTTAAAAAAATGTACTTGGGTAGCCGGCGATTATTGTTCTTAAAAGTTTAATCTAATGGTTACTGGGACATCTAATAAATAAATAATATAATCTAATTGGATCCTTAATGGATTAGGTACAGGTGTACATGAATAAAATTGCTCAGTCAATCCAATCCTCCCACATCAATGGTGGGAATGATGAAAGGCTTTGTTCTGTTCTTCTGTTACAGCTTATCTGAAATTAGATTCAAAGGGGACACAAGGGAATGGGCTATACAAGGTGGGTGGAAAGAGAGAGATCGCGCTAGTTGTGTCATGTGTAATGGAGAGAAATGGGCTGAGGAAGAAAGATCGAGCCAGTAATGGTGAAACTGCTGGATGATGTTAGAGAAATGTTGAGAGATGCTGCTGTTGTGAACGGGTTCTGGAGTGTGAGCAAAATCTGTAAAGGGAACAAGTCAGAGCTGTGTTGTATTAATAGGGGATTAAGGATAGAATAAATTGCATTATGTGAAGGAGCTGGTGCTTCAAGTCCATGTTGTGGAAAGACCGCATGTATCCTTGCTTAGGTGAGAGAGGTCTCGAAAGGTTGCTGGCCCAGTTGCCCCCTGCTAGGTTCTTCAGACACTACCTTGTTGGCTAATAAAACGCTGTTTCTTCAGCCTGTCACACATCATCCTCACTGCCAACCTCCCAAAGCAAACACAGCTAATTACTTTTCTATGCCCATCCCCAACGTAGCCTCTCAGTGCCCATTCATCTTAATTTTCTCCCTCTCTTCCATCTGCCTCCTAAATAACACTCCTCCTCATTTCCCTGCAATTCCATATCCCCTCTGTCTTCTTCTATACTCATGTCCTGAGTGGTCCTCCCAAATCATAATTGCCTGTTATTGGTATATTGTCTCCACTTCCCCTGCCTCACTTCTCTCCCATTCTATTCACTCCTACATACACACACATCCAAGTTTTAATTGCCTGGGATTTAGGCACGGGTGTGAGAGAAGCCCAAAGGATGCTCTCACTTTAGTTGGGAGGTGATAAAGTGCAGTCTGCAGCACAAGCACTTAAACATCTGCTTTCATTTGCACACCAACCTACCACCGTCTTTTCCCACAGTGTTAAACACCCTTTAATAATCAATCTCTAGAGTACTGCTACAGACCAGTGAAACAGAACAGAGAATCATAATAAAAGAGAGGATAATTAGTTTCTGAAGACGCAAGATTTAAGTGGCCAGCGTGAACATGTATGATAGCAAAAATCAGCCACACAAGAGAAGTTTGAATGCACCTGTCTGTCTTCAGGGACAGAAATAAATGGCCAATAGTGTCAAATGTCAATAGTGTGCATCAAAAGCTGAGCATGGGTAGTTTGTCAGTGTCATATGACTTGATATTAATGAGCATGATTAACACAAAACAGTCCTTTCAAATTAGTTTTGGATCTACAGAATGATATATCAATAATGGTTAGCCACATGGTTTTACATACTTTAATCATCTGTTTGTGCTTTGAGTTCAATTGAGAAACGTTTATGGGGATTTGTGTAAGTCATTGTTTCCTGAGTAAGTAATCTTATGGAATCTGCAGTTTGGATGCTTGATTAGACATCTTGATCCCGGTGCTCTATAGATTCTGCTCCAGGCTTTTATATCCTGTGGAACATAACAGTCCTGTGTTTGTAATTCTGGTGTGTTATCATTCTAGTCTGTTCTGTTAAGGCACTTATATATATATAAGTCCACTTATTTTATCTGCATGCATGTTGTGTCTTTTGGCTCATGAATTGAACAGATGGTGCCAAAGGGTACTTTAATGACACAGTTAGCATAATTAGGTTTAGCCTGTGCTGTGGGATTCTTAGAATACTAAATTTGGGATATTGGGTGCAGAATGAAAAATGCTTGTTTGTTGTTTAACCTCAATTCAAGGTTTGCCAGGAGCAATTCTCATTTTACTTTTGATGCCGGCATCTAGCATTATCCTGTGTTGGGGCAAACTTTAAATCCTTGTCATATGCACATATGTGTGTATGTGTGTCTGTGTCTGTGTCTGTGTCTGTGTCTGTGTCTGTCTCCTTTCATAAAACTGAATGAGAATGTCATTTAGTATACTCTCTTGGGGTTGTAAAACACTGTGTAATAGCCAGTAGAACATTCATGTAGACAATGACATAACTGTGTAGTCACTGTCCTCAATAAAAGTTGATAATGATGTACACCTCTGCACAACCACACTCTGCCCTGGTACATCCCATGTCCTAAGCTTATCATATATTCATTTCTGACTGGATTATAAGTAAGCTAGACTGTAATAAAGGATTGGAATCCTCAAATAATAGGTGCTGTCAAACATTTCAAGCCAAGGCTAAACAATTCAGACAATAAATGTGGGGTGAATCTTAGTTGGTTTAAGGTCTTCATTCAACCTTCCTGTTATGAAATCTGTTTTGATAGACATCAATGCATAAGATGGAAACAGAAAATAAGGCTGGTTTTCTGGACATTCACATTTTTTATGATGTTTAAGATTGTGTTTTCTCTCATTGCTCCCGGCCCTTTCTCATTTTCTCCCTATCATCTATTTTGTGCTTTTCACTGATTGAGTCCAAAACTCTTACATAGTATTCTAGTTAATAATGCAGTGGGAAATTAAGTCATTTTCACTATTGCTTTGTGCTAATTAAATTTTACAGCAGCCTTATCACCAAACCACACACATTCCTGGTCCTCCCACATTTACCAGCACCAGTAGTCATATCGCATCACCGTCAAGAGGAAAAGCATGAGGAAGATTATTATAGGAAACTCTGTTTGTTATGGGGGAATATGTACTGTGACAACTAGAAAAGGAGGTTCCTGATCGCTGTCTCTAAACTAATACTTTTAAGGATTTTTGTATTTGATACAGAAAACATTATATTTTTTGTCTTCTCGTTAACGTCTTTATGTGCCTTAGTTCTGTGTTGACTAGTTTCTCTGGATGCTATGGATTGGTTTGCATTTGTTGTGTTGGCATCAACTCAACTGACTTGACGCAGAGCCACTGCAGAAAACTTGGGTAACAGTGATGAAAGTTGGATTCTCTTGCCAGGCACACACTTGCAGTGGTGCGGTTCCAGTTTTTGTCACTAATTTCTAAGATCCAAGTTCAGATCCCTCGGGCAGAAAGAAAATGCAGGAAAGATGGGGTAATTTTATGAGTCTGGGGCCGTTGGCCCACTGCAGGAACCGTCTTTCAATCGCTATTTACCGGAACCTTTACGGGGCCTAACCAAGTACCTGCTCCAGGGTACTCGGCCTCAAAAAACTCCTGGGTGGGGCTTGAGGTTTACTTGGTGCTGAGTGGCTAAACCTAGAGCAGAACTTGATGCAGCACCCCACAAAAGAGGAGCATTAGCTTAGCAGATGGCACTATTCCTGACATTCATAGCATCATTCATAGCACACCATGACCACGAACACACAAACCAGAAACACAGCAACCACCTCAGCCATATTTCCCATTTAACTCCTTCCTTGCTGTTGTTGTCTGTGTTATGATTTTTGCTTTTGGCAGCTCGCCTGGGTGGCATCACTGTCAAAATTATTGCACAATGATTACGCAGTGATCGAAATTCATGACGTTGCCAAGGGGTCCTACTCCGCAGTCGGGAAACAACCACCAAGCAGGTCAAATGAGAGGAATGATTCCTGTGAACTTCCTGCTCCTGTGTTTACCAGGAACTCCCGCAGTGGAAGCCTAACTTTTAACACCAGGATCACCCCAAAGAGATGAGTGTAGACTTTGCCAAATGCCCTTTACACTACTCTTTTGGAGCCATACTCCAAAGGATTTGCAAAGTAGACTGTGTAAAGTCACACTGACACACTATTGCAGACCCTTGAAGACTCTCAGAGTTGAGTCACAGGGTTATGTACATCTGTCTTTCCTCTAGGCTAAAGAGCTTCATTAGTTTGGCACTGGCTTTGATTACCAACCCCCAGGGTTCAAATTAGCAAACACACTCAAGTGAGTCTGTGAAGCTGAAGTTCTGAACATACACTACATGAACACTTCACATTGATCTGATTTCCTTGCCAATAAAGGAAATTTATGCTGGAATAGGTTTAAGTTTACAGGCCTAGCGGGAGGGTACGTGTTTTTGATTATATTTCTTCAGCTGATAGTTTTATGTTCGTTCTTTATTTATACAAAATATTTATTGAAAATGTGTTCATATCCACAAATTCCATGTCCTGCTATCTGCTTAATGATCAAGTCATATTTGAAGGTATTTTGTCCTGTTCACATTTGCTGTCACTTGAGTCCACAGTGGTCTTTTTTCGTGACCTTTTCACTGTACATGATGATTAACATCAGTGTTGGAAATAGAAATTCTTCTTAGCTGTCATTTTCTGCTTAAATGAATAATGTCTTAAAGGTGATTTTATACTACTTTTCCACAATGAAAGGGGGGGTAAGGATGGCTTTGCATAGTGCAATCCTTGCACAGATAGCTGCGGTTGCATGGGCAGTACTACCCAAGATGAGACCGGGATTATTCAACTCAATCAAATTGTTACATAACAGTAGGATGTGTGAAAGGTGCCATTTTGACACATATTTAGAATATGGCAGTTACTTAACATTTAATTATTTGTCAAAATGTATGTATTTATGGGGTGGGGGGGCACTCCAGATATGCAATATATGGACTATCACTGAAAATGTGAGTTTTGCAGAATATGTCCCCGTCAATACATGGTAAAAATGTTAAAAAATGTTCTCTTCATTAACCCAGTCAGTGATTCATTGTCATGGGACTTTAAGGATCACTATTTATGTTTAGAGTCTGTCCATCATTTTTAATGAAGAGCTGGCTGTGCTAAGACATATTTTGTTAACAAGCCATATTAATTACTTGTAATTAATCACATTAGAGCCCAGCAGGAAAAAACCAATGTGAGAAATCATGACCAAAAAAAAAAAATGATTGGCAGAATAGGATGAATAAATGGGGGATTTACACACTAATCTTTGGGAAACTAAATCATAGAATAATTGCTCATTTAAAAAAAAAAACCTAAATGGAAAACATTATAGCCATACTCAGAGTTGATTATTACTTTTGTTTTCAAGCAATAGCATTTGTGGATTGTCTTGATTTGTACACAAACCTGATTATTTTTCTTAATGGGGAGGTAATTAGCTTGTTGGCTAGTTCGAATGGTAATTATGATGGCAGGAAAAGAGGAAAGAGGCTGTTTAAAAGTACCTTCGAGGGAATTCTATTTGCCCATATAAACAAATATATACTTATATACGAGAGAGAATCTAGTCATTGTGGGGGACAAAAACAATTGCTTGCATTGAATGTTTGATATAATTTACCTCACATCTGCAAGCTAAAATAATTGCTTTTTTTTTTTTTAACATGCTTTGTCATATTCTGCCACTGACTGACAAGTGTGACAAACTGTTGTCCAGGGCTGTTGAATAAATAAAACCAATTTAATGGTCTGGTTGCTCACATACACACACAATTTGCTTAAAAACTATTACGGTCGTCAATATAGCATAAACATTTCCCACACAGGATTTCTTCTTTTATAATGACATTTTAAAAATATATTCAACACTATTTACCATTAACTGCACACTGATCATCTGCAAAGCTATCATGTAAACGTCGAGATGATTAACTGTTGCTTTACAATGGCATTTTTGTTGTCCAGTAGAAACAAATAAATCACAAGCAAACAAAGGATGAGATTTGTTTTTAAATTTGTCAACAGTATTGATCAAAAGTTATGATGTGCCATTGCTTTAAATGCTGGACTGGGAGGCTTTTGAGGAAGTTTGTCTTCTCTGTAAAAGTCTTGAAAGATTCGCCAGGCTTCTAAAACAGAGAAATACTGAGATTCAGACATCTGATTAGAGTCTCTATAGTGCTCAATTAATCCATTTGTTGGTATAAGGTATATATCTAAATTTACTTTTATCCAATTTGATAGCTACATTTGCTCATGAAAATTAAGCATGCTTTGAAATTTATGCTTTTCAATCAGAGGAGTTAAAGACTTCATTTAAATGTACAAGGTATCATGAGCAGCACCACTCTGTACACAAGATACTCAAGCAATAAATAAATAAAAATACTTTGAATCTTTCAAATACACACTTCCAGTATTACTTGAGTAACATTTGTTCCTATTTTTTTGGTGCTTCACTTCTCACATTTGGCAGCCTGCAGCGTGAGAGGGTTAATACCAGGCTTCTGCACCTTTGGAGGAAGAGAAGAGGCGTAAATCATCCATCAGGCCTTACAGTGAAATATGCCAGGCTCTGACAGTGAAAGGTGTTTTGGCTATAGCAGAAGGGAAGAGATTTATCACGGTGGTGAATGATAATACGAAGCCTCTCTGTGCAGGCGAGACAGGCAGAACTAAAAGATGAGTCCATATTGTTTCATGAAACATGCAAAGAATAGTCAGTAGGTGGTTGTGAAAAATGGTCACATAAAGAGACTCGGGATAAATGAACTGGAGCTGTGTTTAAACTCCAGCAGACAATGGGACTGGACTCAGCTGAAAATAGCGGAAAAGGACCCGAACTTGGTCTCTAATTATCATAATCACTGGCTCTCCAGCCTGTCCCTCTGCAGCATCATATTTCAAAGACATTGTACTTGGAAAGATGCTACTAAATGCATCTCGCTTTCATTTTATAATTATCTGTCTCAGGTGCTGGAGAGTCGAGAATGATGGGCACCAAAATAGCTCCGGCACTGTGGAAAAGTCTCT
Source organism: Lagocephalus sceleratus (assembly GCA_911728415.1). Lineage (NCBI taxonomy): Eukaryota > Metazoa > Chordata > Actinopteri > Tetraodontiformes > Tetraodontidae > Lagocephalus > Lagocephalus sceleratus. The sequence continues at coordinate 6,766,188 of CAJVRN010000017.1, read as the reverse complement.
GATCTTCTCCTGGCAGTGTAGTGGAATTAAATAATGAAACACTTAACGTTAAACCTGTATGCTTTTCATGTGCAAATTCAACTTCACAAATTGACAGTTTACAGTGGCACTGTCACTTTTTTCCCCTTTAAAAAAAAAAATGTAAGCTATCTTCTGTTTTGTCCCAGTTCCCAAGACTATGATAGATTTATACTTTGTTGAAAGGGGTCGACATCGATTTTAGTAGGCCTAAATGATCGACTTTGTAGAATAAAAAAGAGATAAATAAATATCAACAAACAAGTTGTTAAAGACTGGCTCACCTCTACCAATGTGTGTTACATTTTTGTAGATGGTTGGTGGATGTTTTTGATATGGAGACTGAGAATAAGAAAAAAAAACAGATAAAAACGCATTCTGTCTGTTTGTACATCTGCTTTCATCTGTCCTGGTGTGTCAGGGGAACTATTATTGATGTGAATTCGATAACATGTCTTTATCGGACTGTAAACATAATGTACGTCAAACAGAATAAGAAGATTTTTTTGTTCTAGTTTTACCCAAGACTCCAAAAGGGTACTTGTGGTTGGATCCCAGTAGGCACAGCAAGGCACGAAGTCAAAAACTGAAAGGCAGGCCTGTTAAATGTGAACAATGCACAAAGTGGAAAATAAACAGATAATGTGTTAACGTTTTTGTCACTTCCTCTGATCTTTCTCTCCACAGCTTTCCGCATTTGTCACTGTAGAACTGATGAATTTGCCAATGATTTATAATAAACGTCAGCGGTTGATGTAGCGGGCTACTGTTTTATCCCTGTCAAAGCCATTGAGTGCCTGAGGGAGGCAGCTTTTGAAAGCCACTCTCTCCACCCTGTCTGCAAAGTTGTTTAGATAACAACTCTTGAAAATAAGAAAAGGAACCACCAATATAATGCCACCAAAATAATGCCCCGTTGGTGACATCTGTCTCAGATACACACAAATACGTACATACATACATGTTTTGATTTTTGTATGTATAAATACTTGTGGGGGATTTTATGCTAATGCAATAATTTGTACTTTATGAGTTTTTAGTCCATATGCTGAATTTAAGCTCCATTTCCTTCAAGATTAATACTTCAATTTGGTACTTAACACAAAAAAAATCTGTCTCAAATTACCCCTTAACACCCTTCCATTGCACTAATCACATTAGTGAGTGTAATGATCATGATTACTATTAAATCTTTGTCATGTTAGTATTTTTGTACATTTTCAGAAGCTGCACACCTCATACACAATAAAAAAAAAAACTCAGTTTCAGTTTGTATCACTCCAAAGCATAACACACTGTTCCTATCTGCACTGCTATGGTTGAAATATAGCTTCTACTTTCAGAACTACATTATTCTATTTTATTTGTTATTGGTAATTAGACATTTACACATACAGAAACAGCAACTTCTGCAATAAATATCAAGGAGTGTCCATGAAGCACAGGAAGGCATGCCCCCTCCAGCACTGTTATGAGATGGTGTGATGATCTAGTTTTATGTTAAGCACTTCTGCTCATACACAATGAGCCCTTCAAAATTTGTAAAGAAACATTTGTATCTGTTTTCCCAAGGTACCAAACCTAAGACAAAATTGCATTTTTGTGTTTACATATAACAGTAGTAAAATCATTAAGTTTCACAAATAGGAACCTCGGTATTGAAAGAGCACTATGAGCCTGATTTTTTTTTTTTTTTTTTTTATAATTTCAAACAAGACTCACCCCCCAAACCTTGAACCAACATTGTTGTCATGGAGATTAGGCTTTACGATGCCACAGAAACATTGAAAGTGACATAAGCCTCGCTGCTGATAGCGTGCTGCTATTTTCAAGACCATAGAGTTTCTTGTTGACACCTCTCCTGCTGTTGTTTTTATTACATTCAAATACATCTTTAAAATGTATTTCCCCATTTTCTCAGGGCACATCTTCTCTCCACAACAGTTTTTTTTTTTTTTGCCTTTTAATGTGTTTATTATAAACACTTATTCGCAGGCAGCTTGTTTCTTTCTTGCAATGTAATGTTGTGTCTTTTCCCTCCAAACAGCTTTGAACAAGAGTTTGAAAGTAATTGAGCTGCGATGATAATTTGAGAATTTCCCAAGAAGAGCCAACCTTAATTATCTGTCAGTCACCAAACCTTTGACATCGTATTTGCATACAATTACCTTTATCTTCCCTCCTGACTCGCACGTAGTTGTTGGTTTATGATGATGGCTTGTTTCTTAATCACGCATCTGTTTGATAGGTTGTTACTTTGCAAACACAAATTACTCAGTTTTTGTCAGCTAAAAGATGTGAGGACATTTGTGTTAGGCGACAACAAACAACTGCAGCTGCAAAGGACAACAGCAATTTCCACTGCTGAACCCTCTGAGCTGAAAGGCATTTAACTGTGCTGAGATGATGCTATTGCAATACACTGATTCTGCAATTATCAATAGAATTCCAGACAGTATTGAGACTCTCTGTCACCTATGCTAAAATGCAAGCTGCTACAGCTATGTGGCTCTGTCACTGCATTCTCTATGCCTTATGTGCAGTTTTGTTTAAGTCTTTGACACACAGTTCTGAGTTTAAATCACCAAGGATATTTCATCCTCTGTCTGTACCATCAATCCATATTCGTCCCTTGTCCATGTTTATGATATTTAAGGTTGAGAGCTATGGGTCACCACTCAGAAAACAGTGTTTTGTCTGCACTTTGGGGAGTTTCCAGGTGGTCCATTATTCCAGTGTGATTTATTGCGTTTTAGGACTCAATGGTTGTGAAAGAATGTGCACTTTATGTGTAAAAAATATTAACAGTAAGTGTATTTTTGATGCAAAATGTGTTCCCCCATCTGCAGTTAAAATGGTGAATGTTTTCTTAAAACAGATGAATTGGAAAAGGTTCTTCTTTTTCCATCACTTCTGTTGCAGTGAACACTTACGCCTTTGTCAAGGTTGATTATGCACTGAGAGAGAATGAGAGAATGCTAGGTCTTAGTACCTCCAAATAAACTTCTTTTGAACAAACATTTTTTAGAGCACCTACTTTCAGCATCTGAATTTGGATGTATTTATATCAGCGTGCATGGTCTTAAGTGATGATTTGAGGATCATAGCTGATAAGTTAATGGATTTTCACTTATCAACACCACCGATGCACTTCATTTTTATTTTTCGAAAACATGAAAAACATGTTGAAACAACCCATAATAATTGTACATATGTAGCCGTAATTATGATTACTATATGTGTGTTATATGTACAGCAGTGTGGTGAATAAGATTGGGACCTGGTGACTTTAACCTCTCAGGAGGGCTCATTAAATGAGAAAAGAGTGTGACCAAAAAAAAAAAAAAAAAAAAACTCTCACATATCATCTATCATACATGAAAGATGAAAGTATGCTAAAAATAAGTCTTGCTCTTTTCAGGATCTCACTCAAGTTTATCTTCATTTAGTTGTCTTTTCTTCAAAATTGAATAAATAATCACCAGATTCTCCCTATAGAGCATTAGTTTTATTATAGTTAATTGAGTAATATAAAGGTCTATTTTTTTATTGGAGTATACATACATGATAGTACATTTCTGTCTATAATACTTACATCCATCTATAACAGAATTTTAAACTTGTTGACTGAACAAGTTGTAATCTCTTGCTGTCAATCGCTTCAGGGCTTGAAACTTCCCTACACTAAAATAAAAATAAAAAATAGATAAAAAAAAGTTTTCGGTGAATGTTGCAAGTCAGAGTAAAAAAAAATATAAACTGGAAAGAGTATGCTTGGATTTCAGACATTTGTATTACATTTCATCATTTGATTTTCATATGAGGAGCGGCTGTTTCTAAAATCTTTGACCATGTTTTTTAGAAGATGATCACATATGCCCAAGGGCACTTTGTCAGAGGTATCACCATGTTTACTTGAATGTAAAATATCCTCATAATGAAACCCAGATTACCTAAATCTAGACCTGTGGCAATTACCTAAATCTAGACCTGTGGCAATTACTTTCACACTCTAAAGGTTACCACTTTTGTCTTTATCCCTGGTTGATGCAATTTAAAACAAATATACTCTGTTGCATATTGGAATGAGGACCTGCTTAAAAAGCTACAAAGAGTTTATTGTTGATTTGTTGATTATGCATACAATATTTTATCTTCCCCCGCATCTCTGGAGCGATCTGTTATGTCACTCTCGTCTTGAATTTCAGACATAAACTCAAGCCAGAGTGACAGGAAGGGTGGGTGAATCGTCCAATTTCTCAATGACTGTGATTGTCTTGTCTGAAAAAACACAAAAGAGGATAGTTTTAAAGACTTGCGTGAACAGTCTGTCTTTAAATAAGCGATTACTGATTTCCACCATCCATGTTAATTCATCGCCCAGAAAGTGTGATTTTATGTATTTTGCCTGTTCCTGACCATTTGCTCTTATTTTAAGACAATTTATTGTTGACAACAAGTTTAGAAAAGTTGATCTTAACCTCCTCTTTTATCAGCTGGTTTGAGTCAAACCAGCTGATAAACCTCTGATAACCTCCTCTTTTATCAGCTGGTTTGAAACAACCAGACTGTAAAATTGCTGCCATCAGTCTTAAATCACCTTCATTTACAGAGACAGAGACATCAATAAAGTCTGCCCCCTCCTCTCCAGTACCAGGCGCTATATTCCAGCAGGTGATCCACTGCTACCAGGTTTAAAACAAACAGAATTAATAATTTATTTTCTTAATACTTCACTAATTTTATTGTAGGTATTGTGGTGTGTAAGTTAGCAATAGTAAGGTGACCTTAACCTTGCCCATGAAGTAATTTAAGCATCTTTAATGGGTAAATAATGACTGAATGAAATTGTTTTCTTGGTTTTTTTTCAGTATCTTCAGTCTTCATTATTATTCTATCACCTGCATCTCTTAATATTTGTCTTTGATTTAATGCAGTGTTTTAAATTAATTAAATTAAATTAAAGCTATTTAGCTGTTCTTTTAACATGAAAAAAAAAAACAATGGCAGTGGTTTTCTTTCTTTCAGTCTTTGTTTTTCTGCTACATGCGCATGACTTTCCAGTTTCATTTTTGTTTTCACATTGCATACATTATTAGACTTTGAAATACAATGAAATTTTAATTACGGTACTGTTTTACAGCAGAGTTGATAGGTAACACTGTTTCTTCAGTGGTGTGCAGTGTGAACCCCCACCCCCCACCCCAGCAAATAGATTAGATGTACTCTCCCTGAAATAAAAGACCTTGTTTGTTTGGCTGTCACAGTTGTCTGGTAGCTGTAAAAAATAATGACACTATATCTCAGAGGAAGAATAAAAGCAAGTGCTGACAAGAAGGATCTTAAAATTTAATGATCAGAAGAAAAAAAAAAACTTGGGATTTGTGTGACAATGATGAGAAAATGAAACAGCACAGTTTAAAGAAAGTAACGTACCTTCTAGCTTCAGGATGTTCTAATGGTGCACGGTGAATCAAGACTTGACTTTCTTTGCCGCAACATTGACATGTTGACTATTATTTCATTATGCTGAAGAATGTTTGATCGATGTTTTTTTTTTTGTTTGTTTCAGTTGCATTGTGGACAAAGGGGGCAGGGCTGACATACAAGATGTGTGTGAAGCATTTTAATGCAAACGCACTGGAGCTCCTCATCTCTGACAGTGTTGTCCTTCTTTGTGAAATGGCCCTGCACACAGGTGCACTCCCCTGATGCACTTGTGTGAGCGTGCTCCTCTCACTTTCTGCCCCCTTCCCGCTCGCTCCATCTCTATCATGCGCATGGAAAAAAAAAAACACAAATTTCCCTCCATCACTCTCCCATCCCCATGTTGATGGAGATGACAGTTGAAACCACTCTGTAACTGGTTGGCTGTCAGGCACCATTTTGCCCCTGTCATTCAGATGTTTCACCTGACGATACATCTTTGTCAGCTCATCTCCAGTCATTATGTTGGAGCCATTTGATTCAGCTTCTCAGAAAATGAGCACATTCAGAAATAGAAAGGTCCATTTTGAAACAATGTGAAGGTAAATATTGTATTTACCAAAATATATTATTCCATATTCCCTGTTGTCTTTTTTCCCATTAAATTTCCTTTAAACATATATACTTACATTAGCTATCTCTTCGCATAAAATTATGATTAACTTGGTCTTTTTTTTTCCCCCTCAAATTTGGCTTGTAAAAATCACCCAATATATTTATTATAATATCACTGTTCCTTTGCTGGAGCGGATTAATGAGTAAAGGACAAAAGAGATTGGGGTAAAGTCGAAAACACAATTTAATACGCTGCCAAATAAACCGATCACTTTCAGTGTTAAAAGACAAAGAAGAAAGGGGGGAGGTTTGGAGAGTTACGCTGATAAATAAGAGATGACAGGAAGGGGAAAAAAAAGGAAGAGGGAGAATAATGTAACATGGCCAATCATGCCCCAGTGGTTCTACTAATCATGCAAACAAGGTCACTGTCCGCCAGAGCCAAACTGGCAGGCTGTACGCATGCATCAAAGGGACTGCTCCCTCACCCTTCTTCTCTCTGTCCTTGTCTGCTCCCTTTGCAGCATTTTCTCCTTCTGTTTGGGTCACTCAGTTAATCAGTCAGACATGCGGTCAGCTGCCCACACAGGCTCCCCAGAACCTCAGAATCCTAAGTAGTAGGAATGTTGGGCTCTCCTGGTAATTATGTTTATTTGTCTGTTAGTTACCTATTATTTGTCCAAACGGATTAAACTGCTGCTGTTACTGGTTGTTGTGGTCATTACCATCATATTGTAAATGAGGCACTAGTGACATTCGAGAAGTTAATGTCACATTTACTGGAGAAAGAGACAAATAACCTCAAAGAAGGCAGCATAGCCTACTGAAAATCAACTTTTGGTGTTGGGCCAGAGATGAGCTAATGGTTGCACATTTACATTGTATCACATGCCAGCAGTTACTGACAAAAGTCTTTTTTTTTTGTTTTGTTTTGTTTACAATGCACTAAAACATATGATAAATATTGCTACGCATATGATGTAGCATGCTGGTGTGGGATTTTTCTTGGAGGATTTGAATCTTCTCTGGTCTTGACAAGGTCAACTCTCTGGTGACAAACAACATAAATGTGAAGTATCATCCATCACATGAAAACACTTACACCAACCAATATTGCCCTAATGCCCTGAAGGGAAAAGCTTCGTATGCGTTTAAGCTCTTAAATGCTGGTGGCAGTTGAAAACACCTACCACTTACTCTTTTTTTTTTGCTGCCTGTGTGAGCAGTATTTCCTATATTATTTTCCTATATTACTTTATTTGTATTTGCAGCTCATCCCATTAATGCTATCATCTTATCCTTTTACTCTGATCACTGATATACGAGGCAGTTGACAAAAAAAAAAATATGGATATAATATATTATTGCCATGACTCATATAATATACTTAACTTTGCATTTTTTATCCCACCTTTGAAAGTAGAAAGTACCACAAGAAACAGTAGAAAAGTACAGTAGTGTCTAAATTACAGCTATCAGAATAAGTAATGCCAACTGGCTTCAAGTTCATTCTGCAGCCATAGGCAGTCTTCCTTTTCTAGTCACACACAACTGCCACAATCGTCTTAAAACACATTATAGATATTCAGTATAGTAAAATAGGGTGCACTATCGTACCACCACACTTGCTGTATACATTAATTTAGGTTTTTTTTTGTTTGTTTGTTTTCTTTTGTTTTTTTTTAATGACTTTCTTCTGAATATGGAATTTAATTTTCTAAAGTGCAAATTTTTTAAATTGTCAACTGTTGACCAACATTTGTTGGGCGACACTCAGTGTGCCGTTGTGCTCCAGGAGCATCATACTCTTATACCCTTAGCCAATATATGAGCAGGTTCTGTTATCGTCCCCTGGGTCCAGAGATCCCTGATTGTGTCCAGACAGAAGCAATTCCAATAACGATATCAACTTGGCCTCCTCTCACCAAATGGCTCTGCTGATATGGAATCAGTGCAGAGAAAAATCACATTTGTGCATGCCCAGAGCTATAACTTAGCGGCCTAAAACAGACAATCGCAGTTGTAGTCATCAAAGTATGTTCCAGTTGCTGCAATTTCACAGTTTATTCTTTTCTTTAAAGGGAAAAAAAAAGGCGATGTTATTCATTTTACTTTTGCCTGACGGTATTTTAGTGTGTAGGAGCTGGCGCTCGCTGCATGGATTTTACCTTCAGATGAAGAGTTGTGTTGCTGTGTTACTCCTGAGTGAGTGTATTAATGCATTTCAATTAACCCCCCCGACAATACGACTTAAAAGAAGAAAGACTGTACATGCACAGCTTCGTAATCAATAAGTAATGACTGACTCATCTGGTTCAGGGGGTAGAAATGAACCCTTGACGAAGCAGGTGTCTGGAATGAATGTATGTTTCCACTATCCAGTTTTTTTGCAATATTTGAAGTCTTATTCCTGAGTCGATGAGTAAGATGGCTCCTGCCGACTGCCAACCAGATGCATATTTTAATAATGACAAGGAAACCACAACATTTGGATTTGCCTGTCAGGATAGTTTTCAACCGGATTGGGATAGTTAAACACTTTTAGTATAAGTGACATCAACCCTAATTTTACCCTTTAAGCCTGTTTTGCATTTTCAAACTTATAAAACATATATTTACTCATCTAGAATGTGAAAAATGAAATGTGTTTGCCTTCAGACATTTGTTTTCATATAATATTGTGGCACAACTTTTCAACTAGCTGGACCACTATCTCAATAATCAACAGATAAATGTGTGTTCCCTCAGATATTATTTGTTTTGGCAATTATCTGTGTCTTTAAAATAATTGGTTTTATCCAGGACAAAAACAGCGCATTTATCGTAGCAACTGTAGGTGGTTGTAAATATGTCTGTGGAAAGTTGGGGAAGTTTTGCAACGAGTCAGGCCATTGTGTGAAATCATAATGAGGCATCTGTTGCTAAAACAAACTGTCATTTACCAAAGTTTTGAAAGCAGTCGGCACACACGCCAGCACATCCGCTTTCACCCATTGTTTTATATCGTCTCTAATCAATGCAGGCAACAGACAACTGCTCCAGAGCTTCCCAGATCTGTCTCAGGCTGAGGCTCTAGCATCCTGTCATGGCACTGTTTTTTTTTTTTTTTTTTTTGTCTAAACATATTGACTTGCTTGTTTCCTACTCAGTTTGTTCTTTGTTCTTGTATTTGTCTTGCATGTTTTCTCTGATTGGTGATAATTACAAGGACTGTGTGGTGGGCGTTCCTGTAGACTGGAATGACTCATGGAGCCATTGTTCTGTTCATTGGATGATGAAAGAAAGCAAACATACAACTAGGTGTGTCAGTTAAGATCTGATTATGCTAAACAACTTGTACAACTGGGTAGCTTATAACCTGAAATCTGTAAATAATTTCAGAATGGCAAACATTTGTTCACATTTTAGCTCACAAATTCACAACTGAAGTTTAATTGATGGCAGCCATATTGACATAAAATTCCATATTTAATTAATTATGTTTACCATGGTTCTATTTAATTTAATCTACAGTAGGTCTTTTTTTTTTTTTTTAAACACTTGGTATGCATACCATTGCTGAGTGTTGCTTATTATAGGAATGAAGGTTCAGTCTGCTGAAATTGCTGAGAACCCTTCAATGGACTGTCTCTGCCACTTATATGTTGTAATTTCTGGCATTTATATGTAACTTAAAATGCAGAAAAAGTCAACTGTTGGTCAAATGCTCTAAACACTGAACTCACTGAAATAAAAACGATACAACACAGGCACAAGAGAAGGAAACAGAGAAGACATTAGCTTCTTTAAAAACAGAGGATATGCCTGTCATGAAAGGCTCTTCTGATCTGATCAAAATGCTGGCATTGATTCAGCTGCACTTCCCTTCCAGCTTTGGCCTGATTTGAGCCTTTCCAATCAATGCAGCTGTATCTTAGACATTAATCCCAGCATATTGATTTTGTTGATTGTGACACTGCATGTGCAGCCACATGTTTTTATTAGTTTGCTTTGTTTCTGTTTGTTTTAGAGGATTTACACACACACACACACACACACACACACACACACACATATATATATATATATATATATATATATATATATATATATATATGCCAGCATATATGTGTGTGTGTGTGTGTATGTACATACACACATATATATGTGTATGTACATTTTAGTGTGTAGTGTAGTTTACAATTTACAATTTCCCCAACATCTCTAGTAATATCTTTTGTGGAAAAAATATAGTCTTTTTTGTTGCACACTTGAGACGGATTCTTTGGATTGAGGTTCCATTGTTACAAATAACGTACAAAAGGTGGTGTCACTGCTTCAAGTGTGTTTCCTCATCTGTAGAGGGCATCCACATCTCTTTTCGTCCCACTTATTGATCTAGATCAATATGGGCCAATCTCATCAGCACCACTGTCCTTGTCCTACTGATGACTGTCTCCGGACGTGTGACAAAATATGACTTTCTTTGGGAGAGCCCTGCCACTGGGGTGATTGGGTTAATGCATTCCCCTGAGCCATGACGTGTCCGACCTTTTATTGCATCACCTCATTTGTCAGGCGCATTGATTCAATGTTCATTAAACAGAACAAGGCTGACCACCCTTAAGTTCTATGTTGATAAAAGAACGAGTATTTAGCTATACAGCGCCTGAAAGGCTGCATCCTTTCGCGTGTAAGTATATTGTTCTCTGTTCTTTACATAGGGAAATGAAACGCAAATGCATTTATTTTTAATTACCAGACCTCTTCGCATTTGAAGAAGCCATTGAGCAATCAGCCATTCTGTCTTGTGCCTTCTTTTCCCCCTCTAATTGCTTCTTCCACTCTCCATTCTTTCTGCTCCATTCTCTCTTAGTTCCAATGTCTCCTCCAAACAATGTTATACAGCGTATTATCCATACAATAAGGTCATTTGTTTAACCTTTTGATACAGCATAAAGGGGTACTAGAACATTAGCAGAAGTGCTAAGTGGACAGGGTTTGTCGGCCCTTTATCCACATGCTGAAGCCCAGATTTTACTTAATGTGGAACTATTAATAACAGTCTGTTTACCACCATCTTTTAAATTTGCTTTCTGTTGTCTACACACAAACAAAAACATCGGCGCCCAGGGGCAGTTGCACAAGTGTGTCATGTTTATGCATTAGATTATGAAGATTATGGAGTAAAAGCATGACATTAGCATATCGGGATTTTTATTTTGTTGCTAAAATATAAAACCACTTTTGTGTATCATAATCCAATTTTTCTTAACTAGTAGATATAGAGTGAAAAGGAAGAAAATGATGAACAGGAGGAAGCTTTTTGAAGGAGAGAGCAAAACCTTAGTTGATGGAAACAAGCTGGTTACCAGATGGGGTTTGTCAGCGAGAGAGGGGCACAGAACAAGGGGAACAGTTAAGAGATGGAGGCTGATGTGGCTCTCTGTAATGCGATATGGCAGATGCGATTTTATTTTTAGGACACAAGGCCCCAGAATGATAGGTTTTATAGGTTGTGAGTGGGTTGATCTTTTTAAATATTCAACTTCAATGAAATATGGAGCATGACTTGAGGCTGTTTGGAATTCATAAGTCTGTTTGGCAGGGCTGGCCCAGCATATTGAGAGCTGTCAGAGTCAACTTAAGTGTTACACACGAGCTCTCAGCTGGCGGCCCAGACAATGGCAATAGATAAAAACATCTACATTAGAGGACCGACAAAAGAAACAAGCCTTTGATTTTCCCAATATTTGTTGATATAATGCGCGAGTGTGTGATTTTATTGCTGTAATAGCTAACGGCTGAATCCAAAGGCCATTGTAAATAAGATTATATTATAAGATTATACTATTCATGAATGAAAATCTTATTTGGTTATTTCCAATACTATGATTTGACTTTGGTTTGTCATTCATCAAAGTATACATTCAGAAATAATGAATAATTGTAATAATTGAAGCTTTTTATTAAAAAAAAAGCCTAATTTACTGATTGATTATTTGTACAAACTTAAAACAAATATGTCTGTGTGTAAGTGAAAGTGAGCTCTGACAGATATTGTACTTGTTGTATAGACTACCCTCAACCAACCAGTCTATTAATTCCAGTTTTTAAAGGCAAGCTAACTGAAAAATGTGTACTTCTGTCTCCGATTTCAAACTGTGTTTCACTTAGCACTCTCGGGGTGAGCGAAGAATCAATATTCAGCCGCCGCAGTGTGACAGGTGTACACTGCTGGAAAAAGAGCCTGACAAAAAGTTTGTTAGTGAGGATCCGTAGAAGATAAATACATATGCATTAGACTACAACTGCTGGGGTATTTACCAGCAGTAACCAAACAACAACAGGTAGCCGAGCTTGAAACCCAGGCATGTTTAATTCATGCCAGAGGAAGCTGGGCACACCGCCTGTACACATATATCAGTGGAATAGCCGGCGCTTATTAATGTTTGTGCAGTGATGTTTGTCAGTCTCTGTCAGGGAGTTGTGTGTGATGTCTGCTGTTCTAATTGTGTGAGCGTTTTGGGGAGACTGAAAGGAAACCGAGGCTGGAGGAAGCAAAGCTGTTGGTGTATGAGGAAACATTTTCAGTCCATTACCCCACGTGTAGATATAATTAGAGTAAAGCTGCTTCCACCATCTGCTGGGTATATTGCCTCTTTTTAATAACTGGACAAAGTCGTGTCTTTACTTATGTTCTCTTGTTTTAGTGTGGTCTAACCAAAATACTTTCAGAGCAATACTGAAACAATTTTGTGTCTATTTTGAGTCTAATGGAGCTTTCAGAATGTCATCTGATTATATTACTCAACAAAACGAGGATTTCTGACACCTTGGAAAGTGTCATAGCACATCCAACAGTGGGAAAGTTTGCACCACCGATTGGAAAATCAAAGTTTTTCATTTTTTAAATTGTCATCTCAGTATGTCATATGTGCCGTGTGTACCATGTAGCATTAAGGAACTGGGTTCACTTCTGAGGCATTGTTAGATGCACCAAGGCGTGCTAACACAATGTCATGCTTGGCTGCAGTGCGCAGTGGCTGGAATTCACACTGAGCAGCAGAAAACTTGAGGGACGTCCAGCTCGGTCCTTTCACATCCTCCATGTCACTTTTTTCTAGTTTTCAAGCATCGAACCGCCTCTGACATTTCCACCCAGTTTTTTTTTTTTTTCCCCCAACTTGGTCATTATTTTAATATGATTCAATCATGTCAAGAACGCCTAGTGAAATGTGTTGACGGCTCTTTAACATGCTAAAAAAAATCCTTTTCCATGCCTCATGCTATTCATGTTGATGTTTACTAATGTATTCTTTTATTGGGGGGGTGACCCATAAATGTCAAGAAATTTCCCTTTTTTGTCATCTGATCCATTCTATTGTGTTTCAGTATAATTACACCACCACCCCTGAGCTCATACCTCTAATTGGATTTATGTGGAAATAATACCATGACAAAAAATAAAAAAATCTTTATTCAGAATTATCGCTCTGACATATCAGCCGGTTGTTTGGACACAGTAACATTTAAAGCCTTAATTAGTCAAGTGACGAAACGTTGACTGGGATAAGCCAGATCTTAATGTGGTGAAACTTAGTCAGTCATAAGCTGACATTTAGGGTGCTGACAAAGCCTTTTCTATCCCCCGCTAATGGCTCCGTCCGCCCTGATGTATTTCACCAAATACGTTTGAGTAGTTAAATATGGTCAGGGCTGAAAAGGGGGCAGCCAAGTCACTGTTAATACAGGACAACACTTTGATATTCATTAGAGCTGCACAGGCTTCAGACACCTTTTTAAAGGTGCTGTTTTTTTTTGTTTTTTTTTACTTTAGCCTCGAGGATTGTTATGTTGCTCTCAATTCATCCCCATATATGCTCTACTTTCTTTTATAGTTCCTCTCGTCTCCAAATCACAGTCGTTGCCTTCAAACCATGCCACTGTCTTAAAGCTGTTTGTTTTGCCCGTCTTGTTATTTTCTCCACGCTCATCCCATTTCTTCCACTGTTGTCCACTCTCCCTTCACTGCTTTTTGCCATTTCTCTTTTTTCAAAACCCCATCTGCTGTTTCTGTGCATGACACAGAAGACACTCTCTCTCTCTCTCTCACACACACACACACACACACACACACACACACACACACACACACACACACACACACACGCACGCATACACACACTCACTGTGGTTAATTACAAGGAAAGGGCTCAGAGAGATCCTACTGGTATGTAGCCAGGTAGTGATCTTTAATCACAGGAAATCTAACACTCACAGGCAGGATAACAAGTGGCTGACGATTTTACTTTTAACAAACCTGCGCTGGGACTTGTCACACATTTACTGTATGAGACTAGAACAGCAGAGGACAAACGGACAAGAATGATTGCTCCCCTCAGCAGCCTTTCTGGGTACAAACATAATTCGTCTTGATCATCAGATGCTTCTGTTAAAGATTATGATGGATTCCATACTTGCTCATTTACTAAAATGTTACATAAAGGAACAAAGTGAAAAATATTGCAGATTGATTTTGGAGAGTGAATCATAGTAAATGTTTTTTACTTCGGTCTTTGGTGTGCCTGATGATTGAGAAGCATGTTCTCCCTGCCAGCTCCTCATATAACTAAGTTTGGTCAGGTCAGGTGCCTTAGAAATGATAAAGCTGAGGCCACAGGCTTCACTTTTCTTAAATTTCCCAACACATCAATTATGTATGAATATGTAGTGTTGGTGATGCGGTCAGGGTATCAAAATGACACCATCAGAAATCATAACTTGAGAAGTGACTATAGTGGCTGTAGAGGATAACTTATCTGATGCAGTGGAGTCTCTGAATGCTTCAGTCTGTCAAAATGTGGATTTTTGTTGAAGTTCCTGCATTAATCTGCTACAATTTCACTTTATTCCTCAAAATTAAATCCAGGAGACAGCAGGTCAAACTGAAACCCTACAATCAGGTTTGGCACCAGTGATTGATGATGCCAATGACAGACCAGAGCCGCGCCTGCAGTAATATCCGTCCATCTATCTGTAATTATTTAGATCCTTCATTTAGAAGAAGACGCTTTAATTGTCATTATTGTTGCGCGGCAAAATTTCATGGCCAGATTGAGGGTCGCCACCGTGGGTCACCTGAAGGAAACTCGTACAGACCCAGAGAACCAACGCAACACAGCTTGTGATGGAGCCCACAACCTTCTATGCCACCGTGCCCCCATTTAAATAAAATTCTCCACTAAGAGGTGACCCATTTCTTGTGGTAAATGCAAACAGTCATTACACAGAACATGCTGCAAACTGCCCATCGTGTGTGCGCGAGCGTGTCGGTTTGTACTCGATGTTGTCAATTTAAACTTGTGTCAGTCACTCTGCAGGGGAAGAAAGCCTGCAGACTACTTTCTTCTTAAAGTCTTCAAATGCAGCAAACTTCATAAGAGAGGAGAGAAAGGGAGTGAGAGATGAGAGGAAAGGCTTATCTGCATCTGTGTTTGAAGTGGCAAATGCAAATGGCCTAAATTATCTGACGGGAGGAAAAGTGAATTCCTCTGCAGCCGTATGCAGAAAGATGTATATTTTTTTCGTACTTTAAGACTTTTATATCTATCAGACATTTAATGAAATGCCGTGGTTCTGTTGACGGAATCCGGAGGATGATTTCTGTTTTGGTTGAGTTTTCACTTGTCTACCGCGTGCAAAAGAACAACTGTCAGTTCCTGGCTAAAGGGTTTCGGCTCCAAAACTAAAGGCTTTCGTCAGCAAAGCCGAGAGAAGTAACAGACATAACAAGCTCAATTTGCCGAGCCTTTTATCACTGTTTTTCTTTTCCTGTCTGCCATCTGGGGAAGGAAATGACAGGGGCAGACTACTGGTTTTGATAGACTCATAATTCGGCGGAATTATGTTTCGTGTAGGAAATACCAGTTTGCAGACTTTCTGATTTGTTGAGTGGCGCTGCAGCGGTACAGGCAGGGCAAGTCAAGCTCCAGCAGTCTAGAAAAGGAGAAGGAAACCAGCGCTGAAGCACAGATCCCAGGTAAACAGCAGAAATGAGCTACAAAACATAAACTGCTTTTAATGGCGGAGCCGCAGCGAAACGCTATTCCTGCTCGAGTGGCACAACGCCCACACAAGACCGCGCTCCGGTCATAAGTATCCTAGGGTCATAAATAAAGTTTAAAAAAAAATCACATAATGGTCTAATTCCTCTCAGTGATTGAGAAGGTGTGCTCTTTTTAGGCAGCTCTTGGGTGAAAGAAATTCGGAACCCGACTTTCATTGAAGGTGAAAGCCGCAGCGCTGCAGTAACACAGATTGTCCTGTCAATTTTCAATTAATTTTATTTTAAAAGAGGAAATGGCATGTTTACAGGCCCTTGAGAGCACTGCTGCTCGGTGAACGTGTAAATCCTTCTGTGGCCCCATTGGGCACGGTGTGTAAGCTTATAAATTCTCCCAATTGATTTCAGTGTCAGAGTCAGAGCTGGTTTGGGGCCTTTAGAAGTTTCTGAGCGAGTAGAAAGCTAACAAGAAGTGGATTTAACCACCTCTGTCGCTCTCCTGATTTCTGCTTGACCAACAGCACAGTGAACCTTGGTGACATGTTATGCCCCTTTTCTGTAAGTTGACATGGTTCCTTGATGTCTAAATTTAATGTTATAATGTGCTTTGGTCGGGGGAAAAAAAAAAAAGGATTGATCACAGTTGGAGGCTAAACACGCCCGTTTCACAGCCCTGCTATGAACGGGTGGTTTGACTGCTAGAGAGCTACTGTGAGCTCTGCCCACAGATGCTCTTTGCTGGTAGGGCGGAAGTGCAAAACAGACCATTTTTAGAAACGTTTACTGTACAGCAGTACAGCAGTTCACTTAACTTTGAATTAATTGTCGAAATTGATATTTATGGGGTGGGGAGGCACTCCGGGTATGCAAATATATGCACTAAAGCACTGAAAAAGTGAGTTCTGCAGAATATGTCCCCTTAAAAGGTTTTGACTTTTAGACTAGACTAGAATAAATGCAAAATTGTCAGTGTGTCACTTCTATTATTATTTATAGGTTGCTTTCTACATTTTAATATCTGCCATAAAAGCACGGAAGTCTTAAAGTTAATTACCAGTGAAGTGCGTGCATGTGCATTAAAGAGGATGGTACATTCGTTTTTAATAACGGCATTTTTTTTTTCTTTCTTTAATTTTAATTGGTTTTCGTGTTAAACCTGAGCCTGAACCTCTGAGATGAGACGGGTTTTTCAGGCTGGCGTGATGTTTCACAGCTTAGATGTAGTTTTGCGGCAAGAAGCTGGAGAGGCTTCAAAGGACAGGGCAGCGAGGTGTCACTGGCGGGCAGAGCGGGAAGAAACTGAACTTGGCTGCACTTTGATCACATTCAGCACTAAAGGCCAGGGGCATGTTAGAAAGGAGAGGAGAACACTTTAGGATAAGAGCTTCTATTGAAGTGTTGGTTTTTCCAATCTATTTCTGAAGTGTAAATTCACATATATTGGTACAAGTCTCCATCTTTCCCAGCGGTAGGTTTTATGGGTATCACCAGCTAAGCTTTGTGCGAGCTTTGACAAGTGGTAAATGAGATGTGTCTGAAGATGCACACGTTTTGTGTTCACACGTCCTTCTTTATCTTCTAAAGAGATAAACCCATCCTAGTGAATATCAACATAACAATATGGGAGGCAATATTTACATCGCGATGATGGGTACAAAATCGACATAATTGTATTTTGTATGAGCTGAGAAGGTTGTGGAACTATTGAACTTTAATATACTTATGTTATTTTCAGCTTTTAAGAACACTGAGTGCTTATTACCTTCATAGAAATCAATCGTTGCTATGAACGGAGTTTTCAAGTCATTTTAGGAAGTTGAGGCAATTTTCTACAATATAGATAGAAAATAAAAAGTCTTCAACAATATAGGCTAAATATAAACATCAACAATATCTTGTTCCATGCACATCCCAATGTTCTATAGGTGTTCTCCAATTCCCAGGCACACAGTTAACCCTGTTGTTATTCTAGCTTGCTTGATCATTGCGTTGGCGACCAGTGTTGGATTCTGCCGATCTATGGTGCATCTCTAATGAAAACGTGGATTAAGCTGATTAAGCTGGTTTGATCACAGTTTAAATGCTTCTGTCCATTTTTTTTTTCTGTTACTCTGATGGAACAATAAGGGGCAGAAAGAAAAAAAAGAAAAAAGAGCCCTGCCAGCGCAGATGGCATATTTGTAGAGGGAGGAACATGGGACAGGATGAGGGAGTGGGGGAGACATGGGCTTCCACAGCCGGGGTATAATTGTCATCTTTTACAACTTCTACTGCAACAACAGGAACAGAGAGGGAAAAGGGGGCGAGATAATTAAAGTCGACTGGATTTTCAGCTCTGGTAAATGTTCAGTTAGAGCGGCAAGACAACCCGCTCCTTCATCCACCCCCCCTTCAGAACTCCCTCCTCCATTTCCCCCAACGCCTCTTGTTTGCCTAATAACCTTTTGTGTGTGTGTGAGGGGTGGAAGTTTTCTCTTTTTCTTTTTTCTTTTTTAAGTCTTTTTCTTGGTCCCTTTCGCCCTGCTTTTTTTTTTTTTTTTTTTGGTTTTTTGTTTGTTTATTTGTCAGAGGTTGCGTTCAGGGACGGCGCTCGTCATTGGTCGGCGTGGCCCATAAAGCACGCCGTCATGACTGGTTGGCCACGCTCCAAGCTCATTACCGATTGGCTGACAGAGCGGGTCGCTCCGTTCCGCTCTGCTGTGTTTGACTCCTGTTTGCCAGACATTTAATGCTCAGGAAACTTTAAATGCACCGGTGTCTCTCCCCGCGCCACTGTTCTTAGCCATCCGCTCAAGGTCACATGAATATGGATTTACCTTCCTACCAGCACACACATACTGATGATGAAGTCTAAGATCTACTTAGAGGGATTATAATTCAGAACGAAGGTCTGATCCCGGCTGTCGCTCTGTTCTGCTGTCTGTCTGGGTGTGCGTTTTAAGTCAGGAACCAGAGGGGGAGGGGGGGGGGATATGTGAGCGATGGAAAATAGGAAAGATGAAGAGAATGCTGCAGGAGCTGAGAGCCGAGATGAAGAGCAGAGGAAAGAGAATGGATGATAATGCTGGAGTCAGGGGAGGTGGAGATGGTTTGGAGGGTGTCGTGGGTGGGGTGGGGGGGGGGGGGGGGGGGTGAATGCAGACTGGGAGATTGGAAAAGGGCAACGCACAGAGTGTTATTGAGTTTCTGCTGCGGTTGATCAGCCATATCCATTTCATCATAGCGAGCTGCACGCGTGGCTCAGTCTGCGGCAGAAAATTTGTACCCATCAGTGTTTGTGCACACACTCTGCATTTCCTAAGCGTGTCTGTGTGTGTGTGTTCCCTGGACTCGCATGCACATGGTGCTGTGTGTGGGTGTTATTTATGCATGTGTGTTTTGATTTTTCTGACTTCTCCTTCGCCTCACAATGAATACGATTCACTTCTGCGTTTGCTTGCTCGCAGTTTTTTAGCCTCCTGCTCTTGTAATTAATTTCATGAGCTAATTAACCCCTTGCTTCCATTAAGCAAATCTCCAACGCATCAGCTTCCCCTCATTATCTTCCTCGCGCACCGGCATTCACCGCGCTCTTTCTTTGTTTTCCACTCACAGAAAACAACAGGACACCTTTACAAAGGTCTCGCTCTCGGCAGAATATAAATGCGAGCTCGGCTGCGGTCAAAGCTTCCCATGCCAATGAAGCCCGTAATGATGCTGAGGGCCAGCAGTCCGCAACGCAGCCAAAGGTCGCCACGTGTCCGGAGTCGGGTCGGAGGTACAGGAACCCTGCGGGTCACAGCTCCTGGCTGGACAGGGAGAGAGTTCTGGAGAAGGAGACAGTGAAGGCGGCGGACTCCGAGCCCGCAGCCTTCCAGCCGACCCCCGCGGACGCCGCGGTCAGCAACTGCAGCACCAACGGGGAGTCGGACGTGGAGGCTCTCTTGGCAAAACTGAGGGCCTTGTGAGGACTCTTTCACATCAGCGGATTTGCCCTCCCACTCAACGGCCACCGGTGCAACCTGAAATGATGACCGCAACTCGTTAAAGACTGGTTTTGTATGCCACCACACTGGTGCAGACACGGTAGTGCAACAGCGGTCGACGGGGTTCAAAGTCAAGAGTACATTTAGGAGAAACGTGATTTTAGTTGTTCACAAGGCAGAATAGAGTTAAATGTGCTCATCAGCATCTACCAAAGAATTCTGTTTATTATCTCCATGTGAATATCTGCACGATCTATATCTATGCAAGGGCCGGAAATCAGTATGGCAAAGCACTCGTCTTTGTAATCCAGAAGTAAACATTTAAAAGGTATGACATTTCTCCTCTCAGCTGATATACAATTACTTTAGATTTTAATGCTGCATTAGTTGTTTACATATCAAAGTAGTGAAGTATATTTTTACTCTTTTTGATGCAACTTAATATTTTTATATGCAAAGAATCAGTCTTATTGTTTATATTTTCTTTCAAAATGTTATCTGCATACAATTCATTGTATAACATCCTGTCATTCACAACTTTGGACTTTAACAACACAAAGGTCCCATTTTGCTTTTCTTTTCTTTTTCTTATTTTTGATGTTGTCATTGTGTGACCAAAAAACAAAACAACACAACCACAAATTTCATGTTCTGACTGTAATCACATATAATTACATGTTTGTTGTACTTTCATTCTTTCTGAGACTGTTTTATAGATCATTTACAATAAAATAAACATTTTTTAAAAGCTATATTTTTGCTGCTTTCTTTTTTTTTTTTTTTTTTTCCCCAGCATTGTTGTAACCATGGTTACTGTGCCTACGGGGAAGAGCTCTGGAGCTCTGAATCCAATAGCACTGAACCATTATAAAGGTTTACAAAAGCCTCCTTAACAATATAACAGGTTCAGAAGTCACAGGTAACTGTGGGAGTAATTAAAGGGCTTAATTGTTATTCCGCTCTTAGATTCGCGCCTTGACTTGCTTTCACATGAATGCATCGTTATAATTTTACAACTTTAACCCTGCTCATTGGTAAAAGGGTAGTTAACTGTTGACACGTTTCTGTTCACTCTCGTCTTTTGAGCTACAACAAAGTCTGGCAGTTCTTATAATGAAAATCTCCCTCATCCAGCAGTAATTATCTTGATTAACTTGATCTGTGTCTTACCTTGGGTCCTTGATCAGGGACTGGGAAGCTGTTACAAAGGTCCTTGAATCAACAGCGACGAGGGAACCGCGGTGATGATCAAATTTCTGGAAACAGAAACATGTCTTCAATGATGGCTCATTAAAGAGAGTAGCGGAAACACATTCGTCTTAAGTGCCGCGAAAATGACTGCAAATTTATATTTTTCTTTTATTCTCTTTCTTTGTGATTACACCTCGGCTTAAACTGACAGAACGTTTGGCGCCTGCCGTTAAAGGGCAACTGAAGACATTTTAGGCAAATTGAGAGCATGAACGTTCACTTCTTTAGCATTACACTTTAGCAGCGAACAATACACACTGCCTTTCCTGTTAAAGTAAGTTCTGTCTTGTAGTTTCTCTCTTTTTCTTGTATCGAAGAAGAAATACGGTGAGGACAAACTTTCTTGTTAGCGAGCAATTCCCCTGGAAATGAGCTCACTTTTATTATGATTCCCAAATGCTCAAATTTTCTCCATAATTATATAATAAATTCTCCCTCTCTGCGTTTTTACAGCCGAGCCGCGCCTGGCTGTCACCGCATGTTTCAATTACCTGATATCAACGACGTTCTGTGATCTACATGCGCCGGCTTGGAAAAGGGGAAGGGGGGGGGGGTGTCATCCAGAGTCTGGAGATGGACAGAATAGACTTATCAGGAAAAAGAGAGAGAGTCTGCCAACCACTTCAGCGCCGTCTGATGAGATCTGCTTTCCGCGGAGTGTCAGCTGGTGAACATAATCAGTCCTGGGAGCGACACAACTGTCTCCATCTGGATCGCACCTCTCCAGCGATGCACTCAGCCTGTTTGGTAAAACTGAACAGTTGTTCCTCCATCAGCGCTTTAGCTGGCTGCCGTGGGCCTTTGGGGCGTGTGTGCGTGCGCGTGTGTGGGAGGGAGGGGCTGGTGGTGGTTTCCGTGGCGATCTCACAGCCGCGCAGAACCTTCAGCGCCACTTGACGGCTTTTCATTTCCGTCGTGGACTTCGCGTGGGAGAAAGTTCGCGTTCTTGAAGCGGCTCGATGGCCGTTTAACAGCTTGTCCGCTCCCTTGAACACACACACACACACGCACGCACGCACTCGCAGCGCGCTCGTGGGGCCCTTTTCGAAAAGTGAAGCTCCAAAAAAATAAAGAAATAAAAAAATGACCATCTGAACTCGCAGTTATGAGGAAGCGCGTGGCCAAGAAGCAGAAGGAGGGCCAGATCTCGTTATGCTGGGGGGAGCCTTCATCACTCACAGGCTCCCGTTCCAGCCGTGAGGTTTATCTATGGGCCTAATAAACTGGAGCAAAACATATTGTGTGGCAGACCGCAATCTGTGCTCCTCTGATTGGAGATGAAGTTAAAGAATGTGTCTGAGGCGTCGCACAGGAACGCATTTGTCACCTCTCCTTCCCTCCCTCAAGAGTCAAGTGCGGTGGCGCCAGTCTTTCTGGGGTTTTTTTTTTTTAAGGGCGGCGTGATGGATTGGATTTTGACGGCGGCAGCTGCGGAGGCCCGGTCGGAGCGGGGCGGCCCTCCGCAAATTAGCGGGGCGGCGAGCGCCTCCGTACTCGCACGCGGGGCTGCGGGCATTTTTTACATGTCGCGTTTGCCATTTGCCGCCCTAGATCTGTTGCTCCGCGGCATATTTGAACTCGGTCTAATTTGTGGTTTTCTCAGGTACCCTCACAACACAACACCCCCCCCCCCCCCCCCCCACACCCCCACAGTACTTTTAACTGGTCTGAGTGTTTGCCGTCTGATTCAGACCTGAACAAATGAGTCCGGCGAATCAGCCAATCAGAGTCCTGCGATGGCTCGGCAGGACCGCTGGTCACCGCTGACCACGCCAACACCAGAGCCAGGCAGCGGACGCAGCCTCGTCTCGCTTCTAACTTTGGTTCACCGGGCTGCGAGGTGTTTGAGTTTTGTGGGGTTTTTTTTTTGTTTGTTTTGTTGGTTTGTTTGTTTCCAGCGTTCGGGAAGCGCACGCGCCCTATGAGGCGTGATGCGCTCAAGGAGATCGGCGCGGAGCGGACAAGAAAAAAAAACAAAAAAAAACCCACAGAAGGTTTTAGCTCAGCTTATTGAGTACATCGTGAGCCATCACGTGGTCTGTGAGGCTTCTCTATTGATTGCAATTAAGGCACATCTGCTCCATCCGATGTTGGACAAATCTCTGCTGCTTTCTCGGCAGCGTGTCCTAACCGAGGAAACGAGAGGAAACGAGACGAACCTCGTGTCCTCACGCTGCTGGCTGCAAGCCCCCCCCCCCCCCTCCCCCATCCCCTCGCCGCCTCCACGCGAGGTTTCCAAACCAGCGGGCCGATCATTGCAGGAATCCCGAAGACTTTTGTTTGCTTTTTTTTTTCTCCTTGCGTGTTTGCGTTCTTTACAACCCCCCCCGAGGGTGACAGACCCTTACAAATCACCGCTCTGCCAGGGCTGAGTCACCTTGTGCTTGGGCCACGATCCAGGAGGATACAGTTCCGATGGTAAATCACCATCCCAACAATGTCAGCCAATTTATCCGAGGATGAGCCGCGGCCGTCCGCGAGCTGCTCAGCGCGGCATCTGCAGTCGAATACCTCCGTCAACAGTGGATCTGTCCCGCCTTTTATTATTCATCCCTCATTCCCATCGAGGAGTTTGTCCCACACCTCTCCTCTTTACCGAGGGCACTCCCATCTGTCGCTGCAGTTGTGCGTCTGTTTTGGTTTTTTTTTTGTTTTTTTTAATGTCTTTGATGGCTGTTCCTTTCTTTTTTCTTTGTTGTTCTGAATCACACGCGTTTGATGATAAGAGTATTCATCCGCCGCTGCTTTTCAAACAAATGGTGCGTATTTGGCAATCATGCAAACTATCACAGCAGATATTAAATATTTTGCTACCTGTCACCACGGGTTGATTTCTTTTTTTCTTTTTCGGTTTCTTCTATTCTCCCCCAGCTAGCTGGATGGCATCCCGCTGTCTGGGCTCTCCGCACCCTCGTGCACTGTAGACGCAGCACAAAGGCTTTAATGCTCCTCTGTTTATGTCGGCGGGAGATAATCTTGAATGGTTTTTTCACTTTGTTGTTCAGTATTCTCACATATATGTTTTTTCTAAATCCCAGGAGGAAAAACAAAATCAAACCCAGCGTGAGTGCAATAAAAAAAGAAAGGAAAAGCTACAATGAGTTTTCACCAGATAGATAGATGAGATAAAAAAAAAGAATTCCTGTTTTTGAAATGAACTTTTTTATCACATACAGTCACTGCATTGTACAAAAGCTGCACATATTCAGAGTAAATCTCCCCCATCTGCTCTGTTATTATCTATTTTCCTTTCTATCACATAAATTCAATGTGATTATGACCTTAAATTTGACCTGATATTCACTCTCTGTGGGTGGATGGTACAAGAAAAGCTTTCACGCTGTGCATTTAAAGTAAACATGTAAACGGGAGGGCTCCTCTGAGGATTATTTGGAGTCTGCAGGAACTAAGGTGAGGAATGGTGGCCTGATAACGTCTCTCAACACAACTAAATCTGGGTTTTCATGATCTGATGGTTCACGTCGGGGGGAGGCAGCTCGGGCTTCCTTCTCTCTCCAGGGACGATTCAGACGGCTGAATCTGCAGGCCGACGGAGGGGCGATCCTTTGTGGTCCTTTGGGGGGGGTAAGGTGGTGACCTTTGACCTAAGGTGCCAGCCCAGGTAGATCCCGCTGCAGACGCACTCCCTCCCGGTAGGGGGCGCTGCCGCTCCGTCCCAGCCGGTCCCACCGCCTTTAACCCTTCGAGAGGAAGAGGCCGCGGAGCATCTGCGCCTGCGCGACGTCACCAGGGAGACGGGCTCCGAAACAGACTCACGTAAGTTTAAATCACCGCGATTCGACCGTTTGAGTGGAACAAAAGACTTCAGAGCCGCTCAGCTGCCGTCCTCCAGTGACGGCAAAATGTTTGCATCCCTCTAAAATAATTATTAAAAAAAAAAAAATATTGATGATGATGTGCTTCCCAAAACTTTACTGCAGCATTCCCACTTTTGGGACTAAAATTCATTTCAAACGTGCATAGGTTAATTGAATAATAATAATTTGAATTACATTTCTTGCTGAGAATCAACAATAACATGAGCAAACTTAACTCTTCTACTTTGTGTATTAGTGTGAACTATATACGATATAATATACTCCATCCATCCATTTTCTACCGCTTGTTCCTCCACTGAGGGTCGCGGGGGGCGATATAATATACTATATAATATAAATATATATAGACAGCCCTGTGTGTACACGGCTGTCTATATATATTCATTGTTGCTTTTTTTGTTGTCATCTGTTGTTACTGGTGATTTTTGTTTTTGTTTTTTTTTAAATAAATTCAATAATGAATATGGACTATTTTTATGGCACCTCTAAACAAAGAAAAAAGAAGATTCAAAATTTTGTATGTGTGGCAAATTCAAAACAGGATTAAAGATGAAATAATCCATAGACACAGATCTAGGCAGGAAGAGCAAACTATGATATGAGCGACATGTTTCAGCTGACCATTCAGCTGACCAGCAGGGCGCATTTGAGGGGAGGACCGAAGTAAGCACGGAATTCATTCATTCATTCATTCATTATCTGGTATGGTTACAATCTAGGAAAGGAAAAAGGAGTACAGCACTGGGAATACTGGAAAGGGCACAGACAGCTGATATTCAACTAAATAGTCAAACGAATTGGAAAAACCTCTGATCCTTTTTAAATAAGGCAGTTTTACACCTGAAATCACCTCCAGCCTTTCTTTGTCATCCTTCTAATGCTAATAACGACCTTTGTTAAAAACCTTCCTTTCATCCAGTAAACATTGTTTCCAAACCTCTTGTTGTGTCTCTCTGACATCCCGTGAAAATGACAAGGTGTGACCTTCACGGGTGGGGCGGCGGTCACCCCGTCTGCGGAGGGTTGTTCTTCGTTCAACCCCCCGGTCGCAGAGAAATCGGAAGGTGTGCAGGTATCAGGAGAGGTGCCGAGGAACCCTGGAGCAAGGCACCGACCCCCCCCCCCAACAATGCTCAGAGATGTGCTACCTTGGCTCGAATGTGGCTGGGAGAGGCTCCAGCAACCTCCGCACGACCCCACAAGGGAAAAGAAAGAAAACACACAAACAGAAAAAACATCAAAGCGACTTTGTTCGAGCAAGTGGAGCTGATTCTATTTCCTCGTGTCAAGGCGTGAGTGACAGTCCAGAGGAAAACCGTGGCGCTCTCAGATTTGTCTGCTGCCACAGAACGCCGCGCGTTCCCCACGGGCCGAGGTGCCGCACCGACTGACAACTGTGAAAACACCCTTTCCAGTTGCGCTTTGTTGGCGGCAACAGAAGTGAGCACAGCTGGCTTTGATCACCGTGTCGATGGCGGTGCGGCGAGCGACGGGGCGAGCCGAGCGGCAGAAACCCGCTCCCGGAGGATTCATTATCCCGTTTTAGGAAGTCTAATGAGAGAAAAGGTTCTGCACCTCTTCTAACTGCTGTCCTTATTTAAAAAACAACGCACGCACCTTTTTAAAGTGCAGCGGCCGAAGTGTTGTCCGTCAAGGCTCTGATCGTTGAATCCTGACCACCTCAAACGCCCTCCCGTGCGTCGATTGGCTGCAAATTTTCAGACTCCAGATGTCAGAGCTGTTTCTGTTTTTGTATTTTTTTTTTTTTTAAATATGTAGTCCTTGACTCTCTGTGTTACTGAGGTAGAACCTGAAAAGCTTGCTGCTCTTTTTTTCCCACAGTAAATGGTGCCTGAGAGTCCTCGTGGAGTTCAGAATGGTGGTAAAAGTGTAAATGAAGGAGAAGAGCGCACTCTCGTTTCAACCTGCGGCACTTAGTCAAGACCGCATAAAAAATACTTAAAAATATCAACTATTTGAAACATCTGCCAAAGTTTAGCTGTTTAGTTTAAAAACAAAGTGGGTTTTTTTAACATATAGTATTGCATTACGTATTATATTAATTCTTGCATATGTGTTTTTATCCAAGTTCCTGTACTGTAAATTTATTCTACTGGAAAAAAAAGCAAATTTACCCTCTGTTACTTTATTAGACAACCATGGCAACACCAAAACATGGCCCCTTTAAGGTGTCAGTCATCTCTTAAAGGGATGAGATCAGTCCGCTCAGAACAGCATGCAAATGTTGCTATTATTTGTTGTTCTGTTTTTTTTTTTTTTTGCTTGGTTTAACATATTGAGGTGAGACGCTGATCCGTTGCCGAGACACATATCTTGTTTCGGCCTGCGGTTTCGCCAAATCAGGCTTTTCAGGGCACAGCAGGGGGTCAGATGGGGCGTTCTGCCAGACGGAGGGTTAGACTGCTGGTACTCGGCTCTAGTTTAGCCAGGAGGATTCAAAATACGATAAGGCCAAGTTGCTGCACAGACGTCCGAGTCTACACGTGCCTCTCCGGGCTCTGAGAGTTCGACCGCACGCGCACGAGCCAGGAGGCGCAAAACGATCTTGACCGCGCTGACTTGTCCTGCTGGCGCCGAACGAAGGACCCTCTGGCCACAGCTGTCCCCGTTCCCTCGTCGATCCGACCCCACGCGCCTGCGTTCTGGGTGCTCGAGAAGGAGGAACAAAATGGTCCGCGAAGTTTCTGCCTCCCGATTCGCACCTTTCGCAGAGTTTCGGACGCGAACGCTCTGGCCAGTCCAACGCGCTTGGCCTCGTGTTGGCCCAACTGGCGCACGCCATTTTAAAAGCGGGCTCGAAAACCGCCGGAGCGTTTTGTGATGGACGATGATATAAGGTGTTATTAGACTGTCAAGCATCGTGTGAAGATAGAAATATTTTCACTAGATTGACCCGAACGTTGCAAGAAAGGTAATGATTATATCACAGCCAGCCAATCTGAGGCATCATGTTTATGCATTGTGCGCAGCCGAGCATGGATTATGAATTTTTCCCACTGAAGTGGAATTGAAGTGATCATCCAGCAGGTCTGAGATCCATCGCAGCAGCTCCACTTTAAACAAAAACGCAGCTCTTAATTATCAACGCACGGAGCTTGGCAGGTTCTGTTCAAATGCCCCAATAATCTCTTGCTCCCTCAGTCTCCCCACCTGTCGCCGTCTGGATGTCAATAAAAGTTTTATACATCCAGCCGCTGATCAATAAAGCTCATAAGTCTTTTCCTTGGACCGAGTGAGCTCCTAACCCCCCTCCACCCCCCACTCCCACCGAGGACGGCTGAGCGTCAGACAGACCAGACACACTCCTCCTAAAGGTGCCTCCTGCTGCATACAAATCCTCGCCCTGTCCTCCCGGGCTCCGCCGGCCTCGGCGGCGAGCGCCGGCGGCCGGGCAGGTACCACTGTAGCCAGTCCCGTCCAATAGAGCCATTAATATGGGAGGCGACGTATCGCCTCGCCGGCGCCGAGCCCCGGAGAGCGATGCTGCGGCCTCATGTTTAATGCAGCGGCTCTTCACCAAACATGAGCGCGAGCGGGTAACGGTTCTTAAAGACGCATTTAGCGAATTGCTTTAACGAAGCCACCGCCGCACTTGTTTAATGAAGGAATTAAGATGAAAATGGAGTTTGGGGCCAAAAGCTGCAACATGCGAGAGAAATAAACAGCTTGTCTCATCTCATTTGCAAATCTCGTAAAAGGGGTTTGAAATCCCTTTGATTTAGGACCTCGCTGCTCTGCAATGTAAATCAGCGGGTGAATAAATGACTTCATGGCTTCATTAATATGTATGGCCACGTCAGGCTTGCCTGCAGTTTGATGTCAGCGAGATTAGGGACAAACCGGCCTCTGGTTTGAAAAAGATGGACTGGGGGGGCGGGGGCGGGGGAGGGGGGTTGTTGTAGTGACACGTGTTTGAACAAGATTAGGAGCAAGAGATTACGCGCGACACGAGGAGGTTGTCGGGCTGAATTGGTAAACACGCGCGTGACGTCAGACAATCGGGATCCGGGCCCAGATTTTGGCAATACCACCGCAACGGGGGGCAGAAAGCTCGCGACCCAAAGGGGGGTTGGGGGGGGGTGGTCCGCGACTGCCCTTCAGGCAGAAGTCCCACCGATCATCTCCCAAGATGAGGTGAAAGACGTGTCCCGGATATCAGCACTTGCAGACTTTAAAGCATCCAGTCACGAGGAGGGGGTAATCGCCCTTTCATTAGGAGTCATTCTATTAAGTATTCATGCGCAATTAGTGCGTGATTCGATGAATATGTTTGTGTGCGAACGTATTAGAGTACGTGTGAGGCAGAGCCTCTCTGGAGTCTCCACTTTGATGTGTTTCCTTGATTGTATCCTCTGGCAGATAGCGCCGCTGTGTGATTTGGGGCACACAGGTTGGAGTGTCTGAGTCAGCGCTCGCTTTGCTCAGGGAGCAACCCGTCTTCCACTCGTTTGAACCCACGTCTCCAGACCGTCCAGCCCTGAAATACAACCACCATAAGCATCTTCCGGCGCGCTGATTCCACAGATGCAGAGGGTGGAAGGCACATTTCATTACAGAGCATGACCCCATCGCTTTGATCGATTTTTCCGCTGCAGCAATTGGGGGGGGGAGTTATAGTTCATCTCCAAAAATAAAACATTAAAAAAAAAACTGGAAATTTCACCGGTTGTTACTCATACTGTACACGTATGACAAATCTGCGAAGGTTTTGCCGTGGCATTTTCGAGGTGAGGGCACAGAGGACTTTTCCGCCAAACAATGACGTGAATTGTAACAAATGGCTCATTTGCCGACCCAGAGGAATGTATTTTTATATTAGCACCCCCCTCGTCAACAATGTGTTTCCTGGGGTCTGCAGCAGGGAAATGCTCATTAATTTGAACAACTTGGTCTTCTTCATCCACCAACGGCAGCGTTTGCTCCCTGTTCATCCAAAGATGTTCAACATGGAAAACTATACGCTCGTATACGAACACGCTGCACAAGCGAGGATATCTCCACTGGGCTTAATATTAAAATACTGTAGTTCGTGACTATCTGTTTAGGGTCGCTTTAGTTGGGGACGTTATTGAATTAAATCCTATCAGATGTTATTGTGTGTTATTCCCTGCAAAATAAAAGTGAGCCTGTTAAAAGCACTAAATTACAACATGGACCACATTTTACTTTACATATAATAAATTCTGGAATTTTCTCTTACCTTGAGCAAAACACATCACGAGCAGTTGGTTAAGTTAAAAAGCCCAAAGCTCTTTGCAAACAGAGCTTGTTATTCTGCCCCTAAAGTGTCTGAACTGTCCTCATACGTTTCACGCCTTCTTGCAGTCCTGGTGCATTTTGCAAAATGGGCCCCTTTCACATAAGCTGGCTAATAATATGAATTTGAAAATGACCATAACCTGGAAACGTGACCAGGAAGAAATATTGATAATGGCATTTATATTGTTTAACTAGAGAGGTCAAAGGATGGCTTTAAAGGTGACATGATGTTTCTTTTCTGCAAGTTGGCATGGTCCCTTGTCTAACTGAAACGTTAGTAACTTGTTTTGATCAAAAAAAAACCGATTAAAACAATATTGGAAAAAAAAATAAACGATTGACACAATATTTATATTTGAACAATATATATATTTGATCCAGCAATAAAACTTCTCTCTGTCAGATAACTTTCCAAACCAGTTATCCTGTCACTTAGTTCCACTGCCTTTTTTTTTTTCCACACTTAAACATTATTTAAATCTGACAGCCGATGGAAAAAAAAAAACCCTGCAAACTGCACAAAATAAGATCCACATTTGTTGCCTGCAATTAAGAAAAGGCAGAGCGACTGCCAGTTTCTTTATTCACAAAGAAATAGAGGTCCAATTAAAGCGCTGAGCTTTGTCTAGCGAGGCATAAGAGAGCGGGCTCATTTACGGTACCAGCATCTTAGAAGTCATGACAGCGAAGGAATTTAGTGTTCCTATAACTCAGTAATCAGCGCTGGAGAGGTGCAGGCACAAATGCATGAAACCGAATTGATAAATATGTTCAGTGCACAATGACATTTTAGAGACGGCTGAGATGCCGGTCCTCTTTTGTTCTGCGTTTGGGCATAGGTGCTGTTCCTGGCGCTGTAGTATTCTTCCGTCCTTCTCATCTGGCAGGTTTTTTTTTTTTTTTTCTTGTGGGCGCGGATATGTCGGATATTAAAACCTCATAAGACGGAGCCGCCACCGCACATTTTTAATTGACACTACAAGCGATCGAGGAAATATTCACGGGCTCAACATTAATGGAATCACATGCGCGGGAAGATTCTGGAGGAAATGAGAGTTCTTATAACACCATGTATTCTCATTAGAGACCAGGACGACTTGCCGGACTGTCTTCCAGGTGCTATCGGGCCAGAGGTGGCGAGCAGAGTTGAGCGGCCTTTCTCCAGCCATTAACACCGCCTGTCTGATCGCAGCGCCACACATATGCTCAGTTTACTCCCAGGCGGCCGGGCCGCGAGCAGACGTGCAGCACTTAAAGTTTCCATCTTTGCCCACGCAGAGAGGCTGGAGGAGGGCGTGCAGACGCGCGGGCTGTCCACCTGTCACATCCCATGATTTCCGCTGACAGCGGCAGAGCTGGCTCGCAGGACAAAAACCGAGAAAAGGCAGGTTACGCCGCGTAGGTTGCATGTCCTTCCGAAGGCTTCGCTCCCTTTTGTTGTCCACAGGGATTTGCACAATCCTGACTGCTTCCTGCTGGGAAGTCGTTCAGAGGGCTGTGGCACCTTTACAGAGATGCACACCACAGCCTCTGCTTTCTATCTATCATCCATCCATCCATCCATCCACCCATCCACCCATCCATCAATAATAAATAATTGCATTTACATAGATTTACTTGCCAGAAACTGAACTGCCTGAACTCAATTTTTTTCTTTTTTACAGTAGCCCAGAACGTACAAAAAGAATTGTAGCTGGTTAAATGAAACTTTTATTGCAAATTTTATTTGATTATGTGGCATCAAAGAGCTCAACTTAGATGGAATCACATTCACATGCCCAGTAAAGCTGGTAATTCTTAGAAGCCTCAAATTTGATAGCTGTTAACATAAATTTAATGTTAGTTTGAATGTGGGGTCTGAATTCTTATATTTGTAAAACTGAAGCTTTAGAAACACTTGAGAAAGCAGATGTTACAGTATTAACTCTGTCTGTCTGCTCTTTATGTCAAAAAATGAAGCAAGAAGAAAAGAAAGATGTTTGGCTGTAGGGGAGACCGTGAACTTTCCATCACCAACTGTCCACTACTGTTGTGGACTGAAGAGAAAGGTCACACCATTTGTAAATGAGAAATTACTCCTTCTCCTTAACAAGCACTTTCTCTCAGATTTGACTGTTGAGGGTTTTTTCTAATGTACTTTCATCTCCTGGCCTTTTCCATTTTTCTGAGGTCACTTTCACAAGCTTTTCTTTCAAACCTGCACAAACAAGCCTCACATTACACATTTGCAGATTTTGTTAAAAGGCACTTGTATTTCCACAAGCTCTCATGAAAGCTAAATCTCTCTCTGTTCTTCAACCTGTAAATATCAGGACAGTCTGCATTAGTCTGCAGTAGGAAACAGTGACATAGAACGGCGGGTTCTGGATGCTGCCACTAGCTTCTAATTAACATGGACAGCTTAGCTGCACAGTTTTGTGTGGCAACAGGAATTTGAAGGATGTGGCACTGGAGTTGGGATCGCTGCATCTCCATTGCCCTCCACCCCCTCCCAAAAGCCGTCCTGTCCAATATGTCTGCTTCAGGAGGTTTTGAATCTTTTATAGAAAGAACATCTGTGTCCTCTTCTATAGACAAGCACAAACACTGCACACAGGTTAGGGCAGCATCTTCAGCCTTGCATTATTGTCCTTCGTCTTTTCTATAATAACAAAGATTAAAAAAAATAAATAAATAAGATGCTTTTGCCAGCAGTTAGATTTTAGGGTTCATCAGTAAGTTAAATACAGTATGTGTGGAGAGGAAAGTAAAGTGATTCTCTTCAGCCCCTAATGATTCATCGATGTGTATCTGTATCAGGCTTAAGATGAAGCTGAGTGTCCGCTCTGGGTGCTTTTCTGTTGGAAGCGGGCTCTCAGCAAGGGACAGATAAGCTTGGTTTCTCCTGGCTGTGGGAACAAATGCAGAGACCTTCGATTGCCCATGTGACACGTGGACCGTACTTGGTTAACAGCGTTGTTATGAAATTAGCATTGAATTAAACAGGGCGAAGCGATACATTATAAATGAGGATGACATCATTAGATCACCAACATGGATACAGTCCCCATTAGGATTGCATCTTTTTTTAAGTCCACTCAATATTAAAATCTCAGCAAAGAAGCCAGAGCCAAGATTTCTAAACATCATCTTCTAAACCATTCTAAACTTCAGATCCGGCGACATTGGATTTTGTCATTACAGTTATTCAGCCACCCCGTATGTGAGGTTGAGGGCTTCATATAAAAACCATTACAACGGTTGATTCATTGCACGTTTACTATGAATTCCTGTTTTCATGCAGCTGAGTGAAACCAGTATTTTTGCTTGTTAGAAAGCAATGACACACGCAGGGTTAAGCCCAGCTCAGACCACGTACGTGCAGTATGCTACTGCGCTCTCATTAGTGCAAGAAACCTATTGAGCAGAAATAATGTTCCCATCACACACGGAAAAAAATGGTCTTTCTTTTGGCCAGTTGAACAAGTTGTTCTTGAAAGTGGCCACGTGGTCTTGTCCAAACTTTTCATTGAAAAAGCAGAACTTCAAGACGTTCAGCCCATGTTAAGTCAGAGGAACGCTAACGCATTCACAGAATCCAACATCTAATCAAATAACGCATCGACTGCAGCATCATCTCATTTTAAATTACTGCCAGTGTGCATTTTATATGAACCTGAACAACCAATTCATGAATGATTGATGAGGATCCAACAAGTGATAAATAAAACATAATAATATATAATAATTCTCATAAAACTTTTCATTCTGGGAAGATACCAAGTCAGAATTATTTCCCTCATCTGTAAATTGACCCAAATTGCATGGTGAGATAGTATAGATAATGATATGGAAAAAAAATCCACAAATAAAAAGAATATTGATAAGCAAAGAAGCATAAAATATCAAAATCTATATTAAATTGAATATCTTTTATTTAAAAAAAAAAGAAACACTTGATGACGAAGAAGAAGGATTGTGCAGGTCAGGGCGCCTCAATCAGTGCGTGGGATTTGCCGGCTGATTACAAGAAGGAGAGTTTGCCGAGCGTCAGCTGACGTGGGCTGCCTCTCAGATCAGCTAAATTAGCTGACTTTCTGGAATGTTTTCAGAGGCCTGACGGAGCAGAGGAAAAGCTCGACGGCCAGGAATCACGTGCATATTGCAGTTTGTGCCCGTTTCAGTCCTTTTCCATTTTACTGGACTTGAAGGGTACGCTCGGCCATCCACACGGAACCTTATCCCGACACGGGAATCATGTTCCCATGTCGATGCTATGACCGAGGCACTCAGCTGCAGCATATCTGATTTTACACCCTCGCACACTCATCTATCACAGCATTTCTCGGATAATCTGTTCAACTATGGCATCTTTGGAGCAGAAAAACCGTGACTCTCGGTTTTCATCAGAGCGTTTATTATTGCACGCGTTTGCTTTTCTTTGCAGAGAACAAAAAGCATTGAGCTGTGAAACTCCCACCCTTAAGGACCTCATTAAATTTGTGGAAATGAGGGATGGGTCTGAGAGCAACCCCGCTTTGGTCACCTCGCGGTGGAACAAATGATGGGGCTTCGCAAACAGGGCAGCGAGCATGCGCGTGCTGGGGCTGGCGAACATATCGGATCTTCCTTGAAAACCAACCAGATGGACTCAGATCTTTTTAGATACCAAGACCCAAATCCTGAAGTGACACATTTCTCCCAATCGCACTGGTTGAAGTGTTTACTGAGAACAAAACAATCATTTGTCAGACCTTTCCCTGCCAAAGGGTCTTAGAGGAGACAGACAGAGATGGGGCGCAGCTGCACAGAGGCCTGATTGGGACAGGGGACGTTTCCCATCTTTCCACGAGGCCCGGTCCTGTGTGGCGTGAGCTGGCTCTTGCTGGGGACGGGGAGAGCCAGTGTCATTAGTGTCATGGCAAAATTGTTGACTGCTGCAGCAGCCGACTGGAAAATCCTGTCGAAAGCGCTGAGCGTTTACCTGTCATGCTGCAGGGGCTGTGACAGCTTCCAGGTCATTTGCCATCCAGATACGTCTGGGAACGCAGGGGCGTTGTGAAGGCTGTGGTCTTCAAAGGTTGCAAGAGAGAGAGAGGGAGAATGGGGGGGGGGTAAGATCTGTCAGACTCTCTGGGGTTTTATTTTAGGTGTGGAAAAGTTGGTCCAACAGGATCTCTTGCAATATCCTGAAAACACATTCTCGTTCTGAAGGCTATTCGGTTCTGCTCTAAACTTTACCTGATTCAGACCTTATGACCGTTCATTTAAGAGCCCATGCGTGCTCTTAATTGGGATAGAAAAACAAAAGTCCTCAAAAAAAAACCAATCTAAACTTAACTTTCAATAGACTTACAGTAAAATGTAAATGTAATTGCTTTGTGTCAAACCATCGGACCCTCTTCTTAATGAGCCGTCTTTGCCCAGCGTCCGATATGAGACCAAAGGTCTGTTCTGGGTCCGCGCTGCCAGGATTAGAGGTTGTCAAGTGTTAAGGTTCAGTCTTATCTTGGTTCTATACATTGCCATGGTAACAGATGCAGCGCTGCCCCAGTAGGGTTGTGTTTGACATTCGATGAAAATGACAAAAATAAAGTGACTGCCATAGAACTCGGTCCGTTCACTGGAAAATGGCGTCATCATTCACAGGAGATGCCCATCCAGATGTGGAGGCATCCTCTGTGCTAAAAGTATAAAGCATCCATAAAATGCATCTCATTCTGACAGCAATATAGGTTGTCTGGGGCAGTAGTAAATCCACAGACGGATGCAGAGATCTTCCTTGACCACAGCTAGCTTTTATTAGCATTATTTGTCTTCTTCCACACACCTGCCGCAAAGATCTCCTCATCAAACTCTCAGGCCTACGGGAAGACCAGGAGAGCAGTCACAACTCAAGGAGAACACAGGTGGCAAACACGGGACATTCTGTTTCACTCACACATCTGCAGCCCTGCGCTGGTGTGGTGATCAGATGACAATCACGTGCCTGGAACAGGAAACAGCTATCACTTCCATACAACAGAGAGGAGAGAGGTTAATTTCAAAAAAGTTTGTTTTTAATGCTAAAGGTAACTTAATATTTAAGTATAGGAAAGTTATACATTTACATATTACACCCTATGTACGGTATATGTAGCAGAACTGAAAAACAATAAGTGGTCTACTTGGTCTGTGGTCTACTCCCATCATTGTCTTTGAAGGGGAAATGGGTTGGGGTTCTTATTCTTAAATGAGTGCTTGATGTGGAAGATAATGGACAGAATTTCTGGCATGTTAGTTGTTGTCTAATAGAGCACTGAGCGATAAGGGTTAATTTCATGTTTGCGCTCCATTTTAGAAACTAAAAACAACTTTAGTTGCAAACACCTAATTTCTCTGAGATTTACAGTTAAGAAGGTACAAGTACAGCAGAGTATCAACACCACATAAGCATAAGAGCGCCTAAGATCTCTTCAGATCAGAGCCTCAACTTTGATTGATTTGGGGGCGGTTGCTACAACTCAGCAGTGTTGTTGTAAAGGCTGAATGGCCAGCTAGTGATCCTTATGTCTCTTCTGCTCTGCCCAGGGACGTAGTTTTCCACCCAATAGCTGACCCCTGTGGTCAAAGGACAACCAAGAAGTGTTTCAACACCCTCCCTCTCCACTCAGCCAGTGTGGTTAGAGAATTTCCTTTCACAAGCATACACACGCACACATAACCCTTACTTGCAGCTACCTCTTTCAAGTCACACACAGAGATGCATACATCCATACTTGCTCACAATCTCCTCCTGCTTCCAATAAAAATATGAAGAATGAAGACGGTGAGGTGGAGCTCCCCTGTGTGGTACTAGGGGAGTTAGGGTAATATTCAGACAGCTTTGCCTCGAGCCATGAAATCAAACAGAAGCTCCCTACAGAGTTAGATTTCTGTTATTAAAGAGTGTTCTTTTCTGTTAGGGTCAGTGCAGACCCCTTACCCCCATGCCCAGGAACGAAAAAAAAAAAAAAAAAAATCAAGTAGTAAATGCGAAACAACACAAGAGCCCTAGATGTGTGTGCTCAGTGTATGGCATGCTTCACAAAGGCACAGAGTGTGCAAAAGTTGCTGCCCTTGGACAAGGTGAAACAATTCCACACCTCTGTGTTTGAACTCTTTATAAAAGGACTGATGCGTGAGAGAGGAAATCGCAAAGAGAACGAATGACCAGAAATTTGCTTAAATGGAATCTTTAGTGGATATCAACACTTTTCTGACTTAATCTGGATAGATTTCTCTGGTTCTGTTAAGGTGTTTTGATCCCTTAAACGATCATTTAATCAACATCAGAACACCACTTCTCTTTTTAAATTTTTCAAGTTCAACTGCTCCATTCGGTGTGCAATTTATCTTTTTCTGAAGAGTTTGCTCTGTAGGATGGATATTTTAGTGCAGTCCCATGAGAACTGGGGAGAAACATGGTGGTATGACTAAAAATTTGTGCTCTGTTGAACAGCAAACAACACAAGCAATCTCGTCTGATTTGGTGCAACAATGACGTGATTTGAAGATATTTTAGCTGTGACAGAACATCTTGACCGCACTAATTAAAACTAGACACACTCTGAAACATGTTTTATATGTGACGTGTTTGTAAAAATGTAAAAACATTACAACGTGGTCAACAATAAATGAGGCAAGCCATCACCAAAATAATTAATCAGTGCAATTTTTATTTATCTGATTTCACTAAAATGTTTTCAGAAGACTAATGTCATCAATGCTACTAATAAGCACACAAAATCAAAAATACTATTTGCAGTAAAGATTCTCTTGTTGTGCTATCAGTATGCTGAAAACACAAAAAACACAGAACAGAAAAATCAATTTATTCTCAAAATGATAAAAATCTGTTAGAGTGTGAGTCTGGCATGCATGTGGAGTCAGGACAGAGATCAGGATTGAAAAGTCCCCTCACTGGCGTTGCACCCAGCTGTGAAATGGCCCTGACATCGGTCCATCACCTGAAGGAGACCTGCATGTTTATGATGGACGCCGACCTTCCAAAGCTATGATGAGAAGAGCTCCTCAGTAGGATTGAGGAAAGGCGGGAGAAAATGTGGTCTATTGATGATGACATTATCGACTAAAGTTCTCTGGATTTCATCTATATATTATGCTCATTTCTTTCATCATTCCACAGCTCGTCTTCCCTCTCTTCATGTCCCTCCACTGCCTTGTCCTCTTCCTCTCCTTCCTATAGCTCCCTCTCCCGCTCCTCGTCTTTCAAAGCCTGCTGGCAGAACACTCAGAAGTGCAAAATTACCCCGTTTGCACGAACATCGGTGAAACGGATGACAGTGAGTGCACTGCAGCGGTGGGCATCTGTCAAGTTGATAATCCACAGAAAAGTGGCATCTCATAAAGGTTAGATTGCAACATGAGCAATGTGAGCTTTGGGAAGAGGTCAGAGCTGTCAGGAGGCCAGCGCACATAATATACATTCAAAAGGTTTCATACCGATTTCCTCTCAAATAAAGTAAACTCTGCATTGTAAATTATTTATTAAAATTTCATGCACATGGAAATGAATGCGTTAGCAATGTTAGCTGACAAATACGAAAGTGTGTTTGTGTGTGTGTGTGTGATTCGTTTATACACAGCTGTAAAAAATGACAGCTTTTACATTTGAGAGATGCTGACTTTGTTTTGCTTTAGTGATTTATTAGGAGGCACTAAAAACCTCCCAGAGTTTGTGAAAACATGTCATGATTGTCATCCACGTCCAAGCAAAGATAAGGTAAAAAAAAGACTACTTGGTTGGTTAATGTCGAAAACAAAAAAAAAAACAAGAAACAACGCAAGGAATAAGTTGCACAAAGGCACACTAACACACATATAAGCACACCCCAGACTTTCCAAAGGAAGTGCAGTCTGGTTTTAATTGGGTGACACAGAAACCATCAAAAAAGCCAATTGCTGGATCAAACACAACTCCTTATTGTACCTGATGTGCTGAGACCACTGCGTGTGATCTCTGTGTGACTCTCATTTCTGAACCAATTTAACGTGGAAAACACACGCTTGCCAGCCGCATTGGATCAGATGAATACGGCACTGGAATATGGTGTGGAAGAATAATCGTCTAATGTCATGTTTTAATGTTTGCGAGCTGCAAATAAACACAGGAAACGCAAAAGCGTTGAAGCCAACCATGCCTGGAATTACAGAAAACAAAGCGTTTCAATTTAAAACCACACTTTTACTAGTTATATCTATAGTAGGGTCCATAATAGGTTGGTTCTGGGTTCACTTCTAATCTTTTTTGTGTAGAGTTTACTTGTTCCCATGCTCAGTTTCCTTCCTCAGTCCCAAAGCATGCACATTAGGATGCTCAAACTCGTAGTGTGAATGTGTTCCAGCTGATGGACTGGTTCAATGGTGTAAATATTTCAAAATTGTCATGAAATCACTTTGTTCAATGTGAGATGCCTGTAATTTATTTCATACGTATTAAATTTCAGATTTATTTCACAATGTAACTGCACAACACACACACGCTGTGACATATTTGTGAAATTAATTGGGTCTGTTTAGTCATGTTTGTACAAGAATGCCTGCTGTTTATTTGTTTCTGTGTGCCAACCTGAACCTCTCTCACCTGATTAAAGCCTCCATTTGTCCTGACAATAACAGCAGTGAACTTTGCAGCATTGGTGCATCCAACCTGCCTATCGACAGTCATTTACCTCTTTGACAGAGCATTGTTACTCTAGTGGCTCCGTCCATTAAAAAAAAAAAGAGGTGCAGGAGGTTAAAGAAAAGGAGGCTGTGAAAATAGAACAAATGGCTCCAATGTTACTTTAAAAACAATCCCAGTGAGGAGTTTTGTGACAGTTTTGAAATGCACTCATGTGAATCGCAGAGATAGCCCTCGAGGTCTGAAAATTCAAGGTCACCTCGCTGGGGTGTTCTCTGCACCGTGGAAGGACAATTAGACAAATGCATAACTGTGCTCGTCCTGCCGTCCACCGTTTCTGCGATTCTATCGTTCTCGTTGGAGCCGTGACCTGAGGGCGCTGGACAGCCAGGATGTAACAATAAGTGTCACTCTCTGTGTCTCGATCTCGACCCCTGTCATTTCCTCGCTCTTTATGACACAGCCTCGGGTTATATGGTGAAATAACCCATTAACGACTCCTGCTATTCAGTGCGGTATGAGCTGAGCTTGAATCAGTAACTCTCAGTGCCCAGGGCAGATGCCAGTGGACTGCTTCTTCAAAAGCCAGACACCTTAACTGCAGAGAATTTTGATTCGTCCCTGCAGTACTTTTTTATCCAAAAAAAATTAGACACCAATGCAGGAAAAAAAGGACAGAAATTTGATGTAGAAAGACCAAAAAAAAAAGTTAAGACTCAGACATCAATATCTCACCAAGACTTCGGTGTTTTTCATTGCATTTTCTCCACCTTCCTCGGTTTAAAATGAGAACACAGTATATATGGCACACAGGTAATAACTAATCATTGGCTCTAATAGAGTATAGTATTTCACGCAGAAGTTTCCAGAGCTAAAAAAGGAGGAAAAAAAGATCTAACAGCAGAATGGATATTGGACTTGGATTCACCAGGTGGTCAGATCGATGCTAATTTTGTTCTCTTACCGACCGATGTGTAAGTAGGGAGACTAAAACAAAAGATTACAGCTTGTTTTTGAGGCATCAGATGCCCAATAAATAAAAGAAAAAAACACATATTGCAGTTCATTGAAGATCACAGAATTGATTTTGCCTTTTAATGCACTTTTCAAATTTCCAATCTGGGTACACTGGCCCAACAATTCAGACTGTTCCCAGTCAGTGTCTGTGATTATGACACTTAAGTGTGAGTAATTATAATTTATTTGCTATAAGATCTAAAGTGAACACTTGAGCGGGGGATGTTGGACTCATTGGAACCACTGCAGGTCTGGCTCACTGACTCTGTTCTTACCCGCATGAAAAGTCCTCTTTTGTCTTTCAGGTGAGTCAGACTGCCAGGTCACTTACACAAGTGCCGTTCTGAGGCTGGAAGCATTTGAACTTTTTAATTTTTTCTTGGCTCAAGGGCACTTCAGTAAGATGAACGCTTGGTCATCACTTAGGCATAAATTCGAGCCCTCCAGTTGTGGAGAGCCGTCCTCATCACCTGAACACCTGTGGCACCTCTACTGGTCCTGGTGTTAACTGGTGTCCTACAGCATGTTAGAAGTGACACCGCTTCTATGGAAATCAGAGAAATACCCCAGTATCATAAAGCAATCTATGCACAGTTCAAGGATTACATACTTGCACACTATTTATTTTATATTAGCATAATGACATTTGCTGTGACACTCTCACATCTCATATTGGGATTTAGCGGGGATGCTATATTTGAGTTTAATCGTCCCCTGTTTCTCATATAAAGCAAAATCTGACTCAGGATGAACATGATTAGATACTTTGATTTGTGACGGACTTGCAATAATCACACTGATTAGCCATCACAGATGGTTGAATTAAGCTATGAGCTGCACAGTTGGGTTCAGTTTAGTTTGGTACATATTAATCTGTGTTTCTGCTCTCACAAATAAGCCAGCGTACCAACATAGCTAATCCAAGTGTCTGCCTCTCTGGCACTAAAAGTGCTATACTTCGCTCATCCTGGTCTGTAACTTGTTAAGCGATTCTCATTGAATCGCTTAACAATTCAAACTTGCTAAGCGATTCTCATTGAATCGCTTAGCAAGTTGCACTGTGTTACCTTGCTATAATGATGCTGGTATCGCATCCATCCTTCACAATGATCAGTAAATGATGCAAGCTAATTAGGTAGACTTTGGAAAGCAATACCATAGCATGTTGAATTAAACTGTAGTGATTAGTGCACATGGTCTGTTTATTGGTCAGCATGTTGATAATGGATGGATAGGTAGGTAGCCACAAGGAAGTGGTCATCTTTGGCGTTAGGCAGGGCATCAAAAAATTTGATCTAGGATAGAAATTCTATAAAATCACAAACCTCCTTATACTTACTAAATGTAAAATCGGGACCTTTATCATCAGGAAATATTTCCAGTATCAAAAAGATGCTAAGAGTACTAAAACTAAAAGGGATTAATTCTTATTGATTAGTCAACATAACATGAAAACAGCTGCAGCCAGTGAAGTTCACAGTGAGAACCGTTGTGTTTGGCCACATTTTGGACTCATATTTATATCAGATTTGCGTAAGTGATTTTTTTCTGATAGGGAAAAATATTGTTTAATACTGAAATGAATCATTTGGGACCCAAACAACTGATTGTAATGGGACTGTAGAGGTTCCTGGCAATACACTCAGCTCTGCAGTAGATGTGATCCTAATTGTTTGGACTCACTGAAGTGTATGACATTCCGCATCTCTTTCTGTAGGAGACAGTAAAGACGGGAGTTGCAGTTGCAGGTAAATTGGTAATTATTCATCTTGCCTATCCCCCCTGCTGTGAGGCTTCAGTCTCTCTGCTGGTGATTATGCGCACCAGCTCCCTTAATCTCACCTGATCCTCATCTGGTTGTGGCAAAAGCCTCCATTGTGCTATTTATACCTAATGAAATCACCAGTGCATGAAAGCCAGTACTGTTGTGTTCATGCTCCTAAAGCTCCTGAAAACATTGACCTTGTTACTACTTAACAAAGACACATTTATTTAATT
The DNA here is from genome assembly GCA_911728415.1 of Lagocephalus sceleratus. Lineage (NCBI taxonomy): Eukaryota > Metazoa > Chordata > Actinopteri > Tetraodontiformes > Tetraodontidae > Lagocephalus > Lagocephalus sceleratus. The sequence continues at coordinate 6,723,090 of CAJVRN010000017.1, read as the reverse complement.
CCAGGTCCATTTACTAGTGTGCCCACCTGTTACTAGTCACTGTTAGATGTGATTCCTTTAATTTTTCTCATGAATTTTTCTCTATGTTATAAAAAACATCAATATTTTGGTTTATCATTTCCAAAACATACACATTGTTTTGTGTAAAAATCAAAATGAAGCAAAATACTCTTGTGAGGAGCAAACTCTCAACCCAGGGAAATGATTGGTATGTATTTCAGATTGATTAAGGGTTTATTATTCTATTTATACATATACAATATGTTCCTACTGCACAATCACATCCCTAAACACACTGAGGGTCTGTTAAGATACTTGAGGTTACATAATGTTGGCAAAATTACAATAAGCTCAATGTCCATGGAGGTAGACATGTGCACCCATGAGGTATAAACCTAAAATGATAACCCACCTCCCCTCAAAGCAAGTTGGAGCAATCCAATATCTGACTCATTAGAGTGTGTGGAACATACCATGCCAAATTGCTCCTGAGAGAGTGTTGATACTTTGATTACAATCCCTTCAACATCCATTAGAAGCTTAACATAATCACTTCCTTTCATTCTCCCCTCCCCCACATATTGACATCCACGTGCCTCTTCCCAGGTGTATCTCCCCGAAGGACCCGAAACATCTTATCCCCTCGCTTGGGTGGAATCTCTCATCGGTGGCTTCACACACACAAAAACAATCCATAAGACTGGAAAATCCCACCTCCCCAGGTTAAATAAGATCGATGGAGAGATCGGATGTTCAATGATATTAATGGTTTGGCAAGGAAATAATATGTCTTGTTCACAGGTGAAATTAATTGGTGTAGTGTTAATTTAGACACATTAGTCAGACATTTTCTTTACAGGTTAAAGACTGTAATGTATGTTATCTGAGGAGAAATGTCTACTGTGAAACACAGAAAATTAAACAGAAATGGCTAGGTGAATGCCACCATCATGCTTATGCATTCCTGGATTCAACCCTCTCTTTAAATACACCCCAAAATTACATGTCATCCCTCCTCCTACCAATCTTCTCACCACAGCATTCCAGCTAATAATCCAGACAATGAGCTGTTAGGGTTTTCATATTTATTGTCACTACTAAATAAAGATTCAAATGCTCTCTTTTCCACAATCAACCCAACCACAAATGGAAATAGGCAAAAGGACAACCATAAAGTCAATATCTTCACCAATATTTTCTTGCTTAAGTGGACTTTTGGGTACACTCCAAAGTCCTCAAGGACTTTGTGCTGATCGATGGTTCCAGTGGACAGAAGTTGGAGTCAGACTTTTACAAGCCATCCTCCAAAATAAAACATCAACATATCTCACAGAAAATACTTTTGCAGATGACACACATGTTTATGTCACAATCTTCCCAGGCAATTGTTTTCCTTCCCAGGAAATGTTTTATAAAATTATCGATACTTCTTACATGATTATTTATGTAAGCCAGGTTATTTAGGATATTAATTATTCAGCTATTGTGTTTAAGTGGACAACCACACTCCGGTAAGTGAGCAAAGGAGGGGATTTGTATGTGACGGGGTCAGCTTCTTTGAACTGTGCTAGCAGCACATGCAGTAATGAAGGCAATCTCCTCAGTCCATGGTCCATAATGTGTAGCCCTTGCTATACCATTTGGAGTTGTTTTGTTGCATTGATTCTGTTTGACCTCCAGGTAATATATTGTGGCTATTGATGAAAACACAGATTGCAAGAACTCAATATCTGTCATCAACTCCTTATTTCAAGGGTGCTGGAGAACCTATAGCAGCTGTTACTTTAAAAAAAAAAAAAAGATTTAACAGTTATGATCATTCCACAGGTTGGTTGTTTTAAATTGTTTTTTAAGTGACAAAATTGACAGCTAACTTGAAAAATATTGCCAAAAGGGCTTTGGAGTCAAGTGTGTATGTCCATTCTGGGCTCCTGTAGGTGGCACACTGCTGTTGACAAATTTGGACCTATGTCAGTATTAATATATTCTAAACTTAATCAACAATGTGTAATTGCTTTTGAAAACTGATTACAAATCTTTCACACTGGACCTCTGAACCAATAGTGTAACATGAAACCTTTTATAGCCTGCATTTTGTCTGCAACATGTCTTCTTTTTATCCAGTTACGTTGCATGCATATCATTATTTATTTATATTTCATGTTGCTTTACCTGCCATCACCTAAATACATAAATACTGAGACTTCATATCTTACAAGATTATGTCAAGTCTCTGTGTCCTAATCCTTTAACATTTCTTTCCTTGAAGTTTTATTGTAGTTTTCCTGTTTCCCCTTTTCAAAATCAATATATACTATTTTTGGAGCATCCCCCATGGTAAAAAGAGCCAGAGGCCATGCAACACTGAACAGCATGCTCAACCTAATGTCTGCAATCAATAGATTATTGAATTATGCATGGGATCGAGGTACAGTACAACCGTGCTAAACGTCTGTCCACTTTGATGCAATGATTGATTGGGAGTTTAGATGTGTGCTGTGACACAGACTTGATATTTTCATTCTTTCGAAAATGACAATATATATTTTTAAAAATCCCCGATGTAGATAAACACATCTGCCTGGTACATAGACTGTCAGGGGAGCACAAAATTGCATGCCTGTGGCACTGCCTTGTTATCAAAGCAATCTCTCAACTGCCTTCAACTGGCACATGCTGATGCCTATGATAATTAAAACTCGAGTGGCTCTATTTAATTTATTTATTCAGGCATGCATGCTCTACTCCTCGTCTTTCACGCTTGCTCACATTGATTTAACTTTTCAAATTGTTTCTACCAAACAGGCCAGTAGTCGCAATTACAAAAGTTCTAATTAAAAAACTGAATGCAAATATCTTCACCAATGTTCCATTGTCTTATCTGTAGCATTGCTGGTGGTACTGTAAAGTAGGTGGTGTGAAAATTGTCATGTGAACTGAGAAAGAAAGGAGCATGAGAGAGAGAGGGAGGCATCAAACTGGAAGGAGGGGCAGCTCAGACAGGACAAGGCTATAGCCTGATCTAATTAGCTGTGTCCAACAGATGACACACTATTTTGACATGGCGGCTGTCACAGCCTCAATTAACTGACTGGAGCCATTTTTACTACGGCTTCAGCTCTGCCATCATACAGACACAGAGCAGGACATCAGTGTCATTTTTAAAGAGCACCCTGTCAGCCTCATTTGCCTTCTGAAATTCAGGACTTCAAATAATAAATCCAGAGGTCTGTCATATAATGATAATATTAGTGTGGTTCCTGATGTAAACAGGTAGCCAATATATCAACTATCACTGTGCATTAAAAATCAATTATCCAGCATTATTTGCAAATATAAGGACCTCTTTGCAGTATGAAACATCCTGGTTTACGTGCACCATCAGCAACCATTGAGGATCTTTGCAACGCTGACAAGTGAGGCTGCCGAGTTGGCTAAGCGCTCCAGTCACAAGGTCACTCTCCACCACAATGTTTCTAAGAACTCAGACATTGGTCAAGGGTTAATGTCTCTGGATTACTCCCAGGGGTCGTGTGAGCTTTGGGTTAAACTGTGAAGTCCAGTTGCTCTGAATTGAAGCATTCACTCACTCTGACCCTGAAGATTGAGACCCCACATGAACACACTGACATAGCAAACTTCAGTGTTTGATGAGCTGCTTTGCTGTGCAATGAAAATTAGTAATTGTGTTCAATCTTTTGTACCAATGGAGGAAGACAAATAGCACAAAATGGTGACACATCAACTTAATTAAAAACAGAGAAATATAAACTGTGCAGAGCAATTAAGTTGTATAGATAAAAAGGCAATTTATTCACAAGCCAATTGCACACCTTTGCCATGAAGTGCAACCTCCCTTTGTAAAATTAAAGTCTTTCTTACACACACACACACACACACTCCACACACACACACACACACACACACACACTTTGTAAGAACTGTCATAGATGTTAAGCCCCTTATATCCTCACTTCTGAAAAATGTCCTCACTTCTCTACTGAAATACACCTCGTGGTCCTCACTAGGCTGAATACAATACTCTCATTGAAAACTCATCCCTTAAGTTGCAATTTATTTTCTCCACAACTGTAACACAGATCCTCTCTCCCATTTCATTCAACTCCTTCTTTTGGGAGGATACATTTCACCGATCGTGGCCATAAATCAAAGAACACTGCTGCAGGAGAAACCTGATTCTTACTCGTCAACCCCCCCCCCACCCCCCGCAAAAAAAACAAAACAAAAAAAAAACATGTGTTCAATAATAAACCAACACAGCAATGCAATTAAATCAGGAATTTTTTTCATGGTTCAGCCATGCAAGGCTGATATCCACACACATAAGGATGGTTCAAATCTGCTGTATAAACCTCTCCCAGGCGGAGCAACAACCTTTTTTTTTACAACTAAATTTATTGATGATGATGATGCCTTTCGCCTTTCAATTGTAATACAGAATAATTACCCACACAGGAACATTGGAGTTTAGACACAAAACACTATATGTGCATGTTCCAGCAGATGATTGCTTTCTTTAGAAAATGTTACCTTGGTCTGCCCCGCAGTGGACGGCATTCAATTATACTTTCATCCATACAATTAAGAAATTGTGTTATTTATATGAAATATAACAATGCTGTTTGTCAGCATGCACTCAATACTTACAGCTGATTGTCTGTTCAACTGGCAGCATGTTGCACCCTTTATATCTCTTCTGACAAAGCAGTTGATGATATTTCTCTTATCTTTTGTCTTTCCTGAGTTATGCGATAGTTTAGACAATATGACATCTACTGCACAACAGTGCCCAATCAGGATGTGAAAATATGAGGCACTGTATGTTTATAAAGTACCCTCTACAGTGAGCAATTTCTAAAGCACTGGGTGGCTGTTACTTCTAATCAAAACATTTTGTTGATCCGCACATTTCACATTTGCATTTACATTATGTTTAGACTGTAAGAGTCAATAAGCTATTATCTTATTTTTATTGTCTAAGATTGTATCAGGTGATTATAAAAAAGAGCCTGATTGAGGAGCTGAGGTACTACATTTCTTTGAGCACGGATGTTTGAATAGATAAAACAGGTGGTAGTGAACTACTGGCACTGAGGAACCTCCTCCGTAAAGAGCAGTTTAAGAAAATACCACAAATAATTTTATTCTTTGTGAAAACCTCCATCACAGCACAGTGCCTCCTGTTGTATGGATTTTTCTTCAAATCAAACTGTATAGTGTTCTCAGAAGTGGCAGAAGTGGACTGAGAACTGGTGAACAATCCTGATTCATGTGAGGGTCACTTGTCAGAACAAATGTCCAAGAAAATATTTTGGCTTCCCTTTATGGATTTTCTCTTTTTGGCTAGCTGACCCAAGTATTTTTTTCTGTAGGGGAGTGGACATATTTCTCCTTCAGATGTTTCTGCTATGTATTCAATAAAATATGCACGGTGGTGCAGTAGTTAGCAGTGTTGCTTCACTACAGGAAGGTTCTGGGGACCACGGGCTATTCCCCGTGAGGTTTGCAAGTTCTCCATGTGAGGTTCCTGTGGGTACTCCCGGTAAAGATGGATGGATGGATATCAAGGCATGGATATCATAGTAATGGATATCATGGTGGATCTCTCTGGTAATGTAGCAAGCTGGTAAGATGGTAAGCAATTAATGAAAGCATTGTAGAAGCATTGTCAAAACACAGGGATGAAAAACAGACAGTGAGTGGGATGGGCAAAATTCTTTCATTGGTTTCCCAGTGGTAGATCATGTCCTGGCCCTCGGAATAGCCATTCCAAATGCCTTGGAAACCACAATCAAAGCACCAATGTCATTTATAGCCATGACAGATCATCCAACCATTAGAGCTCAGTACAGAGTGCAAATGGTATCCAAGGTTGACAACAACCATTCAAAAGGACGAGTAAGAAATGAAATGAAAAATGATGAATGAGGCCAAGAGCAGCCATTGCTGTAGGAATGTAAGTGCAGAGTATGTAAGTATGTATGCATGCAGAGTATATAGAAGAAAGTTAAACACAGTCAGGGAAGATTCTTTATGGTCTCTATTGATTTCTCCATATAGAAGATTAGGAGAAATACCATTAACACCATGTAATGTTCCATTTCTTATCCTCTGAATGAACTTTCATTCATGGTTTATTTTTGCCTGTAAGAGCTGACCGCAAAGTTTGGTTTTGAGCGCAGGTGAAAGATATTTTCAGGTGATTGATTTTCAAGACAGACTCTGAGGTTTAGTGATTGGTAAACTCAAAGTTCTTTTCTTCTTTTAGGGGTTGAAGGTTAGAGAAGATACATCTCAGTCCGAGCACACAGGTTTCTAAAGGATGACATAAGACAGGACAAGCAGGTGGAAATGAGGGGAAGAAGAAGAGAGCAATGACCAGAAAAACCCAAGATGGTCAATACCACTGCAAAACCGACAGCTCTGGGGGACCCAGTACTGCTGAATGATGAAGAAACCTTACTGACATCTATTTATTTACAATTTTCTTCTTTGGATACATGACTTGGTTTTAGAGGAAAATGTGTATTTTTTCATTGTATATACATACATACATACATACATACATACATACATACATACATACATACATACATACATCTTCTTGTTTTTACAAAAATAACCAAGCTCCAATAACTTGACTGATACAGAGCTTCTAAAGAAAATTATTGTGATTTTTTTTTCTTTTATTTCCTGCTGCATAGAATTCAGTTTCTGCTGGACTGGCCCTGGTCCAAGGTCCCTCGGGAACATTAAATGCCCATTTCTGCTCTACAAAGACCTTTCTGAATGCAATCGGTAGCCTTACAACATAACAGCAATTTAGTCCGATGATAACAATTTTCACATAACAACATAGGAAAACATATAAAGTTTAAAAAGAAACAAAAAGAAAAAATAAAACATAATAAAAAATAAAACATAATAAAATAAGCAGTTTATCAAACTCTCTACTAAGTTTTCTCCCTCCACAACCCCTCCTTCACTTCGAGACAAACATCATAATTCTTATCAGCACTTGAGGGCTTTCTGAGTAGAACAGTAAACAGAAGTATTTTCTGAGATGACAAATACACTAATTTTCTTTTAAAGTGATGTTCCCAAAATAACGTTTATTTCAGGCCCCAAGGTTTATGCAAGTGTTTTTACACCACAAACATGACATTATGCATACAGTACAACATTCAATATTTACTGAAGAACATTCATAAATTTCCAACCTTAAGATTTAATTTGTCCCTAATGGCATGTTCCTCCGGTCTAAGTGCCACATAAATTACAGCATGTTTAAGTCTAACAAGATTAATGAAAAAATATTGACAAATGAATGTGAGAGAAACAAAGAAAGATTGAGACTGATGGCAATCCTTTTCTCTGAGCTCATTACTTTGACTGATGGAGTCTAACTGCAGGCTGCTGTAAGAGCAGGAAAACTAAATATTGCACCAAATATCTTAGAGTGCAGATAGGAGTAACTTCCTTTTTTTCTGCCCAAATATTCTTTTGTGTGCCTCACCTTCCTCCTGTGGGTTCTTTTTTTTTCTTTGCTTTATCTCTCACCGTTATGTCACTCCCTGTTCCTTAATCTTTTCTCCTTTTTCACATCCGTCCTCCACATCTTTCTCTTTCCTCCTCTCAGTAATGACTCATTGAACGTGCAGTGCCTGCAGAGTGCCCTTCATCTGTAAACAGGAGAACTTTTTTTGGGCAGCAGAATAAAAGATAGCTGCCACGAGACAGCAACTCAATCAGAGAACGAAAGGGAATAAGTTTCATTTATCTTATATGCAGTTTATTGACATCAGTGGCATCAATATTTACTGCAGAGCCCAAATATTAAGGACTGATGTTGAGGATTCGCTCAGTTTTGCAAAACCCGTCACTTCAACAAGTGTAGAAATGACCAGTGAAATAGATAAATAATAATTCAATGTAAAAGAAACTAAGAAAAAGGGTTAAGAAAAAAGATTTATTCCTTAATACTTAAAATTATGTCATGTTTTATTTTACTCATTGACCCACATTTTTAATATTTCTCTGATGTCGGATTAGGCATCCTGCAGCCTGAATACAAACCGCTGCAGTGAACAGCTGTAGGGCATGCAATCCAACATGTTGGTTCTACCCATGTGAAAAACACAGGCCATTGCTGGCCAGGCGCCAGATGCAGGAATTTACGTTTCACGCACACTTCTCATTTCTTCAAGCTGCTTCGCTAACTTTGCTTTCACCCCATACTTAAGTGTACTCTGATGACTTCACTCCACAAATTTAAAATTTGTGCATTAAGTTCATCCTGTGTAGCATGAAAATGACCACGTCCGCAGTGCTTTTCCCCCCAGCAGTCATTGCTTTCACGCTGCTAATGGTGTTCGTTGAATTCACGATAAATTACACTTTATTCAATTTGGCTGCCATTTTTGTTTTTTTTCTCCACTGCTCCATTTATTTGTGAATGTTCTTTTCAAGCAGTGTCCATTTAAACTGGTATAAAAAAATCCATGGAAACATATCTATTAGTAAAATATATATTTTAAAAAAGTGTAAGAAAGAGCTGCTACTAAAATGTAAGCATCAGTAAATTGAATGATTATGTTTTTGAAGCTGATACATGGAATCTATTCAAAAGGCATATTTTAAATTGTATTTATTTCACTTAAAACAGAAAACCTGTTAATTATATCATTTGTCTTGCAGTAGAGAGTGAATCAAGTCCATTTCTTCTGGGATACATGTATGAGACTTCAATGCTTAAAAAAAAAAAAAAAAAATAGGTACAATTGACAATTTTGCTGCCTGCTTGCCTCTGGCCAGTCAGAAAGAGAAAGAGAGAGGGAGAGTGGATGAACATGTGGATGAACAAGAAATGACCCGGAAATTAAATCAAAATCCCCTCTTTCACTACTGTAGTGTGTGTGTCTGTGTGTGTTCTTGTATTTGCTTACTTGCTACATAATAAATAATAAACTAATTCTGCTCAAAAAGTGAGGACATTTTAAGGAAGAGAGGACATTTTGGCTGGTCATCACAACTTCAAAGGACTTTATTTTAAGTGGTTTTAAGGTTGAGGTTAGAATTCCGTTTAGGTTAGATTTATGGTAAGGGATAGGGCTTTACTTGTGATGCTTAGATAAGGAGGGTATGAAAAGTAAGAAAGATAGAAGTACAAGGTGTGTGGGAGGGGGTTAGGGAAAGTAAATGGGTTATTAAATGGTATCTGCAGAACTCTTTTCCCTTTCCTTTGCCAATAATCAAATTAGCAGAAAACCCACTCTTGTTTTATGTGCAAATGTATGCTTTGATGATTCTAATGATTTAAGGGATTATTTCAGGATTTACTTTCAAGAATTTTTCAGAAATAGCAGTATAATCCCAGCATTCAAAAAATAAAATTTTCCAGTTCCAATGGACTTTCAAATGTTAAGAGAATAGCAGTAGTTTCTTGGATTGTTAAACAAGAAAAATAGTTTTCAATGAAGGGATTCAATAAAGGGGGAAAAAATAAACAAATAAATATATGAAAGAATCAGTGGTAGTCTTCATATAAGTGCATCAATTCTCTTCACATATGCGTAACTCATCACACTAACAATGGGTCGGGAGGGGTTCCGGTAGATGAAGATCAGAGGTGGAGCCATTCATTTAGAGACAATTATAGGCAAACATTTGCATGGCTTTGTGTCTATATACATACAATATATAATTAAGGTTCAACTCAAACTTACAATGAGACACACATTGATTGGAATACTATGTCAGTCTTAAGAGTTGAAAGGGTTGCGTGTAGGCAATGGTAATGGGGCACTCTCTCCAACCATACTAATGGGCTTCTTTTCAGGCACAGAAAGCTGTGTTCTCACCTCACCATGGCAACTGATAATGGAAATGTTTGACTCATCTCAGAGTTCCTCTTTCATTTTCTTCTCTGAAGATGGGCATATTTTTCATTTCATTATCTTCTGTTCCATGGTATTTGAAACAAAAGAAATTAGAATAGCATTACTGCTAGTTTAAATTAATGTTCTATAGGAAGAATCACTTCAAGTTCCGTCTCACACTGGTTGACACCAGCACCTATTGCTTCCAGTGTTTCTGCTTTGACAAAGCAGAAACTGCTGTCCAGTGATTCATTTATTCCCTCACTATTCAACAATGTGAGAAAGCATTCTGAAAGCAGCAACCACATAAAATACCACATGCCAGCATTCCCAAAACACATGGCTCCAAGGATCCTGCCCCTGATCAGGTCTTAACTCCCCGCCTGTCACTGCAAGGCTGTCGTTTCGTTGGCTAAATCCAGAATCCTGTTATGTCTGGAGCTCTAACAAAGAACTAGCTCTCACACGACTATGGTAACAACAAATCTAATTGATTTCACCCGCTGAAACCACTTTAACAGGTTGGGGAACAACACCACAATGTTGTTCCACTTTCTGTCAAGTTTCTTTCAAAACTATAGACGTATGCAACTATAACCATCAGTTTTAAGGGGATATCCCTCCATCCAGGGCCATCGAAGAGGTCACTTTCCCTTATAGAAGGGGGTGTTGGCTGGACTCGGTTGGAAATGGGGAGCTTTATATTGCACAGGTGTGGCCTCAAATGTTTTCTATTTCAATACAGGAAGATGAAATTGTAATTTCAACTCAGTTTAGCCTTCACCCAGATGACAATGCTGCACTCACAAAAGAATGTTAAATGTACCTCTCGCAGCGGAAGCCTTTGAATAAACGCTAAATCTAAGCACTGTTGTCACACCGGCATCATGCATTATTTCCAGCCTGAAACCCATTTGCCAGTCCCAGGAAACAGAAAGTTGTTGATATCCAACTACAAGGAATAACATGTCTTTTCACTCAAATGCATGGCTAACTAGAGAGAAGGAAATCAGATATGGCACAAGGCTTAAAAAAATGCCACTGATAACCTTCACACTGCGATACTCCAGAATAAATGTCAAACGCTATCAGCTTTTTGCTCAGTGGAGCCATCACCTCCCCTCCTGCTGCACTGGATGGGTAGAACTGTATGGGAGAATTCCTGGAATCAAGTTTTGTTCCTCTAATGATAAAACAAGTGCATGCTTGCCATAGTTGCTGATTCTCCTAATTGACTGAGTGACAAGTTATGTGGGTGACATGGTATCAGAAATGGAAGCTCAGTGTCAGTGTTCATCATCAGAGTCTGTGAATATAAGAAGAAAACCTAAACAAGAATTTTGTTTTCACAATGCGCACCCATCTGACAAACAAACTTGCTCAATCAAAGACAGACACTGGCATCATGTTTACGGATATTTAGTTATTGTGAGCTGTTATTGTTTCTTTTTGTGATAGTGTCAATAATTTCAGACAAAAGTCTGAATCTGAGCACAGATTGATTTTTTTCCCCCTATCCAAGCCTGAAAAGAATGTATCCATCATTTGCCTAAACATTGTGTTGCAGTTGTTGCATTCTCCTGCTTCGATCCTTAATCTGTAGAAATGTTTAAGCATTTATGTGCTTTTATTATACATTTTGTGATTCTTTTTTTTTTCATTGAGCCAAACACATTATAATCAAACACTACGAGATGTAGTTAATTATTGAGATGTAATCATCCGATCTTTCACCTCATGGTGTGCACATAAGTGCCGACTGAAAACTCTAACTGGCTCTTTAATGCATGGAAGTCTGATTAAAGAGTCACAGTTGTAGGTCCCACTGCCAAATCTACAATAACTAGTCTAATAAGTTATTATTTATAACATTTATGAAAGTCAAACAAGAAATGAAATAGTAGCCACTGCTGCTGTTATTGAGTCTTACCTGAATTTAAGTATATTACTGTCGGGTCTATTATAGACAGAGAACTGTTTCTTTGCTTCATCATCTATCGATGGATGTTGTACTTAATCGCAGTCATGAAAGCTTCAAAAGGCTAAATGCCCTCCAGTACAGTTGCAACAGGGAAGTGGCTTTTATTTTGGTACCTCAACCTTTCTTTACTCAGTGTGCCACTGCAGATTTAAGATCCAAGCGGCCTCAGTTCTCTAACACAGCCCTGTGCTCCTCATTAAATACTATAACCTTTGATTTAAACTGTGAGCTGATATCTGCTTACACTCTGTGGATACTTTAAATGCTGCTTTTAGCTTCAGGGAACAGGAACACCCACCTTTAAGAAAACCCGATGTTTTCTTTTGCCTTTGCTCGCGTGAATATGCATTAGGTGAGGTTAGGAAGAAAAGGTCAGCATATCTGACAGTATTTTCTTACATTTTGTTTTTAGCTCAGATTATGTCATAAAACATATTGCAGTATAATTATATGAGTCCTCTTGTCCTGTTTTAAATGATAGCACCCCCAGACCCTCATTAGAAGATTCACAGAAAGATGAATGGATAGGATAACTAGCTTAAATCAAAACTGTAGTGTGGAAATTTGCAGTGAAAACAGGATGCAAACTGTAACAATGTTGCTTGGAATTTGTTTGTTCTTTTCTGTTGTTTCTATATTCAAAGTGGTACATATTCAGCCCGAGTTAGTGTCCAACAATTAATTATTGAAAATGTTTAATGGGTGATTACATGATCCTGATTGATGTACCCAAGCTGTGATGGAGGGTCCAGGACTTGTAGCTTGGCTCACACTCCTTCATTCTTACACAGTAATTACTTGGACCTGGAGCTACACAGTGCTTTAACATCCATGCATGTGAGTTTACATGCAAACAATGCCAGGCGATGCAAATTCATGTACAATCTGTGGCTCTGACTGGCTTAAAATGTCAGGAGACACGCAGTTTGCACAGTCCACTTTTGCACAACTCTTTGTTTGCACACGGTTTTACATACAATAATATAACCATCAGATTGACTCATTCACACTTTGCTGAATTTAAGAAGTGCAACCTGGTAAATCCTTGAAGATACTGTAGTCATTCAGTCAGTCCAATTAAATTAGGGTAAGTTTTTTTTTTTCTCAAATGTTTTCTCTAATCGTGTTTACATGCATCCAGGTAATCTGAATTTTTGTGTTAAGTCAATGACACACAATGCATGTGGATACCTTAGATAAACTAAAATCTACTAAGAACTCAAAATGAAGTTGGACTAACAAGCCCAGCTTGAGCTTCATTGTGAGTCGATTTATGAGAGCATGAGGATGACGAGCTAGCCTATGCATTGCGCCCATGTGCTATATTTTGCTGACCTGGAAGCAGAAGCACTGAGCTGTTGACAAACAGTCTGCTGTTTTTGGTAACAACCGGTAGGAACAGAGTGAGCCATGGCAAAGTATTTTTGGAATGACAGAGACTGCCGTGATGCTGATTCATCAGGGACAGTGCAGGTTCTCACCTATTGGTGGGGGGGCTTCATACCACACATAATCCAAACCCAGAAAATGGTCATTTTGCATTAAGACCCCAAACAATAGCTGTGAAAGAAAAGTTGTTTTGAAATCTATCAGGACTAAGATTAAATGGTTTGAAGTGGCGAATGAATGACTGATTATATTCTTCAACAATGGAGTTCTGCTTTTAAAAATATGTCCAAAATTGACCAATTCACATCTGAAAAATCTACATGGGTAGATGAATGGATCAGCTCATGCTAGAGGAAAGCTGTGTGTATAATTGGATTTGTTACGTGAACCGACTGTGAGCACATGTTTGGGGAGCGTGGATTGGGTGAAATCGAAAACGGAGCATCATCAATCACGGGCATCAAATCAGCAGAATACAGTCACCTAAAAAGCAATTTGTCTCCTCTTTCTGTTGTTGCAAGCGGAATCCTAAACTCACCAGGAGCGTGGAGGCCGTGCAAGGTCACCACAGATGGTTTCCATGAGGATTTCAAAAGTTTGGCTTTCATTGTCACTCCAAACAGTTTCTATTAATATACTCACAATAGAATAAAAATTATATATATATATATATATATATATATATGTATGTATGTATGTATATATATATATGCCTCCATACTGGGATTGATGCAAAATGGGGATTGGGAAATCCAATTTATGACATTTATTGATATCTTCGAAGCCATAATTTCCTTTAAACTGTTGGAGCAACATGGTTTTGACTGTATTCTGAGACTTCCTTTTTTTGCCTTTTCGTTAGTCTCAAACACTTTTGTAAGTGTGTAGTTTGAAAACAACTAGTTACAATGCTAAATTTTTATATACAATTTTTATATCCTTGATCAACCTGTGCAGTGTCACGGTGCAGAATTACCTCTACTTTGCAGCTGTCTGCTGAGGCAAGTTCCAGAGGCCTCAGCCATATGCTTGCTTCACGATTCTCAAAAGTTCCTGTCAGAAGCTTTCTGTTACCGACTGGGGCCGCCACCAGGACAGACTCCTCAGGGTAAAAAAATATGTCATCTTTCTCCTTGGATGCTGTCTTCCTTTCAGCTGGCCTGTAAATGTCGCAGCTAATCTTTGGCTCATGTAAGGTTTGGGTGATGGCACTGAATATGATGTCGTGAAGGAAAATAAAAAGAAGGGGAAAATGCAAGGTGATAGAACAGAGAGAGAGAGAGAGAGAGAGAGAGAGAGAGAGAGGGAGGGAGACCCAGAGAGAAAGAGAGAGAGGGCGAGAGAGAGGCAGGGAGTTGGGACATCAAGTGCTGGGCCTCGATCCAGCTTGGACATCTTGTCACACCTGTAGCATCGTCTGCCTGGCGAGCATTTGCTCAGAGGGTAAAGGGGGGGCCATCTGTTTTATCCTGCCCTTTTTAAGTGCGCTGCCATGGGGAGTTTCTTGTCCAGCCAAATGTATAATAAAGGCCTTGCAGATAGGCAACAGACTCTCACCCTGCAGCCATGCATCCCTCCCGAGCTGATTAATTTGTTGACTTTTCAAATTAGCTTCCTTTGGCTATTGCTTACCAGCCACTGAGTTGAAGCACAGGGACCGAATGAGTGACTGATAGAATGTACATGATAAATCTTACCCACAAGTAAAAGGTCAATGAGATTCTCAATTTCATTTGAATGTTTGCACTTCATCTTCCCATAGCTCTGGAATGCCATCTTTGCTGGGTGTCTTTTCTCATCTTTTTGAAAATGACTGTTGGTAGATCATGGAACCTTGGGAGAAATCAGCGGACCTGATCAGTTGTTTAATCGTGCTGTTGAAAAAGTGAATTTAATCTAAAATAGGACTTACAAAATATGAATATTTATGCTGACATTCAAAACAACCATATAAGTGTGAACTGTAATATACTAGATGATGCAAATGAGCTTTGTGAGATAATCACACTCGCACTTGTCAACAATGTCCATCCAGCATCACTTACTGTACATTGTTTTACTGACCCAGAATGCATTGGGGAAATATTAATTGCTCAGTCCCCCCCCCCACACGCACACACACATACATGCATACACAGACATTTCTGTCAGAAACATAATGCAATTGATTTTCAGTGGATTTCAGTGGAGCAGGATTAAATCTGAGTGGCGCTCGCAGCAATAATGAGCCAAAGCAGCCTACACTGGCCACAAGTGGGGGAGCAGATGAAATAGTCCCCTCATACCCTCTGAAAGAAACTAATGTATTATTGAAAGATGAGTAATGCATTGCCGTGATGAAGAAAATAGTTTAACAGTGTTACAATGTGATCAAAGGGGGCAAACTTCACAGTCCAGGGTATTTATAGGGCCACAAGATCCAGTTTTTAAAATATTAATGACAACATGGACTACATATCCGTTATACACGTAGCTACATGTATCAGGCATACAAGAAATATAAGACACAGCAGAACCATTTGTTCTCATTAATATTTCTTCGCACATGAAAATTGAGAGTGAGTGTGTGTGTGCGTGTGTGTGTGTGTGTGTGTGTGTGTGTGTTCGTGCAGCTGTTTTAGACATTCCCATTAAAAAGGAAACATTTAAGAATTCAGCTGTCAATCAATACAAACTATGTAAACCATAGCAGCCATCTACTTGTGAAGGCCATGGTGTTTGGTGTGCTTTCTTTCCAGACTCTTTTCAACAATTTGTCTTGTGCTGCACTCACGATTTGAAAGCAAACAGTCAGAATTACTGCTTCAGTTGGATGAAGAAAAGAATTTGCAGATAAAATTACTGGAGTAATGAAGGAACTCTGTTGGAAAACAGCGGTGAGGCTTAATTTGCAAAGCATTCTGCACGCAGAAAAAAGCCATCCATGTGGAAATTCTCTGGCAGGAAGATGGAAGCTGGTCAAGTGATCGAGCAGACCAAGTCAAGACTAACTCTCTGAATTTGGGGTGTATTTGCTTGGTTGTTGATATGAGCACTGAGGCTGAGATACTGTTGAGTTTCCTGGATTCACCTGTGGCAACAACATCTAATTTCCAGTATTTGGATAGAATATGGCCTTTTGTACTATCTGCTTGTTTTTAGCTTACACACCATCACATGTTTAATGGATATCCCTCTTTTTGTTAAATGGTGATGTTACTGCAGATTTTTTTTTAATCCATCCTTATTATGCCAGCCTCAGAACAATTACAACAAACCTGGTCTCAGTATAACTGGTTGGACGTCATATAAAAGCTTTCCTGTGTTACTACTCCCGTGCTAGTGCTTGTACTCACCCTGCCAGAGACCCACATTGTGGCTTTCCCACAAATTTTCCATCTTATTATAACTACATTTCAGGTTAAAAAGACTATATTTACCTAATCTGTCTTTCCCACTGGTTCTGTGTTAAGCAAACTAGACACTCTGATAAAAAAATATGCCTCCATTTTTCTTTCTTTCTTTCTTTTTCCTAAGTCATTCAAACTTTATGACATGATGGTGGTCAGAAATATGACATCAATGAGAGGAATTCAAAATTTAGTGCATAGGAGTGGGCTTGCATCCAGGAAATGAATGCATTTTACATTTTTGGCAACTGCATCGCTGAGTTGCCGTTATCTGATGTGACAGAATTGCCACAGGCAGAGCCTCAACACAGGGCATTGCAAGAAAGTGTGTCGTGTTTTTTTTTCCTTCATTTTTCTTCTTCTGTGTCCTTAAAACAGGCAAGGGGTATGACATGAGCAAAATAAAGTAATAATAGTGAGCAGAGCTGCACATTCTCACTCGCAATAGAGCTTGCAGTATAAATTGTTTTCTATATGAAACAAATCTTCTTTACCAGCCAATAATATACTGGTTGAGTGGACATTTAACCAAGCATTTATCCATGGGGAACCTAAAAGAGGCGTCATTTTTATCTATTTGCCGCCTCTGTGGAAGGTATTTCAGCGGCATGAGCCTGGGAGATGTGCACCATATTGAAACAGCTGAGATATAACTTGAATTTATAGTCCTCTGCACTTTGGACTCATTTCTTCAGAGCATCAACACACATTGCACTCTTTCAAACTTATTATGTATTCCTATGTATTTATTAAATATTTTTTTGTATATTGGCTATCAGATTCATGTTCTTTTTTAACATTTCTGCAGAACTTGTGTTACTGAGTGAGTTAAAGCAGCAGTGAACCCTCCAAAGTGATCGACTAGCATGCAAAATTTACATTTGTGTTATTTGTTTGGCAAAAGAGAGGAGGGAAAAGGGATTTACTGTATAGCTGGGAGAGCAGTTCCTTTGCCATCATCTCACATTAGACTCAGTTTTTCTTTCTTGACCAGCATGTTTTGCTCAAACTCAGTGTCTGATGAGAATAACCTACTTTTAGATTGAGTAATATGTGATTTGATATGTTGCTGCTAGAATTCTCTGGCTACTTGCAAACTGCAGCTCTTGGGTTTATTTGTCATTTTGAATCCCCCTTTAGACATAATGTTACAGCAGAGAGGAAAGGAGTTATCTGGTTTAAGATCCAAGGGGAGGCTGTACCACAGTTCAGGGTCAGAGAAGCAGATCTCTGGAGTACACAAGTAGTTCTGTTATATATCTATTTATTTTTATTTCAACTTAAAATGCAGTCATCATCTACAAAGTCCAAAATCTTTATTGCCTCTCTTAGATGTGGTATTTTAGCTCCTTTTAGCTCCTAAAAGACACCCCATAAGATTCTATTCGGTAGTCAAACAATTCTGTTCTGTAAACACACAAACATGTTTCCATATCTCCCTATATATAAACTGTTATTCTCTGCCAATATAGTGACCCCTGAAATGGGAATTCTATTGGGGAAACATAATAAACAATAACAAATCTGTGATCTCTCTGTAGTTTATGGAAAGAGAACTGAAAACAGGCAAATCTCAGTGGAAATGAGATATACATTTATATACAGTACCTCTTTGAAAATATGTGACTGCATGGAGCCCTGCAGTAGCAAACACTTTAACTGAACCAGCCAGAGAGTGGAAGACATGAATAGAATTCTATGGAAGTGCCAAACCCATTCCGGCAGGGGTCAAGCTTGATGTTCACTGGAAACTGACATAAAATTGGGCATTGCTGCAGCCACCCTCAACAAAGAGTGGAGTTGTTTTTGGAAACAACACTTTATATTGCAGAGCATTTCATGTTATATGTAGTTTAATCCATTTGTAGTATACTGTCATCATCGTTTGTCCAAAAGGCAAGTAAAGTTCATAAAATGTACTTGACTAGACTAGACTTTGTTGACTGACCGGTAGCCTGCCGCGTTCATGCACAATTATATCATTTTTTCATTTCTTCACATACTATTTTTTTTTTTTAAATTCCTATCATTCCATCTTCCGAGGTCTCTCTGCTCCCTAAAATATATTCCACATCTGATTTTTCCACCTCTCTTCATTGGGCCTCTCCATCTCAGTGGCAGAGTAGACAAAAGAGGCACACTTCAGGTGCTGCTGATGGAGGAAACTGCAGGACATTAGCTTGGTGTTGTCAAAAATCATTTTTTCTCCCTCCCCACCGATGACTAAGAGCTTTCTAGAACCTGATGTTCAGTCTCTTTATTTTTGTCCAATCCCTGCAGACATTTCCATTTTCAGGCTACTTTCCTTTTCCCCCCACTGCTGCACATCTCACACTTTACTTATTTCCTTAAATTTCACCAGGAATTATTGCCTTCTGTCAATGGATGTGTAAATAGATTATGTTCACTTTAACACAATTAAATCAAAGGAAGGAATCATACTGACAACATTATCTGCAGAGATTTCCACGTAATAGAATCAGAATAAGTCCTCTCTGCCCATCCTTCTGCAAATCTTTTAGAAACATTACAAAAAGGCAAAACCAGGAGCATCAGATGATGCAGAGCAGTGACCTTCACTCCATATTTCTAAAGCTTTATTTAGAGACGATCCTGAAAGCCAGTGCCACAAGTCTTACTTTAAATACGAGGAGATCGATGGGATTAGCCCACAACCATGACCTTGTTATTGTCTCCACTGCTGATAAATAAAAATAGACAACACGTGTCCATCTACTTCTGTTGTACAATAGTCATATTCCAGACATGGATGTGTGTCAACCACCAACCCATTAAAGTCTAATTCTGCCTGGGTGCTGTTTTGATGATGTAAAATTGAATGAACCATGGGGAGGCTCTGGTGCTGATGGAAAGGTGATGTGACTTGTCCTTTTTCTGGTTGCCACTTTTGTAGCCAGGCTGCAAATGTCCTATATGTGTGTGTGTGTGTGTGTGTGTGTGTGTGTGTGTGTCAGTCAGTCAGTCAGTCAGTCAGTCATTGTATCTGTCAGTTGCTCACAGCAGGACACATCTGTCGAACAAGGTATTTTGTGCCATGTGATAGCAATTATATATATTTGGAAAAAATAACAGGGTGTAAGATGCCAGCAGGTAGAGTTTACACGGAACATCACAAGCAAATAGTATATACAAAATTTGGACTGGAAACTCTGAGGTCAAAGCAGACTCTGTGAGACTTCCAGATGCAGACTGACAAGCAGGTGAGGGCGAACCAGCCAGACATTGTTTTGGTCGACAAAGTGGGAAAAATTGGCACTCACTCCCCCAAGTTGGATGACTGGCTCCAGCAGATCCCAGGAACAACATCTGAGATCTCTGTCCAGAAGAGTGCAGTACTAGGAGCAGCAAATATATCGCACAGAACGATCTGAGCTTGAAGGAGGAACAGACCTGGGTTGGGTTGGCAGGAGATTTTTTTTTTTTTTTTTTTATATATATATAGGGATATGTTGACATTGAGATACTTATGAATAGCTTGAAGATTATAATTTGATGTATTAAAGAATTAAAGGAAGGAAAAGTGTTTTGGGTTGAAAAACTAGAATAAAATTTTGGTTTCATCACCACTGGACACTTTTCAGGGACAACTCATTATGGGCTTTCAGATGTCCAAAATGGAAGAATTCAAACACTGCAGAGGTTATTCTTGAGTGAAGGCTAGATGGACTATGAGATTGACAGGTGCACTGGTGTGGCATTGACAGTAAAGCAAAATGCCGTCCTACTGTTGTTGTGAAAGTAAATTATGTTCCAGCTTCTGCCTATTGATGGGAGCTGTGGGAAGTGACTCAAAGAAAGATTGCAAAATGAGTTTTTGCCTTAGTGTGGCCAGAGTTGCCCTTATATTAGGGAACTCAGATATCTAGAGGGACTTCTCAGTCAGGCTGTAGCCTTTTTTTCCCCCAACATTGAAGGGAGTCAGTTGGGTGATTTATAGTGTGAGACTCTTGTCAAAAAGTTTAAAGATAACTTTTTAATTATCAAGCTGGAATGAAGGATTGAGGCAGAGGGGAAGCTACTGGTAGAATTTAGAATTTCCAAAGAAATGATGCAATTGTGTGAACTATTGCACTCGCGCTTTTCTCTGAACTGCTCATGCTTCTCACTCATCAGTTTTTGCTCATAATCAGCTTGTTATGTTATTATTTTCATTTTAATGTTGTTATTTTAATATGTACAAAATAAAGCACAATTAAAAAAAAAGTTAAAAAAAGTCATTTATTTTCATTTTGTCTCTTGATAGGTGTCTTTATTCTTATTTATTTTACAAATTGTTGATGCATTTAGTAATTGTTTGATGCTATGTATACTTGTTCACTCTTCCCTACTTTGTATAAGGAACAGCGTTGAGCAGATCCTATACAAATTAAGCTTAGTTTTGGCAACCTTTGAATTGGATCATAGCATCGCACAATGAATATGTACCAGATCAACGTGGGTGCCGGTCAAGCTACATCGTCTATTTATTTTTTACTCATTCCCAAATACAAAATACCAGTCATTGGTTTCTTGATGCACTACTCTGCTCTTACTAATTAACTACTAATTAACTTATTAATTAATCAATAATTAACTTCAGTCTAGCCTCAGGTAGGTGACCACATTGGGTGATTGTGTAGGAGCATTGGTTCTACACTGCTTTTCACAGCGCATTATGGGATACACTGCATAAACAAAATAGGCTGCAGTGATCCTCTCTGAACATCTGGACAATGGGGTACTTCCTGGTTAGTGCACTATAAAGGGCAGTGATCATCAACTGGCAGCGCAATTGTGAGGATCAAAGAGAAAATATCATGTGGTCCACACCATTAAAGCAACTGAAAACAGCAACAACTGGGACTCAACTGGGACTGGGACTGACTATCAGTAATCCCACCATTTCTGACTCTATTTAGGCTGCATTCCAAAATGAGGACAGACTCGCTGCACTGATATTTGAGGGTCCAGCCCCCAAGGTGACTGTCCAGTAAAGTTCTGGCCCCCTGACAAATATAATAAACAAAGAGGGGATAGGGAATGATTTCAGACAAAACTCTAGATAACAGAGTAGGAGACTCAGGCTCAATGCTGCAGACTGTGAGCATCCTCAACATATTCACATTCATTTTCTTTTGTTGCATCCCACAGTTAAATAAAGTTTGGATGAAGGAGCGCTGTTCTTTGGTGTAATGCCTGTAAAGTGTGTGAAAGCACAGCAATGATCCCTTCGGCTGTTTTTACAGCCCCTGTGACACAGTATTGTGTGCTGTCAGGGATATTTGTTTCTTGTTTGTTGTGGGTTTGTAATACTGTCTACATTTTCCATCGCATACAACACAAGCAATGATGCAGATTTATTTTGAAGCAATAAAAATAGATTTCCTTCTCCAAAAAAAAAAAAAAGAGATTATACATGTATTGAAAACATCTGATCTATTGTTACTTTAACTGAAAATAATAATTCTTATCTGATACATGGTTCGTTTTTGAGTTGGCCTTTTTTGTTTTTAGCCACTTTCATGTTATGATAAGCCATTCCGATACAGGGATAATCTCTTCTGTTTATATTAAAAAATCATGGTCTAGTATGGAGAGCTCCAGATAAAATCGCACCCAATCCATAAGACTGATAAAACTAGCATTCTAATCCTGAAAGCGCTTTTTTGGCAGATGCTCAACACTGTTCCTTTCACTCCTACTCTTCGCACGTGTCTGACACCACTGCGTGAGTGTGCAGTGTTTGAATTTACATGAATTTACATGCACACACTTCTGTCCTCTCTGATCATGATGACATACAGGGCTTGGAAAGCTCTGTTCCTGTAGGGCTGATGAATGGCAAACAATAATGAAAAGGCTGAGGTTATCTGCAATATACCATATATTGGTACATTATATTGGTATGTTCCTACTACCCTTTAATCTCCTACAGTGTGACGGTAACACAGCTGTCATCTACTTGTTACTACTATGTTTCATGTGCAAAAAAAGTGAAAAAAAAATTTAACTTTGAAACAGATACATTTGCATTTTCAAAAAGTTTTTTTTATTTAATTCTGAATTATTTGACTTTATAAAATATCATAAAATATACTGTAATGTAAAAAATGCAGTATATATATATATATATATATATGTATATATATATATATATATATATAGTGTTGTATATTTTGCCCTTAAAATGTTAAGCTCCTCCAATCCAACAAAATTAGCTTTGCCTTTATTTAATGTAGTCCAGATTTCATTTTAATATCTGTCTGTTACAGACAGCCTCCAAGTGCAACCAACCAAATTTAAAAACACAATTATACCTTCCCCAGCATGTGAAAATAAATAAATAAGATATGAGAATAAGAAAATACTTTGTGTGACTTCTGCAGTGTGTGTGTAGAATTTACACTCTAATGGAAAATGTGCCTGAAATTCCAGTCTCAGATTTCACTCCAATTCCTGAGAGTAACAATGGTTAAGTGTGATGTATATTTGCAGGCTTTCTTCTGGGATACACCATGTAATATGCCGAGAGACAGGTTTTAATTATGATCTCAACAGCATGCTGCATGGGCCTTGTGTTGGCTCTGATTAGTGCTTGGGGAATCAATGCTGTAATTGTTTGCACTATCTGTGTTTGTGTGTGTGTGTGTGTGTGTGTGTGTGTGTGTGTGATGATCGGAGTAGCTGATCATTTATAGGGCGGGGGCTTCTACTGTGATCAGAGCAGAAGTGATTTATTTGCTTGGGGTCACACTGCGTGTCCAATGAGCGTCAAGCACCCTGGGGTGAAACCATCATAGCCTTTCTCTTGCAGGAAATGATGCAAACGCCACTGAATTACTCAGGGTGCCAGACCAATAACATGGGGCCTATCCTTGTCACTGGATCAGATAAGGGCCGGCTTCGGGATGCATCGCAGCAATTACTGCCGGCTTGTGTTCCAAGACTCTGGAGTTGGGAAATGATCATCTGTGAAACACAGAGTATTATCATCTATCACACAATAACTCTACATGTCCAACCAGGAACATTAGGACTGTATGGAGGAAATATGGGGCATAAAAATAAGGGGAGAAAAGAGAGAAAATACGCAATGTGAGCATAAAAGCTGTGCCTATAAATGTTATCGCCTACAGAGTAATGCAATCATTGTGATGTACTTTTAGTTCACATGACGGATAATATTCGGGGAAAAGGGTGAGATATTTCGACTAGATTTCAATTTTGAGAGTGTCAAGCAGACTATTTGAGACTGTTTCAAGCATAATGTTTGCTATTATGTATTCAATGATATTATGTAAAATTGCAATATTGATCATGATAGTATTTGCATTTTATATACATTTGAAAGACAACCTGGAAGTGAAGAAAAACAAGTAATATTTATCATGTCCACCTCCCTTCTAAATATATATCTCCTCCACAGAGAAGCAGAGACAGAACAACAGACAGATGAGCCTTCTCCACAAAGAGATTGTGCACTGTTGTGATAACTAAGCCCGTTTTTTGAAGTGTGTTGCGCACCTGGCTGGTGCAGTGTCATTCAGCTAGCTTTCATGTCGCTTTTCATTGTTGTGACTCCGGCTCTGTGATTTACAACGAGCCTCTTTGGCATCTGTAAAGAATAGCTAATGCGCACGCCTCATAATGCTCCATCTAAACCACAAAAGAAAGTGTAAAGTATGGTTGAACACACACGGGCAGAACTGATTGACTGTAAACATGATCATATTTGTTGTAGTGGTGACTGCAGGCTCTATAGTACCAACCAGATTGTCAGAGCGCACTAATAGGCTTCAGTGCATGTATTTATGATAAAGAACACGGTTATGGCCTTGAATCAAAGTGCTCCAAAGTATTCCTGACTCTACAAAATTGTAGAACTGTTCATTGCATTAACATCTCATGTAAGTCTATTGCATACAGTACATAAAGTATTGCCTGTGAAACAGTATCCAGCATGGTACAAATGTACATATAAATGTAGATTCAGTACCATCTAAACTGTATATAGATATTTAGTTTCCCTTTATATATCAGCAGCCATTTTTGCTTCAATTAAAACATATTACACTTGTAAATGACTTGTAATAAGATAGGCTTTCAGTTTATTTTTTCTGCTGCACAGGAACGCACACTATGTGTCATTATTATTGTTCATATTTTATGATTTGATTATATGACAAACCGGATTCAGAGACCTTCAGTGACCTTTCTTTTGGGTTTAGACCTGTCTGCCTCTGAATGGCTTCAAAAACTTTGTACTCACCTTGAAAGCTCAGCTGTGGCATTTAGCTGCACTGGGGCTGAACTCTGATGGAGCACTGTAAGAACATTAAAACCATGCCTCCAAGCAGACAACCAGCAAATTTCAGCTGGCTTCATTTTTTTTTTAAACTCTAATGAACCTTTTCTTTCTCTCTTTCTTTATTGCCAGTCCTCTAATGTGGAATATACAGTGGGCTTTTTAGGTCAAGATAACAGGATGTTCTCGTACTAGGTACTCAGCAGGCTTGCAAATTAGCCAACAAGCGATAATTTAGAATGAAAAAAAGCAAGTTTGTGAGGACTCCAGACATATATGACATATAGTGCTTTTAAATGCAACAGATGATTACACAGGGACACAGAGAATTGTTCTCAAATGCAAATGGATTTAAATGACATTTCAGTAAATGGAAGTGGACTGGAAAGCCTGCTGTGACACCACCTTTTATTCCCATTTTCAGGTTTGACTGCATACCTTTTCAAAAACCCTTCTTTAAAGTGTCTTTCAACCCAAAACCTCTCTCCAACACTTAACATATCCTATCTCCCTCTCTATCTATTCAATCTGCAGAAAAGCCTCTCTACCTCTGATAGTAAAATATGGCACAAAAAAGAAAATAACGGAAGAAAAAGAAAACCGGTGTCAGCCATGTCCTTCCTGTCATACAAGCTGAAACATTGTTCATCTCTCTGCCCGGAAAATAAGCTATCAACATGGAGGTAGACACTTGTCTAAGGATCATGTTTATGTAAGACTCGGCTGCTTGCAATTTCATGAGGGCCCATCTTTCACCTTCACACATGCACTCAAGAAAATGCTTACATTTTTTTCGCGAGATTGAAAATTGGTCCTGCTCTCTGCAATCCTATTTCCCCTTTTTCTCGTGGTTCAAGTCCATACGGCTCAGTGGTGGCAGCCTGTGCACACATGAATTTACATATTTGGTGCCGCCGTATTGTTGGATCGTAGCACATGAATCTATCAGCATACTCGCCACTCTACTATTTCATTTACCTCAAACTGATGAGGCGGTGACACTCAGGAAGGAAGTGGGAACTGTCCACCCCTCTCAACTCGCTGGGGCACGCCCCTTAGCACAGGTTGATGCAAAAAGACCCTCACACGCTACACACCCACCCCATTTCCTGTTAACTGGCATTTATTACTATTCAGTCATCAGAAGGAGGCAGCGCGGGGGGGGTACACAGCCAGACAGGTTGCCAATCACTCAAAAACTTCATTACTCAGGGAAACCCAAGACATCCAGCGTGACAGCAATCAAACAATCACACATCAAACTGAGTTCCAAACCCCAAACCTTCTGTCATTTTCAATACAGCTCTGAGCTCTACATTACTGGTTACAGCATTGTTGGATGTGGGGAATAACTGGTGTCATCAGTTTCATGTGAAAATAAAACCAATGGTGGCAGCTTTCATTTAGCACTTGTGCCGACTGTGTGAAAACAGCCTGTTCTCATCAACAATGACGCTTAGTCAGACACATTAGATGGGTCAGACTGTAGGGTTGCCCTTTGACCTCAGGTTATGGCAGCAGGTTTTAATGTGCCTGCAAATGATCTCGTATTGATGGAATTTCACAATAAATGGGGACTGTGCATTACAGCTTTGGTCAATTCCAGTTAGGGGACTGTTTGATGTGTGGAGATTGAGTTTTGATGTGCCTCCCTTTGATGCTACAACATTAACTCTGTCTGTTTCTCCTAGCCTGTGTTCATGAACAGACAGATACAGCAGAAATGCAAAGACATTAGTTGTACTGAAGACACTGAACAAAAACTGATTGGTCAGTGGGGCCAGTTAGTAGGCCAATGACCAACGACATACTTGTGGGGCAGCTCCATTAAGGCTTTATTAAACTTCCTGGACTTTAACTCGGTTATTCTTAGTAATCTCTGTGATGCTGCTTTTAGATATTAGAATAAATAATTCATATATTTTATTAATTTTATATTGACTCCAAATGAAGTTCATGTTCTCTTTTCATTTTATTTGAGGATAAAATATTATTAATTTTACAGCTTCACATTTTCCTCCACCAGTTTTGTCCATAAACACGCAAAACTAGCATGGTGCCTCTGTAAACTGAACTAACCTGGTTCTAGACTTTTCCCTAACCCTAACCCTAGTGCTTAGCTTGTTTCTCTCTTGCTCAGTATTCCCCTCCTGCCTGCCAGTATTGTTCAGTTTGGTCAATTATATTGTTTGTAAAGGTTTTTTTTCAGATTCATATATGTTCATCACATTAATGTGTATATGCTTCTGTATCCACATTTAGTGCATTAGTGTTACCATATGCAGGGATTGATGAAAGATGGGCTTTCCAAAGAACCTCAGCTCCTGTATGGAGGGAGGGGTTGGGATGCTCTATGTTTGTTCTGCACTGGCCATTAACAGCACCAAAGAAAAAGCGTAAGCCGAACGCAATTTTCCCGCTGACCCAATTGCAAATAAAAGCAAGTCTCTGAGCCTGTAATGAGGAATCATTTCACCTTGGAACATTCTGAACAAAACATGCGACAAAAAAGAACATGTGAGGCTTTCACATGAAAAGCAGAGTTTGTGTGAGTCACTAAACAGCTGGATCACGTGAGAGAATCTCTTCTGCCACCACACTTTGATGTCGTGTTTTGTCAGTTTTTTCCCCTCCTCTGTTCCTCCCAGCCCATTTTGCCTGTGATAGACCGTTAGCTGTCTCTATCAAAGCGGCACAGCATGACAATGTTCCGTGTGTCCTCTGGGACGCGGAAAGCCTTATAGCTGATGTGAACTGCACAAACAGAGTGGGCAGTGCCGCTGAAAGGCTGTTTGAAATGTATGTCGGTGCGAGCTTCACGTCACGTAAAGTTAAACGTCCATGACAATGAACTGAGCACGCTTTGAAGTATTCTCTCCACATCCATTTAATAAATTCTCTCTGTGTGTTAAAAACTTTCAGGATATATATTTAGTTTTTTTAGAGCACAATATTCACCTTTCCCAACCCTTTCAATTTCGGAGCTTTCAGTTCACATAGTTATATTGTAAACAGAAGTGGTATTTTTTGCAGTAGGCTAATGGACATTTTATTTACTTATCTATTTCTTTTTAGATAGGGCTCAATTACCAGGAAAATCATGAGGCATCAACACACCCAAAGTGTATCTAAAATCTAATTAAGGAAAATTCAAAGCAATGCATTCCTCTACAAGAATCTTTTAGTCAGATTAAAGAACTTTAAAATGCCTCTGGTTTCCATTTTATTTTCTGTAGAGACTCATGACCGCAGCTGTGATTCACGGACATCAAAATTAAGAAAAGCATTCTCCGTTACAGCCAAGATAAGGCGTCTGATCACAGGCTCCTACAGATAATGGGATGTGTTTTAATACTGGCAGCTTCAGATGATAGTCTTCTCCATTTCCGACAAAAGCAGACCGAACCTTTGATCATGGAGATAATTTTAAAGCAATGAGAGACCCTTATCCTTAACCAGGGGATGGGTTATCATCCTGAAATATACTGTACGAAGATGGCACTAATTATATAGAATGTTTTGTTCTCTTGCATGCGATCTGATGTAGATTTCTTTAATTTAAAAATGTAGCTGAAGGGTGAAAATGCTACTGATCAATAGCTCTTCTTTAGATTTTTTTTTTCTATTTCAATTTTAACCTTAATCTTTTCAAGCTCTTTAGTTGTTGAATTGCATATGAGGTGATATCACTACCAAGGCTTTATACTTCTAAAAAAATAAGGCTAACAAAGTGACAACTGTTATTTGTTTTGGTAATTTATTGCCATTCTTCCAAATTTGGACGCCTGCCCGCTTCGGTGGATTAGGCAGCACTTCGACATGGACGCGGCTGCAGCAGGAAAGAGGCCATCTGAAACAGCGAAGACAGGCAGAGGCCAGGAGACAGAGATTAGAAACAGGACAGTCATGACAGATGCAGTTGGGTGGGTTAATCCTGTCTGTGAGTGACTGATCATGGCCATCCACCCAGCTGTGGCGCCATCAGGGGCCACGGGGCTCGCTGGAAGTCTGATGAGGCATCGCCACCGTCTGCTGCAGGAGCGATCTCTCACTCGACGCTTCCTGTCAGCGGGTGAGACAGCCGACCAGGTAGAGAGAGAAGTCGTGGGGTGGGCGTGTATATATATGTTTGTGTGTGTGTGTGAGTGTGTGTGTGTGTGTGTGTGTGTGTATGTGTTGGGGGGGGTCATTTTTGATGTGAATTAAATCTATATTTTATTCTTTCCTGGAGATAGTGGGGAGGAGGAGCTGTTTTATAGATGGATAATTACTTGTGGTGTGACTAATTGCAGGTAATAATGCCACACTAGACCAGTAAAATGTGACATATTAATTCAGAGAGAAACAAAAGCCAATGAAAAGTCTGTATTATTTTTTGTTCGATTGTTATTATGTTGGTCACAATGGTAAACATATCTTTATTGTCAGTGGTTAAAGGTGTGTCAGTCACATCTTCAATCATCTGCTTAGTTGAACAATCTTTGTGTAATTATAAATTCTGTTTCCACATGGTTGGATTTTATCTACTGCCAGTGTAATAAATCACTGTTCTTTTATAACAGTAAGATTCTATTGTAAATATTTACACGGTAAAGGCTGTGGCATTGAAATGGGGGCAATTTTAATGCTCAGAGCTAAAATTCAAAACATACTTTTTACACCCTTTTTTCAGGGAAAATAAATCACATTTTATTACTTTATGCATCAAAATACACAGGCTTCAAAACCCCTGTAGGACAAATGAAGAGCCAAAGGAAAGATCACTCAAGGAAGAATGATTCTGATGTGAGGAGAAATCTCCAGCAGTTAAAACTGGGAGGCGAGGGAATTGGATCTGGATCTCTGGGGGTGATGGGCAGCTGTTTTCTCTGTTCGCGACCTGCACTGCTGAGCGCTGATGGGATTTATGTCCAAATATAACAGATATCTGTTATGAACCAAGAGTTAGACCACCAGCCAGGGCCAACCTGAATAGACACAACTGGAAATTACAGCAACATTTGATTCCTTTGACAATCTGGATGTTTATACATTTCTGTTGGCGCAGTTATGAGGTCGAATAACATCACTGTGCACTAATATTGCTAAAAAAAACACCACCAACAACAAAACAACAATCCAATTTCAGAACCAGAATGATCCCAGTAGAATAAAACTGTCAAAATTAAATCTACAAATCCCCCAAAGTGATTTACTACACAAACAGGAAGAACAAAATATGATTAAAGTCGCTCTGCAAGCTTGAAGTTCAGCAGATGGCTGTTATGTGAATCCATTAATGTAAAGCAACATTTACATTACAATCTACAAAAGTGCTACTTTTTTTTTTGTTTTCATTCTGATCTCAATAACTGGAGATTTTTTTTATTTTTTTTTTATCGATTTGTAAAAAGGTATGAGAGCTTACAGCGTAAGCTCTCTACGGTTGCCTCGTTCGCTCTCCTGTCCGATCATTTATTCATCTCTTCTGAAGCCTCAAGAAAGCCTCACTTCTGTCCGTACCAGAACATCTTTCTGCTAGGCTTCCCTAACATATCCTGAAAATGTACATATAAATGCCATCAGTGCCCACACGCAGCCAGATTGCAACTGTCAAGTGAACACGCCCGGCCCAGACATTCTCGCTTACTGGATCCGCAACCGACACGAAAAGTGAAACCGTTCGGAGACATTGCGACCCATAAGAGACACTGCCTCATGAAATCTTAAAGAGGGGATGTGTTATGGTTTTGGCGAAGGCAGTGTTTCACTCAGCTTAGCAGCTCACTGAAGAGTCTTGTATTTTTAAAAATATCTATTGTATTCACAGGCGAATCCTTTTTCACTCTTGTGTATAGGCACACCATTTATGACTGCAAAACTTGGAATTACTTTACATTTCAGGGAAGGTTAATCCTTTCAAATAAGAGAACAAAAGCATAGACTGAACATGAATGTAATATATTGAATTATACATGATTATAGTCACTTCTACTGTTTTACTTCAATGGGTCACAGGTCACAGATTACTATAACATAACCCACCCTTATCCAATATGCTACATGTCTGCATAAACATATAATTAGTTTTCTGCTGTCTCACTGAGAGCCACTGTGTTTTCCCCCTTGTGTCTTCCTTTCCGGGTCAATGAAACAGCCCCCACCTTCACCCCACATAAACATCTCTCTGGCTCATTAATTACAAGCGGCGGCACCTTCCTCCACAGGATCAATCAGCGTGTCTAATACAGTCATTGACCCTGGACCCTCTTCAATTGTGCCCTCCTTTGTGCTCCCACAAAGCCTCTCCAACAGGAGCGATGTCAGTCTCTCAGAACCGCTGCGCCTTCTTTCCACTGGGAGATGAGATCATACTGGTATAAACCAATCTGCCGCAATAAAGAGGATGAATTGCAAATGGCTGGCCCTGTTGTCTCCAGTAATACAAAAAGACAGCTACATTATTATTCCAGATCCTATTTATGTACCTGTTGATTTGAACTCTAACATCTCTTAGTGTAATGCCGTGCACGTGACTCACCTGGCCACTGAGCAAGATGCACGTTTGTGTAAACTGCACATTTTTGGTACTTTATGAATTAAAAAAAAGACATTTGCAGATTCAAAATTTAAGCTTTGACAGCAGTCAAGGTCTGGTTAGCTTAAGGTTTGTCTTCATGAATAGAATAAAGTCTGGGGTTGGGACTGAATGGAACTTCTGTCCAATGTCAGAGTCTGAAATTTTGTTCCTCCATCCTTCATTTTCTCCCTCCTGCAATCTTGCTCTTAACAAAAATACAAAACTTTGTCCTTCACTCCGGCTGGAGAAAATGTATATATTCCACCAGGTGCTGTTGGCAGTTATTACCTAAAATGATTTTAACATTTTAAAAGGAAAGTTAAAATGACAGAAGTGCAAACTTGAAAAGAAGCTGAACCAAAAAAATGGATGTTTCTTTTGCTGGTCTCATGTCGGCAGGCATGGATATCACATCTATGGTCAGATGGCTAGCCAGAGCGTCGGGTAAATTATTGTCTCGGTTGGAGTCGGCTGGAGAGGTAAACAGCTATTTGTCATTTGTTCCTTTTTTTTTTTTTTTTTACATATTGCATAAGCCTTTTATGCCCAAGCGCTAAACCAGAAACTAAATCTTAACTCTTTATGCTCCAGGGTGGGATCAAACCATTAAAAAGCTGCTTTTTTCTCAGCTTTAAAACAGTTTTAATAAACTGATGTAACCATGTACTTTTGATTTTCTTTTATTTTATGTTGGACTGACTGGAGAATGAATAAAGACCTGACCACCAGCAGAGAGACTTTCTCTAAACCGGGAAGTGGCCTGGAAAGGTCCTGGCTCTTGGATCACACCCCCTGCTGGGTGAAAACTTCTTTGATTTATTTCTTTTGGAGGGATATCTGTATTGTCTGACAGCTTATGATGGAAATTTACTTTGTCAGACATTTTTACCCACTGACAGCACAGCTCTTAGAAGCAGATTTATCTCTGTTTGGGAAAGATTCTTTCTTATTTTAAAATATTAGTGTGTAGAGGTATAGTCGTCTCTCTAGAGAAGAAGCTACATTTACCTTTCATATTACCTTGGTGTGATCCGTAAGAGTAATGAGAGTCATTTCAGCGCAGCATTAAATGAAGAAGCATACATTTTAATAAGGGATCCTGTCACATGCATGGTTTGAGAAGAATCCCTGTAAAAGCATTTGTGTCAAGGGAAAATATGACTGAGACAGATGTCAAGCTACTGTTGCTGAAACAGGAGAAGCATTCCCTTTTACTAATTTTAGAATATCAGCAGCCTGAAAACAAAGGCAGCTGAATAATTATTGTTGACAAGTCGATCACTTACAATAACAAATTCCCATTTTTGTCAGCTACTTTTGAAAATTACTTTATTCTTTTACAGGAACAAACCATTTTTAATGTAAACATTGACATCTGCATTCATCAAATCTAGTCTATATAATATGACATCCTTTGAATAAGTCTGTAAATGTGCCAAGGAAAGATGAAGGTATGATTAATGACCATGTTGAGGACACAATGTGCTCATTTAATAAAAATGCAGATGCAACCTGGGGTGAATTCACAACCTGAGCTTTTTATCCTGATATCAAAGCATTTTGTTGTTACCAAAAGTATCTCATGGTGTTTACAACCGAGTAAACCAAAAAAATCTGAATAATAATGTCTATATTTCTTTCTCTGTTAGAGTGCCAAAGCTTTTGTTTTCCCCCAAATGATGCAGAAAGTGTATTTTTCTAGAAAACAATTTTGTTGTGCAGGAAGTAAGAATGTGTTAATTCTACACAGCCCGCAGGAGAAATGCCATCCTAGGCCAACCTGTGCCGTTCTTTACTCAACTGAACATTGCTGAATGCATTTGTGTCCAGGAGGAAGAAAAAGATGAGAATGGAAGTAGAGTTGCAGAGAAATTAGAGAGGGCCTGAACTTTTGAATGTAGGTCACCCCCCTTCACAATCTTTGAATTTTGGTAACACGGAAGATAATGCTTGCTCATTCCAGGAGGGGAGACCTCCGCAGCTTGTAAGGTGATCCTTCTGTGATGCCTCGCAGGAGACAGACGACTACCCAGCAACCCACAAAAGGAGATCAGCACTTGAAATTGCATTGTGTTGCTGACACCACAGATAACCTGCTCTCTCCCGCTCCCTCTCCAGAACATCTATTTTTAAGCATTTAATGCGTCTCTTTTCTCCAAGCATATTTACGGTACACACCCTGGTGATTTAGAGAGGAACAAAAAAAAAAAAAAAAACAGGTTCAACTCAGTCATAGGACACAGATAAGTGAGTGGTTCCAAAGCAGATATGCAGGCATTTGTGAGCAGGCTGTTCCACAGCTTTTGGCAGGAACTGAAAGTACAATAGTGGCCATTTGTTAAAGCATCTGTGTTGTAATTGTGCTGCAACAGAGAGCTATTCAGGTTCCCACAGTGTGTGTGCGAGTGTGTGGTGTTAGCAAATCATGATGGCCCCAGTGTTTATCACATTAACATCATTACAGCCGTTGATTAGCTCTAAATATAGAGCAGGTGTTATCAGGCACTCATGTCTCATGCTGACCACAGAAAAGGAATTCATTTGTGACCTAATGGCACAGTGTCCATTATCTATTATCTTTTAACAGGTATTCATTTTTTTTTTTGCATATTTACTGGGAAATATTGTGATTTTACATACATTTAAATTGTTTTAATTCAAATGAAAACACCTTTCGTCCCACAACACAAAACTATGAGGTGTACATGCTTTGTTTAAAATAGACACTTAGAAATCTTAAATGGAGCTAAAATGTTTGGCAAAATAACACTGCTGTTGATGTTATGTACACCACCTAAAGTGCTCCCATAATGATGAACTGGGTGCCCCTTAAGGGACAATTAGGAGCAATGAGAGTTATGCTGACACGGCTGATCTAAAGAGTAATTAACACCTCTGCCCTTTCTGTTATCCCTGAGGAGAAACCTTCTCCTTTGTCTGCAAGGCTGCTACAACTTTTGCACCTCTCCAATAAACACATGCTCAGGTGGTGTGGGGAATTTTCGCATTGGCCGAGCAACAGCATGAGGCGGGTTTTGATTCCACTTTGATAACATTTACTTTTAAAGAGGTTCTATCGAGTTTAATTCAATCATTTTTAACTCGTCGGATGTTTTTACCTGCTGCTTGTGATGTTAAAAGTGTCATAATTCACCTACACGGAGAGCTGTGGCCAGTGTGTTTTTTTTCCAATCGATAGTGTGAATGCCTGAGAGGGGTCCAAGTTCAGACTCCACCTCTGTCTGGAGGCTCTCAAAGCCACTCAATGCCGACTCCATCTCCCCCCGGTGCTGTTAGTCACCTCTCGCCATGACGTAGGATGTCCGAGTGAAATGGAACAGGGCTTCCAAGACTATGGCTGCTTGATGCCCTGAAAAGCTATTCAGACAGCCCCATTAATAACAAACACAGTTTGCCTTCAGCAAAGTTGCTTATTAATCAGTCAAAACACTCTGCATTTAGAATAACAAATGCAACTAAGTAAATGTGTGCCCTTTCATCTTTCATTGGGTTTTTGGTAGAATGTAGTCGCTCTGTTTGCTTGTAAGCATTGCGTGCTTTTTATTTCCTCTGAACAAAAGTGGAAAAAAATCATTAAAGATTAACATGGCTTCAATATTTATGTTCTGACAATAATGGGATGTGGAAACAACTTTTAAAAAATAATCAATCAGGGTTATGTAGTGGACTATTGAAAGGAGGAAATCAACTTTGGCTGTGGAGGGCAGCCAGAAGAACAGACCTGAATATCACATCAGAAAAGAACATTCCCACAGGTACCCTGAGAGTTCTTGTCCATTTAACAAATTATGTTTCCATTATTTTCTTTTCATATCACTTATTAGAATAGTTGTGAAATTAATGAGGGATGAAGCTCCAATACAGATTTCCTGTGAAGCACCGCTTCTTTTCTCTGCTAATCACAATCCTCTTATAAGGAAGACGGAGAAAGATACAAGGAGAGGCTGTGCGATGGGGAAAGGCGTGTCAAGGGAAAAGTTGGGGGATGAGTTAAGAGGACCCTTGGCAGGAGCTTTAAGAGTTATAGATAAAAGTGAGGCGGTAATGTGACTAGGCTGAGCAAGGTGAGGAGCACAGAGATCAGCCTAGAGGAGAGATAATTACACAGAAGCTCAGGGATTACCGTGATTCCAGATGGAGTGGAAAAGCCATGCAAAGCATATTATTGTGATGAGGAGACGAAGTATGTGTGTGTAAGTATCGTCTGTTCCTGTGTGGTGGATTGAGCAACATGTTTATCCCCAAAGGAGTTCAAGGTGTTCAGCTCTAAATAACAAGTATGAGGACATGAAAAGGTGTCAGTTTACATGAAGACCCAAACTGCAAATGTTAAGCATTGGAACTACTTGGTTTGTCAGCACTGGTGCTTCTGGTTATCCTTTTTGATTGCTTTCAAGTGTGCAGACTCATCGCAGGTCATGATTTCATCCAATGTGGAATACACAGGGGCATATGAGTAATATGTAGTAAAATATTAATATATGATTGAGGCCAGGACTGAATCACATATGATTTTCTCACATGAGAAGCTTAAAATCCAGGAACTGCAGTGTTATGATACTATAAATCACGTTGTTCCTCAGAGGATTTTGAATGTTTGGGAGACTTACATCATAGAGCCTTGGCAGGATGTAATTTCACAGAATACAATATCACCTGTTTAGCCATAGTATAATAGTATTATCATCTAATTAGGCATGGGTGGGCAGGGTAGCTTTAGCCCTTATCTTGGTGTGATGTAATGTGCTTTATTTACACAATAATTCAATAATTATATCAGAACTAATTATGAGTTAAACAGTGATTTTGTATATTGGTTTTCTTATTATTCTTTCAGCTTCTCTCAAGGCTTGCCACAGCAAGTCATCCTCCTCCATTCTCCAATCCTCTCTATGCATCCACTTCTCTTTCACCAGCCAACTTCATATCCCTTTGATGCACCCTTTCTTGCTCCTATCCATTCTTGTTAGTTCCAAAGACTTTTCCTAAATTCTCACTGACACTATTCTATCACACAATCTCACCTGAGACTTTCCTCCACCCATTCCAACCTGCTTGTGCACGCCTCATCACTTCTTTTCCACAATCTCCATTGCTCTGGACTGTTAACACTACCTCACCTTCCTTATCTCTTCTCCCTGTAACTTCACTGTTCCACCTGAATCCCTCTCATTCACACATACATTCTGTCTTACTTCAGCTAAACTTTGTGCCTCTTCTCTCCAGGGCATACCTCCAGCTCTCTAGGTTCTTCTACAGCTTTACTTGCACCCTGCCCTTGCCACACATCACAATATAATCTGCAAACAACATAGTCCAAGTAGTATCCTGTCAAATCTCATTTGGTTGCTTGTCCGTCACCATAGGAAACAAGAAATGGCTCAGGGCCGATCCCTGATTCAGGTCCTACCACCTCTCTTCTTGGACTCCTTTGTCACCCCTACAGCACAGCTCACCACCGTCCTACCACTGCCAATCTTGACTTCCTCACACAGTCAGATAAAATCATGCAAAAATGTTATTAATCAACATTTTCATACATAATTTACACATGTGCTCTGAAGTCCAGTCCTACTAGACAGAAGCATTTAGACATATTTGACCTGGATGATGGAGAACAGGGGCAGCACTGTGGAAAATCATTATACATATTTCTGGCTGATTCATTCTATTCATGGAAAAAAAAGCATGCTTTTCGCTAGATACTGACATTTCTAGGCTCTTTTCACAAAAGGAAAGAGGCAGGATGCACACAGTCACCACCACAGTCAGAAAATATGAATGTGGTTCAATATTTCAATGAATAAATAGTGGCATTGTGTTCTTCCACAGGTTCTGTCAAATCCATCCATGCATTATCTACCGCTTAGTCTTCCAGAGAGGGTTGCAGGGGGACTGGAGCCTATCGCAGCTGTCATTGGGGGAGGCCGGTGGACACTGGACTGGATGCCAGTCAGTCGCAGGGCTAATACATATAGACAGACAACCACTCACACTCACAGCTATGGGCAATTTACAATGGCCAATTAACCTTTTCCCCAGTTGCGCATGTCTTTGGACTGTGGGAGGAAGCCAGAGTAACTGGAGAGAACCTATGCAGACAGGCATGGGAAGAACATGCAAACTCCACACATAGACCCCAGCTGCTGTCCCAGCCATCCCACTGTCTCTGTCGAAGTGAGGAAAAAACAAAAACTGATTCCACAGTCATAAAACCCTTGAAAAACATACAAAAAAGACACATAATTTGAGCCATCTTTATTGCAGCAGGATTCTGGTCTTTCAGCTTTACTGTCATTCCACTATTTTTGTTTCCTCCCAAACTCAATGCAGAACAAACTGCTGAGGTTTGATTTGTAGGATATCATTGGATCAATCAAGTCATAGTTTGATGCTTACGAGGGGACACCTCAGGGGTGTCCCGGAGATGATGAAGATGCTGTTTGGGAGATAGAATGCTGTGAAGTTTTTCATGACTTCAACTTTTCCTCTGGTAACTCATCACTGTACACAGGAGGGAGGTTAAAATGATGGATGGTAAGACCCATTTCAAACTGAAATGGCCAAATTGTCACAACCACATAAAATAGCAAGAACTCGCAACAACACAGTCAGCGAAATAAAATAAAAATTTCGGCCTCTCATTTAGTGACCACTGGGATAAAATCCAGCTGCACCATTACCCTGAATTAGGAATAAGGGACAGTTAACAGAAGAATAATATACCACAGGAAAATTATCAGTGCTCATATCATCTTTCTTTTCTTTTTTTTCTTTTGGACAGTTATTCTCCATTTTCTTTTAATGCAATTCTTCTTTTCGTACATTTTGAGTGTTGATGTAACACCCTCTGTAAAGAGTCTTTTACAATAAACAACACAGAAGTGGAGTAATCCTTTACATATGGATTTTTAGCAGTCTGAATTTAGACTCCAAACTCACCAGGGTGATGGTGATGGTGATAATGACGGTGGTGCTCATGATGATGACTACTCACATAGGGTTAATTTTTATTTTGTTTGCATATATATATGTATATTTCTGCTAAATTAATTGGAAGGGACTATGTCAATGAAAATGAAGTAACACCTCAGCATAGCCACAGCATCACTGAAATTAGTACCAATTAACAGTCTCCACATGTCATTTGGTGTTGAAGGAACTACATTTTTCCACCATAAGGCACATCTGTTTTCATTTAGGAAAAAAAATGCTACTAAATAAAATTATTATATTAATAGATTTAACAGCATGAAGCAGTTTCAAACATCATTTACCAAGTAGATGCTGTGTCCTCAAATAATTAACTGAAATTATACATAGCAAAACTTTTAAAAATATTTCTCTGACCCAAAAATGTCACCAAAGTCTTTAGAACTCCATCCTAAGTGGGATTTGTGAGACGAATAAATATCCTTTCATTTCTCATCTTCTGTCTTGCAAAGGCAAAGAAGCTACCCTCCATTTGCTAAGGTCTTTGGCAATAAAGACAGAAATTTGATATCTTAAGATAACAGAAATGATATTACCCACAAGCCATAACTGAGTCCTGTCAGAGAGGAGATGGAGTGAGTGATTGCCCCCAGTTATGCAAGAGCTGATCTATCCCATTAGGCTTTGGTGAAGGCGCGAGCCCAGAACGCGTGCCGCTTAGGCTCACTAGCGGTTATTGCCTGACATGAAAATTCTTTTTCAAGCATAAAGTGTCAGAGAGTAGGATTGATGCTTCTGCTCATTATTGCTTCTGCATTTTGGGACGAGAAAGGTAATATCGGCATGGGGAAAAAAAAAAAAAACATAAATCACGGAGCCATGTGATTAATTTTTTCTACACACATTCTGACAGCTTAGAGGATTCCAGTGTCGAAACAGAGAGAACAAGAATAAATATGCTATTAAATTATGCTAAAAGCATAAACACTGCTGTTACTGGGAGGTATACCACTGGTGACACAAAACACACGCATTCTGACATGTTGACCTGATCTCCAGGCTGTTCTCAGTCTGTGCTTTACAATGTCAGAATGGACAGAAAGATCCCATATTCACACTTTTGACTAAAACTTCCTATGGCTGTGAGCTTGCCTGGGAAAAAAAAGTGGTGAAGGTCTTTTCAGTGACAGGAAACAACAGTTTTATTTATGGGCTGCTGCTCATGTTTTCTTTCTGTATTTCCCTGTCATTGCAGATCACTAGATGGAGTGATGGCAGACATCTGTTGCAGACATTTCAACTCTCACCCAATCATACCAAAACAATTTGGATGGGGAGATTAGTTTCCAGGTAAGAGAATAAGCATTTGACCTTTCTGCTCAGCTGCTACTGCCAGGTTTTAGAGCATTTATTGGAACCCTTTCTGCACGTTCACATTTAAAGTCTATCTGCTGCATCTCTGTCTCTCTCTCGCTCTCCCTCGCTCTCTCTCCCTCTGTGTCTTCCCCGCAGCAGATTAGAAAGCAGGAAATGTAGTGTGTGATGCCAGCTTATTGATAGTATCGCCGGCAAACAATGTGGCTGGAACAACCAGCTGCTAGTCAGAGCTAACCAGCCATGAGCAGTAGCTATCAGACGGTCTGTGCCCCTGCTGGAAGTGCACAAACTTGCTGGAGTGTTGACAGTCAGAGGCACATTCACAGCTGTATCCTCTAAAAACTCACTCACTGTCCACACAATCCCCTCAATCTGAAGCATCACAACTGGTTTAAAGAGCGGAATGGAGGGACCCTCAATGTGTGTCAATCAAACACTTCCACACTGATTAATAGGGATGAAATAGTTTTAAGAATTCTTAGAAAAGATAGGTTTATTTCCAATATTATGTGGCCGCCCACAACACTAAAATCACTTGGCCTGCTCATGAGTGCCAAGCTTTGCAGAGATAATGGGTTTAATGGTCTATAAACACACATCAAGCCCTTTACCACCACGCTCATCTTAAAGTCAACCACTTCAGCTGAGTTTACAGTAGTGCAAATCTCATAGAGGTTGCATGATATCAAGCACTTCAGCATGCTTCTTTTACAAGCCATTTGCACCCGACTTCCATCCTGGTGTCTCCTTTTATGTGGTCAGTTCATCTCTTCTGCCTTAACCTTTTCCATGTAGGTGCATAAAAGGAGAGCATGGCGTGCTGTCTTGTTTTAGGCTTTTAAGGGCTGCTGGAAAAGCAAGAAACCTCCATAACCTCTTCTGACTTAATGCAAATGGGATTTTAAGTGTCTTTGAATATCACCATCCCCAAATGAAATTTATTTATAACAGCATTTAAAGACAGAACAGATGCGGTGAAGCATTTTGGGGGAAATGAAACATAAAACAAAGGAGCTATTAAGATACAACACAACAGACTGCAATGTATAGACATTAAAGTGCAGAGAGGCTCGGAAAGATGAGGAAATTCAAATATGAAATATGAACAGATGTTTTCAGCTATTCATTTTTTTTTGTGTTCGGTACCTTTTTCACAATAAAACAAGTGAGAAAGAGAAAAGACAATCTGCCCACCCACTTGTGTTTTTAAATCACAACACAGTCAACTGTCTCACGTAAGATGCCGTTGGAGTTTACAACCAGTCAAAAGCAACACAAGACAGATGGGAGGCTGCAGCAGGCCCCAGGGGAAAGGCAGCTTATAGCTCAGTTTCACTTCAATAATGGGGCACGTGCGCTTGATTTCGTTGCCATTGTTCACTCACAAAAGGTGCGTCAGCTGACCAGAAAACGACATGGCATCCTGGCCCTGAGCTATTGATTGAGCGACAGGGCCTCGTGGTGTTTTAACGGATGCTCCCTTGATAATCCTGACAGGGGCCCCACTGACCCTGGCATCTGACAGCTGCGTCTTTCAAACAGGAAAAATGAACCAAGGCTTGAATTTCCACCAATCACATCAAGATGTAATGTGGCCTTTTGAGTTTTTAACCACCAAATCTTACTATATTAGTATAACAATATTTTTTACGATGACATACAAATTACCTTATTTATTATTAAACATTCTGCCATTGTGACAAAGCTATTTAAAGCTATTTAAAGGTTTCAAATACTGCAAATAATAACATTCATAATAATAACTTGTTAAGAAAATGAATATCTGCTTGTGCAGGAGATCAATAGACTGTCAAATATCCTCAAAGATCCTAAAGAGATGAAAACTGTTGTTACAGTGCTAAATGTGAAATTCTACTGACACAAAAAGAAAGAGAAAAATGTGGGCGGTTTCAGACAGAAACTGGGATTAAAGCAACTAAATGAGACTTTGGGACTGGGAAAGCAGATAAAGGAAATGTCTTTGAATGGGAAGCTCTAGAAAGGAGGAGTCAAGCAGCTTTCTTTCTATTGATGACCATCTGTAAGCATGCCACACACATGCAGGCACGAGCGCACATGCACACACACACACACAAACCCCATCTTTAGGGCACGAGCCTCAAGGTATTCAAAGTCTTATTGGGGGGAAGGGCAATTTCTACCGTTGGAAGCAGTTATTTTGTCACCTGCCATTGGCAGGGGGGAGGAGTGTTTGTATGTGTGTGTGTGTGTGTGTGGGGGGTATCTGTGTAGAGGTCAATTAAGGGAATGGAATTTGCTTCTGTTGAAGGGAAAGTTACTGAATAAGGAGATCCCACCCATTGCACCCTTTGTCAGCTGATTTCACTTTAAATAATGCTTAGTGCTGATTGGTCAGGAATGACTTATATTAAGAATGTTACAATGAAATTTAATTTGTGCTCTTTGAAAGGTCTATAAGGGCAGATAGAGAAAGTATGGATGCATGTAAATTTTGACTTATATTTTAAATTATATTTATTTAAAGTTGTTGAATATACTATACTAATCCCGCTCTCCCCTTAAGTGTTGTACAAATGCCATGCCATAGCGGCCATCATGCTGTTTCTGATTGGTTGTTTTGTGGGTTTTTTTTTTTTTGTTTTTTTTTTTGGGGGGCACAGTGATTTCTTTAAACTCAAATGTGAGGCATAAGATGCCAGAGAGGGCTGATTTTTATTTCATAAATCATTTTGCTCATGTACTAACATCAGGTCATAGTGACAGTTTTAATAAATATGACAAAGTGTTTTTTTTTCTTTTTTTTTATTGCAACTCTACCTTTAATCTAAAAACTGTCCTATATTGATTTGTGAAAACAGGTTACAGCAGACACTCAAGGCAATAAAGGTGACAGCAATTCCAAAATCCAGGACAAATCAACAAGTCAGTGGTCTCAACATGTCTATTCAAGGGTTCCGATGAGCAGCTCAAAGCTATAGGACCTCCTGTGGCTGTAAATTCTCACTTCTTTATATAAAAAGGCCAGTGCCCGAATGCCATTACTGTAGAGAGACACTTTGGTCGCATCATAC
Organism: Lagocephalus sceleratus; assembly: GCA_911728415.1. Lineage (NCBI taxonomy): Eukaryota > Metazoa > Chordata > Actinopteri > Tetraodontiformes > Tetraodontidae > Lagocephalus > Lagocephalus sceleratus. The sequence goes on along the minus strand of CAJVRN010000017.1, from coordinate 6,680,184 downwards.
AGCAGTCATTTAATCCAGGAGGACTTGTAGTTGTGCCGATGAGTTCAGATGCACAAACTCCATCGGATCCGTGTGGAAAGCAAGTGAACAGAGTCTGGATTTGTTTCCTGAACGTTCTCTCCTGTGTGATGACTAGGACTCTATAAATATAGCAATTGCTTACTGGGTCATTCACACTACCAGCCTTAGTCAGTTGGTATGGTGATGCTGAACATTTTTTACTGTTGTTCTGAAACTGTGGGACCAGTGCAAAAACTAATGAAGATTCTCTTGCTGAGCAAGGCATTACAATGTGCAGTATCTCACCTCAGGTTTTGTCTACAAACCCACAAATACCTCAAGGACACGCTGCCAATTAAATAGTGAATAACTGAATCACCAGTATGATATTTATAGGGAGTGTGGTGAATAGTAGAAAAGACCATGGCTTACTTTTTCTGCCACATGAATAAAAAAGAGAGAATAATTTAAGAGTGATAACTTCTTTAATTCTTCATTTAAACTACTTGTTTTGAATAAAATAGGTAAGTTACTATGCATTCACTTAAGTGCACTACATCCTGGACTTTCTTACCCTCAGGTTACATAACTCTTATTACAATATTTGATCTTTTTCCCTGAAAAAAATGCTATAATTTTTTTAACATAAAATATTGGTTACTTAATATTAGTATTAGGTTATTTAAATAATATATTATTTAAGTAACCTAATACTCTGTAATTTGAACCATTCCTACACTCCCTACACTCACCACTTGATTGGACAAGCAGTATTAAGTAGCAATCATAATCCTGCTGTCAGAGATAAGAAACAACTGTGGGTCATTGAGGACAGATTTGTTTTTTTTTTTCATTTTCCAAAATTCAAATGGTAAAGCATGAGCCACCGCATAGATTTCAATGTCATTAGCTGCCCTCAATAATCAGCCTCATTTGCTAAGAAAACAAACTGTGGCCAGATGGTGAGGCTGATGACTGTTCATCGATCTGCGGTCCCTTTTGCATACTAGCTTAATTTTCAGAATGGAGGGGGATGGTCTACTAAAGGGCGAGGAGGGAAACTCTGGGGCAGATGTGACCTTCCTCGTTATTGCTCTACTCAAAATGTGAGAGGAATAAGAGCTAAGAGATGATCTTTGATGTCTACGTTCAAAGTTTGAAATATATCATCACCGATACAACATTCTTGCAATGACCTTTGAGTCAGGGAACGCTGTTATAAAAAGTGTGCAAATACCGAGCCTTACATTTGTTACATTTGTAAGAGCCTTACATTTTTTTACATTTTTTTTTTGATAAGTGTCTTCTGATGACTGGTGTTTAATAAGTTCCTCTTTTTCAAGAACTAAAGAACAATCTTTCATCATCATCTGACTGATGAACAGTGGTAACTTTTGACCCACAGTCAACTTTTATCCTGCTCACTTCATGATTGTGATCCAAGTATTTGTTTTTTTTTTTTTTTAATTCAAACTTTAATAGAGTTTTAAAAGGAAATATTTTAGCAAGCTTTTTTCATGGAAAAAGCAGATACAGTACCCTGATGCTAATAGCACATCTTAATATTCAAATCTTTCTTTCAAGTTTCAGTAGATACTGAAGATTTCAGAATTAATAGTCAGCAGCAATTTAATCTGGATTTGACCCAAATGACCCTCCTACTTAGGTTGAGATATTAGTCTCCTGTTCCTGGGAGATAGAACAGGCAGCTTATTAAAAACAACCCTTCATTACCATAAGACATAGCAAGACACTTGACTTTCTAATCTTTGGAAGGCTTGAGATGACTATCTACACCAAAGCAAAAGTTGTTACAGATGGTGTTTTCCAAAGAGGAGAGAGAGATTGTTTATGGCATTCTGGCTGAATGTGTTCTGTCTGTTTGAAATCTGGTTTAGTTGTGGGGATTGCTGTTTATTTTCACAGTGTAGAAAATTGTTGGCTACAAGTTGAGGAGGCAAAGCAGAGGGAGGACACAACCAGATGGGGTCAGCATCAGGGTTGTGCAAATTTAACTAATAACATAAAACAAGGGAACAGACATGTTTTGGAAATAGAAGCAAATATTATCCTGCCCTATGAGCTAATGGCGGCGGCATGAAACAGAGTGTGATTATGATCCAAGGTAAATGAAGACAAACTGACCAGAGGCACGGGAGGCATTAGAGCAGAGCCAGGAAGGGCAAGAGAGCCAGTCGGGTCACTGAACTGCATGTAGGAGACTGAGAGCTGCTGAGCTTTAGCATGTGTGGCAAATCTTTAATGAACAGCTAAATGACTTTCAACATATCCAAATTATTGTTCTGATGTCAAATTACGCCAGCCTCTCGATTCCTACATTTTTTGTTTAGGTTTGTTTCACACATTGTTTCGTCCAATAAAGAATCAGCCAAATTTTATTGGGATCTTGATTTATCAGACAATAAAAAATGTGAATTTCATTTCTTTTAAAAGGTGACACATTCAGTGACAGGTGAGGTCATCATCATGGTTCCCTAATTTCCAAGCTGGTATATGATACTACCAAATTAAGCTATGTATGTATGTGTGAGTGTGTGTGTGTGTGTGTGTGTGTGTGTGTGTGTGTGTGTATGTATGTATGTATGTGTGTGTGTGTATATATGTATGTGTGTATGTATATGTGTATGTATGTATGAACAAAAAAAATATATAGATAACACAGGTGTGACCTTGAAACAACACTGTTTTCTCTGAGCTGTTGATGAGAGGTGGCTCATGAATGAATTGCTTGATTTTCAAAGGTACAAATCAAATGAAAAAAAACATTGTATTCTATATCTTAAACTTTATAGACCGTTCATTTCTACAATGTGGTTTGAAATGGCTCCTTTAGACCTTAGGCCTAATGAACAATGTAAAAAGGTACTAAAGTCAAATATTCAAGGATGAATAAGAATAAAGGAGCCAGCTGTGGTTGCTTTTGTAAATTGGATTGAATTATTTGCATCAGTCAGTCTTTTGTATGTGGGCTCAGAGGAGTAAGGCAGACCTCAACACAAAACACCAAACTGTCTCCTCTGACAGTGCTGCTTATGATCACTTCATTTATTTTCTGGTGTACTTTCTTTATATCCTCACTATATGTTAAAAAAGCATTTTTATATGCTACATTCATGCAATGTTTTCTTTTTTCACATTTTGTGAATATAAAACAAATCAAAGATTTATATTGTATAGTTTAGAAGTGCCTTTCAACCATATGTTTTTGAGGGGGCAAGTGTGCACAGATTTTATGTTTTCAAAAAGCTATGGAGCACTGACACAAAATATAACACATATTAATGGAGTTTTAATGTGTAATAATGCTCCGCTAGGTGTTCTGGCTGCAATTAGCATTAAAAGTTAATTATTACTAAACAATGAGAGGAGACAGAGGTCCTTTACCCTGCCTAATTATGAAAACATAAAAAAGTAATTTTACACTAGAAAACAAAGGGGTTCTCTTTCAGGATTTTTGCCTTTGGTTCTTTTTCCATACCTCACTCTGCATATATTAACATCCAGAAAGGTTGTGAACTGATTTCTTTAGGGTGTTTTATGGATTGTTGCTGAAGCAGAAAGGCTTCATCACATAACAGACGGTTTTTCCTGGTCTTCTTCTCCTTCTCCTGGCAGTAATGGCTGGAGTGTTCCCATTACCTGCTCTGAGATGGGATTCCTGCAGTGCAGGCTGGGAGCTGCTCTGCTGCTCTGCATTGAGATGAGTTGTCCACCAGTGTTTTGCTTCTCCTGCTTGCTCTTAACTCTGCCAATTCTCCCCTTCTCCAACCTTGCTGCTGCAGCTCTCCCACATATATACAGAAACATCTGCAACAAAGAACTGTTGCTGATGTGGGTCACTAACATTTTCAGGCAAAGTTTGAAAAATAAGAAAATACATCACTCCTCATCATCCTATTTTAAACTGTCGGTCAGCTATTGTCAGTATGAAGATATTTTTCTATTAAAACATGTCATGCTTTAGAAAAAAAACGCCTACACTCACTCTGGAGCTAAAATCAGAACACAGTGAAACCATACATTATATTTAGTCCATGAAAACTGACAAAAAAGAGATTTTTTTTTTTTTTTTAACTTCCAGAGAATAGGACAGCAGTCTCAGATGCTTTGGTCCTTCCTGTCAGTTTCTCTCCTTATTTTCCACTTCTGTCCTTTTCCCCATCTCTCTTTTTTAACTAATGCGTCTCTGTGTTGTCACTCCACGTCCCGCTAGCAGACATCATCTTCATCTCATCTCCCTGTATTCTCTGGGGAACCGTGTTTGTCTCTTTATTCCCTCTACATCATCCTCTCCTACATTCTCTTTCTTCCCCAAGAGTCTCCTGTCACGTCCCCTGCTCCCAGTGGTACATCTTGGAACAAACAAGCCAGAGATGGTAGTATAATATGGAATGAGTTAAAATGAGAAGAGATGCTGGAGGATCCTGGATATTTCTTTGACAATGCCTGTGTTTCTCCGATAAACCTTTAATTAAAACTTGGGAGGCATGAAACTGTCCGTCTTTCAGCTCAAGAGGAAGTCCATATTCCCCAAGCATTCTAAGGGATGGTGCCCTTTCTACACTCTCACCCACCTCCCGGGGGCTTGGCTGACACAGCAGTCTCCCGTTTGCTGCGGTGTTGATGGGAACCGACATTATTCCGTCTGAGCCCGCATGAAGTCTGGGTCTTCATCACAGAACTGGCTTCCTGACAGCTCATCCATTCAGCGGGGTCCCACCAGGCTTCAGCCCAGTGTTTGCAGCTTTAACTGGGCCTCCATAACAAACCACTTCACTACACTGGGAGTACAGAAATGAAAAGGGTTCACGGTAAATTTGGCACCGCAGTCTTAGGGGCTGGTCAGTGGTTGAAATGGGAGAGATGGGGGTGGAAGGTCTAAGAAAGATAAAGTATGGCAGAATATAGACTGATACAGTTAATATCTAAAACATAAAAGGACTGGTAGGCAGACCAGGTATTTCTCTTTTCAGTCCCCTGTGGGAAGCACAGTGAGCCATTTCTCAAGGTAAAAGAAGGATTTAGGTTAGATGTATAGGCCCAAGACAGTCAATGTGGCATTTACTCTATGCACTGGTACCTAATGGAAAAAAAAGAAAGCACATAGGAGAGTAAATAATAATCTAACAATGGCGGGAAGTGACACATTCCATCTGTAGACATTTTTTACTGAATAGTAATAAGATTTCCTAAATTTAAAAAAAGTGAAATAACATCACCCGTCACTTGAAACAGACATTACACGGGAGACAACGGGGGAGCAGGTGCTGTTTTAATCACTCAGACCTAGATACCCAGGAACCCAACTAAAATAGCTTTGTCTATTCCCTAGTGTCCGAGTAGTCCACCCTTTTTTTGAATGACCTCGTCTACTCTTTCATGGTGGCCAGCTTCTTCTACAAATTGAAATAAATTGGATGAATGAAAGAAGAAACAGAAATAGAAATAGGACAAGCTAGGCCTGAAGCAAATAAAACAGAAGTGAGAATCAATTTTATCATCCAATTATCATTTCAGTCTGACCCCTATGCACTCAATATTGCTTGTTTTAATGATGGATTTAAAGTGCTTTCTCGACATACTAATTAGAGTTACTATATAAGAATAGACATGGACGTTTTATTATTAAATTGTAATAAGATGCCCATATGTAGCATAGGCTGCACCCTAATCAGAATTAAAACATCCAGAAACCATTTTAAGTTAACACTTAATCAACCATTATATTAATCACTTTTTTAACCCCATGTGCATGTGAGTTAAAGAGTTTGCAGTTACGCTATTAGCTCCATACCTCCTGTCTGTCACCTATCACTGTATTTCTCTTTCTCTTTACTTGTACTGTGTAAGCAGATGCCAGGGTCTGCTGAAGGATTCTGCCTGCTACAAGGAAAAATTCCTTCACCATTTCTGCATTATGCAGATCAGAGCACAATGTTTTGGTTGTGAACGAACTGTCGTCGTAGTGCATGGAGATTAAAATGCTCTCTCCACACCCGTGTCAATACAACATATGAAAAACTCCACTGCATATATTTTCTGCACAGACAGATTAATGTGGTGTAAGATCATCCACAGTTTCTAAACCCTGTCATCTTGAATGAGTTATTATGGATATCCTTTGAAGGACCTTTATTGGATTGTTTAGCCTTAATAAGTTGGATGGGTGACATCTACTGGGTTGTTGTTGCTTGCAGCTTTAAAACTGAAGCAATTACTTTAATCATGGCAGGACAAGCGATGCAATGATGCTGCCCACCAATACAGATTAGATTCTTCATGAAGCTCAAAGGAGCAGTTATTTTCCACAGAAACTGTTAGCAATCCATTTCAGATTGTAGAGATGAAAATGTTTGACTTCAGTGTGGACTCTGATAGGCAGAAACAGTTTTAACAGAGTCAATGGCATTGGACACAGTCTCAAGTGAAACCGATAGTTTGAACCTGTTATTTTCCTCCAGTTCTTTCTTTAACTTTTGTTTTGAACTCTATTAAAAAGACTTGTTATACATTTCTTTCAAAGAAACAATGTATTGAAGTGATAATGATGGAGGTTTGATGTTTTCCATGACGGTGGAACATATTTTAATGAATGTTGTTTTCAACTAGTTCAAAACTTTCTTTGACTATTTTGAAATCCAGGATATATATGAAGGCTTATCTCGCCATCCAACCCATTATGCCTACCACTAAAATATCTTTGTCTTTTAAAAAGTTTAGATCCTGAAAAACACACAAATGCTATGTGAATCAAAGAGTTCAGTACCACAGATCTGCTGCAGCCTTTGTTTCTTATTCAGATAAACAAGCCATGCATGTGCACACATAGGTTGTAACACTATCTGTCAAATCAATGTAATTCATTTACAATATGATGTAAAGTGTATGTGCAATTGGTGTATATGTGTTTGGGTTTTTATTCAATTATAGTAGCAGAAACACCAAAACACATCATGAAAGTAATGAATTAAAAGTCAAGCACTCACCTTTCCAGATTCAGTTATGTTGGCGATGCTATAACTGAGCATTTTTATTATTTTTTCTACTTTTGTAATAAATACTGATCGCCTTCTTTTAGCTTTCCTGTACATTTAAATGTAATATATTAGGGAAGAGGACAATTACCTTTACGCATTATCAAAGAAACTATGTGTGGGGGGGCAAAATAATTGTAACTCAAAATAATTTGCTACTCAATTAAAATCCTTCTGATCCAATGTGTAGTAGCAGGAATAAAAAGTTTTAGTCCCTTTAGTATTTCACGGTTTTCAAAATTAATTTGTTATTACATGTGATTCATTAAAAGGACTTAAAATAACACAAAAAAGCTCTCATCTTTCATGCCTTTACCTGAGAAAAGCCATGAAAACCTCATAGAGCTGGTGGAAAAAGTACCCTTGGAATTAATAACTGGTTGCCAATGGATGTGGTATTTTTATTTCCCTTATAGATCACTTATTGCAGACATGGGTAAAGTCTTTTTTTATCCCTGAATCATCAAAGTTGTAACTGCAACTGCAATAGAAATCCTGCAGTGATATTGCAGCACATACTTAGAGTACTCAGAGGAGGATTACATGTGGGTGCCATGATTGCATGGCCAAGATTGCTCCTGAAATGTCACTGGCTGCAAAATCCAATGGCTTTGCTACAAGTGCATTACAATGAAGCCCAAAATTTGCTCATGTATTGATGAAAGGATCATCATCAAGTGAGAGAAAAAAAAAAACAATCGGTGTCACATGGGATTGTTGATTGAACTGACAACAGAACACAGGACCAACAAGAGGGTACATGCTTTTTTTTAATTTTAGCCCATTGTGCCTAAAAGTAGTTTATTTAATTTCACTTAATTAGTGAAAAACAGCCATTTGATTTGGCACACAATAGAGAGGTTACTGTACTTTACAATGCAGGGTTTCAGAATTAAATCAATAATTTTTACCACCACCAAGGAGGTTATATGAGAGCTGGTGTTTATCTGCCTGTTAGCAAAAGCCCAAACTCCAAATGTTGTTTATGGGTTACAATTACATTTTCATGAAATGTTTACAATGGGACAAGGCACAAACAATTACATTTTGGTGATGTTCTGACATACCATCCGAATCCAGGAATTTCCAAGTTTGGAATAAGATCAAACAACAAATATGATGATCAAAGGATATGTGGGATTGGACCCTTGATTTGCCAAGGATCAAGGCTAAGGAGCTCATCTGTAATGTGTCAAAATAGCAACAATATGTAGGGGATATTAGCTGCTTTGGTGGAGTTTTACATTTTCAGTGCTTTTCTGCTTATCAATGTAACTCCAGCGGAGACAAATTTTACAACCATATATTATAAAGAAAGAATAGTTTGCCCTGTGGCAAGCAGTTCTGTAGTATGGTACCGACAAAAAAGAAATTCTTATTTACACTTTTTGAGTGCGTGGAATCTAAGAAATCTAATCTAAGAATACTGTTGTCATGGCAGTGTTACATTAAAGATGTCAGAGGCCAACACAAGATGGAGATCATTATTACTGTATGTAGCCTCTGTGTGATGTTGCCTGACAACTGTTAACAGCTGTGTTACACACGGTATTAGCACATGTGTCATTAAATGAGACTAACTATACTAGTTATTAAACACAACATGCCCCCAAACAAACTTCTACAAACAATACATAGAGCACAATAATAGTAGAATGCTATGATTAATAGAAGAGTTGTGCTTCCAGGTATGGGGTGCTGATTATTGTGTCATTCTGAGGCTACTGTGCAAGAAGAAGTGAGACATAGAATTTCAGTTTATTAATTGCACACATTGTAAACATATTTATTAGCACAACTATTTTACATTAACATCATAAGTAACATTTGTTTTTATTCTTTTATACCAAAAGGAATAACACCAAATGGAAAGCTGTATGTCCCTTTCCTCTCAGTCAATTCCAGACATTAATGGGAGATCAATAGGACATGCTGTTCTCTGCTCATGCTGTTTGGAGATCATGTCATCATGGAGTGATGAATGACAAGCGAACAGGCTCAGCAGTGAGGAAAAATGAGCTGAACTGGGAACAGAAGGTCAACGAGGTTAATGATGTTGGCCACGATTATTTGCAGGTGTGAGTGATCTGAGATTAATCATTTAAGAGTGAGGCTTGAATTACATGGGGTGAAAAATGGCAATGATCAAACTGGCGGAAACGCCGATGAGCTCTCTCAAAAAAAAGAGAAGTAGGGGAAAATAATAGTGCTGTCCATGCTGTACTGGGTGTCAGATCGAGTTCTGAAAACATGCTGGTTAGGGGGTTTGAGACCTCTGCTCGCTGTGATCATGATTATTATTTAATAACCACAGTGATGACTACTTAGAAACCTTAAAAAAAATAACAAATGATATCTATCATAGTGTTTAAATGTGCCCTCTAGGTAGTGCTGATGAAGAAAGTAATTAAGTCATTAAAGTACTAATTGAATTTTGTCTGTGGTACGAGCCACATCGCATATCACTTTAGATTCCCTACAGAAGTATAACAAAGAGCTCCTTGAGATGGTTAATCCGCAGTATGTTCACTCTCTCATCACGCAAACAAAACACAGCAGATTACAATTAACAGTGCAGCGATGATCCCGAGAAGCCAGATAAATGTAAAGTGTGGCACCAATCTATAGATTCTACTGATTCCAGTTTACATTTTGTGCCCCGAAAATAACAATTCTGGCATAGGTAAAGCTAACCGAGCGACCCGCTTTCACTGATATGACAGATGCATTGATTTTGGTTGCCTCAGTGGACCGGAGAAGATTATCCATGGCTCAGACGAGAGCAGACGCGTATGCTGCCTGTATTTAAGACACAGCGAGATGCTGATTAAATGGCTCTGTTTAAAATGCATCAGCATGTGTATCTAGAGCCTGCTATCTGTGTAGCAAGAATCAGTAACTGTGCTAATATGGTCTGAATGGGGAAATGTATGGCTTTGCTTTGTGACAAAAAAGAATTGTCAAGAGTTCAATGCATATTCTAATACCACAAATACTGCTAAAATTAAACCCCCTTAATCTTGCTAATGTATCTATATATGTATGTGTGTGTATATATATATATATATGTGTGTGTGTATATATATATGTGTGTGTGTGTGTATATAAACACACACACACCATAGTTGGATTAACTGATTAAACAAAGCAGAAACTATATGCTAAATATGAAAACATGTTCATGTTAAAGAACGAACATGTGAAAAATTACTTCTACTTCTGAATTGAGCTCAAAATACCATAAATCCTTTATTTTCGCTGTAATACAGAACGACAGAGATTTGTGAGTTACCATGGTGCTCTACCCCAGCAGGATCTCACCTAATGGCACACGCATGTGTAATTGAAGGAAAGCCAACTGAGAAAAAGAAAAGGAAGATGGCAGCATGAAGAATGTGAACGTCCGCATACAGGGACATTGCTCTGGATGGCTTAGTAAGAAAGCAGGAATTTAGGAGAACCAAGGTCACTCTATGATATGAGCTTTCCTTATGTTATATATGGCTTTAAGACACCTGCGGTGGTGAAGCCGTTTCAGTTTGTTTGTGTGAGTTTATAGGTAGCAGACCAGCAAAACCAGAGAGAATGGGGCTTCCCAGCAGCAGGGTCAGTATCTGTTCCTTTTGTGTTAGGAGGAACAGGACAGGAGCACTGCCAGAGCTCTACAAAATCATCTCTGGCTGCCTGCTGGTGTGCATGTTTCTGATTAAACTGTCAGAAACAGACTTCCTCACAGCCAGATCTGTTCTCACGGTACGTGGAGACTGCCCAGCCTCATCATACTAGAGCGTGTTAGCAACTCCCCAACGATGGAGGTGTTGACAAATCAAAGTGAAAAAACTGTTGGACCTTTTGAGCCCCTGTAGGAGCAACTGCAGTGATGTGTGTCTTTCTGCCGGTCTCCACACTCTGGGAGCTTGCCGATGCCCTGATCTAGAGTCTGTCCCTGCAGGGCACCATCTGCTGAGTCATCAGGTGCACAGCCAGATGTTGCCGAGTGCATGCAGTCCAACAGAGTCCACACACTCTTCTTCAATAAGACCTGCAACAGCTGAATCTAATTTCTAAATTTTTAGAGTGTTGACTGATTTGGTTTTGATTAACGGAAACTAATTTTGTCGTCGTTTCACTCATAACAGCCTATAAATAATTGTCTTTGAGCTCCATCTAAAATTTTCAGAGTAGTTTCATACAATCACAACAGGTTGCTCTTAACATAGTGGGTGAGTGGAAATCGTGTCTGAATGTCACATGCAGTGTTCATGTTTTTGTACTGTTTTCATGAGGCACACATTCAATTACCAATGCAAAGGCTTTTTTGTTATTCAGTAGCTGTTGTGGTAAAAGGGCACTGTGGTCAAAGCACACGTGCTCTTTATGTTTTACGTATATGACACATAATCAATTGATTAAAGTGACCTTATGATGTTCAACCAATCAGATGTTGGAGCTGAAAGCACTTAAAACGTGGGTAGCATACTATGAGCAACTAAAGAAATAATGGATAGAAAAATCCAGATGCCTCAATGTTCCTATGCTGAAGAACTGTCCCCTTCTCAGCTTTGCATTGCCCCCACTTCCCAAATTTGCATTTCTTGGTACAATTATGGCATGTTTCTGGTTTCCTTTTTAGAGGTGAAGTACCAACTAATACTGTAAACAAAGGCATCATCAACAGCTCTCCAGATGGAACACATCACAAGAGAGAAATGGGCAGTAAATACAGAGGTTATTATGTTGTTAGTGTTCAGTACCTTCATCAGAGCAATGTGTTTCCTCACCTTAAGAGAGAAAAATGTGTTTTTCTTGTAGTGGCAGGAAGAATTCACAAAAGCAAACCAGTCATACTATCCCGACACACATCCATGCAACAGAATGGATATCTAATATTACTGTTTATTCCTCTTTACATGTTTGAGGTGACATCAGCATGCACATGGGAGACAAAGACAGTTGTATGTACTTTCAGATGGAGGTGAGCATAGAGGGACCACTTCTTTGATAAATGTCATTGGTTTTAATCAAAACATTTCTTCAGAATTTCATCCATAGCAGGTATGTTATAAACACATTATTGGAGGGGGCAGAAACAGCCATTCACCTGCAACAGGCACCCTCATGGCGCTTCCCTCTGTGGGTGCGGAGCACATTGGAAGGTTTCCTCCTTTCGTCTCCTCAGCTGTCGGTGTCACAGGCAGCTGCACACCGAGCTGATATTATGTGAAAACATTCCAGGCTCTCTCCAGCACCCTGCAGCTGAAGCATCAGCTTTACTTCCTTTGATAACCAAGATATCAGAAGGAGCCGTGCTACCACAGGAAGTCCCTATGTGGATGTTTGATAGAATTAAACAAGTCACCACAACACCTCAGTGTGCTGCCAAATGTTGGGGAAAGAAAGATGAAATGAACCTGGGGTTAAATGATATAGACAGCATTAGGCTACGGTGACTTGTCGGTATGGTAAACCTCTGCAGGAAGTCCTCATAATTTTGTCATTCAAGGTCAACTGAATGTAACAGTGATGTGGAAGATAGAGAAAGAACTGCCGCTACCACTGGTTCCATCTTGTCAAGAATAGTGCTTCTATGATACCCTGGGAGTATTTTACCAACGCAGCCATATGTGCCTATTTGCTGTCTATTAATTAACAAATAGAAAATGGTGCATCCAACTGCAAGAAGCTCATTCTGGAAGGACACAGCTTCAATTGGACAAGATTGATGGTGCACGTTAAAAGATAATTTGGACTTTTAAATGAGTGAAGTTAGAGGAAAGATGTTTGGATGTGGCAACACGTGTTTTATCCAAAACACTGATGTCACAGGGAGGGTGATTGATTACAAGTTCCATTTACCTCCAGAAAAGTTCCAAAATTATTACAAAATAAACATGCACACCAAATGAAATTAGCTTTTCCCTGAATTCAATAAATTTCCTCTTATTGTCAGATATAGACAACATACCCAATTGGCATGCATTTTCTTTTTCTTTTAAAGCTTCTGATGCGTGGTATAAAGTAGAAACTTATTCAAAATGTTCCCTTAAAGGCAATTAATTACGAAACTAAAATGTCAGGTTTTCCCAGCTGGACTCAAAGATGCAGATTTGAGAAGAGATGGGCCACAAGGCCATTTCACAAAAGGGCACCTACCACCTACTGCTCCGTCAAAGTGTTTGGCAGACTATGAATCACAAAAACGCAGACTGACAGACATTTAAAAGAATGCAGCTCTTCATAAAGTTGCCAAGCTCTGTCAGATAAGATTTGAAATAAAATGTTACCATCAGACAAAATGTAAGAGACAATGTTCAAACCTCCTCTGCTGTGACGGCCAGGGTTTGTTTGGACCCCCCTGCTGCCGTCCCACTCTAACTAATGAGGAGTTGTAAATGAGGGGATTTGGATAGTGTTTGCCTATGTGGCTGCTGGGGGTGCAAGGTGCCCTCTCACACAGCAGCGTGTTGAGAGGCCAACCGCCGGGTATAATACTTCACACCTAGACTGCCTCTCATATATGGCCGTCCTCACTTCACGCCGGCTGTTGTCTATTTTCCTCGTTCCCTGTCTCCATCATTTACTGGCATATTCTTTGTCAGGTGCGCATAAGACATCGAGTGAATGCTCCCATCCTCCGTTTACTTCCCCCTCACCCAGAACAGTGCCGCACTGCTGCCTAGCTTTGCACATCTGGAATGGAGAATGATTACCATCTTAGGCCTTCCTTCCATCTTTTAACAGATGGCCTGTGGATCATAACTGGTCTCCTGTACGATGAAGGGAGGATGCTGGCACACAGAAGAGCTGAGCACAGGGAGGGCCACGTATTTTACACTTATAACTCACGCCAGTAATAATCTGCTCAGGTGACCGTGGGAATCGGCCAGCTGCTTAGTAAGGATGGGCTGTGACGCTCGGACATGTTATATAACTGAGATGGATCGGAGTGGAATTTTATCAAGTGCAGTGTGATCCTTTCTGTTGTGCTTAATCCTCAATCCTTTCTGTGTGTTTCATGCCCTTGATCACACAAATATCTAGATACTCGAACATCAAACTGGAATACTTCAATGTAGGAAACAAACACAATTATCCATATTGTATTAGTAGCAGATGTTGTCAGCACATTAAAATCACCTGTAATTTGTCTTTATCTTATGGTATTATCTGTAAATACAAGAGATATTTGTTTGAAACCTCATATCACTTTCTGTGGTTATTAGTTATATTCCAATATTAAGATTCTACATGGGAAGTGAAGAACATGTATGGTTGGTTTCAAGGCCTCAGTACATTATTAAGGATTCTTCACTTCTCTCTACTTGACGAGACCTTTCCATGACACTAGAACAACAACAACACTACATCATTAAATTTCCTTTAGTATGAAAGTGTTTACATGTATTTCAGAAGTCCAGCTTTAGTGAAACGACCATTGTGTGTATATGTGTTGACTATAGTTACTCTTTAGGTGAAACCAAAAGAGAGTGATGGGATTTTTCTTCTTATATGCTTCCCTGGAGACTATATCTTTAACTTTTTATTTTCAATATTTCCAGTATCATAAGTCATGACCCATCTCTCCAGACAATGTTTCCCCTCATAATAACATGGCTGTTTTTAGTTCAGCTTGGTTTTATTAAACTATGTCACTTGAAGTGTTTTTCCCACTGTGCAATGCAACTTTGTCCTCTCCATATCAAACTGTAGCACTGGAGCTGTATTATGACTTTGTACAGTCATTGTTAAAGTAGAACAGAGGAACACTGGGAATAAGTCCCAACAACAAAGGGAAAAAAATAGATTTACAGGAGAAATGGGTTATAGTACAAAAAAAAAAAAAAAGAATACAAACCACAGCATAAAAATAAACCAAGGTTGCTGTGGTTAAATCTCACATGGACTTCTCACATGTGTATAATAAAGCAACCCTTCTTAAGTGAATTTATGGTGGAAAAAAGAAGCTTAAGCTTTTGGGTTATTCTATTATTTCATGGATGGAGAAACAAAGCAATCCCGTTAGGCTGCTAGTTTCTAGCTACACAGCATCAGGGGGTGGCTACAGTCTTTTAATAATGCCAGCGGTGTGAAACACTGTGTCAGATGGAGGTAAATATCACTAAATGGAGAGCAGTTCAGCAGTTCCATTAAGGTTTGCCTTTGATTTGTCTGCCGCAGCCTTACTAAGCCCATCCCTGAACAGTTGGCCTGGGGAGTTTCTGTCTAGAAATCACATTCGCCCTGCTTTCCTTAAGCACCTCTTTCCCCTGGTGGTACATCAGCAGTATAGGTTTATCTATATTTAGCATCAGTGATTATCCTGGCCTTACCGGCAGATGTTTTACGATGCAACCTGTGTAATATGTTAAAATGATCCAAAAATAGCAGGGTAATCCTTTCACATTGACATTCTTTTTGTTTTGTCCTAAAAACAATCTTAATTACTTTGTGTTTGAATAATTCATCTGGTCATTAAAAACGATAAGAATTGTGATAAAGTTTCCTTTTACTCTCACATTTACAATAAGACCAGTGTGATCTCTCCAGAGAGACTATTCACTAGCTAAGACTAGACCACAGGGGCAATGTCTTGTTTAAAGATGCAACATCTTGCTCAGAGAAATTCAAAGTAATGGGATTCCTGCAGGGCCTCGCATCAGAACAACACTGTCATTGCTTACATGATCCTGCTGCCTTGTTAATGGGATCTCCTGGCACAGAATGGCAGCAGTATTTTAGGTTTGTCATGTTTCCTGACCAGTTGTAGCCATGCTGCGACATTATCATGCTATAAAAATGAGAGATGGAAACATTATTTAGTCTGGCAGCAATTACTGTAGACCCCACATGTGCACGCCATCCCTTTGGTGTCTAATGGGAAACAATGCACCGATTTTAGCCTCCTCTCCCTTTCTCTGAATGGTTCAAAATTTTAAAGTTGTCCTGTAGGACCGGATCCTTCGTCAGGGAGATGCTCACAAAACTAAGCTGCTCTGAAGTGGTTGGCGGTATTGGCTCATTGGCTTGAGAAGGTTGAGTCATTGTAATCTGTTTATGAAGCATACTATTTAATTTGTCCTGTTGTGATAAAGACATGATTTTGAAATTATCTCTTCTTCCCCTGCAGATGTTTTCATAGTGTTGGTATCAAAAGTGCACAATTATGACATCAATTTTCAAAGGCCTTGAGTTAGAAATACAGCTAATAGTAGAAAGTATTTCCTCACTAGATTTTCTGTTTTACAATTATTATTTTCTAAGAATTATTTTGTATCCATGAGGCAAAAATACAAAACAGTTAATAGTGGTTGGAATGTTTAGAACTGCTGCAGCAGTGACATTGAAAACAACAATAAGGCTTTTCTCATTTCTGGTAAAGAGTTTGGGCTTCATGAAGTAACCAAGGAAGCCCATAGGCAGATCTTATGTTCGGCCTGTTACTATAACAATGATGAAACCATCATCAAACTGCTGATTGGTGAAGCCTTTTCAAGTGTTGAGTGTTTTAAATAGCCCTCATCTCCAGGCAGGCCTGAAGGACACCGCACGTAAAAGATGGAAAAAGATACGATAAAAGAAAAAAACTAAAACTCTAACCGGATGAGAAAACAATACCACAGAAAAAAGTCACAGGTGTGCCATGAGGGCAGTCAGCACCACCGCAGTGGGAAACCAGACCCGGCATCATTCACAATCCTGCCCCGAACCAAAGTGAAATAGTTTCTTTACAAGCTTTGATAGATTTCCGAGATCACACACACTTGATGCCAATAGTAGCCTGAAGGTTAGAGAAACAGCGAGCATGAGTATTTGCCAGCTCTGGACGAGCAGCAGAAAACTGAGAGAATTCCACTCATACCCTCAACAGCTATCATCAAAGTGCAGTTGAGCAAGGCACTGAACCACCAACTGGTCTGCGCAGTTGGCAACAAAAAAAAGCCATTATAACACTAACCTTGTATGGGTTCAAAACCCTGACTGGATGTCAGACACACCCCGCAGTCAGATTTAGAATCATATTTATTGCCAAGTAATGCACATACAACACAGATCCATTCTGATTTTGATGCATGTTCATCAAACGTCAACAGAATAGACATCATAGACATTGTTCGTATGTTATGCTATAACTTCCAACTTATGTTGTTACTATTGTTCTTCTTTGTATAGTATTTGCCAAAGCAAGAGATCTCTTTGGACAATATTCTGTAGTCACAAAACCCCATTTTATTATTCATCAACACCATTTTGTCTCATTTTGTGTCACTGAAAACATGCAAACTGACTACTAATTTATTCCCATTTTGCATTTCAAAGTTAAAGTGATTTATGTCATTACAGTTTAGCCAGGTTGATGGAGGAGGGATTGATAGAGCTGCTGAGCTGGTTTGGAATGTTTGCATGTTTGGAACTGTTTTTTACTCATTAGCATCTGTGTGGCACTGTCACAAGTCAAGGGTTGCAGTTTTGAGTGGAAACTAAATATGCAGGCTTTTAATGAGAGACATGTAATCCCAAAAGTCCAGAAAGGTGCCTTTGACTGTGACAGAGGGTTTGATGTAAAGTCAGGGGACACTAGGAAGGTAGAGGGAAGTGAATATCTTCCAGAATTTAGTTTATCAAAATCTACCAGTTTATGGAGTTTTTTTTTTCCTGCAATTTTTGAACATTTTAAACCTCTGATCCGATTGACAGTATGCTGCACTCATCAAGGTCCTTCCCAATTAGAAGCAGCAATTGATTTTACAATAGCAGCAGTCTCTTGGGATGAGAAAGGAAGCATTTTATGTAGGTTTGCAACTTTTTGTTGTCTATTTACCTAACTTTCCAAGGATGTGGCATTAGCATGCAGCATAGTCCTCGCCTTGCCTGTTTGTTCCATCAACGTTAAAGGAGCTGAAAGGGGCTCGCATTTTGGATTTAAATTTGACTGGCTGCATTTAAATTTCCATCATTCAAATCACTGGTGTGGGTTTCTGCAATCATGGAGTAGCAGCTCTTAAGGCATCAGTATTTTACTCCACAACATGATCCTATCTCAAATGTTCTATCAATCTCCTGTCATACAAGGCAAACCACGTCCTCCACATTGAATGTTTGTGTAGAGAGTACCGCTAAACAATTAAAACCTTGAGTAAATAAGGAGCAGGTTTTTAGGGAAAAACTTTCTTGATTTTGAAAAGAAACGTGTACAAATAGACACATAATTCACTGTGGCCGGTCACAACCTTTCCTAGTTTCTTAGAGGTGGGCCAACCTTGGCCATGATATGCTGTTCATCTGTCCTCACATCTGTTCATGAACAAAACACCAAAGAGGGAAACACGAACTTTGGCTTGTGGGGACGACAGCCTGATCATCTGTCCTTACCCCTCCTCCCCAGCACCACCACCGTCCTGTTTACATGGTGGATTTATAATGACATGACCTCTATGGTAATCATGAGGGGCAGGCAGAGATGAACAAGCCAGGCTGGTTGTAAGAACACACCCTGTCACCATGACCCTGCTACATCAACTCTCTACTTTCATTTATTTGCCTCACTCTCTCTTTCTCTCTCTTTTCCTCTTCTTTGTTGCATCAGTGACTGTATCACAGATTCCACTCCTGGCAGTTTATCTAACTCCATAGGCCTCCTTCATCACAGCAGATCTCCAGCTGTCATAGCAGCCTTCCTCCCAGTGACCACAGCAAGAGCAAAAGAGGGGTGCCTCTTCGACACACCAGGCCCTCCAAGGAAGCAGGAAGTAGGTGCAAAGACAACATGTTCCAATCCATTGTGCCATAGCCCTTTAGAATCTAGAGCAGGAGGCAAACACCTCATGAAAATACATAAATATTTTTCTTGATCACTCTTTTACTTTGTATCAGAAGCAGTGCTCCATTTTCCCATTTACCCCCTTTTTTGTGCTTCAATTCCACAAGGCTGACATCAGCACAGGTAATTCAGAATAACCTGGGAAATAAACTCTTCTAATCTCGACAAAGTGGCTGTTACTTTATCCTGCGCATTCATCTGTGGCAAATCAAAGGTTTTATGCAAATAAAGATTTTGATGGGGTCTTACCTTTCATCCAAATAAGCAGGAATATCAGGTTGTAAGCCGCACGGCTTTGAACTCCCTGTGTAAACAAGTGTCAGGCTTCATGCTGAAAAGCAAACCTCCCCGATGCTCAGCTGTCAAAGGCAGACTATTTTTTCCGATATTACACCTTTTCTAATGAGGCGTCATCTACCGCGGAGAGATTTAAGTTTTTAATCAGGTGTGTCTGGAGAGTGAATCACCTGCACTGCTGTATTTGAAACTCCTGTGACCTTAAAGAGCTTAGCGTATCACCGTTTCCTTACTGTACATGTAAAGCTGCTGACTGTCAGCTGTGCAAACTAGATAAATAATGTTCCCTAAATGCTGCAGTTCAACAAGTACAGATGTCAGATTTGTGGGGATTTTTTTTGCAGTTTTTTTCACAGTTTCCAGCACAAAACTTTTCTATACATAAACAGAGTAAATGTCTCTATTGTCCACTTGCATGGAAACACATTCAATTGTATGTGTTCTACGACTGTCAGAGTAAATGCCGGGAAATATTGTGCCAGGGCACAGCTGTCTCATGCACAATGGGCACAGCAGAAAGACAAAGCAAGGTGTGCAGTATTTATGAATAGTTTTAGGCATGTAAGCATGTGGTGCTGAGTGCTCTGTGCCAGAGTCGCCAGTCTACTTATTCTGACCTACATAACCTACGTGTAACAACATGGATCGTCAGATGAATGATGTCAAATCTCTGAGAGAAAATCTTGTTTCCATCAGACATGGGCGGCTTCTTGCACTCAGAGTAATGCGCCAAACCATCAAATCATCAGAAAGCTACACGAAGAGAGAGAAAAGAAAGAGAGCGAGAATTTCTACATTGGCCAAGTGGTGTGCAAATCATTATTGGTGATATTTACCAAGGTTGTCAGATATGTTCCAGTGGGATTTTTGCTTCTGAAGGAAGCAGTGTAAGTGAATGTAAATCAAAGCATAGAATCAAATGTTGCACAAAATGTCTTTTCCTTTCTTTTTTTTTTTTTTTGTATTTTGTATTTTGTATTAAAGCTTAAAAGAACTAATGTAACACCACATAAATAAATTATGATATTATGAAAACAATGAAAATCCACTTCCAACAATGAAATAAGTCACAATCATCAGTAATCATTTACATTCAATACTGCATTTGCAGCATTTGTTGCATTGCGGCAACAGCCATCATTGCACATTTGTTTGTGCCAAGCTGAGCCCAGTTGATGCCATCAGGAGTGGTTGTGGTCTAGATACCACACAGGCAGCTCCATAGCACGCCAGATGCAGCATCGCCACCCGTGGCACCATTTCAACCTGAAATTTAACGGTTCATGTACGCCAAGGCTGAACCATCTGGCCTTCCAAAGTGTTTTTTCATGCAAGAAAAATATAATTTATATTAGAAGTCATGTATGAAACTTCAATACAAGCTTAAAACTTTCCCCTTTATTCTACGACATCTGATATAGCATGATGTGTTTATTTTGATGCACCAAACTTCAGTTTCATTGACACCATTTTACATATTTTTGTTTGTAGTAAGTATTAAGGAAATACAGTGGGACCTCTACTTACGAAATGAATTGGTTCCGGAAGTTGTTTCGTACTTCTATTCTACTAATGAACTGAGCTTAGATTTGTTGGCTCTCATTTGTTATCTTAGGGAAGTCAAATATTTCATCCAGGAAATTGACTAACTTTTTAATGTAACTTTAGAAATCTAAAAGCCTGAAGAGAGGCTTTACTGAAGAACAGTATATGAAGTCCAGCCCATGTGACGTTCAGGGACATGATCACTGAGCTGCAGAAAAAGGCAGACAATTTAATCTGTATAAAGGCACAAAGGCATAAAGGCACCACTTCTTTCAGTCCACTCATTTTTATATTTCCTGATAATTATATATAATATAGAGGCTAACGATATGTTAGCCTCTGAAAGGGAATAATTCTGGGTTAGTTCATTAGAAAATGTGCAGCACGAAAATAAATATTTTTGACATATGTATCTGGTGTGTTTTAAAGCCATTTAAACCCACAGAATGGAATGAAAGGATCAATCAGTAAATTAATCAATTGATTGAATCTTTCTCCTCCTAACACAATTTCATACATGAATAAAATACCTTACAGCCAGTGTTCCTATATTATTTATTTACTTCTTTATTAATTTTTGCATAAACATCAATCACAGCTCTTGGGGTGTTTGTATTGACATTGTATAAGGACATGTCTCATTAGTCCACATGGGGTTTGAAACTGGTGTGAAACGAATCGATGGCTTAATCTGTTGAGTAGTCCCAGTGTATGCCCTCGATCAATTAGTCAATGTCAGTCAAACAAGATCTACATATTTTCAGAACCGTATCACTTCTCCCATTTCCCCAAAGTCCATATCCCTTCATGTCCGACACCTTGTCGTGAACCAGCGAGAGGCAGAGCCGTGTCACAGGGATCAGAGCCAACGCTGTCGATGTCCCCCTATCACTCTGGTGACACTTGGAAAAAAACACAACGGGGTTTTCAGATGTGCCATGAGCTGTGGTTGCAGCTATAACACAGGCCCAGATGCACTGTCACACACCCACGTCATTCATTGTGATGATCTGTGCGGTCCAAGCAATGAGGGAGACAGGCAAGGGAGAAAAAAGAGCAATATATCTTGAGCCGGAAATGTTAGGAGAGCATCTCTTATGTTTTCCATTAAGGTTGGAGGAATGTGATAGCAGTGATGTTAGAGCAAATAACAGAAAGAGACATAAATGGAAATGGAACCCTTGTTTCTACCAGATAACCTAAGGCTGATTTAACAGTTAATCCCCCACACTCATCTTGTCGCTCTACTTCAACAACAGACTTGCATGAAAATAAAATACACAAAGGGAACATTATGTATGGCCTACCATATTCTACAGTAATAAATGTACAATTTTGCAGTGTGACACCTCAAATAGAGGGTGACAAGGTACTGTTGATCCACTTTGAGAATCCTTAAAGATAATTTCCCTGCAGTTGGTTAAGTAAATGTCAGAGAGTGTTCCAACAAATCAAACACTCAAACCGGAGAATCTTTGTGTTATGTGGCACACGTCTCTGGGGAGCAACTGTTATTTACACCCTCTCATCTCATCTCCGTTGTTGCTGTGTGGATGCATCCTATTCTCACTTTGTTGTAGATCAGCTCTAGATGCCTTTAACTGTCAGTAGTGGCCCTTTAAATCCCTCAAGGCTCATTCTATTTACACTAGCCATTAGCCAAGAAAAGGCCTTTGCCTGATGTTTAGCTTATTTAGCAACTATTTGTTTTGCTTTCCTCTTGCTGATTCCAGATTCATTGTTCCTTTCCTCGCTCTTCAGTGATGGAACCCGGGTGTTCCTTTTTTGTTATTTTGGAGTGCAAGTTTGAGAATAGTTTTGGTGGCTCCAAAGGATGGTCTAATCATATGCAGACATGGATTTAATCGTATTTGTCAATGGCTTTGGAGTTCAGAGATGGGCCGAGGCGTGACACCCAGTGCTGCATTTGTGTTGGTGATGAATAAACTCTGAAAACAAAGGGACAGAGACAGAGGCACAATGCTTTGATCCAAAGTAAAAGTTGCCAGCTGCCATTTCTAAACATCACGATACAATAGCCTGGTTCCACTGATAGTTAGTGTTGAACAGATGCCAACAGAAATTTCTCAGAGATTTTCGACATAATCTGTTTATCACTGCTGCCAAAGTATTTAGCTATCAAAGTGAATGATTACTCTGTTCAAAGTAATTAGATTACTAGCAAGCTTCCAACAGCACTGGAAAACAGACAACGGCTTGTGTGTGGAAACTGTTGTGTCAACAACAAGTTCTGCCATGAAAAGGGCAAATACTATGACTACAGCTTCTCTACTAATACTTGCACATAATACTTATTTTGCTTATGGTACCAGTAGTAGACATATATCTGTGAGTAGAAATTGCATTTCATGCAGAGGCAAACAGAATTAGTAAAGGTCTAAAATCCTAACTTCTGTTGCTATTACTAATACATTTGCAAATAGCAAGTACACAAGCATGAAGTACATTTAGAGAATGAAGTACTATATAATAATTATTTAGTTGTGATTAGAAGTCCAATTTTCAGACCATTGGCATCAACCTTTAGCATTCATTACAGCTAATAATAATAACATTTGGAGTTCAGGTTGAAGTTCACTTCAGCAGGTTTTTGTTTTCACAAATTAAAAAAATAGAAAGCAACACAGGCTTTGGAAAAGGTAAATAAGTGTGAAAATGACATTAGGTACATTTCATGATGGAACAGCTAATTGTCATTAGTTGGGATCAATGTTTCAACTCTGACCAAAGAGAAGAGTTTTAGTAGTCAGATCACTGTCCCCATGGACATATTATGTTACTGTATTATAGACCTTCCTGATATTCTGTTCAGATTACATCCTGTTGTTATTGTCAAGCCTTTTACTGGTAACTGTCATTACTCTCATATCGTACATCCTCCCGGATGGCCACTGTGGCATGTTATCAAACTCTTGGTAACAAATCACTCAAGTAGTGACTACGAAAATAACTGATCCAACAATCTTATACAGAGGGAAAAAACAGGAGAGTGCTATTATACCCAAAATCACAGGAATTGGTAATACTATAGGCATATAGTATCCACAAAACGTGGTCTTCACACCATTTATGCAAATACATATGAATAGGCAAATACACATGCAGGTAATATGGAAATAATGGCATAATGGCAATTTTGTGAGAATTTCTTGAAACCTTGATCTGTAAATGCAAGAAAGCCATTTATAATAAAAGACCTGTTGACACAAGGATATAGGCTTTAATGCCTGTGTAAAGAAAACATAACTCTGACATCCTGGAAAGCTAAATGAAGCAATCTTGATATGAAAAGATGAGGGCACCAAATCTCTTGTTGGATAGACAGTAATTGTTTTCAGTTGTGGTCTTACGGCGCTGTGTGTCCCCAGTCTAAATGGCATTTCGTGAAAGGTCCTTTTTGCGCATAAGGGTCTTGCAAACCAGACATTGGATAAGTCTGAATTGATTTAACAGATTTAGTCCTTTGCCAGAAGCACTAATCCATGAGATGCAATTCATATGTCTACTTCATATTAAGTTTCTCATGTTGCTTATTGACCTTTTCATCTGGCATTTTACTTTGGTGATGTGAGTTGGCCCTTTCACAAAGGCTGTCTTGAGTCAGTTATTTGCTGTCCTCTGGTCTGCTTCCAGTGAGAAACATTCTCTGTTATAATAGCATTCATTTTAGAATTAAAGAAAGTTGCTGTAATAGGTGGATGAAAGGATAGATCCCAAACACGCTAATGTGTGAATACCAGCATTATGTTTTTTGACACTTTAGCCAATGGCTATCATTATTATTTTAACTTATCTTATCTGCTCAGACAGACCTGCATTCTCCCCTGCTAGTGATTTGGGGCAGGCCTCCACTTACAAAGAGGGGAATGGCATTGTGCAAGATGTGCCGCATGACCTTGAATGTGGTATTCCTTTTATGTTATGTATTTCAGTAAATGCTACTTTTAGTAAAGCATAAAACATATAGTACATCCAGATTTAATTATTTAATTATTTACCTCTGATTGAGCTGCTAAACCATATTAATAGAAAAATACTATAGGAGTAAAGTTCTGACTACTCTCCTTTGGATTAGTCTTTTCTGCAGTGTTCAGTAACCGGTCTTTAAGAAAAAATACATATCAGTGTAAAAGGTCACAGCTGTGTTGGTGTGTCACTAGTCCTATGTTGCTACTTCTATAATTCACCCTCACTGGCTATGGTTATTGTTCTGATACCTTCTGTTCTTTGGTGTTCCACAGGGTCACATTCTGGAGCTTTTATTTTAATCATATTTACCACTTCTCATGTAAAGTACACACCACATCAACACCACCTAGCTTTTTAACAAAATTTCCCAATACATTTATCATGTCTTGTCTGTTATGTGCACTCAGTTAAATGAACATTTACAGCCTTTACTCCATACCTATGTGACCACAGGTACAAATCCCCACCATTTAAGCACACATACAAATCCTTATTTTCCTCATTTTCAATCACTATTCAAATGAAAGGAAGAACTCTTTTCACTCAAAGGTGGTGAATACCTTCACAGAGTTAAAAATAAATCTTCAGATTCAAGTACAGAGCTATACTTGATTAAATTAGCAATTATTTTGATTAAAGACATGGTTGTGAATTGCACAATGATGATTTCCTGAGTTTTCTATTTCAATAATGCAAATTAAACAGCAGAGTGAAGAGCATATGCCATCTATGATGAGGCTGTTTTCTTTTTTATTCATAAATTTCATGCTGCCACCAGCCACCACAATCCCAAGAAATTGTGTTTTGTTTTGTTTTGTTTTTTCTTTTTAATTAATACCAACCCTGAGGCTATTGGCAGATAAAACACACACAACAAAAATAAAATAATCTTTGGTGCATACCAATGGACTCATTCCATATCCAGGATAGGCTGAAACAGACTCAGTTTGGTCAAAATGAAAGTTAATTTGATCATATTCTTTTTGAAGTGATAAATCT
Source organism: Lagocephalus sceleratus (assembly GCA_911728415.1). Classification (NCBI taxonomy): domain Eukaryota; kingdom Metazoa; phylum Chordata; class Actinopteri; order Tetraodontiformes; family Tetraodontidae; genus Lagocephalus; species Lagocephalus sceleratus. The sequence continues at coordinate 6,654,480 of CAJVRN010000017.1, read as the reverse complement.
ACAAAAAAGAAGAAAGAAGTCAATCCTTATGTATGTAAATTTCAATTTTCTTTATGTACATAAAATGCCTTCTGCTATTAATTATTAAATGTATTTAAATGGGTTTGAGATTCAGGAATTATCATCATATGTAATTTTGGTAAGTAAACACCCACTGGCAGCTGATGGGAGATTTTCTTCAAATTCTTTGAATCTAAATTAGTCAGTAACATATAAAAGTGAATCATAATAACCAGCAGCAAAAACAGAATTATGTAGCAGTGTTTCAGACAGGTGAGGAATCATTTGTTAATCACATGACCTTTGGACACCGTGGCCCAGCTGCATGTCATATCTGAAGGGAGAGCAGTAGTACTTATTTTGAAATGGATGATTCATAACATTTTACATTTCTGCAGCTCTGTTTAGTGAGATACTCACTTTCAAATGAGCAGGACTTAAGTGTATTTTACCTGAATGTATTGTTACTAACACAAACAGTATGATTACCTTTTCCTGCCAACAGGGCCATTCTATGACATTAGCATTCATATTTATATTAATTAATACATAGTGCTTACCCAGTGACACAAAAAGTACACTAACAAATATGATTTAATAGTTTCTTATTTCATTCTCTCTCTTCACATCTTTATGCACTTCTACAGTGAAGACTAAAAACCTTTAGTAGTAAACCTTTAAACCTGTACTTGGGTGTCTGGTTCACTTATATTGTCTACTATTTTACATTAAGGATCCATTAAAATGCATTAAATATGAAATAATCTATAAACATTTTCTCGAGAGAACAGCACACGCAGCAGATCATATCTGCTACTGCCGACCGTTTCTCTGAAAGCATCTGTCACATTTACTGACTCTAAATACGACTGAAGTGATCTGGATTTGGCTGTAATGTGATGAGTACAGTTTGCTGTATTTCTCTACACACAGGCTATGTTGAGAAGACTCCAATTTGGGCCCTGAATATGAATTTAGCCAGAGGATGGAGTTGGACATCTTATCTAAATAGTATTAATATACATAATTTCAAGGACTAATTTATTTGCCTTTGAGGAATTAGAAAAGAAAGCATGAGATTTTTTAAAAAATATTTTAATTCACTTGACAGGCATAAGCAAATACAATAAGAAACAAGGGCTTTTCCCTTTTCCATTAACAATAACAACCACTTATCAAATTTCCCAGGTGTCCCCCTCAAGATATATTTAAAAAGTAACTAAACCCCTCGGTTTTGCCTGATGAGTGAAATTTAGAGTCTCCTCTTAGGCTTTGTTCAGACTCCTGGTCACATCCAATTTTTACCCAGATCTGATCAGAATCTGATCTAACTGATGGGCAGTCTACATTATTTATTACAAGTGATCAGATCTGATGTGGTTGTCCAAAATGACCTGGCCTGATACATACTGATTTCTAGGGTAACAGGTCATGCACAGAAAATACAACTGCGAAATGGATGACAGAGGAGTCGCTATTTATTTAATTTATAATACAAACAATTCTGTGGAGCCTTGGGGTAAACTTTATTTCTTTAATGACAATAAAGTTTGAGAATTGAGGACATTGATGAGCTGTGCCATGCTTCTGGAATATCACATGAAATGTGGCATAGGCAGGCCAGGGACACATGGTGGAGTCAGATCATTGGAAAATTTGCCAACGCAATGGGGCTGGCAGGTTACAGAGTCAAACGGTACTAGTTTTATAGGAAGGGTGGAGCAAAAAGTTGTGATTCATGATGTTTTAACCAAACCATACTATTGAGAGAGTCATTTTTCAGTTTCTTGTGTTGACAGCATGCTGTAGACCCTTTGAAGGTTTTGTTCTTTCTTGTCTAATTCAGGGCATGGGGATATTGATAATTTTCTATCCAATTCTGTTGTGGGAGCTGATCCTGTTTTTGTTTTTATAAGATATAATCTCTCCTCAGACTACCACCTTTAATGTCTCCCAAAGTAGACATATGGTTATGAGATTAGACTTGTTAGTGAAAAGAAAATCCTCAGTTACTTTTGAAATTGTTTCAGAGAATCCCTAATTGTTCAGCAATGTGCAATTCAATCATCACTAGGGGGATTTTTTTTTTGTATAAACAAAAGAAAAGTAGCAGTGGAGCAGGGTCAGATACCACTATTGAATACTTATGCTACCAATCACAGAAAGAAAATAGTTATGAATGTAAAAGTAATCACTTCTTAAAAATGTTTTATGAACCTCAGAAAAAAAAGAAAATTGTTTTTATTGGCTCTATCTGATAGATAAATGAGGAGATTGTTTTGGCTATTTTAGAAAAAGTATCCTGCCTTGGGCAGAATTTGTCTGACAAAGGGTAATAAAGTTAAACTCATCTCTTAAAATGAAATGGTCGGAATTTTACATCTGGTAAAAGATTGATCATCCTACTTGGATGCATAGAGATTGACACGAACAACATACATTATTAATAAAACTGGAGACTATTATAAACTGTCCTTGGTCATCAGCTATGACATTTGCTGGGCTGGGCAGTATTTATTTATTTTTCTATGTACTACAATCACAGTACCCCTTGTTTTACTAAACCAATAAAACCTTGGCCAACCCATGAAGCCTTTAAAGTATGCAGATCCTCAAATGTGCCTTCTATAGGAAAGCAATTTTCATTTTAACGTGTTTTACAGTAAGTGGGAAAATACTGCTTTAATTGGGCCGTTGATCTATTTAACATTCCGAGAGACAAATCTCAAACGTAATTAAACTTGCAAGTATATGGTGAGGAAAAAAAAAGTCCATAATAGGAAATAGTGCAGACACATAATAATAGAAATAAAAACAAATCTGTAGGACCTAGCACCACAATCCCCCAAAATGAAAACTATCAAAACAGGGAACAAATAAGCCCACCTAAACCTCCCTAAGCTTGTCTTAAGAACAAGATATAGCAGCTGGACTCCATAAATTCTGTTACTTCTGACATAAAACCATGAAATAATCATGCACCAAGCAGACAAGGCTTTTATACCTGCATTTTGTGTCTCAATTCGCAAGACACAGAAAAAAAAGGATGAAAACGAAACAAATTTCTAATCATATATCTATATTTCTAAACCAGCTCCGAGGAGGCAAAAAGACTAAAAGCACTACAATGTAGCTGCATGACATGCAAATAAATACAAAGTGTCAGAGTGTCTAATGGGAGAAATTAAACACATCATTCTCCAAACAGCCCACATGAAAACAAACACAATTTTCATTAGTAATTGCATTTTTATTTGATCTTTTCATTTTTTTTCAGATAAATCACAATGAACACAGCCTTTAGACAATAGCAGATGAAATAATCCATAGAAATGAATGTCTCTGGTCTTTTCACCAGTTGCCCATTGTAGCGTGGAGTTCTATGCTATCAGTGTTGGGTGTGAGAAAAAACAACACTGACAAACACCGGGTGCTCGTTGAAGCGAACCAAAATGGCATGTTGTCTTAATGTGTGTGAAGCGGTGGCTGATAGAGTCTGTGTGCTCTTGCATCAGTGTGAGTCAGAGACCACAGGCGGTTGGTCACATTCATCAAGGCCCTGTCCTAATCGTTTTACAAAACCTGCAGTCTCCACTGGGCGAAAAGAAGAAAGAAAAAGCACTCATTTTTAAGTGTCACACTGCCAACTGTGTATGATTGACAATGTGTAGGTAGACAATGACAGGTCTTACATTATGCGCAAACTCTTAACTATGAGTTGACCTCAGTGGCAGGCTGTGCTCTATTAGAAAGCAAATAGCCTGAGAGAGGGGGCATGGCTTTAAAGAGTACCTTCGTTTTACTGGACCCAGCTCATTTCCTCCCACACTTTGCGGGCATTGTGAGGCCAAGAGGAGCACCATTAGAGGGGACAGCACTTGAAATGTAAAAGATCGGCCCTTTTCGGCCAACGAAATGTGTGGAACCAGCATCCGGTTATGACCTCTCCACAAGATGTGATTGAAAGCTCTAAATGAAGCTGAGCAGTAAATGCCCAGTGCTTAGCTGGCAGATGTGCTGGCTGGAATTAAATCTGTGAATTCAAAGTAAGAATTTCATTGTTTTTTTGTTGGTGAACAATGAGGACACAAAAGGAAAGGCAATGGCTGCAAAACACACAAAGAAGAGCTGGGCAGTACAATGACACTTACTGTATAGCTTATTTATGCAATGCTTAATAACTTTACCTGATTGAAATGACTGCACTCCAATAATTTGTGTATTATATACTTTAGTCAAAATCCTCCATATGGAAGATTATCTCCTAGTGCCTCGTCAAAGAATGATTATTATAATTTCATAGTGTCAAGGCAAAAAGTGCTCATGTTGTTGCTCAGTTTTCATTTTTTAGACAAGAAAAACTGCGATATACAGTATGCTATTTTAAGCTAATACTGCCCAGCCTCATGCATGCACGCACAGATCGGTATTTTTGTGAGGACAAGCTGTTAAATCCAACACTAATCCTAACCTTTAAAATCAGATCTTAACCTGTCAAAGAGCCCTTTTCTTGTACTATAAATGTCCTCACAATGCTGGTTACAGTCAAGATTGGCCACATGAACATAACGAAACACACGCACACACACAAACATAGAGAGACACACAATCAGACCAGAGAATAACTGATCCCATATGAATAAGATTAGATGAATAGAAAAGGGAGAAAAAACATGAAGAAGGTGAAGAAATTTAACAGTTTTCTGTGAAGTGTTTTGCCCTCTCTTTCAGTCACCGCTCTTCCGTTAAGGGCCTTATGCATTTAAATGAAAGGCTTTGTGCAGCCTGCTGAAGTGCCCAGGTGTTTGTGTGCAAAGCAGTGCCTCCCTGGGATCACAGTTTGCAGGGTTCACTCGGAACAGTATATTTAACAATATGTGCCGTTTGGAAATCGAGTTTGCTTTATTTAGTCAAAGATTATTTTTTTTTAAGTCTCGTTTGAAAAAGCACAGCTATATTCTTCTTCTGTCAAAGTCCCCTCTGCTGTCTCCCAAGTACAGAACGAGGCTAGAGCTAAGCTGAAGGCTTTGTGGAAGAGAAGACATGGAGAGAAAAGCAAACTGTTGCTTTTCTCCTCAGAGGCAAAAAAGCAAACATGCAAAACATTAGAGAAGGAAAGATAAAACCTATAAAGATGGCATGGAGGCAAAAGTTAGCAGAGAATGGCAAACTAATGTCTAAACAGTGAGGACAGTAACAAGAGAGATATTAAAGTAAGATGTAATGTGACAAGGATATTGTTATCTTTCTCTGTTATTCCCTCTTCTTACCTCTGGTAGACGTCACAAAAACACACCAAGAGCCTCATAAATCAAAGTTACTGTTCCCTCTGATGGCTGCCGTTGACATAGATTCATTGATCGTGAACTATTTTCCAGAACACATCTAATCTAATAGCACACCGTTCTGCGAATTTCAGTGTCAGAGAATCTTAGAAAAAGTACCTCCTACTTTTATCCCAGAAAGTGGCTGAAATGTGCCAAAATTTTCAAAAAAATAAATGCATCATTTTTTTTCATATATATATTTATATAAGAAAGCCTGAATGTGAAGACACCTGGTTTTATAAACCGTGTACCTAAACAGCTAAGACATCAAATTCAAAGTAACTTAGAGAGTATTTCAGATGTCGAGTGTCTTTGCAAAGTATGAGGATTCCAACATGTGAGGAGTACATACAGAAATAGCACAGACTGCTGAAAAAGGACCTGTATTGGTCCTTCATAGAAAATGCACATTCTGGTGGACCAGGGCTTTATAAGCAGTCACAAGCTCCAAAGATACAATAAGCTCTCCGCAGAGACAGTAAGGCAGTTTTATGATCACCAAGGAAACCACTCCACCTTCCATATGGCAGGTTTCTTTCTTTTTTTTTTTTTGGGAAAGTAAAAACACAATGAACCCAAGAAAGCATACTAGTTATTGTAAAAGAAAATAGCTGCCCTGTAAAAAACTGCTCAGTAAAAATATTCAAACTTGGTGGTTGTTGCTCTTTGTTGTTGGTTTTGTCATGTATTCTAGATCAGCTGGCTCATTAAGCTTCCCACAATTAATGTATCTGATCCGCGGTGGATCTCTGGGTAAAAAGAGGCGACGTCTCGAAAACACTGAAGCTGGCCTGCAAAGATGCAGAATAGAGAGGGGGAAAGAACACCAATAAAAGAACTCAACCTAAAGCAAACTCACAGAGTTCGACAGCTACTAAGGCAACTTTTGCCAAATACAATATAAGCCCATGTATATTGCAACACAACTATATATTAATTTAATAAAATACACAATATAGCTTTTGTACACATAACAATTTGGCTCAAATGCACAGAAATTGCAGTAAAACCAATAAAAATATGTTGTTTTTTTATGTAAACACATCTAAATTGGATACATTTACACACATAATGATATTATGTATAGTGGTTATGTGAAGGGACATTTTCTGCTTTATTTATATTTTTGGATATTTCAAAATGATGGCAGTGTCCTATGCAAATTTTTATTTATTTATTTATTTATTTTAAATATTTCACTCCGCTCTTGAATCCAGGACACATTTTGCATGACTTTTTTTTTTGCTTTTTTTTTACAAAATGTATAAATATTATGTTGATATTTGGACATACATGGATCCATACATATAATCATCTATATTATCATATAGATATTATCTTTTCACAGTTGAAGAAAAAATGTCCCTTTTTATACAACTTGTGATTGCCTTAAGGCATTGCCACACACATGATAATTCACTGTACACAAGGGACTAAAAGCTGATGATGTTCATGTAAAAGACAATTACACAGATGGCCAGTTGTGTGTAACCATTAGTATGCATGTGTGTGTTTTGTGTGTCAGTGTGTGTTTGGGCAAAATGTAGTGCACATGCGTGAAATTGGGATGTGCAGCTACACTGGCCAGTAACATGGATGTTTAAATAGAGGTGCGAGACAGACACAACTCACAAATGACAGGTGAAACATGGTTACACTGTTAATAATCCTTTAGCACACCATTACAGTTCCACCCGCCACATATCAATAGCCAACCCCCCACTAACACACACCTGATTGAGCAATCTCTTCATGTTCAGAATGGATCCATCACACATTAAACACCTATATTAAAGTCAGAAAAGATAAGGTCATTTTGTGTATTTTCGATCTTTCACCGTCCCAAATGGATTAGAAATTGTTGCACTGCTTCCGCATCGATTGTCGTGTCTGACCATAAATAGTCCATCTTCAATCAGTTCCTATGGCCATCACACAAAACGGGGATCCACCTACACACATGTAGATATGTAGGATTTTACGAGAGACCATGAACAACACACGTATGAGCTGGTGGGCACTTAGATAATAGCTTGCGAGGTGCCAGAGGCAGAAGCTTCTGGGATTAGCTTAAGAATCCAAAAACAAAAACAGTTTATAAATTCAGCAGAATTCGGATGTTTGTTCCACAGTTTCTTTCAGTTGGTCGGGATTAAAGCACTGAAGTGCTGAATAATAAATGTTCCCATTGTCCAGAGCCAGTACTTATTCACAACAAATACAGTGAAAGGAGTTTCTAAGAGCCTTTTAAACTTTTTGATTAATTTTGGTGACATTGACAGTTTTGGCATTAGGGGAATAAGCTTTTATTCCCCTCTCAGCCTCCGTATTTCTTTTTTTTTATTGCCATTTTTTGTGTCACTTCCTGAGCGTGCCGTTGGCCTCACTTCCTCTGCAGTCCTGCAATAATTTGTCGATGTCTCTCACCACCTGGTCAGCGTCCATTCCTTCACGGCTCACACTGGGTTCGGCTTGCTCCAGGACACTATCCATTTCGCCTGCCGTCTCCTGGCTGATCCTGGAGCGGGCCTCTGCCAGCATCTTGGCCACTGGGTCCGAGGAAGGCAGGGACGGGTAGACCTGGTCTCTGGTGTGTTTGGTTGGTGACAAATATTGACCATCGGGAGGTCCATAATGGCCGGAGCAGGTAGCAGGAGGAGGTTTGCCTTCGGCCCCGTCAGCTGGGCTTTTCACAGCGGAGCAGGGAGACATGGTGGAACAGCCTTTGGTTGGACTGCTGGAGGCCGAGGGGACCTCCTGCAACAGTGGGCTGAGGGCGCGTTTTGCCTTCAGGTAGGGCTTGACATTGGCGATCAGGATGGTGTGGTCGCGCCTCTCTTTACCAAAAGTACAGAATGTCTTCTTGCCATTGGGGTTGATGGGCTCAAAGGTTTCCGTCTCCTGGACCGACTCCATCCCCACCGGCACGAACATGTTGTTGCGGTAGTCGACGCCCTCTGCCTGGTTTCCTCCAGCAGGGAACTGAGGCATCCAGCAGCGGTCAGAATGACCCAGGACTCGGCACTCCTCTGTACAATTCACGCAGTCCTCATCTGTGGACGGAAAGAGAAGGACAAAAGGGTATATGAATGGCTGGAGAAGAATTTGTTTCAGAAGTGTGGAAACAATACAGCCTAGCAGAGGGCCGAGGGAGAAGACTCGCCCTGCTGACATGAAACGGAACAGTGGAAAGGGTTGGGGCCCAAAGTAAGTGCAGTACAGCCAAGCCTAATACAATTATGTAAAAAAGGAAGAGACCTTAATCTTGCCCCGCCAAAAACAGCGTAAGTGCATGTTCATCCGCACGTGCAGACAAACATATCTTCAAGGGGGTTGGGGGGACAGGGGGAGACACCTGCTAGCATTTTCCAAAGCTCTGATCAAGGGGATGGCAGAGCATACAGAAAGGATGGGGAAGGAGAGGGAGAAAAACAACAACAGTTGAGGTTTGGCAAAGGCAGAGTGCCGTTATCATAAATTCATGTCAGCGCGCTTTGAAGCACTCCCTCGACGGTATGACGACGCCAAATGGCTTGTGCTTCTTCCCCGTGTGTTTGTGCCTGTTTATTTGCGCACTGGATGCTGTTGTTTTAGTGTGCGCATGCATGCGTGTATAATTTTGAGCGTGCCCCCCACCCTTTCATCTCTATTCAGAGGGATGAACACTGGCTGAATATGTGAGTGCTCTTGCCTGTGTCAGACACATCCAGAACTTTGGGAAAATAGTAAATTAAAAGAAAAAGAAAAACATCCTCTCATTGTCCTTTTAATTACTGAGACAGGGAAACTAGAAAATAGGAAGTAACTGAGCATATGTTCGGTTGGATGGGAAAGTTTAAAGATATTGTATCTTATATACTTAAAATTGATACAGAAGATCCATTTTCTTACTGTCACACAGTGAACCGTGTGACAGACTGCGATGTTACATAAACCTCAAATTAAATCACATCTGAAATAAAAATGAAGCGAGTTGTATCTTGTTTGAATCCACAGTTTTAAAAATCCAAGATCTAAACTGACAATAGTTTATGAGTACCAAATCCCAATATACCACACAAAGTATAACTTGGTTCCTTTGTAATTACTGGAGTTTTACTTTTTATTTTTTAACCAATATGAAAACGTATATCATTTAAGTAAAGTGCTTAATTTACAAAGTTTTAGAAACTCGGTGTCTCTCAGGAGACAGCAATTTAACAAGTACATTGTCTACCTGAGATTTTATAAATAAGCTTTTGCTGGAGGAAAATCTTGATTTTAGGAAAATAAATGTGAATCCATATATACATTTTCATCTTTTCAAAACATTTCAATGATTTGCTTTTTTGTGAAATGTAAATAAAATAAAATAAAAAATAAAATAGCAATTTTAAAAGGCTTCCATGACAGATGGTGAACCCAAAGATCAAGACAAGATACCGCACTTTTCCCACACTCTCCAGCAAAAATCCATAAGATCTCTGACGCAAGCTTCTCAACAAAGTCAGCAGTTTCGTGTGAGTTGCATTTTGAGGCATACTGTGTTTTAACAAACTAACAGAAGTGAGGCAGCTTCTTTGTTAAGTGGATGTCTATACCTCATGTCAGCCTTTGTTGCTTTTTTTTGTTGTTGTTAGGGGCTATAACTGCATGCTGTCAACTTCATTATAGAATGCATGTAACCTTTACAGCCCAACAAGAGATTGTGCTTTAAAGACTGCAAATATGGGACTAATACAGTCTCTCAATGATGCAAATAAGCAGGCAAAGGGAATGTGCTTGAGTGCACTTGGCTGGGCTGTCTTTGCTGTCTTGTGGGTCAGCAGCCTTGATTCCTGAGAGACTGCCCTTCTTAGCAGCAGAGATGAGCTTAACACTTGACAAATGTTTGAAGAAGCCAAACAGCACTGGCGGAGAAAGCCTGACATTTCCCTTGTTGAGGCAGTCATCTGAAGAGGAAACAGGGTAAAGCTGGAAAGCAGAGGCCCGGGCCAGCTTCAGATGGACTTTAAAGGGTGTGTGCATTTGTGTATGTGTGCATGTGCGTGTGTGTGTGTGTCTTTGGCCGTGGGTGAGCGTCTACAAATGCATCAGCATGCGCTGAGAATCATGTGTGTGTGTCTGTACATGTGTTTCCTGTTTTTGCACGGGAGTGATTTGAGATTCGAGTACGAAAATATGAGCAATGTGTCGAAGCACAAAGATCGATGATGTGGTCAAAAGCCTCTACATACATAAAACAAACCTGAGCACGCGTTCCAGCTAGAACAGTCTATTACTGCAATCCATCACCGTGCTGCAAAACGCAGAAAGTGCACGTAACCAGCTGGACAACCCATGCCTGTCACCCACAGGCTCACATGCATTCCAGACACGAAATTAGCTTATCCACTATAGAATCTTCACACACTCAGAGGTGATTGTCCATTTGCCGTGTGCATATTAAAGCATAAATAATCCATGCAGACACATTCCCCTCTATTTAGTTGCAGGAAACCTCTGATAGATTATTCATGTCTCAGCTACACGTTCAACCTTGAGGCGTTCTCTTCATATCTGTGGCTAACAATATGACATATGAGAGCAAGGGTGACATTCATCCACCCCCTCGCCTGCTTTCAGCCACCCCACCCTTGCTCCCACCCTCCCTCTACACCCATGCTTTGAGATGGGCAACAGAAGCCTGTACCAAGGACAAATTTGCCTGTGATGATTTGGTTACCAAAGGCGTGTTCGGAGTCTCCCTCTCCAGTTTCCCTCTCAGTGCTGAGCCTGGTCAAAGATAAATTACACTGATAGATACAGGGAATCATGACATCATTTGTCGTGGTCTGACTCACCTCTCAGCCACTGAAAAACACCGTGCACACCATCTTACACTTCGGGATTAAGAAAAAAAACCAAAACAAAACAATTGACCTTGTGTGGTTTTTCTTAGTGTAATGAAGCTTACTTCCCCTGTCTACACTCTGCCTGGGGAGGAGATAGTGAGTCTATAAAAACACATTTCCAGTTTGATTTCTCGCGAGCTAGTTTCCTGAAAAAGTCAGAGTACTGAATGTGCATCAATTTTGATCAATTTTTTGTCTCTGAGCCAGTTTTTTTTGTTTGTTTTTTGCCTTAATTATCTATCAGCTTAACGTTTCCCTTTCTCATAACAATGGAATTGAGATTCATAGATAGATCTTTCTATCTATGAATCTCAAGCACCGAAACCGGTGTTGCCAGTAATTACATCCGAAATTGTAAAAATGCCCATAGGCATTTTAATAATGTTTGGCAGATTGTATCCTCTACATTGGATTGGTGGTTGCTCACATCTACTGTGAAATCCAGTTGAAATTTTTAGCTAATGAAACTGAATTGTCAAGAGGCAGGTAACGTAGATGTTTGCATTCTTGCATCTTAATCAAATCTGACAATTACTTCATCACTACTTTCAGAAAAGAGTTTAATTACCTCCATACAGATTTTTGTGCCTGTGAATGTTTTTTTCTGTTTTTTAACAGCAAACACCCATAACTATCTAACCACCTCTGACAGGGTTAATTGCCTTGAATTGGAGCAAAAGACTGGGTGACAATGAATTAGAATGGGCAATCGTGTAGCTGCCACATATCTTTACTTCTAAGAACAAATGGAACCAATTGAGGCAAATTGACTTTAAGAACAATTCAGTGAGACCCTGAATTCAACATCAAGTCATTAAATAGATGGCATAAAGTCAATTATCTCAGTTAACTGTGTTACTGCTGTCTGTAACATCAACTTTTGTAACACAGAAGATGGAGGGGAAATATAATAACTGAATAAATTGAAACATTTCAATAAAAATAAAAACATGTTTACAGATATAAAGCATTGTGCACAGATTCTAAGATTTACACAAAGTAGGGAGCAAATTAAACAAACACATTTTCTTTAAGTCAATTTCAATAAATCAATTTTTTTTAATTAAATCATATCTGCAAGCATGAGAGTGAAAGTAAAATGAGATGAAAACATTTCATTTCTGTTGCAAGGATAAAAATAACTATCAACTATTTTAGAGTACTTCGTGTTTTTTTATTTACTGATTTACAAGATTGAAGGGTTCCTCTATAGTTGATTGCCTTTCAAGTGCACTTATTCTTATAACTTCATTGCATTAAGCTAATCAATCTGTTGATGTCTCATGCAACCTGAACATTTTCTGATACCACACACAATATCTCTTATCAGAAAAAACAACAAAAACTAGGCTAATTAAGCTGCATTTTATCACCACTTTGAATCATGAAAGAGACTGAAGGTGAAATATGTCTTGAGAATTTTAGGATTGCAGCCACTAAAGCGTTTCTTTGTCTGAACCATGAAATAACTAATTTATTTCCAAGTGCAGAGACAGAAAAAAACACAACCTTCTCTACCCCAAAAAGCCTTACACACTTAGCAGTTAATTAACAAGGTCCACATTAGTCATGTAAAATTACACTGTGGTGGGCAAGGACACAGGGAGTTCCAGTCCTCTACTTGCAGAAATGTTCTCCTTTCCTTAATTTAATGTTCAGTTAATGCACGTTGGATCTGACAGCAGCGTGGGAAGGTTGCACAAATGAACCCTGTAAGTGTAAAAGTGTGTTTTTGGTCAGTGTGTACATTAAGCATAGTCTGATTTCCCTGAACACCCCTCTCTTCCCTTCAGACACCTGCCCTCCTGACCTTCCATGCCCATCTCTTCCCAGCGTGGTGATTAATGTCCCTCTGTCATATATTATGGTTCCCGAGGACGTGTCTGTGTGTGTCTTTGTGTGTGTGTGTGTGTGTGTGTGTGTGTGTGTGTGTGTGTGTACATGGCTTTTCCTTGCAAACAAGACAAATGAATTGTTTTGTAAAGAAAGTGTTCTTTAAGTTTCAAGCTGTGGTGCAGGATAATAAAACAGAGACTGCAGGCAGGGGTGAATAATTTTACTGATGTGCACACCTGGGAAGACACAATATTTTCCCTGCCAGCAACAAAAGTAGGTTGGGGATGATCTCATTTGAGATTTATTGTGTATGAGTGTGTGACTGTGTTCTTGTACATGCAACAGAGGGAGGACCAGAATACTCACCTAGCAATGAGTCTGTGTCTGTCTTCACAACTTCAAAGGGCCGTTTGAGGGTTAAGGTTTGATTTGAAAGTTGAGGTTACAATTGGGTTTATGGTTTGGATTATTTAGATGTGCTGTTAGGTCAAGGGCCTGGGGAATGCACCTGACAGTGAGAGAACTCATAAAGATACGAGTACAAGTGTTTGTACGTATGTATGTGCGTGTGTGTGTTCATTGTGGTGATAATTCAAGGTGGACAGGAGGAATGGCAGCTGACAAATTGTGAGGAGCATCTGTGACAGACCAGGGCTGCACCTGTTCACCTGTGGGAGTTCACAGTTTGTGCATGAGTGTGCGCCTGTGTGTGTTGGTGTGTGTATGTGTGTGTGCATGTTATTATCTGTCTGATCTTCTCGTCTACGGCCATCTTCCCCGGTCGATCCAAACCACTCCTCCCCCATGCCCCCCCCCATCTTCAGCCAATCAGGATGACTAAATATTTGAACTGCATAGATGAGCGAGCTTCCCCAATGGAAATTGATGTTGACTAAACATCTTCCCTCAGTCAGACCAAAAGCGACAGTAATCTGGGATTAATTGAAACTTCTAAAGGTGCTTCAGATAGGTTAAATTTGATCATAAATTCTACCCTGGAGCTTTGACTTGGAACAGACAAAGACATGTATCTGAGAGTTACCGCCACCAGTTTGTGCAAATGATTTCATGCTATGTCACAACAGCTTTCCTAATTTGCTTCTAATTGCTCTGAATTTTATGGCATTATTTTGCTTAAAGAAAGAGAGAGAGAGAGAGAGAGAGAGAGAGAGAGAGAGAGAGATAAGAGCAGTATTTGCTGTCATTTGAGAAAAACAGCCAGTTAATTCCCTCCTTCACACGCAACACCGCTTTGGTGAAAATGAGAACACAACTCAAGTTTATTACTGCATCTAATATTGTTACGTTTCCATAGAGCCGTGCTGGGAAAACAGGTTGTGCTCAGTGACTCCGTTTTGGCAACATAATTTCCAAAAGGTTGGAATACAACAGTCAATATGTGGCACCTAGACTCGCTTTTAAAATCACACAATAGTAAAAAAAAAAAAGACTCATAAACCCAAAGGTTATTTTGCAAAGGTGTTTAATTTATTTATTTATTTATTTATTTATTTATAGATGAATCCCTCCTGTGGGGGTTCACCATCAATGTAAAAATAACCTCACTACATCCCAATAATGTTTAATGAACTAGGTGATAAATTGTTGGTGAGCATTCAGTAGCCAATTAAGGTGCTACTGAGACTGTGGATGTTTGTTGAGGGAGTAGGGCTTCTCTGTTTTGGGGAGTGGGTGGCTGAGCACAATGAAAAGAAGATTTTCCCCCGGCGTAATGGCTTTTATCACTGCGGGAAGTCAGAGATGGATGCATAGCTGGAAACACTCCACAGCCATGATGGGCGAGCCTGGCGTTGTGTCGGCTGAATCAAGGATATATATCTTTGGATCAAAGATGCCCTCTTTTCAAGGCCTCTCCATAGTAAAGTGCACGATCCTCCAGTAAGCTAATGCCTGGCTAAGTTGTTCAAAGAGCCCCCCTACCCGCCCCCCTCCACATGCACAGACACGCAAACGCACACACACGCACACATCCCCAGTGTAAAGACTATTTATGTATGGGAGAGAGGGATAAAAACCCAAGAGGAGGAGGAAAAAGGAGGAGGAGGGGGGAGGGAGAAGAGGAGCATAAGCTCATATTCACAGAAAAACAAACATACAAAGCCTAATCAATGATGAGCAAGCGAGTCTGTGTGCAGTGGGTGGGGAGAGAGAAAGAGAGAAGGATGTGGAGAAAGAGAAAGAGAGGTCTGTGGGTTGGAGGAGTGAGGCGGAGTTGGACTTCCACATGGATAAATTCACACAGAGCTTCTGAAACAAAGCAGCCATCAGAGCCATAGAAAGCAAAACGTGAAAACAATATTTGTAAATGCAAATTGGTCTCAAATTTGTCTGCTAGTGACCTACATAAATGCTGCTTTTCTTGGTAAATGCAAGCGCGTGTAGGTCTAAACGGAGCAGATGAATCGGTGCGTGCCGTAATATGAGAGCGCATTGATTGTTTTGGAAACCAGCTTAAATATATTCCATTACAAACAACATACAAGATCTTTGCCTTACATTTGCTGCATGTTTTTCCTCTGCATTAACAGCTGTTTCCTCTTCATTAACAGTTATAATATCAATTATCAAAGGCTTGTGCACACTTCGCTTGTGAGTTAAACTTGGCCTTGACACAAATATGGTAACTTGAGACTGTTGCTGTTATCTGTTGGAATCAAACATCAGGGCAGCAAAAAAAGATCAACCTCAAACATGTTTTCAGCCCAGATAAATGGCCATGGGAAACTATCCAAGGACAGAAAGTGCTGAGAACAGGCAAAGTGATGTTTATCTGTAACCGCATCTGCGGCGGGTGACAGTGCTCCTCAGAAAATTCCCACTGCTTTGCTTGAGCGAGAGATCCAGCCCAGTTTTAACCGCTCTGCATTCCAGTGTTTTCTTAGAAAAGGGGGGGAAAATCTATGGTGCAGTGTGAAGTAATGTTGCATTCTTCCTTTTGTTGTGCACACACTACCTTGAGAAATTCACTTTTCACAGCGGGTACAGGCGCACAATAAATATTTTAAGGTCAGTGGGGGAAGAGTCTTGCCTTAGTCAATCAAACAATCCGAGACTCTGTTTAAACCTGTGACTTAGAACATTATATAATTCATAGCTCCTCCGGCCATACCTCAACTATCAGCTACTATTTCTCTAACTGCTGAAATGCTCTAATGGTCTAGCAATTGCAGCAGAACAGCCACAGGCAGGCTATTAGATATAGATGTCTGAGAGAAACAGCCCCGGTATTGTTCTTACTGTCATCAAGCTATCCACACTAATCGGAAAAAAGCCATGTGGAGTGCAATAGATACAACCTGAGAATTCACTTATTTTGCATTAATTTTCTTGAACTCATGTTATTTTTTTTTTCGAGGTTCATTATGAATTTTAACTCTCACAAGTGGTTATGTAAATTCGCAATTGCAAAACAGCTGATTTGTGAGACTGTGAAGAGAATGTATCTGACTCTCCCTGTTTTCTTGTGGTTTCCAGTATCCATAAAGCTGGAACTGGAGGCAGAGCCTTTGGCTATCAGGCCCCCTGCAGTGAAATCAGCCCCTTTCCAGATAGGGGAAGCTGACACCCTCTCGTCTTTTAAGTTTAGGCTAAAATCCTTCATCTTAAGAAAGCTTATAGTCAGTAATTCTGTAGCTACAGTCATTATTCGAGCTAAGCTAATGCTCACAGTTAGAAGGGGGTCATCTAACCTTTAGCATTATCAGCCAGGGTAAAGGAACATAATCCACTGACAGGTTTCTCTCACTTTAATGGTAGATTGCATGTCTACACCTCCTCTGCTCTCCTCTCCTCTGCCTCCTCCTCAGTGTTTCATGTCACCAACTTTTCATCTATACTTTTTCTTTATCTATGTGGAGGCTACTTGCACATTGACCTTGGCCCCTCGGTGTCCCTCTGAATTACATTTACATCTTCCGCATTACAATTACCATTGTATGCCTTATACATTTGCATGTTCAGTGTTTGTTCCTCTCTTCTTGTCATTCGCTCTTGCCCTCTCTCACCCTCTCCTCCTCCTCGGTAAATAAAGTTGAACTAAACTGAACTGTTGCAAATGCTAGACAGACCATATAATACTATTTCTACACCCTGGGGTAATTATGGGAGAGACTGGTGTAAAAAAATGGTAAATAAGCTGGGCAGAACTGTCTAAAAAGATGAGTTGTCCCACCACCTTGAAAATAGGATTAGGACTTTTCCCCTGTTAGCCGAGGGAGGCACATTAAAGGCAACGAACAAAGCGAGATATTGTAAAAAGGCAGAGGTCGACTGTGTCCTGCTACGTTACCTGGACAGAGACATGGAGGGTGTAAATGAGACAAGAATGGGACTTATTAGAAGATGAGGCGAGAAGCGCAGTGAATCACTGGCTAATCCTCCGTTTCCTCTAAGCCTGTGTAATTAGGACATGGGGGATCACACCGTGACAGGGGATGCTTCTGGCCCGCCTTCCTTTTTCTTTCCCCTTCACTTTTGTTTAATTTCTTCCCTCCTCAGCGGAGGTTTAAGGCTGTCTGTCATCTAAATATAGTGCCTTTGTAAGCATTGTGTCACTACTTATTTTTGGCATTTGTGTTTATGACTGCAGCCTTGGCCAAGTTGTATTTTGGGTGTATTTGCTGGAGTCAAATAGGCCAGTTCAATCAAACATTTCTCCTTCCAAAACACACACCCACACACACTGAGACCACAGTGTGGACCAGATATAAGAGCAGAGAGGCTGATCAGTGTGCTCCTGCCTGTTAATAGCCTTAATCTACTTCCTTCCCCCCGCCAGACGTTAAGGAAAGTTGCCTTGGCCCCTTTGTGAGTGTGAGTAAAGTGGAAAAGACAAAGGAAAACAAAGATGAGAGAGAGGAAGAGAGAGCGGGAGGGGGTAGGGAATTAGAAAGAGAAATTAAGCTGGGAGAATGCATGAGTCACAAGCTCACTGAAGAAATCCACTTTCTATCCAAAGGGGAAAAAACAGGCTATTAAAGGAGAGATGAAGGAAAACCTTTTGTTCCTGATGCAGAGGATCATCCTTGAAGTGATTCACTCTGACTAAATTACACATTTCAACCATACTGTTTCGACACGTTTTCCAGCTTCCTGAATGTGAGGATGGAATTTGCTGTCTAAAATTAGGCCGCGTGGCCTTGTCCTGATAGCCAGAGCAGGAAGCACGAAACCATTTGGAGTTGTCGAGGTTTTATTCAGGCAATCCATACAATGAGAAGATCCGCCCTCCGTCACCAAATCCTGTCACGTTTGCTGAATTAATTTACTTCCTTTTATTGTCTCTCCCTCTCTTCTCACTCTGACAGTCCCCGTTTGGAACAAGGGATTCAGAGAACTCAGGGTGTCATGGCTTTATGCAAGCAATCATTCCCATGTGCACTGCTTTAGAAGGATTAGGGAAAGTACTTTGTATTCTCTTTCTCAGCAGAACCTCAACTCGAACAAGAACAACATACACAGTTAGAGAGCTTTAGTCATTATTAGTGGTCTTGACCGTTTTTAGTCATCGACTCTTTTATAATGATGGAGCTAAGCAGTGATACATACATAAACAGAAAAATGCAACACACTGGTGCTGCGATGGAAAGTTGCAAGTAGGAAAAGAGTCCATGAAAGGCTGAAACACTGATTTAAATCCAAGCCCATTTCAGGTAATTTGAGGTCAAGATCACACTGTTTTTTTTTGCAGGGGGAGGTTCACTGGTATTATGAGTGAACTATTGAAATAGATTATGCATGTGTGCTGTTCCTATAGTAATCTGCCAGTTCTGTAGAAAACAGCCTGGATGCTGAAGTCGTGCAGTCCTTTCTGCGTAAACATCATGACTCTTTCATGAAGACTCATTCGGCTTCTCAGACTTATTTGACCAAATCAATTAGATGACATAGAAGCAGACCAGTCACAGCGGAACCTGGCTTTTGGTCTGATGATGCAAATATTTCAATTTGGCCTGACTCCAAAGCACACAGATTACACTGTAACATCAAAACTGTTGAAAGGTGAAGCGGATAACTTTAGGTCTTTAAAACGGTACGTGTGGGCGGGTGAGATATGAAAAGCACCAAATGAACACTCTGCCCTGGGTGCGCTTGCGTTTGAAGGAGGGAAAATGGATGAGTGCAAGGTGAAGACAAAGGCCAGTTTCCGATGTCAGAGGAATCAGAGCATCTGTAAATGCTGAGAGCCATTAGTACAGTTCAAAAAAGTCCTGAAGGGAGACTCTGTGACAGGGTCATGTTGCTAATTCCTCTTTTATTTATTATTATAAAAGTCAATTTTATAGCAAACCTATCTATATGAATAGTATGTTATATTTTATAGAGTTTACTGACTGTTCAAGTCCTTTTATCGCTATACCTTGATAATAAGTAGCTTTAAAACATTTAAGAGACAGTGTTCATTTCCCGCTGTGAAGAAATGAGCTCACACTTCAGTCTGACATGACGCGTGTGCTAAAGCGGACAAACGTGCGAAGATGCACCACCTATGAGGCCACATATAGCAGCGCCTAAATCCCAGTTTGCGTCTACTCAAAGAACCAAATGTGCAAGAGAAAAACTGTGCACTTAACATGAAGGCATCTGATCAATTGTGCCAATGAGCAGCGGTGGAGCTCCCCGAAGGCTATTGGCCGGGTGTTCAACATAGGCTAAGTGGAAAGGTGAAGAGAGGTATGTCGAGTCGATGGTGTTGGCTTTCTCAGCCCGGGGGCCTAACACATTTAGAGAGCTAACTGACACACTTTGGATGTATTAGCCACAGTCAGCTCAGCCAACCGCTCCGCTATTTCTGTTGCACCCCCCCCCCCGCCTTCCCTCCTCCCTCCATTGCTGTCTGTCTGTCACTGCTATCTCCTCTCTGCGGAAGACCTAGAGTTTCAGCCACATTGGTTTAGCATCGATATTCCTCCCCACCCCAGTCAAATTGGTGTTTGCCAGTCTAGACACTGGTTGCTTGTGTCTCTGTGTGTGGACAAACACGAGTGCACACTACCAGCACTTGCACGGCTCTTCATAAACATGATTAGATTAAAAGAAACCGACGGAAATGCAATAACGGTCTATCAGTCCACTCATCGGGGGGATAATCGTTTCAAATAGAAATGTGTTTTCCATCTTGATGTGCCATTTATTCTTTCTTTGCTACTCAGGATGGTTCACTCCTGATTCTGGTTGGCTGCAAGCACGAAGCTTTTAAGAAGGCCGAGTTTAAATCTGGGCCACAACACAAATAAATAGCAATATATGGAGCCTGTCAGGCACCTCTGGTGAGAAAGAAAAGGCTAGAAGTGCGTGAAAGCCGGTTCTTTGTCAATTACATTGCATTGAATTTGAACTCCTTTCAGTCCACACTGCCCTGATCTCTGTGGTGGTTTAAGATTAGGGTCAAAGATTAGAGGGTTTACACAAGATAAGAATGGGATTAAAAGAGCTCAGAGATGTAAAATTACAGAACAAAGAACTGGTAAAAACACACCTGAAGTGTAAACAGTCTCATAACACAGCAGCCACCTGTCCTGCTGGACAATCCTGGCATCATAGGTGTGTGTGTGTGTTTTCCTGTCTGAAAACAAAACAATGGATTCCTGATGAGGGAATAGGAATTGAATATTATTGAAACAGCATCCAATATTCCAGAGAGAGATTCAGCACACATCAAAGGCTGCCTCCGCAGTAAGTCTGTTAGATTTGGGATTAATGGACTCCAGAGGGGCCTGGACACACACAGGCAAAGAGAAGTACACACGCACGCACGCACGCACGCACGCACGCACACACATGCACGCACACACACACACACACACACACACACACACACGCACACAAACCCTGCCTGATAAGATTCACCACCACGGCCAGAAATGTACCACAGAGCGAGGAGTGCGTGTCTGGTAGCATCTAGTAGCTCTCCACTGCAGCATGATGCAGTTACATGATGTAACTCAGTGAAGACTCGGTGCACCGAGTCTTCACTGAGTCTGTAACAAAAATGTCCAAGAATGTCGCACCGCCTCTGTTCTATGCATCACTATCTAGTTGTTTCGAGTGCGCGTTTAGTTTGTTTGTCAAATCAACAGAGAGCACGCATGCACCCATGCACATGCAACCGTAAGTCGCTTCCAAGCTCCAATGAGTCCATGCAAAGTTCAAAAAACTATGCAAATACAGGTGGGTACGCTCAGCTGTGTGATAATGCACCTGAAAACGTGACCGGTCCACAGTGAATCAGTTTCTTTTAATCTGGTCAGATGGAAAAGCAGCCTAATCCCAACAGTGGTTGCCTTTCCACCCCACTGCCCAGTGGCCCCCACTTGCTGCCCCCCACCCCCAGTCCCCATGCGCTGCCCTCCGGGCTAAAACCACAGGTGCAGGCAAAATGCAAACCACTGGGTGGAAAATGCTCGTTGACAGCATTCTGGTGTGTTTGCGATTGGTCAGTGAACAATGAGGGAGGTTCCTGAACCACTTGTCGTGCCGATGGAACAGCTGGACACCAACACCAGACACAGATCAGGGTGGGAAGAGACCGCGCGGAACAACAAGGAGCTTAAAACGTAAATGGGATTCTGCGAGGCTTAATCTCACTGTCATTTCACAAACTGTTCATGAGAGGCAAAGAGAAACCTTAAGAAAAGCTGCAGCACTACTATTCACAAGGAGCACTGGATGCTTTGATACTATTTGATAGTATTTGAGACAAACAACTACTGCTGGGTGCCAACCCGCCAATTTAAACTTGCTTTGTCAAAGCAACCATTGCGATATACGGTGCAGACACTAATGAATAAATGTTAAATCAACTTTAAAAAATAATAGAGATTTCATAAAAAATTGCCAATCACACCTGAAGCTAAAGGCTGCTACTATCACCTGTTGTTTTATACATCTTCAATTTTGATGCGGTTGCCTGGTTACAGCCAAAGCAAAAAAAAAGTGTGCGTATTTTCCATCCGTCTGTTTGCACTAATTCACCAGCTCTGCTATTGTTTGCCTCTTCTGCTCTGAGTGTTGCCACAGAAGCACGCCCTGCGTGAACCCGGAGCCGTGTGCACACCCAGGCCGGCTCTCATCCCCACGATCATCCTGAGCAGCATTATCACAATCTAGAGAACTAGATTATCCCCTGACTTTAAAACTTCATCCTCTTTCATTCCCACTTGGGAGGGGATGAGAGGCAACAGAGGGGACCAACACCCAGATCTCCCCGTTGTTAATCAAGGAAGATTTCAGCCACATTTTGACAGGACAGATGGACCACTGTTTTTGAAAAACAAGGGAAGCCATCCAGGATATTTCCTCAAGCAAAAAAACAAACGCTGTGGAACTTTTAAGATGATTATCGCAGACACGTATTTTTATAAATCCGATCCACTTGTGCAGAAAAGTAGATTTTCAACATTATCAGCTGAAGCGATAAACTTATAGATGCCGGCACACATTGCTGCACTCGACTATAATGATTAAATATTAAAAAGAAGAGCTCTTACCTAACCCGAGTGCCACGCATCCACCTCGGCCGCAGTGAATTTCAATGAGGCGAGTGTAAACCGGAAAAAAAAAAAAAAAAAAAGCAGTGTGGCGCGAACACTCAAAAACGAGGCAAGGAGATTCATCACACCGCACTGTTTACGAGGAAAGCCTCCTTAATCTCCATAATAGATCTTTGTTGTGGTTTGAGGTTGGATGTTGAGGTCAGCTGTTAATTGGCCGCTGGTAATTACAGCTGCATCTTAAGCTTCCCAGCATTGTCCATGAGGCTTTGGGGACTAGCAACTAATGCACCACAGAGATTACCGCCAGATACTGAAAAAACAACTCCTATTCATCCACGGCAGGGCAACAGTTTGAAGTCAAGCACTCCCTGGTGTCGTCACATGTTCAGCACACTGTACGGCATTCATTTATATTTCGCCCGAGCGCAGTGTTTTCGTTGCTCCACATCTCGACATTTAAATCTTTAAGCTTGTCATTTCCTTCAAATCTTCCATTATTTATGAGTAGCCATAGGGGGAAGGTTTTGCCCGTGTGTGGGGCCGATTCCCCGGGAAGGAAAGCAGTGCGGGGACAATAAGCACTCACCCAATTAAAGCTGTGTCGGACTCGAGCAATTCCTCAAGGTATTGCCATGTGACAGTTTAATTAACCAAGCCCCTTATCTAAATTTAGCAGGATCAAAAAGTAACAAACTGGGGTTATCAGAGAAAAACAGTCCCAGTCTCCATCCTCACATACTCACACACGTGTGTTGAGTCTCCCGCTCAATCACAAACAGTTTGGGGGAAGTTTTAATACACATGTAATACAGATATTTCAGGAAATTCATAAAGCACAGCGTGTGTCTACATGTGAATGTACTGTGCATCACGAAGAACATATGCTTTTGCACTTACCCCAGCAGTAGAGATCCACCTGACGACAGGGTCTTAGTAAGCTACTTGTAATTATGTCAAACCCTAACCCTCTCTTTACAGGGTATATCTGCATGTTGACCAATCGAGCTTTTTTTTAAGAGACTTAAACGGTTTTAATAATCCCATCTGCTCATGAAGCTGGTCTGCTTCATCACTATCTTCATCCAACCACGAGCTCCTTACCTCCTCAGCTGCAGCCCGTTGAGGTTTATGCTTTTTTGTCCCTGCTAACCCTGATCCCACTTTGTTCTTCCCCTGCAGACACATTATTAAAGATCTAGTTCCTGTCAGATGATTTCATCCACCACCAGTGTTTACAGGTCACTCCATCTTGTTGTTTTAGCGTTTGCATTTTCAACATCTTTGTCATCTCAGTGCAGGGAGTGAACACGGGGACACTGCTAGTTATGGTTAAGGAGAGAATAAGTCTGATGCCCCAGACAGACCCATCTCATTTATCTCCCTGGCTCCTAATGCAGTGTAACATGGGGAAGCAGTGCCCCAGGGCACCGCAAATATTCATTCGCATCAGCGGAAGAAACGGGCTGAATAAAGGAGAATTTTCTTGTATCTCACCGACTCCGTAGAATGTGCAAAGCTCGATGTCCTGGGAAATGACTTGTGGTGTTTTTCGATGTTACATAATGGAAGCGGAACAATTTCCTCCATTTGTATCTGCAGGAACTGAACTGATCAAACAATATTTTACTCGCTGTTTTTGTAATTAATAAGACCGCTGCATTTAATACAGAGCTACTGGCTGTAAATCACCACAGCGATATATACTCGCATCACAGATGATTGTTTTTTCCAGACCAAAGTCCCTGGATAATAACTACTCTCTCAAGATGACATACAGTTTTTTTTCCTGTACAGAGGTGAGCTAATTTAGTGGGCTAGAGAAAACATTCTAAGATAAACACTTACATATTTGTTGTAATTTTACTTTTACATGGCATTCTTTTACTCTGACATTTTTCATCAAACTTTATTGCTCGTAATCATGAAGCACAGAATATACTATGCTAAACCATCAGGAAATTATATTGTTGAATGATCAGTGTCATCTGATGATTTCATCCAAATGACACGTGTTTTGTTTTATTACATTTTGGACATGTTCAAATAACAAAATAGCAAAAATAAAAACCACTGATATAACAAAATGCGAAGTGAGCTTTCTGCTGAATGCAAGTGTTTGAAAAGGGAGTAGGAGGATGTCAATAAATTCCTGTCCTTTTCTGTGTGTGGCGTGTCAGAAAATTGTGCTTTGTTTCACAGAATGGCTGATAATGCTGTAGCATATGGAAACACAGGGCACTGAAAATAGCACCTCGTACGTAAAATAGTGCAGGAAAAAAAAAAAAAAAAAAAAGTGCAGGAATACATCCTGCACACAAACAGACCAGTGTCTGCCTGTCAGTGGACAGATGGTGGTGAAATGGCCCTGGTCCAGAAAGCGATGCTGTTCTGTATCATTATAATCTGCTCTGTAGTGTGCTCCCTACTGCTGTGAAGGACAACATGTTTCACCCTCTGAGAGCAGACACTGAAGCAGCTCTGCTGCTGCTCTGCACATGCTCTTAAAGAGCCGCTGCGAACACAAACCGGATGATATTGTGATGCCTCGATTATTTTGCCCTTGGAATATTTGGAAATTACGTCCATTTCTGAGCCTCATGCTGTTTTATTTGTAACATTGGTGGTGAAGCGACAAAGACCAACGCAGACACGGCTGCGGGCTAGAAATTGATCGCTAAAGAATTCAGTAGCAGCTCCCTTCAGTCTAATGTAATCTACTGCTTTTGACTCACTGATGTTCATTAAAAGAAAACATGGCACCAATGACAAAGGCAGGAGTAAACATCTTCCATTACGGAATCCAAAGTCGGTGCGCATTAAGATATCCCAGCATCAAACGTTAAGATAAGATCCTAATTGTGTCTGCTGTTATCACAGATTTCACTCAGCTTTTCAATTAGAGGTTAATGCCTAAAAGGAAAAAGAAATATATATAGGAAGTGCTGCTGTGGGGGCTCAGCCAAACAATGGAAATTAATTTCATTTAAAGCAAAGACACTAAGTCTACAAGACTACATGCAGAGTAAACAAGTGGCAGCAAAAAATAAAGTGTCTGTTGAGATGATGGACTAGATAAGTATGCAGGCTGGATCATATGGGCATGTGGGCTTGTGTTGTAATGCGTCCAAGTATGGTAAAACTAGTTTGGCAAGCAGGGTACTGTTCGCTAACCGTGGAGTGAAAACAGTTGATAGTGTAGTTCTCCTGGTGTGTTTACAGCAAGCAGGTCTGTGTCATGTAAACATCAAATATGTAGATGAATCACACCACCTGGCTTTAGTCTGTGCATTGTTTGAGCAAAAAAGTAAAGAAAATCACAATGCAATTTCTATTTATTTCTTTTTGTGCTGCACAAAAATAAAGTATAGTGAATATTGAATAGTGGGGAAATTGCTTCCAGATGTTGGAATAATATATAAAAGAAAAATAACACTCAAGTTTAGCTAAGGCTTCCTGAGAATGAAACCTTAACAATACGGGTGAAGAGTGATTAACTTTAAATCTCTATGACACTGGATTAATCCCTATAATCAGTGTGCCTACATTTTTTAATGGGCCTTGAATAATATTCCCTCTGCGTTTAATGGCTTTCTGTATGTGTGTGTTTTAATGTCTGATATGTGAGCTCAAACATGTAATAATACCCTGTAATGTTCTCTCTTGGAGAAAATGGGACAGTGTGACTGTAACCTCTCGGGGCAGCGGAACTTATTGTAAAGAGCTGGAGGGAAATGTTGTCCACTGCAGATTTCCCTTCTGAGGGCTTGACCAGTCGAGCCTTGACGAAACATTTAAATAGTACTTAGAGTGTAATAAGACACGTCTTAATTCACCGCTTCCATAAAAATGCCCTAATTATTCACCTCAGGTGGTGCATGGGGGTGCACGTCACAGATGTGCAGCCCAAATGCTAAGTGTATGGGTCATTCTTCAATCCTCTGCAGTGCTGTGCTGCTTGAGTCAGGATTCCTTGGCTGAGCCAGGATCATGGGCGTTTGCTCTCAAACAGGCAGGCTGAGGTTTAGCGGTTGAGCCCACAACTGACAGAGAAAACAGCCAAATATCACACGCACACACACACAAACACACACAAGTGCGCGCCCAGGCTTGTGCAGGGAAACGGAAGAGAATGGACGTTACTCTTCATGATCCATAATCGTAACAAAGGAATTTAATAAGACTTTGTGTATTAAAGAAAATAGTCCAATCCCTTCAAATCTTCCATAATGAGAGAGAAGAAATCCCAAGATTGTGATACACCCCCCACCTCACCCCACAAGATTTTAGGCTTTCCGTAAGATTCCACTAGCTTAGCTGCAAATCGCCTCACTGCTTCGCGATACGGCCGCGAGAATACACGGTCTGGCGCATGTGGACGGCCACACACACAAACACACACCCTCCCAAATCTTATTTGACTTTGAGTGATGTCCAGACTGCTGATGGACTCATTTTCCACACCGGGGGAAGTAACTGGTGATTGTGCCATGAATCAGGCTATCGGCTCAGCCAGGGACACGCCATGAAGGGCTGAGAGGCTGAGGAGAGGAAAAGATGAAAGGCTCAGAGACAAATCCCTTCTGCCGACCAGCTCACACAAACGGTATGGAGAAACAAGAGCATCTGGCTGCCGTCCTCCGATGGTGCTTGTTTTTCTAACCTAGTTCCTGAGGCCGTACGATAGAGTGAGGAAAAAAAAAAAAAAAAAAGCTAAAACCTGAGCCTTATTTCAAGTTCACAATCGCTGAAACGAAGCACGAACGCGGACGCAGTCCGCTTGTGATGTCTGAGAACAAGAAGGTTCGCTGGAGTCACGCACACACATGCAACCACTGGATGGAGCGTGACCTGTCAGTCATGTTTGAACACTCACGAGGAGAGGAGTCCTCCGTAGGTCGGCAGGTTAAAAGAGATCTTTTCAAAGCTGATTAAAATGCCCATCAATCAGAAATTCTTCAGCATTTTTCTATTAACCTGCAGAGCATGATGTGAAGTCCAACATTAGCAATACCCCGGCCGCTCTCCGGACTTCAAGCAGGGTTTGCGCTCCTCTTTTGTTCTTAAAAATGTTTTTTTTTTTTTTTTTTACAAAGTTTCTCCCAGGCACATGAAATATTTTACGGTCAAACAACGACGATATATCACATCAGAGTGATGCCATTGCATCACTTGCTCCTTTTACTGAAGGTCGTACCATGAGGAAAAAGGGCAGCACTTGAAATACATGAGAGGCGGTGTGCTGCCGCATACTGTTACAATACATGAAGCTGGATTTCATACATAGAGAAATACCAGAATACACGGAAATGTGAACTGTCTGAAATGATTAATCATGCTCATTAGATTTAGTTTTATCGTAATTACTTGTACTCAGTACATACATAGATTTGAATTGCAGATGGAATGCGCATGTGCACTGCTTATGAAAGACCACAGTTTATCTGTCCATGGAATATGACTGACGTTGAAAGGAATGCCCTTTTTCAACAGCCAGATAAAGGTTTATTGAAGGCCAGAGTGACTTAGGTAGAGGTTGCCATGGCTACAGGTGTGAAAAGGGCATCTGATCAGACTTGTGACCAGTGAATTAATCTCGGAATTGCATTTCTTTGATCAAAGGTTCACTCATGATTAAAAGTTAATTTGTGTGAACTGAAAGAAAGGTTGAAGATGACGGAGACTGCAAGCACTTACAGTGAGGCAGCTTCAAGACTGAAACAGCCGAGAGCCAGGAACGCTGAATATTAAAGATGGATTAAAGTCTTAAGCAAACATCTTATTGAATGCATTTTAAGCTATGCTAATAGTTTTAAATGATACCCACTTCCCAGCTCCTAAATGGGGGCGTGTCCTTTGATCCTGCAGGTCCAATAAACCGAGAAAAGAGTTTGAATTTATGCTGTTAAAATGAACAGATTAAAAGAGGTGGGGCAAATGCTTCATAACACACAATTCATATGAAGGGTATATTGCTAAAAAAATAACAGTTAATTTTTTTGTTTCAATGAGCTCCAGTTAAGAAAAAAGAAAAAAGAGTCGATTTGATTTGTCCTAATTTCATTTTCTAGCTACTTTTCAAAACATTTGCCACACCCAGCGAGTATGTAGAATATAAATAACTGCCTTGTAGCTCTAGCTTTATGCTACCTTTTGCACATTATCTCATCTTTCCAATAACAACAAAAAAAAATGATACAAAATTGTGATTGCAACACCATTGTCCCCCCCATTTCTGCACAGCTGATCCATCCTGTTTGAAGTGCTCTCCGCTGTGAATAATGCAGCCCATTGTGGGGTCGATGCTGAGACAATATATTGTGCTGCATTATCGGGACAGCAGTGCAAGAAAACACATGCAAATGGACAAAACACAAGCAAATTAAAGGCACATCATCAATCTGTCAGCATGCGTGCTCCATTTAGGAAATTATATGCATATCCTCACATAAAGTAACATGGACAGAGGCAGCAGGCCCCAATATAAAATGTGCTGTAAAATCAGCCACACATTAACAAAAAGCATGGCTGAATACAGTTGGACATGCTTGCAGATATGGGCTGTGTGCTCCATTTTTTTTCCCCAAGAATAGCAGGAGGGAACAGCAATGATCAGTGGTCACGCTTTAACCGACGCAATCAATGAAGACAACAAACAGGGCAAGGGCGACTTATCAGGCAGATACAGCAATATTCCCGGAAGGACGACCTGATTGTTGGGAATGAAAAGGTGACGAACTACAGAAGAGAGTCTGACGGGGCGCAACAATGCTGATAAAGAATGGACCGCTTTGTTTTTGAGTGGAAAATCTGAAAGAATTGGTGAACATAACATCTTCCTTAGATGTGTCGGATACATTTTAGTACAGAATACAGGCATTTTGTGACAGTTTGCATTCCTTTATTCCCTTTTCTTTGTGAGTGTGTGGGTGTATGTGTGTGTGTGTTTGTTTTTGTGTGTGGGTTGGGGTGGGGGTGGGTGGGGGCTTGAGGGCATTTACAACTTGACTGCTTTGGACATTCTCTTTGCCATAGAGCTTTGTTTCACATCCACAGAGGAACACATGTCTCCCTGTATCTGTGCTGTCCTTGTACCCTAATAACGCCCCCCCCCCCTGTCCCACTCATGCTTCATGTTTAAAACAAGGCAGGAGGCAGTTTGATTATCACGCTTCAATCGCAGCTAATTAGGACAGGTCAGCTGATGCGGTCAAACAGTTTCCCTGTCAAAGTCCCTCTCCTCCACCGCTTCCATTATTCCCGTCTATCCATTTACTCGGATTCATTATCAGGCAGTAGCATCTCCCTACACCGCTGCCGCCTGTCTGTTCGCGATAGCGACTATGCCATCTCTGCAGACGTGAGCAATGTGCTGCCAGCCACTCCGCTGGAGCCAGACAAGCTCATATCAGGGTTTGCCGCAGATGCGTTTGAGCATAAATTAATTGCCGTATAAAACTGGCAAAAAAAAATGAAAAAAATCCATTGGATATACTTACGCTTAATTAATATATTGTGACTAATTATGCAGGGCTAATTAATCAATTTGATACTGGTCCCTAATGTCAGGATGTCCAAATTATGTTGTTTGGATGGAAACTGAGGGAGCTGGATATCAAACGGGATGAAGAATTACAGGCGTGGAAACACAAAGTTCTGTGTTTGTGCGAGCAATGCCAGGGGAAAACATAAATAGTGATATGAGCACCAAAGACTCTGGAAAAACAAACACAGAAACAAAACAAAAAAAAAAAAAACAAGGCTACATCTGAGTGAACATACAGCCAAAAGAACTGAAATGGGATTGCAGGTTGATTGGGACTTGAACTGCACGCCTGGTTCCTCTTGAGTTTGTGAATAAGGTCGTAGTGTCCTGGCAGGGAAGCAGAAAGACCTATTGTGGCATGTAGAAGCTCTGAAGTAGATGCTAAATGATGAGAAGTGAAGAAAATAAGCCTGCAGGTAAATGACCCACCGCGGCAATCCACAAACACTCCCTTTTTCTTTTCCTCCGTTTGTGATTTCTTTGCATGCGCAAAGTCTCCTTTCAACAAAGGAAAATAACGGGATGCGCCGATGAGCGTAACAGCTCGCTGCTTTTCAGGTTTCGCTTCACTTTTTCCTTTATCTTGTTAATTAGATCGCATCATTAGGATAAAAATGTGTTAAGACAAAGTAGAGCGGGATGACTTTTTAACAAGATTACCCTGCATGTGGCGGTCATCTCGCAATTCATCTCAAACGGCTGGGGAGATAAGCACAAAAGCAAATATTTCCCCGCAAAGGACACCGCAATTTGGAAAGCCAAAGATCACACCACAGCGCTGTTTTCTTGTGTAAATATTCAAAGTGAAGTGTAATTTGCTGCTTTTGAGCACTTAATAAAGATGAACTGGAATGGCGCCAGAGCGGTGCTCCACCATTCCCGCCTGTCCGTGGACAATGCCTTGGCCTCCTGCCCCTACCATCATCCGCAGCTTAGCTAAGCCCACATGTTATTGGCTAAACACAGCCAGCTGCAGCCAGTTAACTGTCTAATCTCACATCAATCGATTTCCCCAAACAAGGAGAGGTACCGAGCTGTGAAGACACAGTGGAGGGTGAGAGTAAATGAAAGGGCGGGGAAGGATCAGAAACAGGCAAAGGCAGGGTTGGGCTTTTTCGCTGAGCTTCAAGCAACGTGTTTGTTTGGCGCGCGCACAACTATCTCTTATCTGACATAAAAAGGCTGCCCTTTAGACCACCTGCTCAGAAGAACCGCCACAACTTGACTGTGTTTTAATTGCAGGCAACTCTGGTGGGTTGGGGCTTCTTTTTTTTTTTCTTTTTTTGTGCATGTGTGTGGATCTCAACTAAAAGGGAACATTTTGAAAATGAGAACCATATGGGGTATTTAATTGACCAATTTTTCTTGTCAGCACGCATGACTTTTTTCCATTCAGAAAACCAGTGAAAAGAAATGAAACGCCACCTCTTTACACATGCATGTTGCAACGCACAGTGTTGCGCAAATTGTCATGGTCTTTCCGCACGGAGTGAAACGACGCTTCTGTTCCTGGGATGAATGGCACTATTACAGAGGATTCATGCTCAGCACATTCTCATGGACATCCAGATCCGGCCAGTGAGATTCATGCATGTTGGTGTAGCAATTTCAGTGAATTTGTTTCCAAGGGAGTGTCTGTGTATTTTTTTTTTTTTTTCTTCAGTGGGAGCGTTATATATCTGACTGACGCACAGCATACACTCTGTTCCGTATATCTTCTACATATGCATGTACGCTGGGTTTCTTCTCTCCCCTGACCCTTTCACCAATCATATGAGATGGCTGGGGTGTGAAGGACTGGAACGAGTCATATCTGGGGAGTTATTGTTCTACACATGTCATGTGTAATCTGCCCGACCCACAGCGCTTAGAATAATTATTCATATTTAATCACCACACTACAAAGCTGCATCGCCTGCCGCTCGCTAAGTCATTTTCCATGTTCCATTATCAAAGTTTCAGAGATGGGTGCTCAGGGAAGGGGGACTAAATGGAGAGGCTGAAGTAGTTGGGCTTATAAAAACATAATGGGCTTGTCTGCTTTGATAAACTGAGAACGTGCAGAGAATGCGCACCCGCTTGCTCGCCCTCAAATACGCACACAGGCATGCACATGAAGTGAGAAAAGTGCAGAGAACAAAGTAGGAGGAGAATAAATTTGCAGGGTATGAGTTCAGGAGCTCAATCAGCACAGAAATAAATTAATTGATAGTCATTTGGTTCAAGTGCGCGTGGCTCTGCATTCATTTCTGCAGTTGGTTCAATTGGCAGTGAGAACTCACCTTGCTCCAAAGGTGCTGGTTTAATGCCTGTAGCCTTCAACTTGAGGGCTTCTTTTGCAGACATGTCACAACAGGAACCCTTGTTGGTGTCCTGGTCGCTGTCGGCCTGGTCGCTGTCGCCATGACCGCTGTCTCTGAGGCTCGCTCGCTCCGGGTCCTTAAATGTTGAACTACTGGATAACAAAAGAAGGAGGAGGTATTCATACGCAGCACTTATCTATGACTGTGTCAGCCTGTGTTCTTAACCGCGAGGGAAGTATAGAAACATGATAAAACATTGATGGTGATTAAATAATTGAGCAATGCAAGTAAAACTACAATATGTTGAGGATGTATTAGAATGCCTTCAAAAGTCCCGCATTGGCAGTATTGGCTACTCTGCAAGACAAAAGACGTGAGACGTGAGAGGATACTGAGCGTGGCAATATTTTAGGTATGGATAAAAAGGAATGCCGGTGACCACTCTTAAACTCAATTACACAAGCGCGCCCTTCTCCTCCCTGATGCAGCTCAATGCGGTTTATTGTCAGTTTAGTCACTGAGGAGAAGACACAGAGCCGGGGCTATCAGAGCAGAGAAAACCAGGGTCAGATGTGGTGATAGTTATGGATCCCAGTCCTTACCTTTGAACAAACTGCTGTCTGCTACCCATATAATTAGGCTCCGCAGGGAAATTGTCCGTCTGCGAAAGAGAAAAAGAGGCAAATGTGGGTAACAGGGATTACAATGTCCTGCCGCAAAGTAAAACACAACTGACATGTATGTATGACTATGCAGAAAGAAGTGAAGGAGTAAGGGCAGAGTAGAGAGACATAATTCTGACAACTGGCAGCTGATTATCGTTAAGATTTTAATAATTTATTATTATTATTATTAACTGGAAAAAAGGTAATAAAACACAAAAAGCACAAGAACATTCCAGTAAAGGTATTGCTGTGAAGTGGGTTATAATCAGGTCATAAAGCTAACAAAAACAGGATGGAAGTCATTGTACCCCCTCCCCTCGAAATGGCAGATATTGTAATAAAAAGAACATGTTCATTTGAAAGTCCTAAACCATCTGTTATTTCAATATAAAACTACCCAATGCTGATAATATAGAAGGAAAACTGAAGCTTTTACACAAAAATAGCTTCCTAGATGTGAAAACAGAGCATCACAATGTTTTTGACATAATGACAAAACAATCACAGAGCTGAATACAGATGCTTTAAGGATACGGTTTCTCAAATTATCACATAATACAGCGTTTAAAATCTAGAAGTCACATGTGCACATACAGGTAGGAGCAGGGAAGCACGTGAGAAGATCCATTTGAAACTCATAAATGTATCATACAGAATAAACCCATCCTTGCACGAGTGTGAATACAGACATACAGTATGCTGTCATTATCTGTTGTGAGGCTTTCTAATCACTTCATTATAAATGAAAAGGTCATAAAAAGTTGCAATTCTTTTCTGACATTTACATGTTTTCTGTTTATGTTGTACAGTGAAGACAAAAATGTGACATTAACCAAAATTAGACAGAAGGTGTAGAACTGGTAATTTTATGATAAATTTTATGTTGTTATGTTTGAGGCTTTTTCTTTTGTGAGAAGGGTTGAGGGTTGTTTTAGCAGAAATATGGATTGTGTTTTTAATGTGTGTCACAGCAACACAAAACCTTCTACTATTGAGTCACAATGAATAAGAGCAGCAAAATGTCATGCGTGGTGAATAATGCCGCTTATGCCAGGCTTTTTCACATGCACAGCTGGGCTCGCAGTCGATGGAGTATTTCAGTGTCATCCACGCTCTGTGGTGGTCCAGTATGAAAAGAGGTTGTGTGAAGGTCGGGCGGGCCACCTCAGTACCCTGACCTTTCATGCCAAAACCTTCAGCTCGACCAGAACACTCAAGCCTACCTTGAGTAGCTTTTTGCAAAGAGAACAAAGCAAAGGAAGAGTTCAAAAGCCTGAATCCAAGTCTGAAAGAAATTAATTTTTAAAATAGTTTGGCATTGAAATGATAACAGCCTGAATTCTTCTCTCAAAAAAGTGAGGACAGTATGTGGCTCCTCAGTATTTTATGACCAGGGTCTTGTCCTTGGACATACTTTTCAATCAGGTCCACTTTGTTGCCACCCAATATGAACATGAAAATACATTTTAAAAAATGAGATTTCCCTTGATAGTTATTGGTTTTAGTGTTTTTTACACCTGTGCACCAGCAATGAAAAGGTCACTACCATATCAAATGCAAATGACTGAATACATTCTTTACTAAAATTAATCATTCTGCAGATACATGGTGGGTTTTTTTTTCTCCACCAACATGTTAGATTTGAAGGTGATATTTAAAAAAAAAAAAAAAAATTAATTGACCACTTTGCAGTAACGTCCTTCCTGCCAGTTAAAGTCCAGGCTGACATTAAGCCATCAGTTCTTCCGGCCTGCCCATGCAGCCCAGGCCTCTCAATTTAATGGGCCTTTGTTCAATTCACTGATCGATAACAGCCAGCACGGACTGTTTGTTACTCGGCTAATCAGAGCCAACAATTATTTAAGGAAGGCATGATAAGTCGTGGCCAGATGTTGATTATTAGACATTGTTATGCAGTCCATAAATTCATTTGGCTGCATGTGTAACAGGGTATTTTATTATGGATGTCTGCACTTGTTGTCTTCTGTCTCCCCTTGTAGGAGTGAGGTAAACTGAACTGCATACAGCTGGTTTAAACAAGCTGCCTCATAGTGCATGTTTGACCTTTAAGGTGTGATTAAAATATCAGTCTTAACACACATAGCTTCAGAAAAGCTGTAGACAGTGGACCTAGCCAGGTCAATGGATCATATCTAGATTAACACTTGATGGGGTTCATATATATATATATTTTTTTTTTAAATAGTGGATGATTGTTGCAATCGTGCGGTATTGAATGTTGCTGAATGCTGAGCAGCATTCCATCCAGCAAGGCCACATAGGTCAGAGAGATACTAAGTACAGTCGGGCTGAGTAAGTGCAAAAAGCTGCACTCTATTCAGCATTCCCACCGAGGGTCTAGGACTGACCAAGCAGACAGCACGCCAATTGAGACAAATGGGACAAACACGTTGGAGTGCTATTCTACACTCTGGCGTCGCTGCTGCATTTTAGACAGTATTCATTTCTGCGAGACGGTGCTTGCTTAAGTCTGCCGGCCTGTGCCTTTACATTTGTCTGATGCAGGGAGGTGAGGTTGGCAAAAGGGGGACGAATTGCACTCTCTCTTTCACACGCCATTGGACAACTTTCTTTGGAACAAGAGTGCAGACCTGCGATTTATCTTGCCTGGGTATGATACATGCGGTTGTCTCTCGCTGTCAAAAAGAAAAGGAGTCATAATAATCTGTCTCTGCGTATGAGTAAAGCATGTCATGATATCAGAATCCAGTCGCCCCCTTCCAATTTTCAAAACTACAGACCTGAGCCTGCTGGAATAGGCTATTATTACCGACTGGTTCGGGTGACATTACTTGTGTAAAATGTAATATTTTTAGCAGTGAATGATACCGTCTTGTGACATCAGAGCAAGATTAGTTGCGCTTAGAACATTGCGGAAGAAATTTCTCTTCCACTCCCTCATTTCTGTGCCGTAGTTTCACCCAGAAGAACTTTGGAAATAGAGTAAAGGAAGACTTATTAACTGTTTCTATGTTCTTACAGCAATTCTAGGTAGGTATGTGGATGGCAAAAGCATTCCAGAACAGAAATACTACCAAATAGAACTCGCTGCCAGTTTAATTGAGCATTAACACCTTTTGTTGTGATTGATTAATTCTCAAAATGTCTTCAGATACCTGAAAGACAGCCAGGTTTAAGATAATGGTAAAAAAAAACAAAACTAGACAGACATGCAGCAAAGTGACAGAATACATAAGAAAGTAACTAGAAAGTAGCAGAAACTAGACAATAATTAGACATAATTGATCACCTAATGGCTGAGGAGCAATTTTCAGTGATCAAATGTAATTAGCTGGTCCTGCACATCTTCCAGGAGATAACACACCAATCAATCAGCGGGCTTAAGTGAAAAAGCGTCAGAGTCAACTGTCTACTAAATATGTTCCACTATCTTCCATCTTCAAACTGCGTGTAAGAGGTTGGGTTAAAATATCTTTCAGATACAGAAGTGCCTCTCACCCTGGTGCATTAGAGGCGCACAAATGGACGATTTTAGATTGAGATCGATTCTGAGAGCACAATCTGCTGTACAGGCTAACCGCCAAGGCTGTGGTATTTAATGCCTGCTTACTTCTGAAATTCAGCACAATCAGATTAGGCAGCAGATTTGCAGTATGTGAACACACCAATAGAGTTCATGCTGATTAGACACATTTTTGCATGTGACTCCTTGAATGACTGGACACAAAACAACACTATTAATTGCAACAGAGTCTTTTTCTGCATATATTTACACCTTGGTTTGACATGGGCAAGACACCTTCTATAACATTCTTGCTTTAGTGCAGGAGGATAGCAGGGATATAATTTATATTGTTGCTGCAGGTTTCATACAGAATGATCTTTTCTGTCACACATCTGTATTATCTGCAATCAAATCAATTACACAGTCAAGCCCAACCTCATTCTATGCTTCACTCGGTTTTGTTGCGACCTCTTTCAAGCGCCAACAAGCATATATACACAAAAATATAGGCTACAGAAGACCAGCATTCATTCTCACCATGTTCATGGTGAATATTTTATATGTTAATGTTACATGATGGCACATATGGATGCACAGTATTTTCTGGAATGTCATATGGTGTTTTTATTATTATTATTATTTATTGTTATTATTATTATTAGACACTTTACGGCAACCCAAATCTAATGACTCTATTAGTATGGAAAGGGCTATAGAATAACAACAAAGCTCCCTAGCTATCTAAGATGGTTTTCATTGGCACTGCCATGATAATACCCAGTCTGAACAGCTCTATTTTCACTGATTGCTTAATCGCTATCAACTAATCAAGTTTTTCTTTTTTTAAAAAAAAACAAACAGACATTCTTTTAACTCTTTTTAATGTTCTTTAACTTTTAACCCAGGCCAACTAATGTTTTAATAATGAGAGGAAAAATTAAGAAATGTATTTTCAAAACAGGAAATACAGAATATTGTTCAAAAATAACTTTAGAAGGAGCTGAAGGTGATGAAGGATGAATTCAGACAAACTGTAGTGTTAAACCACTTCTTTAACAGGTTTAACCAACCAACCCCTACAAGGCTGGGCCCTCTCCAAGGTTAATGTAAACAAGGCCAGAGGACTTGACAACATCAATCCCAGGGTGCTCAAGTCATCTAATGTGGAGTTGGCAGATATATTCCATCACCACTTCTGTCTCTCTTTCAGGCTGAAGAGAGTACTGCAGCTTTAGAAGACGTGATGTATCGTCCCCGTCCCCAAGAAGACAAATGCCAGCACCCTCAGTGATCACAGGCCTGTCACCCTCACATCCCAAATCAAATCCTGGAGAGAATAGTCTTGTAGCAAGACCCAGGTAAGGGACTTTGACTCCACTGCAGTTTGCCTACAGGGATGGCATTGGTGTGGAGGATGCAACCACTTACATGCTTCATAGAGCCTACAAACGCGTAGGTAGCCCTCAAAGCAAGCTGTGGAGCACTTTGTTTGATTCTTTTATAAGGCCATCTCTGTTAGCTGAGAAGTTGTCAGCAATGCAAGTGGAAAAAGAACAACATCCTCAACATCCCCACCCCCAGACCCCAGTATGTCAGATCGCAAAGAACTGTCCTGTTACCCTTTACACCTCCAATTTCCAATAGAACACTGACAAGGGCCACCTACAAAAATTCTCAAATGATTCTGCCAGTCATCACGTTCCACAACCTGGATGTAAAGGAGCAGCTGGGCTAAGAATCCAACGGACTGTCCCTACCCACCTTCATAGAGAACCACACATTTTCTTTCCTAAATCAGATGACTACACATAAACGTGACACTTTGACCCATTGACACGGCACTTGGCCCTTTTTGACTTCCACTTAACTTAAAGGTTTCAATTCAATACATTAACTGAACTGAACGCTAGTGTACAAAATCCTCACTTTGCATTTGGACATTGCACCCAAATGGCATTTCAGACACAAGGAAAGTGTTTAGGCAGCTGAAAAAAATCCTTTTCAGCTGCAGATGAGCTTTGTGCACAATGCTTTTATTGTATGAGTCACTGGCATAAAATGAATCAATTTTCCTCCAATGCACAACATCTGCATTCAAATTGCTGATGCATACCTGACACTGATACATACTTGACACTGATACTGTGCATGACTTCAGTTGAAAGCTCTTAATTAGCTTGATTTATGCTGATTCAGACTCAAATTATACTGATGCGTGGAGAGGCATGGAAAATTGTATATGAAAGACTTTTTTTCTTTTCATTACACGGGTTTAAAAATAAAAAAAGGGGGATTTACATAGGATACTTTTACACTATGTTATGTAAAAAAACACTAGCTTACTATAAAAGCAGTCACCTTAATACTAAGTGAGGCAGCGCTGATCTATCTAATGTTTCTCAGCATAAATAAAATTGCTCCAAATCCTTTTCTTAAAAGTCAGTACTTTGGATGCTTTTGTGTACCACTTCATAAGCAGTGAGGTGTGGACTATTCATTCTTCACCAGCAAATAAGCAATATTCATAATAAATACCATGCAACCGTTCACATTTCTTGCCCGGCTGACCATGATTTGCTGTTAGCAATGCCTGTTGAGGGTAACGAGACAGTCAGGCTTTAACAGTACAATTTGAATCTGTGGTCTCAACAACACTTTTTAAAGTAAGAAAGTGTATTGGAAATATAAAAAAAAAAGTGAACTTGTGCACACCACAAAGTGAGGATGGATGGGTGAAAATCTGAAGCACCAGGAGGGCTGAAATGGTTGTGCTCATATGCCTTTATCAAGAAAGAGCAGACAAAAACACTACTTCAAAGCTGATTTTAGTTAACCTGTGCAATTGCAACTAATGTATTATTCCTTTTGAGGGTGAGTCTGAGCAACCAAAGACATAATTTTCTCCTCTGTCGACAAATGACTACTTTGGTCTCGCTTCTTCGGCAGTTTTCTTCACTGAAGTAGGATTATATACAGCCATATATAACAGAGTCCATCACGGCAGTGCAATTTTTCCACTTGCCTTTGTGGAGTGCATTTATCTTTTCTAATAATGTTTGGCATTAAATTATGAAGACGTAATTATTTTTAAAGAGCATGAAAAGAACACTTTAGGGAATTAAAAAGAAATACTAACACACACCCCCAATTCCACAACAATAGCAGATGAAGTGATATTAAATGTTTCTGTGAAAGCTGCCATAATTGACTAAAGAAAATAATGGCAGACTAAACACTTGAACCCGTTTGCCTGTTTTACTCTCAAAATGCATCATGCAGTCTTATAAAAGAAGAAAATAGAATCAACTGACTAAAGTCAAAACAGATTATTAAAAACATTTTTTCTACAAATCCAAAATACACAATAATGTGTCCAGTGTTTATTGTTTTTTTGTTTGCCTTTTTTTAACTCTCCTGAATTTGACTCAGTCATTAAAGGATTTTTGTTTCTATTAAATGAATCATGACTTTCCTAGAAATTACCCATAAATTGCAAAAAAGGGACCAGCATCCCCTTGAGTGACGAGTGCATCAATCCACCACCTTGGAAACATAACTGAAGCTTGATGGCATGGATTAACACTAATTGCTGCCTTTTTGAAATTAATTTTGTTCGATTTGCCCAAATTTTGGAATACAAAAAATGATTTCACTTTATTTATTTTTTTTAACTTTTTTTTTTGCATTTTTTTCTATAAATAAGGATAGTGATTGAATATGTTGGTCTCCTTGGCTAGTCTTTTAATTAAAAATACATATATCTACATATCAGTTTTGGTCCAGTTTTGTGGCTCAACTGCAATTAAAGATTCGGTGCTATTAGTTTTGGAGTCATTCATTACAGTATTGGGATTGAGGTATTGACAGTCAATTCTAGGGCAGAAAAACCTTGCTGGTACTTATTCATCAATAAGCAGGGCAGTTCCTGCTAAGTGGAGTTGTCTCTGACCTTCACTCTCATTATTACAGCCCAACACGGAATCTCTTCATGATATCACGTCATCCATTCCAAGAGGTATACTCATAAACAAGCAAGCATAAATATAACACAGATAGTTCTGGCCAACTGGAAAATATTTTTTAATACGTTCTCTATTCTTTGGATATGTGATAGGGTCTGGACCAGGAAGGGTCATGTTTTCTGGTTCAGAGAGAAAATTGGGGATGTGATAATTACGTAAATGATCGACACATCTGCGCCTCCTATGTGGTCACAAGTAGTTGCAGACTTTTTTTTAAATTATTTTTTAGTTCAGGCTGTGCTGAAGACGCAGGTGTGTTCTCCACAGATCACAAAAACACATGTTAAGACCAGGTAATGGATTTAGCTGCCTGCCTCACAATCTAAATTGAGCAAGACCGACATTTTTCAGGTGGTTGAAAGTGCACTTTCACAGAACTTTTAAGAGCATTGTGGCATTTTATCCAGAAGCCATGTCAAAATGTGAGACAGAATCCAGGGGGTTTGCGCGCTATCGGCAGAATGTGAGCATTTGCAGGTTAGCTAGATTGAAAGCTTGTAAACAGAAACATTAAAGAGCAATTTATTCCATTTGGATTGATCGAGCAAGATCAGTTCCGTAGTTCAAAGGGTTTTAAGCTATTTCCCAAAAGAACTCAGGCCAGTCTCACACAAACACACACACACACGCACACACACACACACACACACAAAACACACACGCACACACACCTGCGTTCTCCCCTTCTGCCTCTCGGAGCGCACACATACAGCAGATGGACTGTGGTTACTTTCCTTTCAAGGTGACCTGGGTATCTACTGTAGGTGCATTGAGTCAGAGGTAAATGAGTGAAACTAGGGCTGAGAACAAAGAAAGACAAAAAAAACCCAAAAAAAACACTGCTCATTTACCTGAAAAAGGCTCCTTATTACCAATTCCCCGTTGTCAAAGTATTGGACGCCAGCTCCTCTCGGTTTCTTTTAAGTGCATCGGGGGAGCACTAAGCATCTATGAAAACAGCTTTGGTATTAATCAGCGTTCTAGAGGAGAAACAATCGCACATAATCTCTCTGCTCTAAACCCCGTTGACCTTCCCTTCAAATGTGCGGATACCTCATAGATGCTTTCAAAGACGTGGCCCTGAGCCTCCGCGCTTTGCTAATTTTTCCTCCCCCCCCTGCTCTCCCACCCCTGTTGTCTATCTGATTAGTTCCTTCCGTAGCTGCACCCATTCACCTGGGAATACATCGACTCAGCATGTCAATGTGACCTTAAAGAGGATGCATTTTAGACAATGTGTGTGGGGACGGGGGGATGTTTTAGCCCATCAATCGTGAAAGGAGAGAGGAGAGGAGGGCAGCATACGAAAGTAACATCCATCATCTAAGCAGTATCGAGAGGGTCTAAATAGCAAGTTCTGTTCAGTTATCATTGAGCCGACGCTTCCATCTCAGTACTTCATTTATTAAGAGCGTGCAAAGATCAATATACCAGGCATACACATGCTGTACTGTTGACAAGATAATCTCATCATTATGAATTTGGCTTGGGTCGTCACTAACATGAGCAATTGCAACGCTTATCTGGGAGGACAAGAGCAACGAGAAAGTGAATTTGCAAAACGGAGGCGGAGCAAGCACGAGGCACACAACTAGAGCATCACTTCTTTTTAAAATAACCCTCTGGGTGACAGATAATGAAATACAGTATTTCAGTACTAAACAGAATAAAAATCAATAAGAACCAGAGTGAACCAGCAATTCATCTGAATGCTAAAGGCTCCAAAATTATTTCTCTTTTTAAGTCCTATACCCAGTGAGGAGCCTGTCGGGTGTGTCTGTGTATCTGGTTTTAACTTTTAAACAGAAGAAATTAAAACCAGCCAATACACTGTTTTCCAATACTCCATTAGTATTCAGCTTTGCCGCTACCACCCGGTCACGACAGTGAAACATTTTAAAGACAGATCTTGTGCACAATCCAACATAGAGGTTCTTTTATTCAGGTGGCATTTAAAAGGGTGCCAACTAATTCCCCTCTGCTGCAACAAACCTTAACAGCCACTGCAAAACAATGTGGCCGTTAATTCTCCTCAGACACACGTGAGGCTTTAGGCGTCGTGTCGAGCTCCTAATGGAGCTCCCAATGTATATATGTCAAAACAGAAGCGGGACAGTATCAGACATGTCTCGGATCCACAAATGGAGATATTATGCAGAAAAATTTGAAGTTGAACTGACTCATATGAACAGCAGTTGTGGAATAGCAGCCCTTTTTTTTTTTTTTTTTTTTTGTAATTACATTAGTCACAGGGCAGTCGAAGGAGTACCAAACTTTATTTAAGTTGAAGCCATGGAGGGAGAGAAAGAGCTGGGGAAAATAATTTTTCTTCCACTAATGAGACTGAAGGTGAGAACAGACACACAGTGATTCTCTGAGCTGCCACATGCTGTTCCGACAGCACATGCCTGGGGGCCACGTTGGAGGAAATGTGAAAGAAATAAAGAGCTCCCTGTTGGGAAAAGGGCCAATTTGATTTACATCTTGATAGGTAGATAGGTAGATAGGTAGATAGATAGATAGATAGATAGATAGATAGATAGATAGATAGATAGATAGATAGATAGATAGTCTCCATACAGGGAAGTCTAGTCTCATGGAAGAAGGGTTAGCTATCCAAAGCACAGCTGGTGGTAACGCAGGTGCATGCGTGCATGCATTTCTTCATGCACACACACACAAACACACACACACACACACACACACACACACACACACACACAGAGCAGATGAATCCAACATTCCTCCGCTGTGAAGGTTGGTATTTGTTCTCATTTTGCAGCAACCTCCATTAAAAGTTGTCTTATCAGGCTGCAGATACTTTAGCCCAATCAAATCAGAAACCTCTTTGGGGCTGGAACAAAGATCTTCTTTAATCCTCAGCAAAATGGCGTGCACCAGAGTGGGTTATTTTGAAAAAGGAACAGATCCGGGTGGAATGACGTAAATGTTAAAAACATGCTGTCAAAATACAGATCTCAATGACAGGCAAAGAAGAAGGTGCAAAGGAGATTCCTTGAATGTTCGATTTTATCACACCTCCGGAGAGACCGTGGTTAGATTACATGTTAAGATATGATGTAGTAAAATGATACTTATCAATTTGCTATTACATTAAAATAACATCATGCATGAATTATACATTTGAATGTGGTGCCCATCCAGATACAGTTTAAATTTCTCTCAAATACTAATAGTTTTAACATTCCACAAATGTGCATGGGGATTTGATATCATTATATTCAATTAGAGACTCTTCAATGTCCTCTGCTGTGCAGTGGATATCATTAATCGAGGAGAATAAGGGTGCACAGTATCTGCAATACTTCAATACAAGATGGTAAGAGTAAAGTTACTTTGGAGACCTACACATCGCAGTGCACAAAAACTTCAGAAATAGGACACAAGGTATCTTACGCGTAACTGCCATCCTTTGAGGTGTATCTTACCCCAAATATGGATAAATTATTCCTATTTTGCT
This sequence comes from Lagocephalus sceleratus, assembly GCA_911728415.1. Classification (NCBI taxonomy): domain Eukaryota; kingdom Metazoa; phylum Chordata; class Actinopteri; order Tetraodontiformes; family Tetraodontidae; genus Lagocephalus; species Lagocephalus sceleratus. Next base: position 6,610,428 of record CAJVRN010000017.1, on the reverse strand, counting down.
TGTATGGGCAGGCAGGGGCTCAGTTAGAAGTGAGGTGATTGAAGACTGTTTGATAAAACAGCAAGGAAAGGAAAATCAACTACAACATCGGTGGCACTGTCACAGCAAAGCCAGTTCCTGGATTCACACTAAATATTCGCTATTTTTTATTCCTGGCCTGATACTTGTAGAAAAAAAAAAGGACGCAAACAAATTCAGAGGGAGGCACACAATGTAACTTTAAGTCACCCACGAGCCACAGTCTGGTGCTCATGTCAACTCCAACAGGCCAATTTCTATACAAGCAAGAAAAGTGCCATAATGTCCCTGGACCATCTGCGTTCATGGAGGTCAACTCGCATTCTATACCTTTATACTTGCATGAGCACCTGACCTGCCCTACATTGTTGATCAAACATGAATGTTGTATAGCTCCTTCAACCAAAGGTGTGTGGTTTTCAGAGGTAGTGGCCAAGAGCAGAGTGAAATTGCTACTGGATGCAGTGAGAGTGATTTCCATCTTATATCAGATGCAGGGTGGGTAAATAGATTGACTCATTTAGTCGCAAATAATCAAATTTTGTTGGGGTATTTATTTTGGTTTGAAAATAATCCTGTGTTCTGCCCTCTTGTTGACACAAATCTGCACCCAGAACTCTCTGATGTTTATCATGACATCCTCTGCTTCCATCTGATTTGTTAAACCTTATGATTTATTAATGAAAGCGGATGCAAATATAGCTGTCATTTTATGTACTGCACTACACAGCATTCTACAGCTTCAAGACTTTCCAATGCATTTCTACTGACACGAGCACCTCTGCAAATTCAACTCAAGCCATGACAGCTAATAAATGAAACATTTTCAACAACCTCTCTGTGTAATATAAATGAAATGTAGGCTTTGTTATAAAGATAATTTGCTTGTTCCCTATAGCAACATTCTGCAGTCTGAAGACACTCCTTCTTTGTTGTATCTATCATATAAGCTTAGGGGAGATGAAGAAAAATAAAACTACCTATTAATTATTCAGAATTCCAGCATGTTGTGTTATGTACAGTAGCAGCCTGTTTATTTGAGAAGCTGTGAAGCTACACCCAAAGGCAAGTTGGTGATTTTTTTCTCTTATTTTTCTACAGAAAAACTCAAATTAAACACATCTAGCCCTGGGAGATAGAATAGCTCAAGTAGAGGGACAAAAATGCACAAATGACTCCTTGAACTGTCTCTCAGTTCTGTAAATGACTGTTTCTGCATTTAGCTGCTGAGCTGCTCAACCCTGTCTGCAAGCAGATTTCTGTGCCTGCAAGTTTACCGGATGTGTTCCTCGGAAAGCTTCAGCGCGAAGCAGTTATCTAAAGATGAAGGGACTGGGAGGGAAATGAAATAAGGTGTATTTTTCTATTCATTGCCTGAGTGGCCACTGAAGTGTGGGAGCAATTTCAATACAGTAAAGCACAGAGGGTTTGATAAAAACTTTTTTTTTTAATGGAATCCAAAAAAAAAAAAAAAAAAAAAGAAACAGGCGAAACATGGTTACATGCACGTTTTATGGGATAAGTGTGCATCAATACTTGGACTGGTGGGTTGTGTCTGCCAATTAAAGCCTGGGATGCACTATAAAAGACACACACACACACACACACATGCACGCGCACAAACAAAAGCGCCTTAAATTATGCAGCTCATTCCTAGAAGCACACATTTAAAGCATCTGCTTCAGATACATTGTTGGCATGCATATACTCAGTTCAACCTAAACAGATGACAGGGGTGGAAATTTGATCTTCTTTATATGTACTGTTTAATGATCACAGTCACACACACTTTTTGAATGTCTGTCCTGATAGCAGACTGTTCAGAACTGTGACTAAGGCCTCTTAATCTAATTAGAGTGTTTGGTGGTAAATTTAGCAGTAAACTTTGTTGGAGAGGGAAAAATTCAATATTTGTTAATTGTGTCTGACAATAATGGAGAAAAAGGAGCTAGACACAAGGGACAGGTCAAGTCTGCAGATGTAACAGTCCATATTTCTTCATGACACCTCATCTCAAGTCCAGAACTGAAAAGGCAGAATGTCGCCACCTATAGGTGACTCTTGCAGCCTTGCAGGCTCCCTTTTTTGTGCCTTCCACACTGCATCTTCTTAACAAAGGATATCTCGTAGTATTTAAGATGTTTCAAATTGGGGTCAGTGTTTGGAAAAGGCAGGAAAAATGGCAATTGAGACAACCGTGAACCAGTTTGTGGGCTACTGCTGGCACCACGAATGTAATGTAGGAAGAAATTTTCAAACAAATTCATCATGGAGTGGGTGCAGGCTCACATTTTGGAGCGAATTACTGAAATCCCTTCTTCCTGAGCATTGAGGAATTTTTGCAGCAGATTGGTTTTAACCTTGATTCCACACTAAGTAATTCCGTTCAACGCCTTAAGTGGAATTAGGCATCATCATCCATCTCCTTATCCCAGGAATTCTCTTTAGCATTGAAAAGAAGCTCTCCACTGGGCTGGGTGCTGGCATGGTGGCGACAATAATAAGGCCAAGTGAGCTGTGCTAATATGCCCATATTATTCCTGCTCCCAGTCAGAGATCATGCCCAGCCTGTCTGCCAGTGCACCACTATAAAACATCATTAGGCCAGCAGTAGAGTGCAGAGAGACTCAGAGTTACAGTCAGTTACAGTAGCTCTAGTAGGTGCACAGGAAGACAGCAGCATTGAGGTGTCCTTGTGGTAATATGCTTGCCCATTTCATTTTACTCTTTTGCTTCTGTTTACATAAACTGTGCAGTGACAGATGGACTGGCTTTGGGATCAATGGTGTGGCAATTCTGTCTTTGTTTCCTGACATTTTGCCCAAAGCTCTCTGACTCAGGTTAGTTACTGTCCACAAGAATGTAGACAGGAAGCAGAAGCTTAAAGGAGTACAGAAAGCGATATGCTTCTGTACAGCTTCTGAAGAAACTTAATGCCTTGGGCCATCTCCCTCCACACAGGTTTCTGTTGAATAATACAATAGAGCACCCTGCACTCCTATTGCAAGTAAACAAAACACCAAGAAATTCGTTCCCATTTCCCTTTTAATGTCACCAAGAAGGGCACAAAAAAGGAACTGGAACAACCCCAAACCCCTCCACAATTACCATGCCTTCATTAACAAAGACGCAGTCTGCAGAACAGACCAGGAATTATTTTGTCCCCCTGATTAGGAACCTGTTAACAGTCTTTGGGTTGACCCTTGCACCATGCACCTGGCTCATAATAGGAGCAAGGCAGCGGCTGGGAGCAGGAAGAACACAACACAGAGTGGCCATTTTCCCTGGTGGGAACATGTCACCTCTGATCACATTCATCATCACGTCCACATCAAATGCAAATGGTGGGACAGGAAAACGGAGCCACATTGAAGGGCTTGGGAATGTGGCCCATTTGGATCGTTTGAATGATCACCTTTGATTATGCAACTCAGTAAGGTCAAAACATAAATAATAAAGCCATGATGAGTTTTTATCCCTTACATGAGCTAGTGGTTAGTTAAAAGCATTTTATTTTGTAACAATAGCAATAATTAGAAAAAGCATTAACACTTCCACTGCCTATAGTCTGCAGCATTATGTGTCGCTGTCGTCAACAATCCCTAATCCATGTCTGACACGACAGACTTTTAATGGGCTTAAGAGCCAAAGACACAGAGAAGTTATCACGTTAGAGGCTTAAATGTTCAAATAGTCCATATATGAAGTAGCCGAGAAATTAAGTACAATCTGCTAATCTTAGGGAATTAATCACGCTATAATTATACACAGAGCTATAAAATGTTAGAACTGGAATGCAGAAAACAGTTCAGTAAACAGTTCAGTAAAATCATTCAGTGAAGTGTCTCATCATAGGTATAACAGGTATAAGTATCTGCGTGAGAATCTTAAATAGAATCAGTCTAGAAAGAAAAACCTGTTAGGTCTGCAACAGGCTAATCCCATTATTCTAGAAGATTAAGGTGACAGTGATTGATAGCTTGATTGATCAAAAATGTGCATATCCAAACTGATTTCAAAAGCTTCGCGGTGACACATTTCAGGCATAACTGATTTGTGTTGATGTTACAGGCCATGTTGTATGAGAACACCATGATGACTGTTTAATCCCTCTAATGTGCCACCCTCCAACCCTCCCTCCCTCCTTCACTCCCTCCCTCTCTCCTTCTCTCTCTGCTCTTGGGATTTTTTTTTGTCTCTAGCTGCTTTATCTTCCTTTTCTTTCATTTTCACACAACAAGGGCAAATGTCGATACAGGAACTGGGAGCTTTCAGAGGGTTGTGATGTGAAAATGGTGGCTGAACAGTGACGGAGGAGAGTGCAATTTCCCTTACCTGTATGATGGACATGCGGTTAGTAGGTGTGTCTGTAGTGCTGGTGACTGGGCCTGTGAAGCTGGTGTGGCATCCCACGTGGCTCTGAGGCACGCTGATGTTATTGGTAGTGGGCTTTAGGTACATGACCTCTGACCTTGGTGAGCTGAGTGGCAGGCGTGTCTGGTAGTCAAAGTACATAGGAGAGGTGGCCAAGGAAGGACTGCTTACCACATTCATCACATTCATGGCATCGCGCTCCTCCACCTCGCTCTGCACCAGCATGATGTCGTTCTTGTTAATCTTCTTCTTCTTGCCTTTTCCCAACTGCGGGTGCGAGTACTCTGCGATTCGACAATTATAGGTTCGGATTTCCTTGTTTTCCCTCTTGCACTTTATCGCTATGGTTACCATAGCGGCCAGAAGCATAATAGATATGATGCTTAAAGTCACAATGAGAGGGAGAGACATGTCCCAGTTCTGACTGTCCTTCATGTGTGGCAGTCCATCAGGAGGACGGCCATCAGAAGCCTTGATGATGAGCCTGGCAGCAGCGGTGAGTGTTGGCTTGCCGTGGTCCGACACGCGGATGATCAGCTCCACGATGGGGTTGACGTCGTCCCAGAAGGGGTGAGCCGTCCGCACCTCCCCCGTCACCGGATCGATCTCGAAGAGATGCTCCTCGTTGCCATCTGAGATTTCGTAGGTCAGCCTCCCACTTTCGCCGTAGTCGTTGTCCACGGCCCTCACTGTTGTGATGATGTAGCCGACACCAACGTTGCGCGGCACGTGGATTTCAGCCGTGTCGTTCAGCAGAATGGGCAGAACTATGACAGGGATGTTGTCGTTGACATCTAGGATGCTGATTCGCACTGTCGTATTGCTCTCTAGATGAGGTGAGCCAGCATCTTTAGCGCGAATCTTAAAGTCAAAGTATTTTATTTGCTCGTAGTTGAACGATCGGACTGCGTAGATGGCGCCATTGGCAGCGTTCACGTTAACATAGGTGTTGACATCACCCCCGCTCACATTTGAGTTGATTATACTGTAGTACACTGTGCCGTTCTGGCCAAGGTCTGGGTCATGTGCCAGAACCGATCCAAGATACTCCCCCGGGATGTTATTCTCGGGTATCTGAAGAAGGTAGACTGACTTGGTGAAGCGTGGAACATTGTCATTCTCATCCAGAATTTTAACAGTGAAGGATTTGGTGGAGTTTATAGGAGGGTTTCCATTGTCCTTGGCCACAATGGTGACATTGTACTCGTCCTGGACCTCTCTATCCAAAGGTCTGTCTGTCACTACAGTGTAGAAGTTATCATAGTTCTCCTCCAGTTTAAATGGGACATTTCCAAGGACTCTACACTGAAGCTGCCCGTTTCTTCCCGAGTCCTTGTCTGTGACACGGACTAGTGCAATGACCATGCCCGAAGGTGCAGCCTCACTAATAGCGCCTTGTCTCACAGACACGAAGCCTATAGAGGGCAAGTTATCATTTCTGTCAACTACTTTGACTGTGACTTTACAATGGCCTGGGATTGAATTGGGACCGAGATCTTTTGCCTGGACGTCAATCTCAATAACAGGGCTCTCTTCATAGTCAATTTCACCCTGGATTTTTATAACCCCCGTTCTTGAGTCAATAGAGAAGAGTTCTCGGATTCTCTCGGGGGCATATCCGCTGAAAGAATATACTACTTGTCCATTGTTGCCCTCATCAGGATCGGTAGCATTTAGATCGATCAGAACTTTGCCAGGGGGTGAATTTTCAGGAATTTCCACTACATAAGAAGATTGATCAAACACGGGGCTGTTGTCATTGGAATCAATAACTTTAACATTTATCTGCATAGTACCTGACCTAGGATACTCCCCCCCATCAGTAGCTGACAATATAAGAGTGTGATGGCTTCGTTCTTCTCGGTCCAGCGGTCGCTGGATAACTAATTCTGGAAATTTACTCCCGTCCCCACGGGATTTCACCTCTAACGAAAAAAGATTGTAATCATCGCGTGTGATTTGATAGGTTTTCAGACCATTTTCCCCGGCGTCTGGGTCATGTGCACTGGTCAGGGGAAAGCGTGTTCCTGGCACGGCATTTTCCGAAATGTCAATATCAATCTGGTCCGAGGGAAAAGTCGGCGAGTTGTCGTTGATGTCCTGAATATCTATTTTGATCATGCAGATTTCCTTGTCATTGGCAAACACCTCCATGGAGAGCTGGCACTTGGGGTTCCTCTTGCACAGCGTTTCCCTGTCGATACGCTGCTTCGTGTACAACAGTCCACTTTGTGGGTCCACGTCGATTAGATGCGGAGCAGAGTTCTCCAGCACCCTGAAGTTGGCTTTTTTACCCTGTCCTCCCTGTCCAATCTGTTCAGGTCCCAGTTTGGCATCTTTGGCAATGTTCCCAATCACTGTCCCTGGACCCTGCTCCTCTGGGACAGAGTAATTCAAGTTTTTTAATGTCAGGGCATGAGCCCACAGGAGAAAGAAAAGGAAAATGGAAAGATACATCCCCACTCAGTAAAGGCTGCTGTCGTCTGTTGTATTTACTCTTCCTTTGACCTGTTGATATTTTCCTCAAGCGTAGTATTTCTATTACACTGGATTAAATAAAGAGTCCTGCTCATCATTTGAAGCCCTTGCATTCGTCTTTTCCCCCCGTTTGGATTGTCTTTGCTCCACGTCTCTCTTGCTGTTCCTCTCCCGGCAATCTGTGGTGCTGAACGCCTAATTTATATTCAGCTGAGTGCCCGGACTCATCTGAGAAATAATCGCGATCAAGCCTCCAAACAGAATGCTCATTGTAAGTGTTCAGTCCTATCACCTAGGAAGGAAAAAAGAGAACAGGATACATGTGTTACCATGTAGATGAAGCAGGGACTCTTGCACGTCAAAATATAGATCACAGAAATGCTACCAGTAAGACATCAAATCCACCAGTGCGGCATAAATGAAATGGCTTATGTGTAATTCATCTGCGCCGGACAGCATGTCAGTTAGTTAACCTTGAACAGACACCCCCCAGCAGCTCCAGTACGAATCCCCCAGCCGACGTGGTTGTGTGGATTACTGTGCATTTACAATCTATCATTCATTTTCAGAGAAGACCTGACTCTATCGCCTATTTAAGCATCATGTGAATGTTGACTGGAAAGGCAATCGGGCAACTTTAATATCAGGGCAACGCTGCAGTCACACAACTGAAAATGGCCTATTGTTGCGGCCATTTGAATAAGTGTAAAAATGAGCCTCTTACACGCATTAACCAATCCGCATAATCCGGATATTCAAAATAAGCCTTATAAAATTCAGAAATGAGCTGCCAACATCTCAGCACTGCCGCGTAATTCTCCCCCTCTTTCTCTCTCTCTCTCTCCCTCTCTCTGCTGATGCTCTCCCCGCAACATCCAGAAGAGACTGTTGCATCCGCATGCAAAGGCGCAACTGACATATGAGAATGTGAGCTTCATGACGGATAGGAGACGAGAAAAGATTGAGATAACTTACTAAAACAAACTGTTGAAATAGTCCAAAAACCTCGCCACCGGCAAAAGTGGAAAACGCTCAGTTCCAGGCGCGTCCAGGGAGACTTTCCGTCCCCCGGTGCGCTTCGGCAGCCGTCCGCAGGTTATCTCTCTCCTCTCTGCCGGGAGGGTGAAAGAGCCACAAGCTTCAAATGCACACGCAGACTACAGTGCCAGAGCAGTGGAAATTGGAGGAGGAGGGGGGGGAAAGTGCTCCAGAAAAGTATGACTGTAATGTCAATGAGCTGAAGTCCTCTCCGCCGGCTGATTAGGATGCAGCGGCTCGCGTTCTGCCTGCAGTGAGTCACCGTGCGTCAGGAGAGAAAACTGTTCGCAGTGATGAGAAAACAAATCCCGGTGTGCTGCAAATGATGTATCCAATGTGGATACTTAAAATGGAATCAGTGATTTCCCCTCCAGCCCGACGCCGCGGTGAGTGACGGATGCCCGGTGTGGCATTTTTGTCCTTGTCCGGCGTCCGAGTCAAAGTCCTCGGATCTGAAGAAGCGGAGACAGCCGCGGGGAAGGTGGTCAGGTCAGCGTCTCACACACAGTCCGTCAAAAGTCTCTCTGAAACAGTCAGATCAGTACTTTTCTGTCTTTACCAAATACGCACAGCGGTTGTTTGCTATTATCGGCACGTAAGAACAATCCGGTGCGCACTGTAGTCTTTCTCTCACTGACTGAACTCCGGACACCGCATGGTGCATTAAACATTGTCGCTGCTCCTCCGGCAGCCAATGGATTTGAAGAGGTGGAGAGAGGAGGAGGGATTCAAAAGACGCGTCGGGTGCAGACTACAAATGATTGGTGGCTCCGAGTTCACCGGTGGCGCATCTGCGTTTTTTTTCAAATATCACACTTCATTGTTGTTTACAATAGAGGGAAGCGTGCGTCGGGCGGCCGCGCCTCCCGGCCGGAGGGTGGGCTGAACTTTTCAGTTAGGTCATCCGTCAAAAAACGGACAGCATCATTTGAATCGGGCGTCAGTGGAATTCAAGAGAACAATCCGAAATGTGCGTGTGCGTGTGTGTGTGGTGTGTTGTTGGGGTCGGGGGTATATGAAAATATAATCAGTGTAGCTGTGCATGTTGATTCTGATGTCAAAAGTGCACAGATTTGATTGCGCTGCATGATTTTTTTATGGACCACTTGTAGAAAATCGATCATCATTGGGTTTGACCTGATTTTGCGAGGCAAAGAGAACACACTTTATAAATAATACGACTGACAAAAGGAATGCCAGTGTTTATGGTTTCCAAATACCATATATAGTGTTGTTTGAGTGGTTCAAGAAGTCAAATATTAGTAGAATAGAGCAGTACCAGAAATAAAAGATAACTTTTACTGTAATATAAGCATCTAGCATCTATACTATGATCACAAAAAATCTTAAAAGAAAATCAAGTAGAAGAAATATAGGCTGCAAAAAGTATATTCACTTGAAATGGCCTACATGGTGAGAGTCAGCATGTTTATTCATCCTGTTATTTCTTCCTCAGAGCTCCAGTTATCTCGTGGCCCCATCTGTGTAAATGTGGGTATCAACCTCTTTGACTTTCACGCTGACCTTTCTGTCTGACGGGACGGAATGACAGGAGTGTCAGAAGACTTCATTAGTCAGACAATGACCAAAGCTCGTTTCTCAACAGCAGATTTGATGTAGCCTACTAACGTCGTTGATAACGGACCGGTGTTAAATGTCATCCTGCTATCTGCACATCATGCGTGTTTGTGTGTTCATTTTCTCTCTTTCTTTTTTTGTCAAATCAAATGCACATTTGGAAATGAAGCCCTCTGAAGTTGCCTGTGTGTGTGTGTGTGTGTGCGTGTGTGTGTGTGGTACATGTAACATACTGAGGACCACTGTGCATTTCATCAGTGAATTGGGGATATTTTTTGGAACTGAGGACAGTTTGGTCGATCACAAAGGTTACGATTGTGTTAAGGTCAAGTCAAGGGTTGGAGTAAGAGTTAGGGTAGATGTTAGAGGTGTAGTGAGGGACAAGAGGAATACAGTATGTCAATGTTATAATCAATATATTGTGTCAATGAAGGCAGAGATAGAAGTACAAATGTGTATGTGTGTGGGGGTGGGAGGCAGGCTTATAGAACCCACGCTGAAATATAGCGCAGAAATCATGAAGCTGTTGTGCAAAATATGATTACCTGCATCTGGAAAAGCACTTGACAACTCTTCCATTTGCTCCAGTTTATTTGCCCAGTTTCCTGTACAACCCACAGTTGTTTCTCAGACAACACATTTATTCTTCCTCTGTTCTTTTTAAGTTCCAGCCATAGAAAATGCTCGACACGGAGCATACCTGCCACGATGAAATGTCACCGGTGCTGCCAGAGATAAAACCTGCCATTAGCAGCTTTCTTCATTAGCTCAATTAAATGGTTCTCAGGAAATGCACTGACAGGAAGTGCATTTGGAATAGGCTGCTGGATTAAAACACAGTTTTGTAAATTAAATTTCAATCTAATGGGAATGGCATTTTCTGTGGACTGTGATAAGGGGGCCCACTTAGTCTATTTAACCCATTTCTGAACCCTCACCCCCCCCCCCCCTCACACCCTGATTTTCATATCTCCCCTCAAGCTTTGTCAAAAGTGCGATACCTTTAAGAAATGAATTCAAACTGTGCAAAATTGGACTTAGCGTGAGCTTCCTTCATTTTTTCCCACTCCAAAATCTCCCGGGTTTTTCAAAAAAAAGAGCTTAGACATGAAGACTTTCTGCATCTGCATGCTGTCACTGTGATGTTTTACCTTTTCCAACTTGTCTCCAATTTCTTCTTTTCTTCATTTCAGTCATGATCGGTGGGAGACGGGCAGTGCCCCTTTGTTCATTAAAGCCATCCTTAACAGTTTTCTTTGTTGTTTGGCAATTAAGCCTCTCAACTCAGCAGTGAGATTTTTTAAGAGCCTATTTCTTGTGTTGTAATGGTTATTATTATTATTACAACTTTAAATTGTTTCTGGGTCATTCTAAATGCTTTTGAGTGCATTGAATATTAATTGACGTCCATTTAAAATAAAAACTTAGAGCAAATGTTAAGGTGTTTTTTTTGGTCTTTACTTGAGCTCAGAAAGATATTTGTTGAAAGCTTAAAATAAGCATCATTCTGTTTCTCCTCCACACAACTTTTATTCATTTCTGCAGATGCTATTATTTCACACTGTTCTTTCACAGTTTGTGCAAAAATGAAACAACCAGTATTTAGATACAGAGTTTGATACAAAGATTGTATCAGGACCCTTGAACACTTGAAAACATTCAATGGTAAACACAGGTCAACTGCTTTGTGTTGGCCTTCAATGAAAATATCTCTGAAAAATATTTTCCATAAAATATGTTGTAAGTATTGTAAGTATTGTGTTGATATATCCAGTAGTTGTATATATATTCATCACTAAACAAAATAATAAAAAAAATGTCATAAACTTATATTTGCATGAAATACATAAAAATGTATTTTATGCAAACTCCCCTTCAGATATTTTGTCAAACTCTACTAACAAATATATCCAGGTTAGCAATGGCAAAAGTTATTATTTATCAATTCAATGAAACACTCTTTAGGATATGTATATGAGCTTCATGCAACTGCATTTACCATTATAGGATTCAAGGATTCAACAGACTATTATTGTCGTATCAGCATAATAATTACGGTATATACATAATAATATGTTGCATTATACATGTTTAAAATATTTTCCAAATCCCAGAGAGGGAATTATTAAAAGCATTGTTAGCATCAAAAACATATGCATCTTTAAACAAATGATGAAACGAATGTTATATGATCCTCTTCTGACTGTACATGCACAAACTTGCATTTTTTCCCACGCTGTACCGTCCAGATGGAGATTTTTTGATTGTGCCACCATGGACAACAACGCTGCCCAGCACGACAACCTTAAAAGTGGTGGTGGTGCTTGATTTGACAGCTATCTGAGCTAGGTTTGAATCACCGAAACTACCTTGAGTGTCCGTCTGCATGCAGAGAACATGGGAACATAGGAGGAATTGTCATCATCTCCTATAGCTTTGTAGTATCACCTCTTGCTCCCACAGAGCTAAATCGTGTCTGACCAGCTGTGACTGTACCCAGGATATTGTCGCTGTAAAGACCGGTAGATAGTTATGCCTACAGCATGTCTTTTATTCACCCTGATGTGCAAATAATTACCTTTCCTCTTGCCTGCAGAGCTGGGCATCATGCTGTGACATGAGATGAGACCAGCAGCTCCAATTGTCCCTTTGACAGAGATTAGCTTTTATATGTTAGCCTTCCATTTAAAAGGTACACTAACAGACACATGCCTCATTTTATTTCATTTTTTTTATTGTTTTTTTTTTGGGGTTTTTTTTTTTTTTTTTTGCTGCACTAGTAATATTCAAGAACTAATCCATCCTGGTAAAAGCTGGGAGCTGTTAAAATATCTCAGATTGGTTTAAATAGAATAAAGTAGGGTGAAAAACGAGCATTTCCCACTATTAGCACTTACTCTACAGTGAATAAGTAGAAGTGCAAAAATGTTTTTAACAGACTGCATGAAGTGCTATAGGAGTATATTAACTGCATTAACAGACAGGGTGTATTTGCATTCCATACAGTATTATCATGGATAAATCTAGGAAGGGGCAGAAACTAAGAACCAGCACCTGGTCCCCAAGGAGACACACCCCCACAGGTGCCCATTTTGCTAAACTCTCCATATTTGCACACAACACAGTGGTCATCCGCCTCAGAAATATTGAGCAGGTCAACTATGACTTTTTATCAATATTAATGATCATCAGTCTGCAGCCAATATGAAAGTTTCCTCTTTGTTTAAACAACAAACAGCAGCTAAGAGAGTGAATATAGAGTCCAGTGTCTGGGGTTGAATGCTTAAAAAGTACTTAAAAGATGACCCCAGACTTCAAGAGAGCCCCACCCACCCCCCGATTACTGCCCTCAACAACAATGTCTCCTCTGTCCACTGACTCACTTCTCTCATCTGTTGTGACCAGAAATACGCAGCAGAGGATGCACTTCCTGTGTCAGTCCGGGAAAGGCATCCTGCCTGGAGCTCTGCTCAGCTACCCATACAGAGCAACAATTCAGCCTGTTCTGAGTATGTGCATTATTGTCTGCTCGGGTCAGCCACCAAACCGGGCACTGGCAGCCCCCAGCAAACACAAATAAAAAAATCAACTCCGTCGCCTTTTGAGACTTAAGAGTATACACACACATACACACACACACATACACACACACACCGTTCTGAGGGATATTTCCAGGAAGGATTACTGCATGAATGTCACATCCTGGATGTAAAATGTTCAACCTCCTCCCTTCTGGTAGACATTATAAATGCCAAAACAAGCAGACAGGACCTCTAAGAAACATTTATCACTTCTGGATGCAAGAAACACAATGTGCACCTGCATTTCATATATCATGTATTTCATATTTCAACCACTCTTTATTACACTTTAGTCACACGCATTCCTTATACAGACATACTTGGTCCATGTATAAAGCCCACACAGCCTAGAACACATGGGTAATATTAGGGTTGAGCATACATACGGTTCTTTTCTTGAAGAGAGAACAGAAGACACTTTTGCTCAGTAATGGTGGCAGTGAACGAAATGAAAGCTACTATCCCTCATTCATTTCACGTCTTTATTTAATACGAAGAAACGTACCACTTTACATCAAACTGGGTCAAAATGACTTTCTACAGAGGAGATGGGATCATTATAGTTCATTATTTCTGGAGATTCAAGCGCAAGTGAGGTATAATTGTTGAAAACTACCTACCAATTCTATATAGGTGACCCGATAGAGAGTCTATATTTGGCTTTCTTTGGACTTACCATGAATTTCTCTCTCTCTTTCTCTCTCTCTCTCTCTCTTTCTTTCTTCTTGATATAATTTCTTCCCCTCTAAAATGTTGCCTGTGTCTAACACGAGTGTTCCATGTTAATTTACAGATGTTAGTTACGTTGTATGTGTAGTTTTAACCAAGCGAACTCCTGCTTGCGACAGCCTAACTACCGTGTTAGAGTCAATCATGTTTGAAGGGTTCCACGAAGAAGAAGGAAAATAGATAATATTTGTTTGTCATATCGGTCCAGGTTGGTGTTGAGTTCTAATAAATTCCTCATTGTCGCACTTTACTCAGTGGCTGTCATTTCAGCTGAGATTGGGGATTGAGAAAGAGGATTTTGTTTTTCCTCTTTGATGTGTTGGCTCCGCTTGAACTCAACTGGGCCGTCTCAGCTCTTGTATGTCGATTTTGTCCCCCTTTACCTCTTGGAGAAGTGACTGCACATTAACAATTTAGCTACAGTTATTAGCCTCCTCTCTCCAGAAGTGAAGGAATTAGGAAAGATAACTTTTGTCTATTTTTATATTTTTGTAACCGGACTGTCAACACCTATTCTTGCCTTTTGAATACAGGAGGTATCATGCCCATTTTAGTATTCCGCTGTAATTTACGCATTAAAGTGACAATTTTAAGCAGAAGCATGTGAGCAGAGAGCTGTTAGTGCAGGATTTGAAAACATGGCATGCTACAAGTCATTCATACTGTTGCTCATGTTGCTGTGGAGTCAAAGGAAGTACCATTTTAGCAGTGCACACTCCCAACAGTGTTCTCCACCCTCTTCACTCGCTGTCTCCTCCTTTCAGTCTGTGCATCCTAGCGACCTCTCCTCCTTCTATCCCCTTTGTAACCCTGTAGAGAACAGGTGTATCCATCGCTCTCCGCCCGATGAGTTTATTACTCTGAAGTGCCTCCATGGTCCCTGTGGACCCCCTGCCTCCTAATACGCTTATCCCTCGCAGTCTGTGTCGGCCAGAGTGGGTGGTCTGATAATGCTCCACTTGATCAAGTCATCCGTGTCAGGGTCCATCTGGTCCACAGTCACTTCAGTCAGTCGGTGTGTCACAGGGCAGACGTGAGGACTGATAGACACCTGCACACCCATTAAAGGTGTGTGACACCAGACTGCAAGAATGTATATATATATATATATATATATATAAATGGCACAGTCATTCTTGTTATAGTTATAGTCACAGACACATATATATACATATATATGTATGTGTATATATGTATATATATACGTATATATATATATATAATTGTGTGTGTGTGTGTATCAGCAACCTCTTTATATCTAGCAAGTCAATATGTCAGCATTTCTAATGCATGTGGAGCAACAATGTAAGGTCTCTGAAGATGCCAACCCAATCTCCTTTCACGTCTGATCTGATCCTCAATAGCTGCTAGTAGAAATACTTGGCTTTACGTCTCAGTGCTATGGGAGTGAATTCCAGGAGAAAGTAGAGGCCTCTGCAACCGTCTGACTGAACTTGCCGTAGTCATAGTTTTGATTAATCCACTTGCACAAAGGGAAACCATTTCACTTACCACACCATTTTTTTTTCTATATATCAGAACAAAATTTATATGGATTACAGCATCTCTAAAGCTGCGGTGGTTGGGATGTGATGCTGGTTGTAATAGCAAAGCATACAAAGAAAACAAACCCTCCACTGATTCTTATTCATGTGACAGCATTTCAGGAAATTTGTGGAAGATCTGCGCTCTGATTGGAAGCAACAATGCTCTATTTTTTCCGGCAAAGGAGTAATCCGATCCACCAACCACCTTGTCTCCTTCCCTCAATTTTTCCTCGCACTTCTACAATTTTTATCCCGTCTTTTACATGCAAATGTCCCCTCCCCCCACAATCCCAGCAGCAGATATCAAAGCCGATGAAAGAGGGGAGACAAAGGCTCCATCCCACCTCCGTAGAGTGGTGTCGTACCTGCTCCGAGATGCATATCACACTGAAGTGCGGCAAGCCAACTGCCTCAGAGCTTCTGTAAGTCTTTGTAGCCCCTCAAGACTATAAAGACTTCACACGGCTCCTGTTCAGCATCAGTAAACGTACGCATCAACTACAGACAACCTTCTGCCTCCATGGAATGCGCGCAAAATATTCCATTATTGGTATCTTGATTAAGTTTACATCATTTCCTTTTCCCGTACAGTGTTTGTAACATCTGCCATCATCAGCGCTTGTTTAAAACTAATGGTTCAAGACTAAATTCCTGCATAATAAAGATACATAGCGCAAAATACATTAATATGGATGAGAGCACATTACCACCATCTAGTGGTACAGTTTGTAAGATAATTTCATATTTCATATAGAGTTAATTTTTAGCAGGTATCTATCTATCTATCTATCTATCTATCTATCTATCTATCTATCTATCTATCTGCCTGTCTGAAGTATAAATATAAAAATAACAATAATTAAGAAATGTAGGAATTCTTAAACCTAGAAACTAAACCCGAAACAGAACCCCTTTTTATCTGTGTGAAAGTGCTCCCTGCTGTGTATAATGGATATATTTTTTCTTGCAGAGGCTCCTAATAAGCCACACTGGTGTTAGTCACGATTCCATTTCCAAACCACTTTAAACGATGTCAATATTACACACATAACCTGACTGTATGGGTGCAACTCATGCTGTTCTCGATACTGACTTGGTGGTATTTCCTTGATTTGTGCTGCTGGTATTGATGAGTTCTTTTGTTGTTTTGGTTTTTTTTTTTCATTTTCATAGGTAACAATAGACATCAAGTCACATGCTACTATTCTCTTTTTGATATGCTGGTCTTCTTTTTACACTGCAGCTGATTGTACTGCACCAGTGTCCCTCTAGATATGTAATTTTACATATGTCTTATAAGATTTCATTCATGAAACAGTTTCTCACATCTTGAAGAATTAATGGTTATTCCCAGAACAGTTGAGGTTAATCACAGTTTAATGATGTATAAAGAATCCAGTCTGCATCCATTCAGGAACCAGGTCTGGGTTAGGGTTTGACTGGTTTGACAGGTGACATGGTCGTCCTGCAGAAAGACCACTTTCATGAGGAACCGGCATTGGTCTGGTTTTCTGACCAGACCGCAGACCTGATTCTGGATAAGCGGATGATGAAGAATGTCCAAACAGAGAGTGTAGAGAGTGTAGAAGTTGTAGTTTGTTTAATTATACCACAAAAATACAGGTACATTTCAAAAATAGGAGAATATCATGGAAAAGTTCAATATTTCTTTGTCAGTCATTTCAGAAAGTGAAACACATATTCTACATTGATTCATTACACGTAGAGTGAAATATTTAAAGCCTTTGATCATTATGCCTTACAGATAATGAAAACCCAAAATTCAGTCTCTTAGAAAATTTTTATTACAAAATATATTACATATCAGGTTTCTGAAATGTACATCCATTTCCTACTCTACTCAACACTTTGTTGGGACTCCTTTTGGTATGGCATGGAGGCAACAGGCTGTGGCACTGATCAGGTCTAATGCATGTCCGGGCTGTTTTGATAGCAGCCTTCAGGTCATCTGCTTTGTTGGGTCTGGTGTCTCTCATCGTTCTCTTGACAATACCCTGTAGGTTCTCTACAGGGTTCAGATCAGGCAGGTTTGTTGGCCAATCAAGTGCAGTCACAGCAAGGTCACTGAACCACCCTTTAGTACCTTTGGCAGTGTGGGCAGGTGCCAAGTCCTGCTGGGAAAATGAACTCAGCATCTCCATAAAGTGGGTCAGCAGAAGGAAAAATCAAGCACGTTAAAATTTCCTGGTCGGCGGCTGCTTTGCCTGTGGTCTTCAGGAGCAACACCAGCAGAGGACATGGCAGCTCAAAACCATCACAGACTGTGGGAATTTCACACTGGACTTCAAGCAACATGCATTCTGTGCCTCCCCTCTTCCTCAGGCCTCTGGGACCTTGATTTCCAAATCAAATGTAAAATTCACTTTCATCTGAAAAGAAGGCTTTGGCCCGCTGAGCAACAGTCCAGTTCTTCTCTTCAGGGTGCAGGTAAGAGGTACTTCTGACGTGATCTGTGCTTCAAGAGTGACGTGAGGAATGTGACCCTTGTAGCCCCTGTCTGGGATTCATCTGTATGTGGTAGCACTTGGTGTGACTAACTTCAGCTTTATTGATGTAATAATATGTAATATTCTAATTTTCGGAGACACTGAATTTTGGGGTTTCATTATTTGTCGGGTACTATCATCCAAATTTCAGGTTTGAAATATTTCACGTTTTGTATAACAAATCTATATAATATATGGGTTTCAATTTCTGAAATGAGTGAAAAAAAATGTCTTTCGTGATTCCTAATTTTTTAAGATGTTGAGAGACTAGCATGGTCATGTTGCTGCTGATCAATTTGCCTCAAGGATGAACATATTCAGACATCTTTTCTAACCTAATTTGCAAGGCCAAGTTCATTTTCGAATGTGGGAGAATGCTGTAGCATGTCTTTGATACAGTAAATTGATGCCATAACCGCATCTTTTTTTTCTACTGTTTTACATTTTTTTGCCATCTGTTAAGTTATTTATGGACTGTCTCTCTGAGCCTTTTGCAAAGACTCGAAAAAGGAGTCATCAAATCACAGTGTGATATTTGTCAGGGTTTTATGATGAAGGCACAAGGAAACAGTAGGAAACTAAAGGAGGGCTGTAGGCTGGCAAGAAAAACAAAATTAATTCTTTAAATGGTTTATTTTTCAGTGAGTGCTTATTGTGTTTTATTTTGTTATCACTGAAAATGGTTAGGGAGCATAGGTTGAGGTCAATTTTTCACATTACATTTCTCTTTTCACACTTTAATGATGCATGTCATACTCATAGCGAGGGGGCAGGGAATAGTGTCTGGCTCCCCTCCCCCACTGCTTTTTCTTCTTTTCTTTTTTTTTAGCTCATGTTACGCTCATGAATCATTTTTGCAGGATGATACACAAAGATAACTTGTTGGTTAACATCAGTGTGATGAAGCCGAACCGGGCTCGGCAGCCGTGGCCATGGCCTTGCAACATCACACCAGGAAGCAGCATGCATTTAAAAAATATTAATAACATTGTTACCTCGTTTTTTTTTTTTTAATGCTGTTACAATTTGCATGACTGCAAAAGACAATGGCAAATAGTAGGCACACCTGTAGGAGGGGATGTAGGAGGGAAAGAGAACTCTTTATGAAAAACAAACTTGAAAACAAATGTCAAGTGCAGCCCTATGCTGTTTTTCCCAGAGCCTGTTTTAATGATTCTGCTCATCTGACAGGGTTGGTGCTGACTGCAACACCATTTGATAAGCAGTTTGCATGCAGTGGTGCTGGAAAATGCAGTTTTGGTTGAACACGTGCACACATACACCCACACACACATACACACACCTACACACACACACACACACACACACACACACACACACACACACACACACACACACACACACACACACACTAGCTCTAACCCTATCATTGTGGGGACTTTCATAGACATAATACATTACCCCAACACTTCCAAAATAACCTCCTAACGCTAACCCTAATCTCAACATGAAACCAATTCTAACCTCAACCTCATAACTAAACCTCAACCCTCAAACAGTACACTAGAATGGTACTCCATGTACCATATGCAGCAAATAAAAGGAGTCTCTCTCTCTCTCTCTCGCTCTCTCTCTCTCTCTCTCTCCCTCTTATCATGGCAGAGTTAACTGTTAATTGATGTTTTATGAGCTGTGTTAAAAAGCTGGACAGTAAAAAAAAATAAAAAAAGAGATGTTGCATAAGCAGTTTCCTAAAATCCTCAATTTAAAAGCAAATTCAGTTTCTGAAGGTTCATCTTAGGATTGTTGCACCTCTGAATGTGTGATAACTGGCAATAACAAAATAAATAATGCAAATAATTTTCATACATGCAGAATTATGTCTTTGAACAAAACATGGAGTTAAGCAAGCTGATTTTCTGAGATGGGATGTGTGAAGAGGTGAATTTGAACAAGAAGAGTATAAAAACAATGATAAATAAATCTCCTGTGTGCTGTATAAAAATGATAGAAAGTGCATAAATGGCAGTCTTGATTGTAGAAGCTTAGATAAGATATCTGCATCACGCAGGTAATGACACATGTCCGGAGGACACTCTATGTAAATAGCCTATATTCAACCCTTCAATTATAGTTGTGTCTTAGATGATGATGAATGAAGCCCTGTCATCTCCCGTGTCCTTTAAAAGCCAGCTGCGCTACAGTTGTGTTTAATCTGCAGTGCTTGTCTTGTTGTGCCTTCGCCGATTGCAGACTGTAGACTTGGAAATTAGCGTGTGTGAAAACGCAGCCGGGTGGAGTGACGCATTGCCCATCATCACGAGCAGCAGCGGGAGAGAGGAAAAAAGCAACACTTACATAAGGCCACAGAAAATGTACACAACAGTATACATTAATTATCTCACCATGAAGACAGCTGTGCATAATTACTCTAAGCTACTAAATGTGCTGGTTTTTTTTTTTGTTTTTTTTGTTTTTTTTTCACAATTTACAAACATGCTAACGGGTCTTGTTAGGGAAATAAGAATTGCTCATGCAAAAGTGCAGAATGCCTGACAAGGAAATGAAAGACATCATTTTAATTTGATCAATCATCTCTTCTGAACCTTCTTTTTTATGCATCCAAAAGTATCTCCAGCCTAGATTCCCTTTGAAAATTAAGAAACTGAACTGGAATTTGAAATGTATGTTTTAACAGTGCAAAAGAGTGAAAGTTCAAGTATCCTCCACTGAAAATCTTGTTTAGATCATCTGTTCTTGGCTTATTTTGAACAAAAATCATGGTGGAGGAACATTCTTGCACCCATGGACCTTTGTTTTTGTCTGAAAAAGGCGGATGTCTTTGAAAAGCAACATTCTTCCATCACGAAAACACAGTTTAGCTGAAGACCATGGAAAGTGGAGATGTTAAACAGAAACGAGTCTCCGCATAGCGCCCGGAGCATAAATCAAGCAGAGAAGCCTGTACCTCTGTGGTAATGAAGAACAAAGACCAAGAATGCACATGTGACCCTTGGCTTTTCCAGTCTTCCTTCCCTCTGTTATTACCACCACCTACCACCACTACCACTTCACACTAAAGTCCATTTACCATTAGACTGAGTTGGTCCTCCAGAGTTTTGACCTCCACTGTGCTAATTTCTTATGCTTATCTAATCTGTATTCTGCTTTTTTTCAAATGTATGTCCTGGAAGTACACAGGCAATTTGAAATGCCTCATTAGGAGGAAACAATCCTGGGAAAACTCCATAGGATTATATTAGTAGTAGTGGTATTATGGGTCTCAAACTAATTACGTAGATTTCCCACAGATTTCACACATATACAGTTAACAGCTTGATATCTGATCTATTTTACTGGGGTCATTGAGACTGAAGTCATTGAGAGGAGATCAATATCATGTTGTGCAACATTGGAATTGATTAATACCTTTTGTAGCTCACTATTATGAACATGTGTGTTGGACTTGGAGAGCCGTCGATGCTTTTGTGTCCTCTCTCCAGTCGATGCAGCGTGAATGCACACGCAGCGTGCCACCAGCTCGCTGCTTTATGGATTGCGCGGCTCGAACATTCTTCTTTTCTCTGCCAAGAGTGAACTGAGGCCAAAGGATTTCAGCCGTGGCTAGCTAAACTTGTTGTCCGTTGTGCAGAACAAGTTAACCCGCTTCCAAATCGAAGTCAGAGGCAGAGCTCATCCAAAACACAAACATTTGATCCTTGAGCCAAAACCTACACCGCACGCACACCAGGAGCATTCAACCGCAGTCGAGACGCATCCATGTTTGAAAATCGATGCAAACTGACATGGGCAGGAGAGAGGGACACCTTTAACAGCTAGGATTTTTCTCTTCAGTCACTACTTTACTGAGACTCTACTCAGTAATGAGCATTCCGTCAGTTATTTTTCTGCTGCCTTTATTTATATGTGGCATACATTTGTCCCTGGAGTTATATTCAGCTGCAAAAGTACATGTGACAGCCCGGGGTGGCAGCAATTTCTATTCTGAACTGAGATCCGCCTCAGGACAGACTATGGAGGCCAGAAGGACACGTGAGCCAACCTTCACAAGGACCTTCTGATTGCTCACTGCCCGTCAGACTACTGCGATGAAAAGGACAGTTTTGGTTCTGTCATTTTTTATTGATTTTTAATATTGATAGACACAACAGTGAGCCCACGCGGCGCTGCAGGAGCATGGTTAGCAATGTGTAATGTAAGAACAACCGCAGAAAGCTTCTGATATTGTGCACGTGAGGCTTCAGCTACATGAGCAGAGCTTCACCCGTCATGAGAAATAACCATCGTGGCAATAGGACCTCCACCTACTGGTCCGTCTGGTTTGCTTTAAAGTGTCCTGTCCTTCACCCAGTCATTGCATCACCTCCAATCTGTGGTTGCCCCATGTTCACTTTAATTATAAATGCAGCTTTTATCGATTTACCCTTACCGTGGCCGTGAAGTGCTCTGACTGCTGCATTAAGATCCGTATTTGGACATTAAGTATCTGAATGTAGCAGCATCTATTAGCATTTCTGTTGTGATTTATTATTTTTAATTAGCTAGATGTTTTACAACTCAACTACCTCTTGTCGCCATTGAACACTTAGCTTTCTTTAGACAATGGGGGGTGGCATGTTGCATATATCTGATATGTTTTCTTTCCATTTGTGCATTCTGTTTACCGCGACACTGAAAGCAGCTAATTTATCAACTGTCAGGTTGATCATGAGAACACAGGAAGAAAAGGATAATAGGACAAAGAAGGTGGAGCTAGGCTTTCTACCTTCTCCTGGCATGTGGGATTCCACCAGTTTCCTCCCACAGTCCAAAGACCTGCACATTGGGTTGGTTAGAGACTCTAAATTGCATCTTGGTGTGTGTGTGTGTGTGTGTGTGTGTGTGTGTGTGTGTGGGTGTGGGTGTTCTGGGATGTCCTGGGATGGCCTGCTCTCACCTCGAGACTGTTGGCACCAATTCCAGCACCACCAGCGACGCAGTAGCTGTAGCTAATCTTTCTGTGCGTAACATTAAAATAAAATGTGGCAGGTTACACTAATTACGAGCTGAAGGAGAAGAAACCATCCACTGATGTGTCTCATAAACAACCCTGGGAGAAATCTTTTCAGAGGAGAAAAAAAAACCCTCTGAGAGTTTAGACCTCAGCCAAGGCTGAGAGCCTCCTCTACATGTCAATACTCCCCCAGCACGTTCCCAGAACAATCTCAGTGTGACATTATAAATCCTTGACCCTTGGAACATATGCTTCTGATTTAGAATCATGTAGACGTGCCAGTTCCAGACTCACAAGAAATAAATGAATGAATGCAGATGTTTGCTTAATCATGACAGTGGGGGGTGGTTCACCCTATTTTTTTGGATGCTTGAGCTTTGAAAGCTGAAAGCTCAGAAGCTGTGAAATGAAAACACTATTACAGTCCAACATCTTTGAGGGCAGCTATCATACATACATGTATATCAATAACCTCAAAAGAAGCTGCTTTTATACTTGCAGTGTGCACATTGGTCAAAATGTTTAAGTAGGGCAAAATCAATATATGTCCCTGCACGCAGCCCCATTCCAAAGAAAATATGCGCAGAAATGTTGCATGATGAATTTACTCCAGTATTTCAGTACTGCATCAAATGGGAGATCAGGTACAATGAAGACATTTCATGCAACCACAGAACTAACAAAAGAAAAAAAGAAAAAAAATCACAGACAGAAATGCAATCTTTTGAACTTCGAGCTATTGAACCGTTAATATATCAGAGAGAATGAAAGGTGGATGAGAGAAGGATTGTTTTATCTAAACAGTGTGTAGAAGAAGGAATGCCCTGCAGCAACCTCTTACTTTTAACCAGGAAATAAAATATGATGATGGGTGAAGAGTTGAACTTCTTAAAACATTATAACTTCATGAAGGAAAACACTTTACTGTTAATGGAGAGCGAATCCTCATTATCTGCTGCAATTTCTGTATATAGCAAGACCACAACAGACAAAATGGAATACTGGACACTTTGAGATCGAAGCTGTACTTAATAGGTTCAATCCAAGTGCAAACTCAATACAGCAATCTAAAGTGAATGGCTGTATAGGGTGGGAATGAAAGTGAGGGAGCGGAGTAAACAGGGACCTCAGCTGATTTATAGCTGCTCTGCCAACAATGAGCAGCCAGGTGTTTGGATGGTAGTAATCCTCGTCTCCCTATCAGCTGAAAGCAGAGGTGCTCTGTTGCAGACGTGGCCTCTTATCCAGCCAAGGCCAGTTTGGAAGAATAACTGGTGTTAAGTTCCCCTGCTGGTGCTGGAGAGATCTGTCCGCTTGAACTGTTGACAACTTCGGTCTATGTCACTTTTAAAACAGTTTCCCTGGGCCGCGGGATCGGTTGATTGAGGTAGGCGCCTAAAACACTCCCCGGAGAATAACAGAGAATGGGACAATGTCGATAGAGATTTAATAAAAACGGTGTGGGTCAGTGCTCGGCCAGGCGGCGACAGTGATAGCTACATTTACCGCAAAGCATCCCATCTCAGAAATAGAAAATAAAAAAAAATAAAAAAACCCACACATAATCTGTCAATAAAGATAATGCACATACAAAGAATGCAAAACTACTCGTTTGGGGCCAAATCTTGCAGATTTACATGCTGAGCTATGCCCAGGCTCTAAATCTCTGAATCGAGGCTGGCGAGCACCAAATTATTACCTTGCTTCATTCATCTGCCTTTGAAAGCAGCACCATCGGTGTTCTCAGTCTGATTTGGCCGCTGGTTCACCCCCCCTCAAAAAAAGGATGAATGCCTCCCTATTTATTAGCGGCAAGCGAGCAGGCAGCAACCGACACCGGAGATGCGTGCATCAGTGTTCTTCCATTAACATGGTGGCTGAGTGAAATCAGCACAACAGAGGCTGCTGATGCCCCCCCCCCCCATCACCACCACCTCCATCCCGCCCCGTCTCCACTAAGTTTTCCTTGTACATAATAACACACAGCACCACAATGCTTCCAACTACCCTGTACTGCACTCTCCAATGCCAAGAGTTCATGTAAATAAATGAATAAATAACCGCTGTGCTCTCTTTGACTCCACAGTTTATTTCGCAGCAAGGTCCATCCACACACCCTCACTGCTGCCAGCCAGCCAGCCAGTCAGCCAACCAGCCAACCAGTCATTAAACAGAAAGATCTGCATCTCTCCCTCCCTCGCCCTCTCTCAGTATCTGCACTGCAAACATTATTGGTTTTAATATTATTCATCCTGAATTTGCATGAACATTTCTCCAAAAAGTCGCAGACACGCAACCGCGAAGGGTCAAGGTCAGCGACTTAAATTAGAAATGGCAGCAGAGAGGAGGGGGCTTTTCGCCGTCACTCAAAATGGTTTCACCATTAATTTGGCATAGTTATACACATTGTGTAACTGTGCACGCCCCTCTTCTTTCGAGATATAAAGTTTGTTTATGTTCGAAGCTTGTTTGAAAAATGACTCATTGTAAAGCAGCTTTAAAATGTTGTCTCCATTGAATGCATATCCCTGTCAACGCCAAAGTCAACTGTGACTACAGTCACTGATGTGCGGGCAATCTTTTAAGATGAAGTATTGATTTCCCTGGAGACTGCAGCAGACATATATAATACAGCCTAACGCATCAGTGAGACAAAACAGGACTGAACAAATGATGCAATCTGTCATTATCGCAGAATGAGAAGCTGGTGTCCTGAAACTGGTGTGTAAAATATAAGGTCTAATGAAATAGGGATTATATGAAATGATGTATCTGTTGGTACTCGTTGTGTCTCACTCTTAAATTTCACAGTTTATCTGTGTTCTAAATCCCAAAACAGGCCTGAATTGCAACACTGCAAAGTTTCACGTTAAAGACAAAATCTGGATGCTTTAATAACATTTTGAGTTTTAGAGTTTTTGAGTGTGCATGACAATTACATGAAATCTATCTGTTTGTCATTGTCACCAGCAGCAGGTGACAAAATGACAGGAAGCTTTTTCTATGAATATTAATTGACAGGGTTTTTTTTTTTCTTTAATGAATTTTAAGTGTCAATGCAATGAAAGTCGGCCGCTATGCAGCATATTTTTATCGTGTTTTTTTTTTGAGGCTGTTTTGAAAAAACAATTTCAATGCAAACACTAAATGAATATATATAAGCTATTTTTCAGGGTTCAGTGGCAGCTGAGAACCGTGTGGGGGTTCTTGAACACTACCTTGTCAAAGAGGGCCTGACTTTTCAAGGGCAGAGTTGGTAATCCCATCACATGGTGATTGGCTTGGATACGTCTGAATGACAGTGCTCAACCTGTCTGCTATAAGTTCATGTTTGCGCGCACTACCTGGAGGCTGTGCTGCATTTGAGAGCAGGCCTGATGTTCATATTTGCATCCCCCTCAGAACCCAGGGTAATAACTCCAGTCATTGCCATGCAGGCTTTACATCTTTTCCACTCATATTTAAAGTCAATATAAATGTGAGCAATGGCACAAACTTGTAGAGGCACTCAAAGATGTTTCCAAATAACACTAGTTGACACACAGGCATACAATAATAATAAAAAGCCCCATCATATTGTATTATTATTATTATTATTATTATTATTATTATTATTATTATTATTATTATTATTACTACTATATAAAACTCTGTGCCACATACGCACCTGAAAGTTCTAAAGTCTGAAAAGATCCACAACACATTAAAGTATAATGTTTTACAGACACAAAGAGACTTAGGTACATCGTGTAAGATTGCTTGGTACAATATTTCTGCTGTTAAACTTGATCAAAGAAAGCCATGTGTTTTGGGGGGAAAGGCAGTCAGACCGGCCATTCTGAGCAGGGCTGTGAAACTCGTGTGTTAAGAGTCCAACTGCACTCAATCCTTCATGGTTTTTTGTTTGTATTTCCCCAACAAAACAATTTAATAATATTTCATTTAGACATCAGGGAACCATGTCACCTTACAAATAAGGAGAATAGCATGTCAATTTAAGAAAAAAAGTAATGTTCCTTCAGAAATTATGGTAAGTATTGTACATTGTATAAAGTATCTGCATCAGTCTTGTAAATGAACAATACCGGAAGAATTTAACAGATTCAGAACATACACAAGGAGATAAAACCGAGGTGAGTCAGCATGAGAATGAATCAGAGAAACATTTGGCAGTCTTATATAACTCATCACAGCATACTCTCCATACACAAACATGGGTTAATTTCTAGAATATGTGTTTATATATGTATATATCTGTTTTATGGAGTTTTAATTATGATTACAGATTTACTGCTCCTTTTCATAAATGAGTAGGTGATTTAATTATCTAAGCCTATGAATAATCCACACACACTTCTGTCTAATATGCTTAATAACTTACAGAATTGTACATTGCGGCCCATAAGGTAGAATAAATTAATCTAAACAATTCAAAGTGTGCAATCTTGAAGCGATATCCTGGCAACTGATCCAGAAATCGAGGGTTTGAAAATTCAAAGCCACTGTCATAACCGATTTGTTAAGACTTAATTCATGACTGTTGATTCCACTCATCACTGCTGCCAAGGAGGTTTTGGATCACATTTGTCTATTTGTTAGAAGGATTATAGAATGCCAGCTTAATAGATTTCAACAGGGTCTTGGTGGGAGGCTGGAAAATGGGCCAAGGAAGAACCGATTAAATGTTGGTGTGGAATTTATCTCCACAATGGAGCCATTAAAAGTCTTTTTAAGAAAAACATATTTGATGCATTTTTTTGTGCAAATAGGACTTTAACTTTGTTTTAGGCAAGCCAAGACTCTCTTCTCCACTGTATGGGCGATAACAAAGTAACAAATGATGAAAGGACCAATTCTGTTTTTTCCATGTCTCTACCATTCGTTTTTAAATTTCTAACATCAGTTGAGCCCGTGCATGATTTATTTGAAATAAATGAGCTTTGCGGTGATGTGAGGACAGAGTTGATCTGAAGTTTGGCTGCTGGTTTGTACATCAGGCTGACGCTACAGGGACTTGCTGGAAAAGATAATTTTGACAGTGGCTGCAGGGCTTTTTACTACCCCTATTTAGTATTCTCACTACATGCACACCAAATGCATGCGCATGTGCAGTAACCGTCAGCTCTCTTTTGCATTCCAGGAGATGAGATCGTATCGGTCTCAGTTTGATGTAGAGTGTGCCCCTGAAAATGAAGTGCAATTACACTGCCACACTTTACCATACAAATGGCATTTTATTCTTCAGGTGGCAGTTTAGTAAACAGAAGTCCACATGCAGTGCTATAAATCATTGATCCACGCACAGACAGGATTTTTTTATTCATTACTTTTTGTAGTCCATTTGTTGCATGAAAAAAAAGACCTATATGTAGTTAAGACACTTGGATGAGAGCATGTAATGTAGCCCATACTAACGCTAAATTCAATATCACAAAAAAAACAAAAAAAACACAGGAGCGAGAACTCCTTCTTCCACAAAAAGTGGTAGGATCTGAAACGACAATCAAAAACTTGCTTGTTGTTTCTTACAAACATGAAATCTAATATGGAATATAAATTAATGGTATGGCTATGAAATGGAAGAAGAAGTACGCTCTAAACAACATTATTTGGCCATTATAGAAATTGATAC
Source organism: Lagocephalus sceleratus (assembly GCA_911728415.1). Taxonomy (NCBI): domain Eukaryota; kingdom Metazoa; phylum Chordata; class Actinopteri; order Tetraodontiformes; family Tetraodontidae; genus Lagocephalus; species Lagocephalus sceleratus. Next base: position 6,581,971 of record CAJVRN010000017.1, on the reverse strand, counting down.
TCTGTTCTAATCTTTACCAAAGGGTTAAAATAGATTAAATTTATATTAGAGGGTTAATGAACAATGTCGTCAAGTGAAAACACATTAAAGGAGATACCCACAAATGGAACCGCGCTCAACCACTCAGCATGTGCTCACACCCACATGGGCTTTCACGCCCCATTTTTAGATGCCCATCACCATGCGCAGCAGGTTTTGTGGCAGATTAGGATGACTTGCCACTCATTTTACTGCTTTCACCTTGCCACAGCTAAAGTTGCCAGGCCCGTAACAACAGGAGCAGCAGCGCCCGACGCTAACAGCTAAGCAGAACGTAAGGTGACATTGACACGGCGAGGGCACCGCATCTGCTTCTGCGTGGTGACGTCAGTGTCCTTTGATGGGCCACGTGCAGGACGTGGGATAGCTGACTCATATGATTGGTCATGGCCAATCATATGACTCAGCTGTCCCATGTTTGCCTTTGCCGTGGCATGCCTACCTGCGTGCAAAGGGGATGTGTTGACGTGTGGCCGCGCCATATTACAATGTCATCCCGAGACAGACAGGAAAGGAAGAGTGGGAGGCAGAGAGGGACGGCTGGCGTCTGCTTGCAGCTGCTGCTGCTCTGAGAGACTGAGGCTTTGTGTCATCAGTCATGAAGAACGCGTACAGAGATAAGGTTAAACAGCATTTAAAGCACATGGCTTCAAATGGCTCGCAGTGACATTAAAGTCTCATGGGAAGCGATAGGAAAACAAAAAAAAAAAAAAAAAAGAAACCGGGTGCTGAAATGAATGAAAAGTACTCTGAAGTCATGAATACTAAAAGATGTTAAGGACAGAAATGAGCCAACATAAAATGGGATGTAAAAGACATACTGTCTCGAGTGAAGTAGAATGATAAAGAGTGAATGCCACATCGATGTTACTATATAAAGAGGTTAATAGAGAGCAGGGGCAATAATAGGCACAGGTAAATGAAAAGACAATTGACTGTATCTTAGCTATATCGCCTCATATGGTTGTATTTTTGCTGCCAAGGACTGTTTTTGAACACTGTCAAAACAATACGGCCCTTACACCTTTTTGGAAAAGAAATCACATCAAAGTAAACAATTCAAAGCTCTCGTTCATGATCCTACTTTGCGTGCAAACAACACAGTTGAATTCTAGAATACTGGCCGCTCTAGCTCCACTGTCCTCATCTGAATGTTATGTTAAAGTCAAACCAAATGTCAGAACTAATTGAGCCACAAAACCATTTTCACGTAGTCATAATTTGGTGAGAGAGCACAGAATCACAACCACACTTGTCAATAAAACTCCATTAAAATGAATACATCCTAACTATCGCCTCCATTATCCTTTGAGATCTAGGATGGCAGCATCCCCAAATAATTGGCTGTAACTACCCCATATGTGCATGTTAAGTGGAAATAATTGCCCTTGTATTGACACACATATGTCATAATAGAGTTTGGGCATTAACTACCTCAGGTCACTCGCAACTCACAACTCACTCCACTTTCAGATATTGATTTTAGGAAATTATGCCAACAGTGGTCAACTTTTGGCATTAACAATAGTTTATTTGGGTTCAGCAATTAAAATGAAAACAATCTGTTGGGGAGTCCAGTGGATCCTCAGTGGGACTCACATTTAATCAACAGCCAGTAAGTAAAAGCGCAGATATGGCTTTCCCTACAATCTTGAAATATCTGTAAGCTGCTTGTGATTTGATGTATTCGCCATCATACTTTGAGAATAGTTGAGGCTTAGTTGCACACACATGGACGCACTCATGGACACACACACACACACACACACACACACACACACATACATGCACACAGGATTAAAAGACTAATGCTTTTAGAACAAAGTGGAGATGTCAGTCTGTTGTGAGCTTTGACACTACGCCGTTGTAAATCTGCAGAAATGAAGAGCTTAGAGAGGTAAAAGGATGTAGTAATGTTCTCATCTCCTAGAGGAATAAACAGTCCTTGTGATGAAAGGGAAAATGAATCTTTGATTAATAGTTTGGCTCAGGTCATGCACAGATGTAGATAACTTTGCTCTAATCTCTCCTCTGATGACATGCTCGGTGCTCTATTCCCCTCTTGCATAGAGAGAGAAGCATAAAAAGGCTAAATGGATTGTCCGACATTTGAAGATAGATTGTTTTGGAGGCCAGCTGTTAAATGACGTGTGCATGACATACATACAAGAATTATTGCTTTAAAAAAAAATTTAAAAAACATCATTTCCCATTTACCAATCTCACTTGAGTTTTTGCCAGTCTTCTGAAGATTTTGCTCAAGGACCACATTCTTCATCAAGAACACTAATTATCCTTTTTATATATCAGAGATAGAGACCTTTGCTTGTTTATTCAGTCAATTCAGGTGGTTTTCTTTTGATACCAGTGCTTACCTGTCACCAAGGTGAGGGCTTTCAGTCTGAGCTCTCACAGGTCTCTGACTGCACAAAACTCTAATGCAAAGCAAGTGAACGTGCAAATATCATTATAGATGAAGAGAAGTTTGCTCATGTAAACACGATATCATAAGTCATGCTCATGATCAACACCTCTGTAAGATCTCATACTGCATTCAGAGATAACACATTGCTTTTTTTTGCTTTTTTTTTTTTTTTTGCTTGTTCTCAGAGGGTGGGGGGTGCATCCTATCACCCCCCCGTTTCATCAGCTCAGGGCTATTTATGACTCAGTGTGTCTGCTCCTTGCTTTTGTGCAGAAAACACATGAGTTTCATTGTAGGTGAGAAAATTAATTGGGGACCAGAAGCTACAGGGGTTTTAAGAAGAAAAAAAAAAAAGAAAAGAAAGAAAAACACATTTACTTTAGAATAACAATGTGTGAACCTCAATTTTTTAGAGCGTGTTTGCTGTCGGTGTGCGTGCATGTCTTGACACCGTATGCCAGTGAACAGGAGGCCAAGTGAAGCTCATATCAGCATCATATTGGTATTAATCTAATTACTCTTCCAGACGAAGATAGATGGACCCTCGTGCAGCCGAACACACATCTTTGTGTGATTTAATTTGCGCCACGAAAGCTAGAGAAATAATTTAGAGGCCATGCAAGAGAGATGAATTCTGATGCATGCATATTAGTTTGCACAGCTCTGAAACGGGTCGGTTACATCAGTCACAGCAGGGCAACATGTCGGGACGAACAGAGAGTCTGTCAAAACAAACTGGGAGACAAATTGAGCAAAGTTACTGAAGGCTCTAATGCTGGTGATGCTGCTGTTGTTTTGAAGTGCATGTCCATGCAATGGGAGCTGGTTTTTGGAGCATTGATGTGATGGGTTTGATCAGGAAATGACTTTTCATCTCTTCGCAGTCTGTTGTTGGCAGAAGCAGCTGCAAACCATTCTCGCGATGTTGCTACATTTAGTTTAATGATTTCCAGTGCAAAGGGCAGAAAAGTTCAAGTGCGATTATGAGATAGTTTTGCAAACTTCTTCCAGGCAACTCTTTGTAAAGGATTCCTGCTGGCCAGAATTCACTGATATTTTTAGTGCATTCAGGATCAACTCTCATGACTTACTGAGTTCGGCTCATGTTCATGCAGTGTCTGTCAGCTGTGATATAAGCAGTTTTCAGTCGAATGTTCTTTTTTTCTGCTGTCTGATGCTCTGAGCAGCAGAGAAACAAGAGAAAACCACAAACACAGCAGGTGGAAAAGTGTGCATGAATGGCTGAGAAAAGGTCAGGTGAGTTTAGGTTTTACTGCAAAATTTACCGCACAAAAATGAATCTGACTGCTTTCTGCTGTTTTTTTGCCCCTCAATTTTATAAACATAGTTTTGTCCACTGATGTGACAGTCATTACTCTCATTTCTAAATCGCCCACTCGGCCATCTTCGTAATCCCTTCATTGGCACATCCTGGATATTTCAAGGCCCTCAAAAAGCACCATTCATATCCCGCCACTCGTCTCCTTCTTCTTTCACCTCCGTCTCCAGCCGCTGCTCCATCTTCGGTATTTCGGTGTTGACAGAAGACCATTTGAGACAGAGTATCCTTTCACTTCACACACCTTCCTCATCAATGAGAATGACTTTTTCCCCCCACACACACACCCTACAAGGCCCCCTCATCCTCTGATTTATCGTCACCATGGAGGCTTAAGTTGACAGCGTCCCTCCTGTGATGTATTTTCACTGATGTGCATGACACTCCTGAGTTTAAAATTGTGCTTTACCATCAATAAAACAGGTTCGTCATGTTGAAGTACAGGAAATGGGTGGGTGAAAGAGAATAATATGTGTAGAAACCGGAAATTCTAACGGTTTGTTTCAGTATTCAGTCCTTTTGTTTCTCGACAGTACAAATATAAAATCATTTAAAACTAATGCGTACTATTACTTCTATACTCGTCACACGCCTCATGATCTCCTGCAGATCTGCTCATCTCGCCTGTCTATATCTATTGCTGTTGCATTTTTTTTTCCACGCTTCACCATTCAGTCTCTCATCATTGCCTTCCTGTCCTCGTCTCATTCATTTGATGGCCGTGTCCCTCACCTTGGCCTCATCTACGGAGCAGATCAATAGAGGCTGAAAGAGGCCGAGCATCAACCTTTTAAAGATTTTCTCTTTTTCTTGGACTCACAAGTGTCTGCCATTAGGACACCTTCCACCATCAGGGGTCATTACTTTTCATGCATCCATAAGGTTATCATATCTAAAACGTGTTAGGACTGGAAATTAACACTTGATTTTCCTGAAAATAGGAGCCATAGCAGTATTCATTGTGTCGCAGTTTGTCTTCACTGTTTTGTCTTTTGTTTTTGCCAGTTTTGCCTAAACAACACTGCCAATACCTTTTACATACACTGTACATAAGCATGCACTGGTAATATAATATGCTGTCTGCAGTGTGTTGTATAGAGCTGATTTTCTTTTTATTTTATTCAAGTTCACAAGTTCAGCTTGTACAGTAAAGAGCTGTGAGGTCCACAGAGCATTCACTCAAAGCTGATGTGTGTGTGTGTGTGTGTGTGTGTGTGTGTGTGTGTGTGTGTGTGTGTGTGTGGCAAGAAATGCATGCCAGGTCATCAGTAATAAGCAGCAAAAGCTCCATGAAAAACAGTTTCAACGCTGATTTTATGGACACCGCGTGTGATCCGAATAAGATTCACGGCTGAGGAGCTTTGTCATTTTTGCCATCCATCAATGACAGTTGCAGAAAGGGAAGGTCAAGCAGCCAGAAAGGATGACACCCAGATTCCAAACAAGCGAAAGTGAAAATTAGAATTTGCATTCATCAGTTCATATACTTGGCTCAATATTGCTAAATCTCCTCACTATGCAGAAGAAAGCACTTTTATATAAATGAGGGAAATGAAATGAATCCCAACATACTGTGTGAGGCAAATATATAAACAGCAAATGCTCTTTAAGAGTATATTCACTAGCAGGAGCTGCTGGATTTAGTTCAATTCACTTAATATTCTTTATTTATGTAGCATCTGTTTCAATCAAAATTGTCCCTAGGTGCTTCACAGAAACCCATGGCAAAGCAGTGGCAAGCACAAAACTTTTGAGCATGGCTGGGTTCATATGAGGGGAACATCCTGCTGATGGCCAACTAGGCAAAGAAGGAGAGAATATACACCATACATGCAAATATATTTATTACACTAAAGAACACAAAGTCGAGCTGAGTGGGTCAGAGGTCAGAAGATCAGTGCACAACAATGCCTGTAGATGAATCCAGACAGAGGCAGAGGAGGGAGGAGAGAAGAAAACTGAACAACAAAGTCTAATTCATAGTCTCTAGTGCTCCTTGCCTGCCGCATGGTTCCTCCTTGTCGCAGCTTGTCTCGTTTCCACTCACTTTTGATATCCGGCAGTTGTGCTTTACTGTCAATAGTACGACACCAGCACAGCGGATGTCGTGGGACTTTTGCAGGGAAGCTACTGTGATGTGACACACACACTGACTGCACCCAGAGTCACAAAAGAACAAGGCTGGTTGGGGAGAATTGTGTTTTGATTCTTAGTATGTGGCTTTTTGTCACAATTTTCATTTGAAAGGAAGCTGAAAGTGGTGAGAAAGCATGCTGCTGAAACTGGGGAGAGCAGGAAACTTTACTTCTGGTTTTATAACTTCACAGATGCACATATATAAGTTACCATATGCCTCCCTTATGGCTTTTCAATCAACCCTATCTACACTAATGCCTATGTATGCATATGAGCAATATTTTCATCATCTCAAACTGAGGTGCCCACAAAAAGTGCATCAAGATTGTACTTTTATATCCTTTTATTATTGGTGATAAATAAAATAAAACCATATCTGGTTTCAAATACCATATATATGGAGAAGAAAAGCATTAAAAGAAGCAAGAGAGTTCACCTTACAGTAAAACAACTCTCCCAGACACACACACACACACACACACACATGCACACGGACACACACAAACACCTACACACACATATTAATTTATGTTTGGCAGGCCACCACAAATATAAATATTGACCACAAAATATTGACTTTCTTATTCTATTATTGGACCTCTTCAGACTTCCTTACTCACTGAAGACCATGCAAAGGTCAGTGATGACCTTATTTCTGTACTCCTGTGTGGCTTTAAGTCATTTATTCGTGTGAAAAGACGAGTTAGTTTTGCTTCTTTAAGAATGAATGCGCATGTTTGCTGATGATAACTTGTCAGCACTAACTCTGAGCACAAGAAGCAGCATTATTTCATCAAAGACTTCTGTTTTTGTAGCCCTTCTTCCTAACCTGCTGAAAACCCCTTTTTTATGTCAGCTGAAAAAAATGGTTTAATACTCTGATGTTTGTACTCTGATGTATGTTTAATGTTTTCACCATCTCCCAGATGCATATTGAAGAGTATTTTCCGAGACTACAAAGGGTTTGTCTTAAAGATAAAGGCATCAAAAGTATTAACATCTGAGCAGAGGCTTAATGAATCATAATGGTTATTGCTGCTGATGCGTTAGTACTAATTTATTTATTTATTTATTTCCACTGCAATATTCACTGTTTGTACCAATTATTGCAGAAAACAGTTGTGATAAAAACATATTTACAACCCTAACATTGAATTCAAAGCAGTCGTTTTCACTTTTATTCGAATACTTTAATAGGCCAACAGCTGTCTCAGGAGATGGTTTGGGTTGCCTAAAGCCTTACTTGCATTGCCCTCCATATTAACAGCACAAAGGCTGCCCTTTACATTTCTGGAAGAGGTAATGATTTCACAAGAGACCCCAAGGTGGCCTTGGCAGGAGTCGTGGTGGAAGGAAGGCCACCGTGCCACCAAAGCCTGGTAGGCACGGTGACCCACAATAGATTGCGTTTGAGGGGGTGGGTTATCAGGGGTTTTCTTTTGGCAGAGTCATATTGAGAAAAAGGTGAAACTGCAGCAGAGGGAGGTTAAATAGAGCAGCTGGTTTGAGGCGACAGAGGGCCTGGATGGACATGTGGTGGGAAGAGCAACACCTGCACCACCTGTCTATGAGAACAGGGCCTAGCCTGGCCTAGCCTAGCCTGGCAAACCTCTTCACTAGTGGAAAGGTGGTGACCTTTCCACTAGTGAAGTTAGTTCCTATCCTGAGCCCCTGCCCAGTAGCACTGGCTAAGGCAGTTCCACATGTTTCCATAACCAGGTGCTGAACCTGACGGCATAAGCTGTGAGTGGGGAGATCAGTAGCTGCAGCAGTATGCTCAGCAGCACCCACGCGAGCTCGGCCGAGGGCAAGAGACAAGAAGGCGGCAACAATGTCCTGGCAGCGGCCCAACACTGGCAACTCTCAGCAGACCTGGCAAAAGAGCTGAGCTTCCTGCACAGCATGATCATCACCACACTGATGCCAGCTCCATCCGCTCCCAAATACAGCGAGGTCGCCGTGGGGTTGCTGCCTGTGTCTTGGGAGGACCACCCATGAAAGGAAGAAGACCAGATATGAACGTCTGGGGACGCAAGTCTAGCGTAGGGCTGGCTGTATGCCCATCAGAGTCTTGTGACAGGGCTTTGGGGACACTTTCAGCATTGCTATGTTCATAGTCTGGTCAACCGTGATAGGGGAAATATCCAGGAACGACAGGTAAGATAACTTATGATGTGTTTAGCCTCAGCAGAACTACTACATTTTTTATGCTAGAGAGTTTCACTTCTCTGTCTTCTCATGAAACCTCGACTTCTTTTTCCCTGTACAAACTCCAAGTAGATATTTGTGTGATCACACGTGCCCTCCTTTGTATGTTTGCACATACAAAGTCATGTTATGTCACTATCACAATTAATTTAAAACATATATACCATATTTCCCAGACTATAAGCTCCTACTTTTTCTTCCTCGTCCTGTGGCTGAACCCTGGGCTTCATATATATATAGAGTTGATCAACAGATCTTTTGCATTATTGCTTATTTTCTCTGTGTACCCGGACCGGGTACGACGAAAATGAAACAACTTGAGATCAATAAAATTGCCTAAATCTGAAGCTGAACATGAACAGCAGGCCATGGTGAGCTGCAGGAGGGAGTATGTTCCTCCCCCACATTCTGCCAGAACACTCCTCATTTCCAGGCCTAATTGAAAATAAACAGACCACTTGGGACTGGAGTGTACATCTGATGGGCTGGGAAAGACTTCCACTACCACTGGTAATGTTTAATCTTATTATGCTACAGATCTGCAGTGAGATTAATTAACCCAATTAGACTTGAGCAAAGGACAGTCTAAATGAGCTCAAGCCTCACTTGTGCATACCAAACAGACAGTTATTACTCACACTGATGAGTACTATAATATTCATTGCATCAAGTTATTGTTTATTGTGGAGCCAACACCTTTACCAGAACTGTATTCAGTTTTAAATGGAACTTTAGTCCAGAGTCAATATGTATGTATCTGTCCCTTGATTTTCTCTGTTACTATAACTTAACGACCAAGCAGTGTATGAATACTGGCAAGTAGGAGGAGAACAATAATAAGAGAGGACAAATCAAAAGGAGTTTAATGTATTTATTGGAAAATTTCTTCCCATTTTCTATGAAAATATTCTATCTACATGCTTTAGGGGGCAACAACTGAAAACAGCCATCAATATTAAAGCCATAAAAACCATCCACCATGAAAGGTCCTGTAAATGTCACTAATCAAAATATTTCATGCAAACAAGTTATTTTTCCCACCTTATGTGTCCAGTCGAGTTAAGACAACAGTCACCCATCTTAATGTGGGGTCTGCTCTAAAGTTTGTGCCAGTTACAATTGTGATTAGTACAGATAAATACATGATGCACGCAAATGTATCAGTCCTGTTTTGTTGTCCTGAAGTTGTAAAAAAGCAGGATGAATAAAAATGTGAAAATAAAAATGCCACAGGCCTTGCACAGCCTGTCTGGACATTTGCAATGTCCTGACTGTGTCATTGTCCCATTGAATGGGGGGGGGTGTCAGTTTCGTCAGAAGACAGGATCTTATTTTTTCATAACCTGGCAGCCCTTGAGGTGCATTTTGATGCTTCTGTCTGTCCATTTTGCCGTCATGCCCCAATTTAATGTCTCAGTGATGGCTGCCCTTCTGGAACGCCCCCCCCTTTTGCACACAGGGTGATCAGCCACAGTAAGACTGGATTCTTGGTGTCATCTCTGAATGAAGCATTCTCTGCAGATTTCTCAGGCTGGTCAGAAATATGTATATACATATATATATATATATATATGTGTGTGTGTGTGTGTCTGTATACATACAACCTGACATTGTTGGAATGTTCATACACTTTGTTATACCTGTGGGAATCAAGTTCTCATAAAATTTTTAATGGGCCTACTCGAAGCTGGTTTCATGACCCCTTATTTAAGAAGTATAAAAGATGGCTGACCTTCACCCAGCAGATAAATTCTTAATGACCCAATAAATGTTGAAACAGGTTCTTAGGCAAGAGGAAGTTTTTTGTTACCAGGCTGGATCACTTTAACATGGAATATAAGATGAAAAGTATGGACACCATACAAGATTATGCTATTTAGTTTGATTGTAAATGATTCTGATTTATCTGATGTTCTTGTGGTTATTTAATGCAATTGCTGATTTGCTTCAGTATTTTCACAGTATTTTAAAATGTATATAATAATCATATATTGTTAAAATTATATCATATCGTTATTTTATGAATTGTTTTTCCTTTACTGCTTTACTGTTAACTGATGGAGAATAGGAGAAAAAAAAGAAAACACTGCACACATATTTGTTTTTCTGTTAGAATTCAAATTGTATGCAATAAATGAAATACTCAACAAAGATGAAATCATGAAATCCAAATATTACATATCAAAGCAGCCATAGCAGCTTGGAATGACTTCAGACAACTCTTTGGTTTTGCTTTAAAGTACAGCCTCAGGCCACTTCTTAACTCTTTTGGGGAATGTAATGATCTCATTCCAGTTTGCTCATGTTGTAGAATGTAAGGTGAGTGGGCTGATGCTCTTAGCTGTGGTATTTTCTTATTCCCTCTTTCGCAGTACATCCGACTGCCTCGTCATTATTACTGTATCTGCAGTGTAACTTCCAAATGCTTTTGTCTCACACCTACATTGATGAAAAGCGTACACGCACACCTACGGAGATGCACCTATTTTGTTGTGGCCGGCAATCTTTATTGTGTCACCTTTTACACATGAAAGCCGAGGCTGTCGCACATTCCTGCAGCCCACATCCTGTACTGAACTGATACTACTAGCAGGCATGATAGTGATGATTTATGTGTTCATTCTCTCACATCTTTGCTGCACTCGGTGAGCGGACTGATAATTGCTCGTTGCTCCTGCTGCTCTTTTATGATTCTCATACTGCTTAGATTTAAAACCAATGTGAGAAGAAAATGTAAGTAAATAAATGCAAATAATATTTGATATCCTACTATATACTGCAAAAAAAATCCTCAATGTCATCCTTGGCCAACAAACAACTGTGCATCCATCAACAACAATGTGAAACCCAAGTGGAAGAAGCCATCAGTTGAATTTTTGGATTTTTCAAAGAATTACAGTTAAATCCAGAACCCCTGTTAAACCACAAAGGTGCATTTCCAATCCCTCTGATGATTTGCTTCTGCTTTTAAATTAATAGGTGTTGAAAACACCTGGAAGAGCAATAATATTTAAAGTTAATGTAAAAATACTGCTTTGGTGGAAGAAGCATCGAACTGTCAATCTTACCCTCGGTTTCAGAGGAGTTTTCTTTTGTTCCCTAAGCCAGATTTATCTCCACCGTCTTCTTTATTTTCCATGTGATTAAGTCCTCAGCGACTATGTGCTTTGCAAAGCCTTCTAATCATAAGCTCCATTGTCTAAAATTTGCCTTGAACTGCCATTTTAATTCCTTTCTGTCCATTGACTTTCAGATGACATTTATTCCGAGCTCTCCTATTGCGCCGCTGTGGCATGAATGTGCGGTGACAAACGGCATGGCTGGCCTGAGCGGAGGTTATAATGACTTGCCTCTGAGACAAAAGAGTTCATCACTGCATCTGCGCTGTAATGAAGGTAAAGGATGGCTGGCATCTTTACCTCTAGGGAGCGAAGAATTAGCACGTTTCAAGAATTCCACCATTTGCAGGGGAGGAAATGCATGCTGCAGTTTGATCCCATGAGCCTTTTATATATAATCTGATAAGCTTATGCAGGAGAATATTAGTATTTGGACATGAAATTTGAATAAGCCGCTATACTATAATCTTAAATCTCAATAAAGGCAAATTAACACTAGACTAAAATTGATGTGCGGGATCATAGTGGAGAGGACTTGAAATAATTATTGACTACTGAAGTTTTAAAATTAAATTGTGCAGTACAAATCACTTTTGGCTGGAATGATTCTCTTGCTCATGTTGTTTTATGTTTTATGTATTTGCTTGAATCTGAATTGCATCTGTTCGTGTACATGTCTCACAGCAATCCTCTGAGTTGTCCAAAGGTTGATATTTGCAGCATCCTCAGTTCTGCAGTGTCAGATTTTCTTTTTAATATAAAATGGCAGTTGAATTGATGTTCAATCAGTTGATAAGAGATTGCTCTTATTGGTTGCTGAGCTTGAGTGGATCAGACCATGAGAAGAGAAATGAAAGGACCTACAGTAAGAAAGCAAACGACAGCAGGCTGTGAGTTGGAGTTAAACAGGCTGGCTCGCAGCCAGCCACACTGTATTTTCATCTGATCTACAGAGCAGCACGACAGCACGGCTGTCGAGAGAGTAAACACTGAAAACCCAACAGACTCCAACAGAAGTCTGCGTTCTCTGCACGCCAATGCTTGAGTGTCTGGCAGAGTTAGACTTCATCTCAACACCCATTTATGCTGATATAGCTGTCACTACCCTACCTGCTTTCCATTGTTAAGCGCTACATCCAAACTGCCAATAGTGCGGTTATTCTGCCTGCTCAGCAACTTGTGGTGGTCTTGAACATGCCGTCTCACCTCAACCTCTCCTTTTCATTCATCCGGCTAAGACTCAGTTCTTGTCTGATGCATGGTGTCATATGGAAATGTAATTTTGCACCAAAATCTTACACCTTCAGATGCAAGTTTTAACATAAACACTAGAATTGGGGCCAAGTGAACTTTCACCTCTGCTATGAACACGAGAAATGAAGTGAAATGAGACTAATGTGCAAAATGTAATATTGCAGTTTCACAAAAGACATTCCACTCCTGAAAAATGAATGTGGCTACTGTGATGCGCCTGAAAATCCAAAGTCGTTGCCTTTGAGATTACTATGAGCCGTCGTAATTTTACCGAGCTCTTACGGCTACACCAGAATATTTGCATGAGTCTGTGATTACCTGTGGTCGTCTGCGATTATCTGTGATCATCTGTGATCATCTGCCATTATCTGTGATTGCTTCTCAATAACTTCAAGTAACTGGTCCCCACAAGCCCAGAACATCTACTGGCTTTAAAATATAAAATGGCCATTTATCTGTGTTTGTTTGATTTAACAGCGCCCTATTCAATAAGTCACCATTAAATAAATGGTTTTGTATAATTATTTGAAAAGAGTTTGAAGAGACAGTTACTCTATCAAAACAGATGCATCATTTGCCTTTTTTGCTTTAGCCTTGCATGGAAAATAACTGTCATTTGGATTTTTTGCAGTTGAAGGTGACTCCCAGAATTGATGTATGAATATACCGTTCATTCGTTCAGCGCCAATAAAAGAGATTTGATCGCCCTTTCTTGTTTGAACCGCTGTCTCTTGAGGCTTTTGTTGGCAGTCATCAGGGAAACAGACAAAAATGAGGTGTTGATTAGTCTCAACGCTGAAGGATAGAATTTATCTGCTCAGGTTGTGATAGGACATATTCCAGGAAATGATCCCGCCACTGCAGTGGGTTCGTTATCAGTGTCTGAGTTGGGTCATCAAGGTTCTATTATGAAATTGTGCAAAAGCTATAACAATTACTCCACAGAGGATTCTTTTTCATAGTAATGACTTTGAATTTATCATCAGAACTGCATTGGAATCAGTCATCTTAACTGGCAGAGATACATTTTAATGCAAAGCCCTGTGGTTCATGCGTCTCTGTGACTTTGGAAAGTGTGCTTTCAGGGGAGTTTCCCAGAGCAGAATGCGCCAAACTATTCAGTTCAAGGCAATTCAAATTCCTTCCATAGACCATATATGTAGAAATTATCAGCTCCCTCAATGATTCTGGAACTATATCCCTGAATAAATGTTGCATTTATTTAGTCCAAGGTGTGTGGATCTCTCAAAGGTCACCACTGGGTCATGCACAAGTGCATGTGGGTAGAATCAATGTTAGAACATTATGGGTCTGTGCTAAAAATAAATAAATAAAAACAACAATGGAAAAAAAACAGCCCTCGGATTATTTTTGGAACAAGTGCAGTCTATACAGTGGTTTATCTTTCCACAATGTCAATGGCAATTGGTACTTAGGCCAAAGGTCAAAGTCATAAACTCTGATTAAAGTCAGACCACCTGAAGTGCATACCCTAGAGCTTAAAATTAATTTGGTCTTCAACTTCCATTTTTGCAAGAGCTGGCTTCATCAATCTTCAAGTGTCTGTGTTAATCTATATTAATTTATAAGCTTGCACTAGAACAGTTTCCAGCTGCTTTATGCCTGATCTGATATTTCTACACCCTGGGTGAGTTACTTTATTTGTCAGGAGAGTTTATGAGTCTCGATGTCTTTTTACATAGTGACAGTAAATGTGTGCATGAGACATGAGAGAGACAAGTGGTTGACAAACTGCAACAGCAGTGACATGGGTACACTCTTAGCAATTTCAAAAATTAGTTCTGACCCACCACTCACCTGCAGCCACAGACTGACTGAAACAAAAGTGTCTTGAAGGAGTTTTCATTCTGTGGTAGGACAGGGTCTCCTTGGAGCATCGTGGCTCCTCCTTCCTCTGGAGATTTCCGGTACATAATAAACCAAAAAGGGACTCTGTTATGGACCAAAAAGTCAATGCAATGCATAACATCTGTAAAACTGCAGAAGATAAAACTTCTAATCAAAGCTTGCATTACATATCAATCACTGGGATAAAATGTGGTACTATGGCATTTTTTCGAGTAATGTACATTACAGCCTCGCTTGTAAATCAATATTAATGAAATCCTTAAGTTGTCAGTGGGGGCACACAATCACCAATCAGTTTCAGTTTGAAATAATCAGTGTCTGTCACCACTATCAGCTTTGTGAGTAGTTATTTAAGTTGTACAAAAGTTTCTTTTTAAACTCAAAGTAAGATAAGAAAATACACTTTTATCTGAGAACTTTACAAATAATTCAGTTAAGCGTTTGATCATTTCTTGACATGAGCTGCAGTTAGAAGGTGAAATATGTTCACTGGGGACTTGAAAACGGAGGCAGAATTAATGGCTCTGGGCTTTGCTGGCACATGCGCACCAACCTTAAAACAGCAAAAAAGAGGGAAAAAAATTGATTCCAAATCGGTGACAAGTCCACGTACTCTACAGTTTCATCATACATCATGATGCAAATACTGATGATAATGCATGATTATCATTTTCATAAAGTTCATGTGCTCAGTATTGAATCCTGGTCAGTCTTAGTGATGAGTGTCACCCCAGGCCAGTGTCTTTGGTTCACAGAGGCTCACAAGTCATTTAGTCACTTCTAGTCCCCTCACACACACACACACACACACACCACACACACTCACACACACACACACACACACCGCAAACTTTAATAAAAGGTTGTCTTTTAGTATTTACATTATTTATCTATGGGCTGTCACCTCTAAGGTCCAGATTGTTTTTCAGGCCCTCAAGCTACAGCTGAGGGATTTAATTCATTTCAGTTCAAGGTGCAGCAGTGATAAAGGTCCTCTACACCACATATATCTTAGACTGTCAATGTTTAATGCCTAGAATAATTGTAGCTGGATGGTATGTCTCAGTTCCTTTTACGTATGCATGCATTTATCCACAGTATGCATCAACTGCTAGCCTGGCGGAACAGGGTACAGCAAATCACCACCTTTAACCTATAAGACAAATGTTTTGTTTCTTTGCATATAAATCATTATCAGCACATAGTTCAGAAACATGCTACCAATCATGAGACAAAATATTGCTTTCGGGATTGACTTAGACAATTTCACAGTTGATACTGGCAGTGCAAAACAACCAGACAAATATCAAATTGAACGTTTACTAATCTAAACTAAACTTGAGGGGCTCTCCAGGCAGTCATTTCTTAAATTTTTCTATGACATTGCTGGTTTATTCAAACATTCACATGTGAATATGGGATCAGCTTTGTCCTAACTAAAGTGAACCACAGTGTAAGAAATGTATTAAATGAATAAACAAGAATTTGAAATAAAAAAGAAACTACTTGAAATGACAGTGAAAATGATTAATTCTGGAACCACACAGTCATGAAGAGGAAGATGCTTGATGAAGCTCTGTAGTCTGGTGGTGCAGCAGCACAAGCAGACAGCAGCAGCATGTACAGCATGTTGGTGGGCTGGCTGCTTCCTTTAAGTACCATTTGGGCTTTGTGCAGGCAACCCTCACACTGATATCACAGATGCTCCCTGGATATATACAATGATGTTGTGGTTGATTTAATTAGGTGTTGCAAAGTCTTTCCATTTGCGATGTTTCCTGCTGGGATGCTTTGTTTTGCTGCTGTGAGGTTTTTATTTGGAACCCAGTGATTAAATTTTGCGTCCTTGTGTTTGTTGGAGTAGGAAACTGACATCTGCTGATGTAAATAGCAGTCGTAGCTGTACTAGCTGTCACGTCTGCTTACCTTAATATTTTGCTGAGGGGGTGGGCTTTCTCGGAAAGTTGTACAGAATACTTTTTAATTAAACTTCATTTTTTAAAGGTTGAAAAAAAATCTATAAAGTATAAGAATTAATGCTGATGCAAAATTGGATGCAAAGTGTAGCTGAAGTGGTACTTAATCATTGACTGACTTTTATAGAACACCTTTTTAATTTGCCTAATTTGCATAGCTCAGTAGGAACAATAACCCCAATTTAGAAAAAAAATACATTCCCAGGACACCTGTGTCTTTCCCAGCGAGCTCAAATGCATGGAACATGTTTTCGATGTTCCTCTCAGTTGCAGTTTCCCATGTCTCGCTGTGTACATGGTATAAGCACACTGGGATGGCAACTAATTAGATGAAGCTGTGGCAGGTGAATGCACAGTCCCGTGTAGGGAATACATATGGGAAAGCAACCAAAGAGACCAGAAAATAGAAGCCAGTGTGATTCCTCAACAACTGTGACATCTCATCCTGGAGAACATGCTGGAAAGAGAACTTAAGGCTCACACTGAAATAGCGATCCACTAGCCACCTAATACCTTGGACGGCATCTCTTATTACCATAACTAGGTGAAAAAATATACCTTTATCACATGACTACATCCAACCGAAATAGATGTAAAATAAAAGTAAACTAGTAATAAGTTATGGCTACATTCACTTTGGCTTAGAATATAATTGCATTTCTGCATGATTACGACTATAAAGCAGACTCTTTGAGCCTGAACACACAAAAAACACTTAAACATTATTGTAGATCAATTAGAGCAGACGGCCACAGTAGCAGTTCAGGGCTGGTCCCCCTGACGTGTGCGTTTCACTTTTTAATCGAATCAACCTTTTTATTATTATTATTATTTTTTTAACTCAAATAAAGTTCAGACTTTCTGCTGCTCAGTATTCTATGAATTAAAGTGTTTCCTTAACTCTTGTGATCACTGCTTTCCAGGTGGTGCTTCTATGCTGAAGCTTTAAGAGCGGTCATAGCTCATGAGGTGTGGCAATGTCATTTTGGCAGGGATAACAACAACTAATTGTTTTTTCCAGCTGACCTTACCTCCTCCCGATGCTTTTTCTTGTCAGCTGCTGTGCAGGCAACATCCCAGACAGTGATGGAGTGCGCCTGCACACTCTAGATGGTGATGCAGTAGAGGGACATCAGCGGTCTCTCCTCTACTCCTTCTCAGCATTGGGAAATGGAGTCGCTGCTGCACCTTATGTGTAACTGTTGTGTTTCCCAACAAAAAGAGGCCCACAGAGTCGTGAGTCTCCAGGACTTTGGAAGTGGGGTCCCTCTTCACGCTGTCTTTGTAGGTGAAGTTGTCTCATGTTGTTGCACCTTGTCTCTGTAAGCAGCGTCAAACTTTCCGGATACTCACGAGTGTTGTCATCGGCAAATGTAATTATTGTGTCAATTCCTTCGCTGGAATTGCTCTCACGAGTGTCAGCAATGTGCAGAAGGGGGATCAGCGTGAAGACTTGCTCAAGATGTAGGTGGAGGACCTGGGGGTATGTGGTAAGAGGTCTGTGGGTGGTTTGTCAAACAAGCCAGAGATGACAACATGGAAAGTCCAGCGGGCAAAAATCATCCCTGTGATAGTTTTGCATATTCCATTTTAGTAAATGTGGAGTTCTGTGAAAAAAGTAGCTGACTCTAAAACACAAGACAGGACATGCATGTCCCACTCAGCCTGAAGATGTTTGTGAAGACTGCTCAGAGCTGCTTGGCACTGAGCTTTGAGTACAGTTCCAGGTACTTTGTCAGGACAGGCTGCTTTCCTCAATACATGGTTCACTTGATGTTTCTTGACAAATCAAATATGTAGGTCAACTATTTACAAGTGTTTTTATGTGCTTGGCTGCACAACAGTCAGTGGTAACTAGCAGTTGACACATTTAGAGATAAACTTGAAAATAAAATCTAAAAAAAATAACAATATTAATATCTGACAAAATTGTGTTGCTCTCAGAAAACCAGGACAGCTCTGTTTATTCAACTTTAGTCCAAAATGTTTACAAAAGTGATGAGAAAACCAATTGGCAGAGCTGCAGTTTTGAGGCAGTGGAGTTCAGGCCAATTTTACTTTCACCAAACTTAGTAATATTGTCAGAGGATCAGTTTCAAAGCGTTTGGATATATAGTGCCATATATGTGTGTGTGTGTGTGCGTGTGTGTGTGTGTGTGTGTGCATTTGTGCATGTGTGTGCATTTGTGTGTGTGTGTGCATTTGTGTGTGCGTCTGGGTGTCTGTGAGCATTCAAGCTAGCTAATATTGGAAGCTGCTCTTGTTGGAGAGCTGCCAGTGGAGAGGCAGCCAGCACAGCACTGGGAAGATGGAGAAAGCAAGAAAGCAAACAGGGTACGTCCTCTGAAGAGAGCAGTGATGCCATTAGGACATGCAGTCAGTCAGACATATGCATGTATCACAGTAATACACATGCATTTATATTTCAACCAACCATATAAAGGTGGAGTGCAGCTTGTTTTATTTTCCATAAGATTGTCTGTTGTTGCCCCGTTGATTAACAGAACACAGCCTTTGGTTTCTGGAGATATTCAATCAAGTACACAACTGAAGCATCAATCTGACATAGAGGCAGTGTTTACTGAAGTGAAAAAGATTTACTGTCGGTCAGGAAATTGAGAACACACAGTTCTGGCATATTTTGCAGTTGCAAAAACTCCTGCCAGTCTTACACTGGATTTTTAGAAGGTGATCAGTGATGACCAATATGATGATATTGGTCACTGATTGACCAATATGTACCATATTTTCTGGACTATAAGCTGCTATTTTTTTCCCACGGTTTGAACCCTGCAGCTTATACAACAATGCGGCTAATCTATCTATTTTCCCGGGCTCAAGGGGGCGCTCTAGCTGGAAGTGGAAAAATGAGACAGATGGAAGAGGTGATGCAAAAAAGAAGCCAGTTTTTATGGCTTTTCTGTTTTGTTTCATCAGCTGTTTTACTGCCGTGTTACAGGCACCATTTGGAAGGAATCAGTTGAGGTATATAAATAAATATTTCCAAAATCTTTCTGTGTAAATTTCTCATGTTACAACATGGACATTTGTGATTTATAGTCCAGTACGGCCTATATATGTAAATGTTTTTTCCTTTAAAATTTTGTAGGTGCAACTTATATTTAGGTCCGCTCTGCTATAGTCCATAAAATACGATATATAAAAAGACCTTGGAAGTCTTTTGAAAGTTTACTAAAAACTCAAAATAGATGAGAGTGAACTTTTAGAAGGAGTCAGATGTGAAAACACTTTCCTATTGCCAAGTAGAAAACACACATATTAATATCCAAATATACAACTTATTATTTGTACACAGGCTCTCCAAGGAGACAACCCTTTGGTTAAGCTGTCTTCTGTTTTCTGAATGTTTATTTTTTTAATTTCACCACTCATTCATGAGAATGTTAGAAAGGAGCAGAGACACAGTTTGCAGCCAAATTCTCTGATGCAGGTCCCTGTGATCTTAGGTTGATGACACCTGCAGCCAGTCTGCATGCTTGGCCACTCATAACTTCTAATGAATTGTCATTTTTACGTGATGTTAAGACAATAATAATGTTATTACAAAAGTGAACAGCTGAGCCCAGTCTCACACCTAAGATGTAATAATAACAGTAATGATGCTTGGGATCTCATACATCAAACAAGTGAAGTGGCTTCATACAGTCAGTCACCACCGAGGGATTATTATGATTTGGCTTCATTTTTGAAGAGCTTTAAGTCATCAATCTTTCACTGACAACAAAAACATTGTTTCATAAGCATTCCAATATTCCAGTACTTACGTGAGCCATATATTATTGCTGTTTCTACTGTTTCATTCACCCCATCTGATGTGTCTCACGATTCTGTCACTTTTATCGAAGATTTGAGGACAGGCAGAACACAAACGTGTCATGGTTGCTTTGTGCTGTTGTTGACTGCGGTTCGGTGTTGAAGTATTTCATTTGTTGATGCCCATATCGCTGTGCACACAGCCTCTGAATAAACTGAAGGGGTTTTGGCAGCAACATATGGGGAATATTGTGGGGTTGTCGGTTGGGTTCCCATCCACGAACCTCAATTTTCAGAGTCAACAATGATTGTGTTACTATTTAGCAACATCTTGCACTGTTAGCTGGTGCTTGAGCATCTTCTTTTCTCTCTGCTCAGAACCTGATAATGTCATGGTGACAGTTTGCTGTTTGAGTTCCATGAATCGCTTCACTATGATTGACACTTTGACGAGCCTGTAATTGGCTGTCGGGTCTGTTCAGCCTCCAAGTAAATAACAGGGATTGCAATGGAAGAATGGAACCTTTCATGTCTGTTTATTTGAAGAGCATAGTTTTACTGGGCATTTCTCTTTGTTGGACTTTTTTAATTTTTAGACTTTAACATTGTTAGGCTATGGTCTAATGGCAGCCATTTTTCTGTGAAGGAGGGAACTCCAATAACGCAACAGTTAAACATTTAGTAAGGCTAGTGGCACAGTTAATGTTGTGCTATCTGTAATTGCTCATCACCTCATTCTTTCTTTTTCTTTCTTTCTTTCTTTCTTTACTAGCTGTCAGAAGATCCTATGCTGCTAACAAATATTCCATGCACATACTTTAAGATGCCATCAATCATTCTCAGGAATTCTTCCCTTGACAACAAATGTAAAAAATTTGATGCATTTTGACCAAAATGTTAAGCCCCACTGAGGTTTTACCACCAGGTGCAGACTCTACTATTATTAGAATTATGACTGACCTTGGTGGTTTTACATGTAGTTCATCCTTTCATGCATTTTTGGGTCTTAAAAGATCAGTGGTTAACAGAATATCACATTCACAACTGATTTCTCTAAGAAGACACTAATGTGTTCATCCAAACCTTAATTAATTTGCAAAGTGAACTAAAATCAAACAACTGGCTGGTGTTATCAGAGAAGGCTAACAACAAAGAAAACTTTTTCAAAAGTCTTCCTGACAGGAAATGAGAAATTGGCTGGGCTGAGCAGTGCCGCCAAAAATAAAATATGAAGCAATGACTCAAAGAATAAGTATCTCAGCCCCTCTTCAATAAGAAAGTGCCACATGTGCATGCAACATAAATGCTGCCATCTGGTGTACTGGCACTGTGAACAGCCTTTATAAGATCCATCCTCTGAATTTTTGGGTGTTTTTCCAACACCCACCTAAGAAGTCATGAGGCCAAATGTGGCAAGAGGCTGCGGGCAGAAAACTAAATCTGAGACACTGGAGCAAAGGCATACATATTGTGTCAAAAATGTCTCTTTCACTTGGTTTTCCAAAAGGCACATGGGCTAGACCATGCAGGCTTCATTATTGTCAAGGTGGGTTGAGAATCATATGCTCCAAATCATGAGAAAGAGTGATTTTTAATACTTCCAGTGTACTTTATTATATGAAAACTATTCAGGATTCATGTTGACTCAGTGTTCCTACAGCCAGACAGCCTAAATATGGGTAAGAAATATATGGATGCAAAGTAGGGCCATTACATTTTCTGTTGAGACAAATATTAGCAAAAAAAGATTAAAGACAAACCCTAAACTGAAAATGGAAACAGTGTCAGTGAAAAACATTGTATTCATTTCACATTTTGAGTTGCTGCTTCTTCTATTTCAAACATATGGGATGGCATACAGCATAAGATGAACAATGACAATATTTCCTTTTTCAGTTCAGGTTTCTTTTCTATGCCAGTTTTTTATTTCCATACCAAATATTAGTCACATCAGTAGAAGCAGACTTTGAATCCCTCCAGTCCTTTCTTGATTTATTTTGGGGTTATGAAGAAGCCAACAGTGGTCTCAGTAACTGAATATTCTCCAACACAGCTACTCTAAAACTCTTTCAGGTTAACATGACATCTGTTTCAAGGTGGCTGGGACTGTTTTCATACCTATTATTTTAACAGGGAAGGACACAGTCGAAGAGAGCAATTTCTCTGAGAATGACAGTAACACCACTGCTGTATGTTTTCACTATATAGATTTTTTTATGCTTTAAAATAATGAATCATATATTCCTGCAATTGGAAAGTTAACTACTACAGGAGAGTCAAGCAAATTTAAGCACATGATTATTTAAGGCCTGAAATTTCCACCAGGGCCAACAGACGGTATTGGTTCCAAGTCAGGAAACATGAAAAAGAGTATAAAACAGAGTTAAAAAGAGAGAGTGTGGATTATTATGGATTAATAATGGGTAAATTGACTTAAAACCACCTTAAACATCTGACATCTCCTTGGCTCTAAAAAAAAAAAAAAAAAAAAAAAGCACATGAGCTCTATATTAAGATGTTGCTTCTGAGCAGTTTTTGTAGTAGAATGTTGAAAGGGCTTATTTCCATGTATTGGTGTCCTGTACAGCTTCCATCCCACTGCACCACAGCACCATATGTTACTGCCAACCAGTTTGGAAGTCTTGCATTATTTTTGTGATGAATTTCAGCCTCTTTTTCTCCCACAGCCAAGTCACAATCAAATGCATCCTTGATGTTTCCTGGCCTGCACGCCCACATCATTGGTGCTCTTTTTCAAGCATCTTTTATGTTTAAAAAGCTAAATGGCTGAAACCCACCACCATATTTATTATATTAGAGTATAGCCATTACATTATGGGCCTGTGATAGTAAATACCAGCTTAATCTTAATCTTCATACAGTTAATAGAAAATGCATTTGTAGTTGATTTTACATTTACTTAACTTACAGAGTCACAGAAAAAAATATGGTACTCAGAACTTCACAGTGAGAAACATTAAAAACAAGCACATTAGGTCGATCAGAGACTCTTAATTGGCCTGAGGTGTGTGTTTAAGACTGATAAACTTCAGTGAAATCTAGCCGTTTTGATGCAACTGAAAGAAGAAATGAGTGCACCTGAGACGTAAAAGCAAGATGGCCAGTGTTTGTCAGAAAATCCTCTAGGAATTAAATAGGAACCAAGCAGCACCAGATTATATTGAATAGATTTAAAGACCTTCCTCTTTACCGAGTTGTATTGTACGCATACATTTAACCAATTTCATTTAATTCAGAAAGGCCCTAAATGGGACCTGAACCCTGGACCTTCATGCTATGAGGTGATAAAAAACACTGTACAACAATGTTGTGTTAAGGCTCTGGTGACCCAGAAAATAGTCCCAGCGCTCGAAAATCAATATAGTTATTTCATGAAAGGGGTTCCATTGTGCCAAGAAACTCAAGGGAGACGATCACACAGTTGTCTTTAAACTAACCAGTTTGCCTTCGTGACTTTGTGCTTTCAAACTGGGTTATCATGTCCAAGAAAAAAAAGAAATCACACAACACTTGCAGTAACGCTGACTAAGTGTGGGCTTCAAAGTGAGTGCCAAAAGCAGTTCCCTACTCTTGGACGTTCTCAGTAAATATTTTATTTGTCTGATTTTAAATTGACCCCTCTTCCTCACATTACCCTAAACAGCTCAGCAATTCACTTAATTTGGTTTGAATCCCTTCACATTGTCCATGAAGTTTCGTTTACTGTGCAAGTTCTGTGAGCAAGCTAACATCTTCTCAGAACAATATGTTTGCGATTTGGGAAAACTGCTGCAACACTACCTTTTTCCGTTCTTTTTAATTAAAGTGCAAATGGAAGGTCGGCATAATTAAGCAGCAATATCCACTTAAAGTCCTGCAATGTAAATAAGTGCAATTAAAGAAAAGGAAAGAATGTATTGATCTGAATCCTCATCAACATGAGTGTAAAATTACGCCTACAGAATTCAAATTCTTCCGCCTTCAGGCCATTTTCCTAGCTTGTCACGCTCGATTCATCCAATTATTTGACTCAACAAGCCATTCAAACCCCAACTGTGCTTAAAGCCTCCACACAAACTTTTTATATATGTCTGTAGTCATATCTCCACTGCTCACAGTGTGTGTGTGTGTGTGTGTGTGTGTGTGTGTGTGTGTGTGTGTGTGTGTGTGTGTGTGTGTGTGTGTGTGTGGGGGGGTGAATGGGGGTGCGTGTGTGCATGGTCCAAATGACTGCTCTGCATGTCATGTTGGTTTTGCGTAAACAAGACATCTGCCACTGTTGCCAAAAATAGAAAATACGATGCCTCTGGTCCTCTATATGCCTGCATGGCGCTATACAAGGCTCGTGTTTACAAAAGATGGGAGGACATACAACCTGTGAAGCCATTTTTAGATGAACATCAAGCTGTCCTCTCTGTTGGCAAGTCTCAGTGTCGTACTGGCAGTAACGGAGGTGTGCAGCATTATTGAAATTATTTCCACGGCTGCTAGGCTCACTAAGAGCTTTCGTCACCATGGGGACATACGGATGTTTTAAAAATATGGGAAAATTAAAACCAAGTCAGGTCACACTGAAGGTGATTCCAAAGCTTTTTGGGTTCGTTTCATAAATTTATGACTAAACCAACATAATGAAGGGCATAAAAGTTTGGACAGCTTCCATTTTAGCAAAACAGAGAGTTGGATTGTCCACTTCTGCAATGATAAAACACATATTTATTATAATGTCCCATAATTCTATATATCACTTCAAGTCATCTATTGATTTAGATATTGCAGCTTATAGATTGTTTGCAACCCAGTGCAGGACATTGTTGCTTCTGCAGGCTGCCTGCACTCTGACCTCTAAACTTTTATATTTATTCTCATGCTAATGGTTCTTTTTCTGCAACACAAAACTCAAAGATTAGAATTCCAGCTGTGGCACTGTCTAATGAAATAAGCCCCTGTGGCTGCAGAGGTTTTACCTCTGCATATTACAGTGACCTGTAAGGAAGGTTAGAGCTTACTGGCTCTTCTTTTGCGGTTTTACATTGATTTTTCTAATTTTGTGTCATAGGTTGCTTTATGAACACTTGCGTGAACACAAGTGAATCATTTTATTCAGCTAGCACCACAGCTTTATCCTGGAATATTTATGTTCATGCCTTCAAGCAAACCTTTAAGCTGGAGTTCATGGATGCCCAACATGAAACTTAGATATTTCTCAACTATGTAGGTCATATATTTGGGCGGACGTGTCTTAAAGAAAGAACAAGGAAATAAGTCCATCCATACACTACTGTGTAAACCCAAATGAGGTTCTTCTCTTATGACTCTTGACAACTGACTCCTCCAACATGTGACTACCTGCTAGGAAAGTGTAGCTTGTACTGTCCATATGAGACAAAAGTAGAATAAAATAAAAACATCCATTGGCATTATTGCAAACGCAGCTTGTGAAGCCATATTCATCATAATAAACTGTACAATAATCTGATGACCTTTACCCCGCGTGATCTTGTCCCGTGTGCAGGTCTTCGAAAGTCATTAACAGCAGATGACTTTGCCTGAATCTTAATTCAACTTCAACTTTCAGCAAGTCCAGGGAAGCACATTTATTTTACATTACACTGACTCAATCAATATTTAAGTCAAGTGTAACAGTGCTTTTATGAATGCTGTACTTTCAATATTTTTCTATTATTTTATTAATCCTCACCCTGTACTTTTAACCTCATAATGATGATATATGACAGAGGGACCTGCATGATGAAACATGGGATTGTCGGCCACTGTCTGTAATTAACATGAGCAGGTATGCACAAGAAAGCTTACAGATCTGACAGTATTCCACTTGAATGGGCTGAGAGGGCCCAGAGACACCATTACCCTAACTGATGAGGGCTATTTCTCATTCCCAGCCAGTCACTTCACTGCCATTAGCGTGTGCATTATCGACCTGTGGAGAGGTCTTTGTGCTCACGGGGAAACACCTACGGGTCAAGTCATCCCACCTCCCCAACCCTCTCACAATTTTCCCTAACGCTCATCAGCAGGCATGAGATCGCAGGGAGAGAAAATAAGATCTGAATTTCCACTGCGCAAAGAAGTGGCGAGAGGGAGGACATGTGCACTGCAAAGCTGCATATGTTGTGTGTGTGTGTGTGTGGGGGGGGGGGGTCTTAGTGCCTGAGGGCAACCAAGACCACAAGCACTTAACCTTGGCTGATATTGTGTAGAATTTCAAAAACCCGAAAGGACTTTTTAAATGAATCTGGCTTTATCATAATTGATTTTAGTCAATTCAGTGATTGAAAGCTGCAAAGTTAAAAGAAAAATTACAACTTTGAAACGGCTGCAGGGATTTGGGACGTTTCTGTCTACTTCAAGATATGAAACCTTCTGTACCTCACTTGGTGAGTGGTAGGAGGGTCTATTGGGGAGGGTGTTTTGGGCATTAACCAGCTGGCGGGAGACCCCACGGCACACCCATGACTCACTGGAGGGGATTTATCTCCCATCTATCCCAGGAATACCTTAAAGATCTCCCACAGGAGCTGAAGGAGGTAGCTGGGGGGGGGAGTGCTGCTGCGTGGCTCAAACCTGGGAAATGAAACAGATTGGAGTGGAGCGAAGGGAAAATATCTCATTCAAGTTCATGTGAAGCAGCAGCTGAGTGTAGGGCGAAAACGGCTGGCCAGCGCTGCTTTAGAGGTCACATTTCCCTTTGACCTATAGGAAAAATATTTAAAGCAGTTTTTATCATGTACACAAAGTCTATTTTCAGTAAAAGGCCATAATAGAAACACCCACAAGAAAAAAAATTATGTTTTTTTTTTTTTTTAGTCATACAACTGTAACCAACACTATGTAAAATACTAAGCACTGTAAAAGCTACAAGCAATACAACTCATAAAAGAGAGAAAGAAAGAAAGAAAGAAAGAAAGAAAGAAAGAAAGAAAGAAAGAAAGAAAGAAAGAAAGAAAGAAAGAGGACAATTTCAATTTCACAAAGTTCAGGACAGGACAAGAAAACCAAAATCAAATTTTACTGCAGTTTTGGATCTGGAGTCTAATGATACATTTATTTAACTGGATTTAACTCTGTAAGAAGTTATGGTAGTCAAATGTGAAATAGTCACTCTAATGTTCTCCAAGTGGTAATTGGATGGAGCCAACCTTTTTTTATTGGGTACATAAAGTTATCAAAGCATTTTATTTACAAATCACACACAGAATGTGCAATCTGTCCCTCCAGAAGAGACGTGATGCAAGACAGGATCATTTCTGCTACATTCAGTATGCAAACAGTGATGACACAAAGAGGAGGGGTAAAAAAACAAAACTATTTGATGTAAAATGGGAATCACAGGGATCAGAGCACCCATAAATCTTTTCATTTTTTATTTTAAAGACACACAGTGCTTTACTATAGAAATATGAGAGGCCTCAGCCAACCCAATCTATTCTGTTCTTTAAAGACGTTTGGCTGTGGACACGAGTCACCTGTGGGACTGTCCTTCACTGCACAGACCATCATCAATGTCAATCCAACTCCCAATCTCACGATTCATTTCCATGATAATCTGATAAAAGCCTCGAAGGCAGGGGCTAATGTAGTTACAAGTCGGTTTGTGTGTTGTTTCCCTTGATTCAGCCACAAATAAAACCTTATTCAGCTGTATTCACCCAAACCAAGTTTGTTCCCAGCACACATTAATCAATCCTGACTATATCAAGACCTACATGTCATTTTTTCTTGTTCTACTTAGTGCTAACAGGAGCCTCGACAAGTGTTCCTTTGTTTCAGTGCTACTTTTCATTGTGTGAGCAGATCAAAGTGTTAGCGCGTATCAGGTAGGGAACCTGAACGCCGTGCTACTGCTAATCCCATTAACATTCCAGGCATGCCGCGCTTCCTCCTAATGGCTGATGCTACGGGTTAGACAGAACTCATCTTATTTAGGGAGATCGAACTGAAGGCATTCATCAGAGCACTGATATCATCACATATTATATGAACTGCTGAATATATTTTTCATAGAGCTGACATTGTAGAGAGATGCAAGTATGGCGCCACATAAATCAAACTGACAATACAATGGACCTGAAATGGATCAGGGTGAGACACAAATACACCAAGAAGCATGCATATCCCTTTCCATGCACACAGTCAGGTTCTCTCTCTACCTCTTCCTCTCTCTCTCTCTCTCTCTCTCTACCCCTCTCTCACTCACATACACAGTCACACTCACACGCCCTTACACACACACATACAATCAGTATCTCTCTCTCTCTCTCACACACACACACTCACATTCACACACACTTACACACACGCACTCTCAGTATGTCTCTCTCTCTCTCTCTCTCTCTCTCTCTCTCTCTAAATCACTTTCGCTCATGCACGCTCTCGTTTTCAGTTCTCTCTTCATAGCTAAATGCAAATGTTCCGCTTCCTTCATGGTTCATTTAGTTGGTATGTAATTAGTCTCTTCTATTTCATAAATCAGGGACTGAAGAATGATCCACTGGCTTTTGACAACCCCAAGTTATTTTTCACAGAAATGATCATTTTATGACTTTGTTGTGAGAAAATGATTGATATTTGCTAAATGTTATCAGGTCAATATTAGCATAAATATGCACTTTGACGGTAATAACCGCCCTAATTACTGCATAGCTGGGGGCATTTTTATTAATTATTTTCATTTACTGTGTTTGAAGTAATTTAAATCACAACAGCATAAAAAACCAAGCATCGCTAGAGCTCTATTAAACACTCACCACCCAGATTATTAGCGACACAGGTTAAACAAAAAAAGTCTCCTCTAATGTCGCATGTGTTGCTGCAGCCTTAAATGAAAGAAGAGATATGTTTTAAAATGTAAACCCTACCTATTAGTTCAGAGTAGATAAATCGAGAATGAGACACCTATCAGAAAGCTTAGTGAACATTTCTGACATTTCAAACCAAACATGCCCTTCTGCAGGATGTAGAGGTCGACTTTAATAATTCAACGGACATCAGAAGTGCTGAAAAAGTTGAGCTGTTTGTGTCCTCAGATGAGCTTTAATGTGTAATTAGTATTTTCCCTGCGCCTCTTCGCCCGAGAGCTTTAACACAGACAGGTGTTTAAGTTATTCAGTCAACGCAAAAAGCCGCAATTCGTTCACGGCCAGCTCTGCATACGGCAGTTAATCATCTGTGGCTTTGTGGGAATCGTCAGCAGCGCCCGTGCAAATCAATGAATACATCAACCCAGACGCCAGCCTCGCATCGGCTCCTCGGAGGGGCTTCGCCGGCCCCTCCGGAATGAAGCTACGGTCCAAACCAGGCAGTCACGACACAATTCAAGCCAAGGGCACTTTCTGGGCATGAAAGTTAAGCATCCTCGAACAATATATATCATTCTCTGTCTCAGGCCGGAGAGCAGGGATTTATATAAAGAACAGGCAGGCAAGCAGAGGGGGAAATAGGTGGCATTTTTATTTTGAGTACGAGAGAGAGAGAGAGCAAGATGGGGGAGAGAAGCTAGGAGTCTCTTTCTCCATTTCAATAGCAGGCACCTTGGGTTCAAAGGTCATTATTTAGACTTGTGATCTGGATAGCCGCTGCTGCAAGAAGCCTAATGAAAAATGCCTTAAATCCCTTCCCGATGTGCCACCTTTGGTTAGACAATATGATGGATGGTCCATTTTACAGTCTATTTCATCTGCTGTGCTGTTCTAAACTGTATTTTCCATTTCCAGGGTGCTTTTACTTGAAACATCCATTTTTGTGTGACATGGTTATTCATCAGGGAGGCGGCTCAAATGCGCCAAGGCTTTCAGGAGGTTGAGGGGAGACGCATAAACCCCGCTGGTCCTTTTGCATATCTTCCTCGCGCTGTCATTCTGATTGCATCCTCCTTAAAAAAAAAAAAAAAAAAAAAAAAACACGTGAAATATTCAGACACTCACACTGCAGTGTACTGTACTCGATTCCACCTACGATAGTGTCACGTTTTCCGTTCTTCACCTTGGCGATGACACGTGAAGGAGAAGTTGCGAGATTGATAAACATGCTCACCTTAATGAGCAGTTCTAGAGGGAGAGGGGCTGGATATTCAACCAGTAAGTCCTGGAAGTCACTCTAGCAAGAAGACGCATTAAGATCGCTCCCTGGGACCTCGAGTGGGAGTGGGCCATATTTTATGTGCTTCTAATTAGTGAAACTTATGGCCATGATGTCAAACACCGCAGGAGCAATAAAAATTTGGCTGCAAATGTGTTGTGGACTTCACCAGAAATGAGCGAATCTCTGCGTTAGTATCAATTCCCACAGTCTCACATTTGCTTCAGCCACAAAGAGAATTAGCCTCCACTGGGGGCTTTTTTTTTTCTTCTTTTGCTGACGTCTGCGTGTGCTCCTAGAATAAGCCACTAGGGTCAGAGCGAGCCAAGCAGGTACCACGAGAGGGGGGGAGGACGGCTTGTGACTTTTCATGCACGACTGCTCCCTCGCACAAAAACAGCGCCGCATTCCACGGACACCAGCGCGCGGTGCCAAACTGGTGTCCTGCCCCACGGGTAGGTCACGTCATCCGAGGCCACGGCTGACGCATGGCTTTAGGATGTTCACACATCTGGACCCCATCTCTCTCTCTCTCTCGCTCTCTCTCTCTTTGCCCCCTACTGCCTCCCACAGGCTGAATATCCCTCACACAAGCCTTGGGACATCACTGTGGCGTAGCAGCTGGAGACTACACATGTTTTTCTCCTACCCTGTCAGCAGAAGGTCACGCTCCCAGAACACCGGCCGACGCTCGCCCACTTGCACAAGAGGGATAATCGCACATTTCCTTTGCCATTTTCTGTGCAATAACTGCTCTGTACATGCAGAGAAAAGCAGAGAAAGCCATGTGTTTTAAGTAATTATACTAATTGCAGCACAGCCATGGCAACACACGCACACACATACACACGCAGACACCCGCACAGACACACATACGCACACACACACGCAGACACCCGCACACACACTGCAAGACTGCATTATTTTTCTCCTCCCTGTCCCCAGTCGGTGGCTGCTGGACACTAAAGCACCACGGGGGAGATGTTGACCCTGTTTGAGCAGGATAACCCCTACATCTGTCTGCACCACCACCATGTCAGCAGAAAGCCCGCCGCCAGGAACAGTGTGTGTCTCGCAAAGTGTATGCAGAAGTAAAAGCCTTCTCAAAGTTGGGAAAAAGAGGAGGGATCACACTCCAGGACGCCACCTATGAAAGTGAAATTTATGATTTTAGGGTTTAACTCAGCGGAAACATTCAACCATTTCATTTTTTTTTTTTTTTTTTTTGGTAAATAAGACATCACAAACTGTGCAAACGACTGTCTCTGAGAGACATCTGGAGAAAGATCGTAAACAGGACAATTATCCTAACAGCATCTGGCAGATTTACAATGACGGATTATTTTAGCTAGGCCAGCTCGTCTGCTCTCATATTCCCATATTCAAGTATAACGTGCTTAAGTGTTAAGAACAAAACAGCAAACAAATTGGGTCATTTCGCCACCATGTGCCTTGTCATTCACAACTTATCACAAAAGCACAGAGGCTATAAAAACTAATCTTAACATATTAACAGGATGCTTTTATGGTTTAACAGTAAAGTGGCTTCCATCTAATTAATTATGTCATTTGAAATTGATGGCACAAATCCTAATTTATGGTTATTTACTTTTATTTACATCAATTCTGAGAGATAACTTCAGCTAAAGTTTTCAGACTTTAACTCTAGTCTGGTAAGCAGAAAATATGGCCTAATACGCAGGAAAATAACATATTAAACATGCTTGAGTAAGACCCCTGGCCAATGAATCAAAGGTTAACTGGCTCACAGTCTGTTATGTTAAATACTGTTTTGTGTGATCAACAGTGTATTCCCACCTTACCACTGACTAAAGTTGCACCGTGACCTCCGACCCTACTCACCCACTCTTTGGCATCGCCAATCAACTAATCTATTTGCATGTATGTGTCTCTCCCTCTCCTCATTCTATCGTTCCAAGCTCCCCTCTTCCTCCTAACTTTTCTCTCCTCTTTAACTGACCTGTAGAAATAAATCCTGATTCCATTCCTACAGTGCTTGAATTGAACTGTTCAGTGGAAATGATCTGCTCGCTAGTTCCAAGTCTGTATCACTGAATAATACATTATTATGCATTCTATAAGTATAGGTTTTTTTTAACACCTTTCTTTCAGCCTTAATAAACCATATAAGAACAGTGAGGTTTGCGATACACACAGAAAATACAAATTGTTCAACTGCCACGATGGGGGCCATGTCAATAATACAGCATATTGTTTCTTTCATCTCGATGAATCATTTAGTCACACCGGTTCTTTCATTTCAAATGGTGCCTTCAAAACACACATGGAGACATCAGGGTATAATATAATCTTCCGAGCTTGCTCGTGGACATAATTGAATCTTGTCATTCAGAAGGAGCAAAATTAGAATTAATTCAATTTGTCACAGTGACAATTCGGACTTTGATTAAAAAGGACTTGCAGACAATGGCTTTTGGTGCTAATGTCTACTGCTCAGCTGCAAGCCGAAAAAAAAACAGACAGGCCTGTTTTATTGTCATTGTGCCAGAGTTTATTGACCAAAATTAGGATTCTGCAACATCCCTCCTTGGATTTGCAGTAAACAACCATGGCTGCGAATGCCGTTCCCATCTCAGGGAGTCGCAGAATGCAAATTGTTTATAATGATTAGCATTTGGTCCGACTGTGTCTGAAAACAAATACATAAATCGATTTTTAAAAAAGGGAACAATTACACATAATGGACTCACCCAAGATCGAAGCAGTTGTGCAGCCATTTTATTAGAAAATGGACACTGAAGATTGGAATAACGCTGCTGTTTATCTTGCCAGAAGAAACATCAGAAGGCTCTGGTAGCCTCTCTCCACCCTAGCTTACTCCCGCTTTTGTGGCTGTGAGAATTAACCCCGATCATTTACACTTACAGTCTTCTTCAGGGAGATTGATAACAAGAGTGTAGTGGATTTCTAAACCAAAGTGGGATTAAATAATGGGATTATGTAAAATGTTGAGGCGTAGGACACAAATAACAGCTCCCATTTAACTATACATCACAGTGTAGATGCTGGAGAGGGAACTGCGCTGACATCATACGTCTGCCTTTGCTACCCTCCACGGACACTTCATAAAACTAACTGTGGGCATAAATTTAGGAGGATGCCGTCGTAAACAACAGGCCACTGGGAAAAGTTTAGAGAGTTCAGCTTGAATAACACTTTAGCCAGGAAAACCTGCAGAAGATAAATAGGTTTGTTTGTCACCTTTCTTACCTCTCAGGGGACCAATGATGTGGATCACAGAGGGACAGAGTGAAGGAGGACGGGAGGGGAAAGGACAGAAAAAGCAACCCAAAGACAATAATAACCGACAGACCCAGTTCTTAACCTTCCCCTGAATCGAACATGTTTGGGAATCAAAAAGAGAATAGAGTTTTTAGTATTTTATTTAAGTTTACTAAGCAAAAATGTGGCCCGTACGCATTAGTGCAAATGTGCACACCGTCACACAGAATCACAAGCTTACACTTATATCACTTTATAATAGCTTTATGCTTGCACACCACTAACAATGTACTGAGATAACAAACCAGGCCCCTGGAGATGGGAGATTGGCTGTTCACTCGATACACAACACAGGATATGTAGCAAATAATGCAACACTGTCTCTGCTAAATAAATGATTGTGAATAATATAGGGGTGAGAGAGAGAGAGAGGAAGAGAGAGAGAGAGAGCTGGATCTTTCAGAGTACCTCCGGGGAAATGCAGTGCGATGTTTTAGATAATCACAGAACCCTCGAATTTGCTGATATGTGGCGCTGCATTATGCCGTGAACAAAACCTCACCCCATTTCTCAGCCTGGCTGTTGCCATCTATCAGTGACACATGCTTTGAATGGGTAAACATAAAGCACACAAAACTCAGGTGAGATGGCGAAGATAATGGGCAGCTTGTGTGCACGTACAAAGCCATGCAATTTCACTGATTCAGCCTGAAGATCAGACCTGAATCACAAATAACATAATTCAGTGTTTTTATGTACCAGAGGAGAATAGAAAGTTGTGGACCAGCCAGGTTTTCATTCAGTTGTGTCCTGAAAGCCAAACAAAAATTGTTCAATGGTGTCATTGAAAATAGTTTCAAGTTGAGTCTAAAATCTGATAGAAAGTTAGGGTAATTAACTATGAAAAAGCCCGACTGTGTTTGTCTTTTCTTGTTGGATGGTCTCCAATAATTCACAAGACATCGCACCTAACATCAGTGCAGAAAATAATACTGAAGTGAAATAAGAAATGTCCTCCATTGTTACACATGTGTAATGTAAATTCTCGTCATGTGAAGTGTGAAGTCTCTGGGTCCAGGTCAAGCCCGCATTATTAACAACATGTTTATGTACAGCATGCACCTGCTTGGCAAAGGCTGCAACTGACCCAGACCGTCTCCCCCAAGAATAGACTGAAAGAAGAGGCTGAGCCAAGGATGGAGGATTTGTGTGATGCAGACAGAATTTGGAGTTGGGATACAACTACAAAGCCAGAAAGGACCATGTAGTCTGCAGACGTCAACATGGCTGAACTCTCCTGGATTTTCCTGACTCTCCAGTATGGTGAGTATCATTTTTGGCTCATCCCAATATTATGCTAAATGAGCCACACCTTCTCAAGGCCCCCCTTTGTCTCCAGGTTTTGTAGAGCCTTTTTAGATGAGGTTAAAATAAAGAATGGAAGGAATTAAAAATAAATCCACACAGTTGAAGCTAAATACATTTATCGTAGATACAAAATAACACAGGTGCTAACAGAGCTTCCATATGTGGTTTTGTGCAACACACTAAAAAAAGAGAGAGGCGTTTGGATTTGGAAGAACTCACACTCAACCAGCAAATATAAAATATCATTTTAATATAGCAAATATTTTTAGTAACCGACATGTCTACTTGCTGTCAGAATTAAGCCCCATTGACAGGTAGTGGTGCGTTTCCAACAATGCGCAGAAAATCTGCAGCACCTAAAAGGTTTATCAAGGCTGTCTGGTACATTTGTGGAGAATCTCCTCACGTAAAATCTAAGAAGCGATGTGGAAATAAAGTAGGAATGGTTGTCGCCATGATGGATGACGCTTCTGTTGTGGAAAGGGCATAACTCACTGTTGTTCCGCTGACTGCTGTTTTGAGAATATATCTATTGCAATAGAGCCAATGTCCCTTGTCCTCCAACAATCCCAAGTGTGTGACTCTGAATGTGCTTGTGAAGCCATGGTCGGAGCACTTCATAAAGACGAGGGGGAAGTAATTCCATGCTTCCCAACAGTGTAGGAAGGTTAATATTGCTTGTGCATGCACGGTCAACTCTGAGGAAAGCAGTGGCTGTCTTTCTATGTTAAAATCAAGCTCGTGCTTGAAGGAAGGATAGGGAATGGGATTCAGAAGTCACAACCTTGCCCCTTGCAGTGTGTTGACTGATGAGCTTCAGTATCTTAGAAAAAAAGAAACACGCTGTGAAACCTTTTAAAAAACCAAGAACCAAGTTTAAAATTGTAATAATTAAAAGTCTATCACTTTATTAACTGTTTTTACACTTGAAACACTGACTCATGCCTCTTTCTCTCTCTCTCTCTCTCAACCCCGCACACACATACACATATCCTTGTACTTCTATCTTTGCGAGGACTTCTGCAGACCAAATGTATTACCCAACCCCTAACTCTATTCATCCAAAGTAACCACCTAACCCTGACCCTAACCCTGACTCTGACCCTAACCCTGACCTAAACCCAATTGTAATCATCCTTAAATCTGAAAAGTCTTTACAGTTTACTCAAACAGTCCTTTGAAGTGAAAACCAGCCATATGTCCTCACTTCCCAAAAATGTCCTCACTTTGATAGTAGAATAGTAGAATGCAGAATGCAGGTACTCAGTATGTAGTAAGTAGAAGAACACACACTACAATTATTAAAACCCACATCTTTCCTTTATTTCCACCAAGTTAGTGGGGATTAAACAGCCACTCACAGCACGGAAGATAGAGTAATTTATTCATCCCAGCATACATCTCTGACCATTTTATAAAACATATTTTTAAAAATAGTACAAAATATCTCAAACCTGTGATGGAATTAAAGGTGTAAGACCTTTTATCTGAATTACCACATTGAAATGTAAACGTGTGATTTTAGTCCTTCCACACCAAAGGAAAAACAGAATCCAACAGTGTGCATTTCCTTATTATTAGTCTTTTCACACATTTGACCCAGTCTACATTTCTACCTGTGAAAGTTCCACAATTCTGTTTAAAAAAAACAAACAAAAAAAAAAAAACAAGCAGTACTTTTCGGTCAGACAAAGGGAAATCAGACCAAATCGTTTAATACATAACCACACAAGTGTTCATTCAATCCTAATTGCAGCAAGGCCACGCTGCCACGATGTTGCTTTGATGGGTTTAATTTTTGGAGGAAACATTAACAAATTTCATTTTGAGCTTGTTGCTAAATGCAGCCAGTAAGGATTCTAATTGATACATCATCAACACAGTGGCGTTAATCCTTCCAAATTAGGCACAAAAGGGTGACCCTTATTTTTCTGGCTTTTTCATTGACAATTGTGCCAGTGTGTCCTCAAAGGTGTTTGTCAAAGTAATGGAAGCAGCTTCTGACCAAGGTCATTGAGGTTGCAGCAATAAACAGCACGAGGAATAAGGAGACAACTGAGGCTGTTTAAATTACTACATTAACAAGAGACAGATTTGTGGAAGGGCATGCATGGCACATGGCATGTAATAATGATAGAGCTCAGGGGAGGGGGGGCATTAGGAATGATGCATTAAGGAGACAGATTATGACAAATAAGGGGATGTCTTGAACTTCCGATTCGTTGAAATTCAGCATAATTGCATTTACAGGGACTTTGGTAATTTTCCACAGGTAATATTACTTATCACAAATGTTTAAAAAATTAAAGATGCTATGCAATTTTAATGTGATTCAGTACACAGTGACGCGGTTAGGACATAATGATAGAGTAGGTGGAGTGTCTATTATGGAGAGGGGGCGTGTGAGCGTGCACGACTTATGCGCATATCCATCTTTGTCTGCTTAAATAAAGCGCATGGATTCAGATTCTCTGGGCAAAATAGCAGAGCTATATTTGCCAAGAAAAGCCAAATGTCTGGAAATGTAGATAAATTGCTCATTTAAGCCACATTTATGGAGATGAACTCACAAAAGCCATTGGTCAAGGCACTGGCAAGGATTCATAATGACCCCCAGCCAAATTATCAGCCATCTGTACTGTTCTCTATCTGCAGATTGCATTATTGGCAAAGAAATGAAACACTGGGGATGCAAGAATAGCGTAGTGACCTTTGGGTGAATGAGTGAAGAGACAGCATTTTTGGACAGACAGACCGACTGAGCTGGACGTAGACAGTGAAAGAAAGGTGACTGACAATGATCGATGGGGACCTACACAATCTGGTGGAAACGGAAGGAGCATGACTTACACTCAGCCATGTCCTACACTATATCACTTATGCCTGCATGGCACAGCCCAAGGCTTAGAGGAAGAGGAAGGGTGAAGGAGCCTGTCAGTTCCATCTCCTCGCAGGTGCTTGGAGACAAGCCATTTGTCAAAGTTTGTCATTGGCTCTGAGGTTATCTTGTGCCTTTGATGGAAGATGATAGGAGGGACATCAGATTGGTGTGCGTGGGTGTGTGTGTGTGTGTGTGTGTGTGTGTGTGTGCGTGTGTGTGCGCGCGCCGGTGTCAGGAAGGAGGGGCAGTAGTCAGAAGTGTGGGATTTGATTTGGTCTCCCCATATAAAAATCCTTCATCTATTAGACATGTACAGTCAGTGTCAGCAAACCAGGCAAGGCTGAAGATGTGATCCTCTGAGTCCAAAACAGTTAAGTTGTTCAAGGTGTTTGTCTCTGCAACTGCATTCAGAAATGATGCTTTGATTTGGGGTAAACAGTAAAACAAGGGAGAACATGCATTTATTGGAAACTGAATGTATTAAACAGACTTAATTTGAACGTGCTTTCTTTATCATCATCTCCTGCAATCAGCAATGCTGTGATCACATCGTTTGCACAAATGAACCAAATTTCCCTGTGAATTCTGCAGAAAGGTGCAGTTCCAGCTCATCACCAATGGGGGCGTCTGCAGCTCTGCTGTTGAGTGGTCACCCTCGTCACGTGAAGGTCAATAGTTCTGTCTCTCCTCCCGGAGTGTTCTGTAGCATCAGGACAATTACGCCCATCTTCAGGATAAGGATGTGGACAGTAGGCTATTTTTCATGATGCGCTGGTGACCTCAGTGTATGAATACAGGTTAAGCATAACTACAAGGTAGTTTCTGTCTAGTCAAGTAGAACGAGGCTTATTTGTGAAAGCTATACAGCTCCGACACTCCAGACAAATCGCTGTGCCAGAAGCTGCTGTTTGTTTATTTTAGCATTGCCGACAAACTCCTGATGGAAATGCAGAAAGCAAAAAATGCAATAATGACTCTAAGAAGTAATTTGATAATTGAAATCCTTTCACAGCAGCAACCAGCCTAGAGTCGAGTGTTGTAAAGGGTCTTTTGTGAATGTTTTTTTCCTCCCCAGTGGCCAGTGGCAAATGTTAGCTCAAAAATAAAAAAATAAAAAAAGCAGTCCTGTCGCTGTAAACCACTGATGTAATCCCATGTACATGTCAGTCCCTTCAAAAGGCTCCTCTGACCATGTCTGCAGAGGGATGATGTCCTCTGGAATGGTTAGTGACACTGAGGCTGTCCAAACACATTTCACTGTCATGCTTCAGCTTTTCTGAAACAGCACGACAACGTGACATGCTGGTGACATCTCCTCAACTTTTTCTGTAAACACCGAACACGAGGCGATACCGGACCGGGCTGGCAGGCTTCCAGCAGTGTGTCAGCCCTGTTATTACCGCCCTATTCACTCATTTCAACAGTGGCTGTGTTACACTTATCAGCATGGGTGCGTGCGCCCAGCTGTGTTTTCTCATCCCACTCTGACGCACCGTCAGTCAACAGGGGCTTTAACACCAATTTTTAAAAACAAACACAAAATATGGCAGCAATTAATTAGCGTGAAAGGCATGGACACTGAATTTCACAAAGATTACATTGTCATAAAACAGAGGAGAGAAATGAGCATATGGATGACCTGATGCTGCGACTCTAACAAAATTGAAAAATAAAACGGTTGAGCCCCTTGTAACACAGTTTTATTGAATCGGCGTCTCTTAACAGGTTAGCTTCTGGTCTAGAAATAACAAAAAGCGTGATGACCTTGAATTACGGCTGGTGATGGTTTTCTGGCACAGTTGACATGCAGTCTAAAATTACTGCTACGGGGTCAGCGAGGGCACCCGTCGGGGGAATGAACAACCACAGGCCGTGTTTTGCCTTTCTGGTGAGGTAGAGGAGAAGTAGTCAGGGGCAGATGATGGAAATGAAAAAAAAAAGGTGTGACTGTGCCGTATAAAATCTGTCCCCGCTGAATCTTTACTGCTGTATTCTTTGAAATTTCCCATGTTCTGGTTGACAATAAAAGGCCAAGGTCACACAGAACGAACATTATAAACATGAAATTCTGCGAGTAAAAGTCCCACACCTTTTTCATTTCCTTTATGGAAATGAAAGCAGTCCTTCTGCTCCATTATTATTAATTGGAATTGAAGACGTTGATGAAAGAATAGTCCACTTTTTCCATATTTGGCCCTAATTATCATACCATTATAAATGGTGTCATTAAGGAAGAAAAAAATAGCATTAAAGCTCACGTTTTACAGAATAAAAGCGATGAAACATGGAATCAAATTGCACACTCTTTAGTGTCTTTTTTGTGTTCTGCTAAAACACAGCATTTTCAGACCAGCAAACAATTTAGCTTCTGGAGGAGATTTAGATCACCAACTAAAGATACAGAATTGGATCTGATTGTCAAAATATTTGCATAATCCCTACAGCTATTTCAAAATAACCGAACTGAGACAGTGCTTTTAGTTGTTGTTCTACTTTAACTCACGGAGCAGAGTTGAGATGGAGTTCATGATCCGAAATGTTCACATAAATTTAATTCTGACCCAATGGCCCCTTTGAGGAGTTGAGGTTAACTGGCACGGCTTTGGAGGAAATTCAAAGTACAGATATAGCATAGGAATGTTGATGAACAACTCTGGAGCCAAACTTCACGGCCTGCAAACCCAACATGCAAAAGGAGCGATTCATTTTGACTGCCGGATAACTGAGATGTGAGATGTTTTTAATGTGGGCATCGCCGTTGAAAGATTTTTTTCACATATCCGATATGTTTTCAGCACAACCCGGTTTCGGCCTCCAGCAGGAAATCATGCTCGTCCCCAGTTTTCATCCTTGGTTACCGCAGCACGGCATCGCCGCCGCCTGATTGACGTCGGACTGACACTTGCATCCATCACTTGTCAACTCATATGGTAAATACTAAATTGCATATTTATCACCTCGTGCG
This sequence comes from Lagocephalus sceleratus, assembly GCA_911728415.1. NCBI lineage: Eukaryota > Metazoa > Chordata > Actinopteri > Tetraodontiformes > Tetraodontidae > Lagocephalus > Lagocephalus sceleratus. Next base: position 6,541,256 of record CAJVRN010000017.1, on the reverse strand, counting down.
CTACTTACTGAGCTGATATATAATCAATAAACACAAACATGACAGCATGAAAAACAGCTCTTTCACGCTTTTGACAAGGACAGAGGCTGGCAGCAACATTTGACCTTGTGCTCATACAAGTGCCATCACGTAGCCTCATTCAGAATTCACTCTGTAGCCTCCCTCCGTCCTGCCTTTTCTCTCTCTCTCTTTTTTTTTAACCTGACTGCACTTCTGTGAAGATAGAAACTCCAGCTATCATTGAATCTCTGACCTTTGACCTTGGTGATCGTCCGACCTGCGGAGGTACGGCTAAATTTGAGCAGATAAATAAATGGAGGGGAAAAGGCCATTTGGCTATGAAGCGGTGTCCCTCTGGAGGATTACGGGGCAAATGATACTCCCCCACCCCCTTTCTGTGGGTCATCTTATTAATTAATGGTGGGGGTGAACCCACGACAGACAAAACACACAGAATTGTTCAGCCAATTGTTCAAGAGCGTAAAAGAAACGTAAGAAGCTAAAATGTTTAGATTCCACATGATTGCCCGGGCTGTCGTATTTTTTTAAAAAAAGCTTCCAATCCCATTTCTCTTTAAAGGTGCAATAAATAATATCTAAATGGAGGTTATATTGGAGTGCCACAATGGATTCAATAAAGTCACATCCCCCAGAGCTATCTGCAGTCTTATCTCCATTACAGTCATGTGCTCTCATGAACCTCGCCACTGTTGATATCTTTCATCAAAGACCCCCATTGTCTCTTTCCATTTCTGTTTATTCAATTATAATAAAGGCCCTGCGCAGCAATAGTCCCTCATGCCCGCAATGCTGATTCAAATACATTAAAAGAGCATTCAGATAGCGAGAGGTGTGCTGTCCCTCACAGCCAGTTATGCTAAACGCGCAATTGATGTAATGATGCTAAAGACACGAATCATTTCTGTTGATCATTTAATAAATTCAGCCCATCGCCACGATTGGTTTCCTGATTCCTGACTCAGAGTGGACATGGTTATTGTGGGACGCTACCTGTAGCCTTTGGTTCTGTTTTTTTGGTTCTCTTTATCACCCCAGAAATAGCAGCAGGACAGGGAGATCAACTGTTGCTGGAATTGTACAATTTAAGATTGATTTAACATCCTCCACAGTTCATGTAAGGGACAGAACATATAATCCTGTTATCATTTATGGCATTTTGGAACCAGAGCAGATTATTCTAGTGACGCCTCCTTCCGCACTATTTTCTGCACTGCTTCATCTTCGACATCCTCCCAGGTTGCTTGTGCTGGCTGCTCAAAGCTGTCAGAGGATCTATCCAGCTGCAACATTTTAGGATGCTTCCTGAAAAGATCCTACAACACCCCCCCCCATATCATCTCAGTTTTCACAAGCACTGATACAGCTAAAATATTTCTTTTTTTCATGTCATCTGTTGCCTGTTTTCATAAATATGACAAACCCCTAAAGAGACTGGAAGTAATTAATGCTGCACGCAACTGGAAAAAAGACTGACAAGTGTGTTTGGGGAACGGTATTGGAAAATCTCTTTATACTCATTATATTTAGGATTTGACCACAATGAATCCCAGACCGTATGATTTGGTTTTAATGAAGAAAATAATCTTAAATAAATAAATAAAAGGCCGTTGGTTCGTGTTCTGCTAACTGACACTTTCTCCAAAATAAGGGTCTGGCGCTGAGAGGCTGGAAAGCAGCCTGGACAGTTTCAACCGTACATCACCGAACACACCGAGAGGAAAATTCAGAGCCTCCAATAAACTCTAATGTCCATGTAATTGGACTGTCAGAGGAAAGTGAAGAACATGGAAATCCCCAAAAAAAAGTCCTAAAAAAGTCCTGACTGTGGGATCGAACCAGAACCTTGAAGTTTGGTACAAAAAAAAAGTCTCTTTTCAAATTATTTTAATCACAAAATTCAGGTTTTTAAATAGCAAACAGTCACACGTCAATGGCGTGGTGGGTTAGATGCACAATACTGATTATCAAAGTGAAATCACTGATTTCTGCGTATTGTCCTGTGATTGCCCAGAGCAGACATGAGTTGTACTCAGAGCCCAGAATTTTTCCAGCTGTGGTAAACACTTTGCTCCCATCAGATCACCTCTCACGGTGTAAAGTCGAATGGCTTAAGTGGTTTATGTTTGTTTGTTTGTTCATTCTTGTTTTAATCCTCGATTGCACAGAATGAGTTGCTCAACTCCTGCAGACTCCACTTGAAATCAAATTAGTACCAAAGACCCATGTTATAACTCAATCAGACACACTTTCAAATGACTAATTAAGAATATTCACATATGCATGTCCTGTGTGCCTGTCAGTACTACAGAGGCGTCATTAAAGTTTTATTATCAATTACAATGATTAATGTGTACAGCTACAATTGCAATTTTTCCAATATCATACTAGTAAGTTTATTTCTGAGCCATTCTGCAAAGAACAGTCAGATACGTAAGCATCACTGTGACTTTCAACAGTTTGGGCAGCAATGTGGGCGTACAAATCAATGATTCATTTCATTCTGCAGTTTTTATTTGTTGGTTAGATGAAGTAAACTGACTAATCTTCACACATCCGTCCTATTTTTGCTTCGGTTTAATTTTCACATTTCTTGTCTGGATTGCTGCATCATTCCTTTAGTTCAACAAGAACTCGAGTGAACCTGTGCTGCATCATAAGCTGTTTTAGCCCTACGCTTATCTCCACGTCTCTTCCTATGGCCTCCTTGTGAAACCTTCTAACTAATACTAGTGTGCTGCACAGCCCAATGACACCCGTTTTGAAGGTCAGAGATTTGTATCGATGTCCAGTTCTCTGTGGGACACTTTTTGAACTCACTAGCCACTTGTGTAACATACTCCATTTGTGTAAGTCCCTGTCTACTTTAACACATAAGGGTTATTTGAAACAGTAAAGTTAAAGAAATGTCAACAAGTCTGAAAACCTCGCCTGACTCAGAAAACAGATGGTGAAGGCAGGACCCATGTAAATGACGGTGTGAAGAATTACATCTGTAATAGAACAAGACACAACACAGACATGCCTTTCTCATCAGCCATAATTGCTTCGGGCATATACTCTGTAATATGCTTATAAGATTAAGACTTAGAATGAATGTGTCATCTGTAATTCCAAGAGATTGACGGTTTCTTCATTGAGCATGACAAGGTTACGCAAATGTTCATTGGCTTGCACGGCATGTCCATATGCAAAAGGTTAGATTGACATATCCCAAAGTCTTCTCCGGCTTTTTATGTGTACTGTATTGTTTTTGTGAGTACCTCTGGCCAGCTGAAACAGGATGGGGTGTGATGAAAGCATGAAAACCAGCAGGTGCTGTTGTTATTAGTGTCGACTGCTGATCATCGGAGTGAACAGGAAGTGCCTCTTTCAGGCCCAGCGCAGACACCTCTGGTAGTGTGCACAGCAATCAATAGAACCATGAAAATAAGAGCACTTCTCATCTGATAAGGCACTTATCAGTTGATAAGGTCTGCTATTCACAAACCGGCGTAATTCAGAATTTAAAAAAAATCTCATTAATTTGGAATTCTCGCCTTTTATCTTGTGAAAAGGAAGAAAAGAATAAAAGCAGGCACATCTTGAAAATAAAAATTTTAGAATTTTGGAATATGCAGATATTCTGAAAAGTATACCAGCTATCCGAAATATGATGTAATCACTGCGGCAGTATGGATATGTGTTTTGGTCAAAATGAAAGAATGTGCGCACGCTTGCTGTTTTGGAGTGTTCTCTTTGTAAGCGATGGAGACACGTGGAGTGTTGCAGCGTCACAAAGAGTGGCCGTGAGTGTGTTATTGCTATCTGCAATGCGTCATCCAGATGATTGTATAGCCTTCCATAGAAAATGTTGCAGAGTGAGGGCAGCCTCGGAAAAATAAAATTCATCCATCAATCTTCAACTGGCCTTCAGGTATGCGCAGCTCATTTTACACTGGAGGGCTCGGGAAAAGAAGCAGTTTCACAAGGCCAAAGATTTTTTTGTTTGTTTGTTTGTTTGTTTTAATCCAAATTAATAAAGAAAGGAAACACTCTTGCGATTCTGGGCACGCTTAAGAACTCATTGAACAAGATACAATCATCGCCTCCAGTCCCAAACTGATCCTGCGATTCCTGTGATTAGGCAACTGGAAATGTTGCTCCTGAAGAGTAGGTGGTCGTGTCCGTTTAGCAGCCAGCTCAGCCGTGTAGGAGGAACAGATCGAAGCAGAGAGGGGAAAAAGAGGCAGAAGCTACAGAGGCACTCATCAGCAGCTCATCGTCTGAAGCAAAATGTTAGGCTGAAGATTAAGGGAGAGAGCCGTGACATGGGGAGAAGATCATTTATTATGTTTTACAAGCATACAACTTTAAATTAACTATTAATTATTATAAAAAATGTGTGTTTATTTGATTAAGTGTGGATATTTGATAAAGAATCTTTGATTTAAAAAAAAGCTGTGTGAGTGTGTGTGAGTGTGTGTGTGTGCTTGTGTGCGCGCGCACGCCTCCATGGCCCCATTTGTGTGTCTGAGAAGGCGGAACCTTTTGAGGCTCCAGAATCATGTATATTCTGAGGTGCGGTGGTTTTCCAGTAGATTTATAAGTGAAGGTCACCAGACTCGTGTCAGCTCGAATAAATCCAGAAGGCGAATCTCATTATGTTCAACCTTGTCACTGGATCTCAATTCCTGTAATGCATCGTTTTGATTTTTTTTTTTTTGTCCCGGTGACAAAATGTGTGCAGTGTTTGAAAATGAGTTAATACATTGACAAAGAATAAAGGCTTGTGGTTAAAAGGTTTTCAAAAATCCTCTTACAAAAGCTCCCCACGTGTCTATAGAGGGCCTGAAATATGATGGCTGTTAATGTGTCAGGTTAATATACATATGTTTCCAAGGCAATACTCCATCTTGACAGCGTGGTGATAACATTTGCTCTGCTGTGTAATGAGAACATTACAAGGTGAAAGGCCCTTTGAAACTGAAGCAAAGTTAACCGGCACAGCACCGCTCACGATCGTCCTTTTCATTTTTTTTTTTTTTTTTTTCCCCCTGTTGCAAACCAGAGTGCACAGATGGGCCGAAGCCCCACGTGGAGACAAATAATGGGAGAGGCGACAAAGGGCAATGGCAGAAAGGGCAGCTGATGAGAGCGGGCAAGACCGGATCACGTGCAAATATAAGAAAATAAAAAATATGTTTGCAGCGGGAGCCTGAACTTGTAGAGCAAGGCAACAAGGGTGGCGACTGCATATGATCACACAGATTTTCTATGTTGCAGGAACACTCTACCGTTCTGAAAGACTTGAGAGCAAAGGTGCGAATGTTGATATCATGATGTTAACGCTCATGTGCCAACAGCTGACAAAAACATTTTAGTGAAAACAGTTTCAGCTCATATTCAGGCTTTTATAGTCTGAATTTTCTCTTGAGCAGTAATGTTGATAAGGCATTAAGGCATCAAAAATTATATTCATATATTGGTGGGATCAAATATCTACCTTCCATTTTTAAGACTTATTTTAAACCTCCATATGAACCTCAGTGTCTCTACAAGTCTTGCCTGTTCTGTACATTATGTGCTCAGTCAACCAGGACAAGCATATTCAACCTGATGGGTTCTATCATTCTGAGAGGGCAGCCACCACAGCGCTCCTCATAAATGCCTCCTCGGTTGGTAAAATGAGAGTCAAGGATCACTTGTATGTTGTATCTGATGCTGCACCGATCAAGTGGTGCATTTAGTGCCCCAGCTTGGCCACCACAGTTAACCCACACTTGCTCCTCTTTAAGTGACAAGCACACAAATGCATTTTGAAGACTTTGCACGTTGTTGGGAGATAGATGGCAGTAGCACTATGAAAAGCCAGTATGAGGCAGGATGCAGAGTTCAAGTTTGGTCCCTAGTGTGGCTGCTGAATGAGCAAGCTAGTTCATCACCAGCCCCATAATTGCACATAATTATGTAACTGCCACATTCAAACCTAGATAAATGGGGAGGGGGTGTGACAGGAAGAGCATCTGTTGTGAAAAGTATATGCCAAAGCACATATGGATAATCACATCTGTGCTCTACTGGTTGCAGTCATGTGGAAAATAGCTGAAAAACAAAAAAAGTAAATGAAATAAAGGTATGTCATTCTACTTCCTTGTCCTTTACCACGTGATTCTCGTCCAGTAAATGCAGCACCCACTTTAATTGTCTGTCGGCAAATTAGTTTCCGGAGGGCAAAAGTGCAGCTCAAGACAAAGTGCTCCTCAAACTAATAATGTGCAGGAACGGAACATCCATATTTATTTGAGTCATTCAGCGCCTCCCTTATTTTGTTAATTAAGTGTCTCATGCCGCACAGAAAGATGTTAGCTCTCTAAAGTGAGCCAAAATAATGCTAAAATGAATTCCCGTGCAGCTTCATTGCTTTGTGCCTTTACCGCCGTTGCATTGTGCGTCTGATTTCCATACTTTATTAGCTTCAAGAGACCCCAAACCGCCTGTTTACTTTCAAGCTCTCCAAGGACAATAGATGCTTGGATGAGGTGGTCTGTAGAGCCTCCGCTTTGCCGTTCTCCAGAGTGGAAATCGCGCCTCTTTCATCGGCAGTTCCAGCATGCTTTTGTTTAAAATACTAATTATTTTGTTTTGCCTTAATACTCAGATGGTCACACAGAGATGGAGCCATACTGGGCTTGACTACGAGGAAGTTAATATAAATACACTCAGTATGGATTTGGCGTTCGTGGCTAAATGTTAATGAATGGTAACATTTATAGCAAGGCCAAAGTTACAGGTGAGCTAAATGATCATCTGCATTACATTATATGTGAGAATGACTGTCTTTGCCCCCCAACACACATACTCTGGTTTGCCAAGAGAGGAAAGTACTGTACTTCACCTAAATCAATTGAATGGGTCTAAATCTGTACTTGTGACTGCTGTGTGAGTGAAATGAAGTCAAACGAACAAACACACAGTGAGGCTGACTCAGACACGAGGATTTCCTATTAATATCTGAGGATGCAGACATGCAGCCATAGTTACCAAATGTCAGACTGTCTTCAAACAGATACTTTGGAAAGGCTCCCTAACTCAGAAAACAAGATTAAAGGTGATCAAGTCCCTAGAAACAGCTTAGAAATGAGTGTGGAGTCAATATTGATATGTAGTGTTGATAAGTCACTTATTAGCCATATCTTATGTTTCTAATAATAAATTGAACCTAAACCTAATTCAGCTGCATTTTTCTCCCTCTTTGAATAATGGCATTTATGGCTTTTCACTGGTTAGCCACAAAATGTCATCCACTCTGTTACTGCGCACGAAATGATTGTTTGTGTCTGAAATGCACAGGTTTGTCTCACTCGGTTGAGTTGAAGATTTAAGACTCAGGCAGCGGCAGCAAAAAGTCTCTGCAGACAAAATGGAAAGAGAAAAGATTTTTTTTTTCCACACGTCGTTTTTCCACATTGAGTGACTCAATTTCACGGTCCATTGGCGTATCTGAGGTGACGCGCCATGAAATCAGTCCAATTCTGGGATTTCAGAGGAACTGTATTTTTAAACCTCCTGAGATATGTGGCCATATTACTTCCTTCTCCTTTGGACAGATTACACCATAATGTGACAGTAGCAAGAGTAAAACTGTGGAAGCGACATGTTCCCTGCACTGGTAAACTGATGTCCAAATGAAGCCTAAGAACAAATCACAACTGTGTCAGCTGCAGGGATTAGTCCATTCTGCACTTTTTTGATTCTGAAAGCTCAGATAAATGAGGTGAGATGGAATCTCAGTTATTTTTATCTGGTGACTTCTTGAAATGTGATGGACTCTAGAAAAAAAAATCTATTTTTCAGGTGCCATTGAAGTGTTTATTCTTCAAAAAGACTTGACAAACTACGCCGATGTTGGAAGAAAACTCAGAATATTGAGTATTAATGGAGTGAGTTATGTAGTTTTAATCAGCTTCTATGGTAAATTATAGCTAAATTTACTGTTGACTGCGTGTGCTGGAGTCCATCCCAGCAGTCACTGGGTGACAGGCTGGAAGATTGGACCGTTCACCAGTTCATCACAGGACACACACCACTCACACACACCTAGGAGGCATTTAGAGCCTCCAATCAACCCAGTGTGCTTGTAAACCCACGCAGGTACAGTGAGACAATGCAAACCTGACAGAATTCTACTTGCTATGACTGTTACTGTCATGAGATCCCAGATGTTTAAAAAGGATATTTATATATTTCTGTTCCCTTGAATCAGCTTAATCCGTTAAATGTTTTATTTCATATAATTTTTTCTTTCCATTTATAGTTCCAGTTAGGGGTTTTCCCAGGAGCAGCAATGATACATATTTTAACATTTATTTTACATAAATAGTTTTCCATCCCTTGGTTAGAGATGGCAAAGATGCTTTGAATGTTTTGATTGGAAATTATATTGCTATTACAACATCTGTTTGAACAGGTGGTTTAATACATATGAAAAGCACTGAAGGAAACAGGTCAGTTCCTTGTCCTATGCTCATGATGTTGAAAGTGATTATTTTAATTAGACTTATTTGCATTTATATGTTATGTTGTATTATGTTATGTTACAAAAACTGAAGTTAATTCTGCCCCTGGCTGGTTTTCACAGTAGATGAACATATTCTGAAGCAAATCTCCTTTCTTATAATGACTTTATAGCAAGTCCCCTGCTGAAGCACTTTCCTGATTCTTGTAATAGCCTCCATTAACTTGACATGATGTTTGCTAGATATTGGTTGGCCATACCATTTTACTCAATAAAGAAATGATTAAACTTCTTGCCCAAAATTAGCATTTTCTGATACACGTTGGGCATTTTCCTAGTTTGCAAGTGCCATTTGTGCTTCTTTGAATTGTCTCCAAAGTAAATTTACACAATATACAGTTTATTAGGAGGTTTTGTTGTCAGATATGAAAAGATTTTGTTTTACAATAGTTAGTATAGTGATTCTGTGTACTATAAAATGAATTTATTTTTTAAGGGCAAATATTAAAGCAAGTGGCATGAATAGAATGACCTACCAAATTTTTTTGAGTTCTAAACACAAAAATGATGGAAACCTCTTTTCTCGCTTCTGTAGTTTTCATCATCCAATGTACCACATTCTTAATCCACTTAAATCCCAACCGATCCGTTTTTACATATGCCTGCATATGTATTTTTACATATGCCTGCATATTATACTCTCAGATACAAGTGTCTGAGAGCATAATTGCTTTGTTCTCTTTGTCCAGTTATATTCTCAGACACACGTCTGCTCCCCTTGGTCTCCCACTGTGACTGAAATGGCCAATTTATGCACTTTTTAAAAATTAAGACTCCTTTTATATAATATTGTGTGGAGCATTAGTGCTTGGTAACAGCGTTGTAGAGTATAGCGTTGATTAGCACAATGGGTCTTTGCAATGTTCCGAAGTACCTTTTGCTTGAATTCTATAACTTTTATCTGCAAGTACCACTAAGGCCATGAATGTGAGCCCAAGTGATGATTTTGGACACCTCGCCATGCTGAACGCTCACATTAACCAAAGGTCAAATGCAAAGTTTTAACAGATAAAATGGAAAACCATTGTGCAAGACTGTCCTGAGTTGTATCTGAAATCATTATCCTTTGATTATGGCACCTAATAGCACAGCAAGATGACATTTTCAGAGGGTCGTGTGGCCTCCTGGTCTTTTCTACTGTATGTACAATCAATTTTTTCCATTTGTTTTTCCCCCATGAAATGGTGGCAGTGATGGGGGGGTACCCATGTCATCAGCTGTCAAAAAGTTCATGAGCAGTTGCATGAGCTTTGGGCAGACCTGTGATGTTTGTTGAATGCTGCAAAATGGTGTTGTGGGTTTTTTGGGTTTTTTTTTTTTTTTTAGACCAAACAGATAAAGGGGTTAGAGGGAAAAGTAGAAAAGGGTTGAGGCTGATTAAACAGTGGGGAAAGAACAAGGCTAACAATAGACTAGACAAGGTGAAACACATAGACTTAAATAAACAACAACAGGGGAGGTAATTGGCCACACAGGTGCAGCACATTAAGGATGGGGCAGACAACAGGACACAGGTGACAGTGGAAGGTAAATACCACAGAGAGAAGCTGGCAGGGAAGTCTTTTGAAGGGGGTTTAAAAGAAGAAAGGTGTCTACATCTGCCAGAGCTTCGAGGTCCAAATTGTAACTGAAATTACAGCATCTTAGCACTTTCCAGTGAATCAAATGCACCCTCTGAACTACAGAAACCTTTATTACTGGATGAGTGAAAATGTGGTCCTTTAACCTGTTTAATGGTTTCTCACCACCCAGTAAGACACAAGCAAGGATGAAAAGCTGCATGTGTGCAATCTTGGAGTTTGCTGTTTAAATAAAATATGGAGCACAAGAAGATGCCCAGCATCAAAACAACAGTGACCTTTATTTTTATTTATCTATTTATTGGCATGAGGCAAATGAGACAGCATGCGCAAAAGGCCACTTCTGATTAAAGAGGGCTTATGATGTGTTGTCCTCTTTAAAACAGTGCTGAACAAGGTTTTGTTTTGTTTTCCTTTCACTCCTGATGCTTCCTGCCACATGAGGGTTCACTTGAAAATCAACTGATCATTTTCAAGCTGACCATCCATTCTCTTTTTGGTTTGCCCCAGAGTTATGATCTTTCCCAGTCCCCCAAGTTTAATGTACTTATCTTGGTAAATCACAGAGGTAAAGCAAAGTATACTCTAAAGTTCTGAGTGTGTTTCCATGACAACGCTACAAAATTGTGACATTTGTTTTGAATGCTTGGTCTGGAAATCAGATGGAATATTATTCAGAGAAGATATGTTGTTTTTCCGCTGGAAAATGTTGCCAGTCAGCCCTTCATAGCCATGGATCTATCAATGCAGAAGCATGTACATACAGTTACTGATACTTGAGAGTTATGGCCTTGGATATGGATTCTTAGAAACCTTCCTCAGATAAATATGATCAATGACCAATGAGCCAGGCAATAAAACAAACCCCAGAACAATACTAACACTTGCCCATTCTCATCTAGTAAGGACCGGAGAGTGGGTGGCAAGTTGGGATGTATTTTGTCCATTTTGCTGACGAGGAAAGAATATTCCTAACCCTTGATCTATCTAAACCGCCCCCACTCCATTGCATTAAATGTCACTTGACCTACTCTGTGTTCATATTCCACATTTCCAGTCATTTGTTTGAGACTACAGTGACGTTACAGAACCAACAAAAGCATTAAACCTATCCTTGTTGACCCTGATCTATTGACTGATCATTGCACAATGAAATGTGTTTAAAAATTAACATATATAAATGCTTTTTATATGCTCCAATATTGCTCTAGTAACTCAGGACATTATATATAACTTACATTTTCCGGAAGTGAAGTTTAGTCTTATCAAAGACCATCAAAAATGCAATATATTAAAACCCAAAATCCTATAAGGATTACGCTATGTTAAACATCCTTAGATTTTTAGTCTATTGATCTAAAATGTTTTTCTTCATTTAAATACCTAAATATCATAACCTAGGGTTGAGAAGTTTTAATTAGGTTCTTGAGTCCATCTTAACGTTTCAAATGTCAGTGAGTTGAAGTCAGAAAACTTCATTTTGGGGGAATTTTAGCTGAGGCATTAAAAGATGGGGCTCATATTTCCTGTAGTGTCAAGAAGATGAATATGATCCAAATTAATTAGACAGTGCAATCATTACATACGGCTGCCAGTGCAAAACAGCTCCAGCACACACACGCACATGCACACACACGCACACACACACACACACACACACTTACACAATTGTGCTGAATATGAACATCATGTTACGTTTCCTGAAACAAGGCGACTAACACAAAAATAGAATACAGTGAGGAAAAAAAAATAACCAATTCTGCAAAACACAAAATGGATATAAAAGGGGTCCTTTAGTTCTAAGAGGCAATACAGAGACTTAACTTCTCTACCGTTACCCATTTTATCTATCAGCCAGACTTGCCTTAATCCATACAAGGAAAAATAGGCAAATAATTGGCCAAGGAGAAATAGCATTCTTCAACACAAGGGAATAACGGCTAGAGAACAAACTATTGTGCATAAACTATTGCTGTTACAATTCTGTCTTGAAGAATGGAGCTGTATGTATCATTGTGTATCATGTCAGTTCCTTAGTGCCAAGCCATTATGTATTTTAAAAAAACGTGTTTGCAGCAGTGTGGGTTTGAGTGAGTACACAAGTGAGTGAGTTTGTGTGTGTGTGCGCATGTGTGTTACCATTTACCCAGTACAGCACCCTGAGTTACAATCCTGTGTAAAAGGTCTATTTAAATAAAATAAATGTAACTTTATGTGTGTAAACTGCTGTGCAAATAATTCTGGATGTGTGTGTTGGAAACAACAAACAAATTATAAACAGCCAAAATTTCTGTGTTGAGAACCAAACTGGAAATTAATTACTATTCCAAATAAAAGCAATTGCATATAAAATCACATCAGTGAACACACTGTATGTATAAGAATTTTCATAATTTTCAAACACTCTTCATGTCCGTCACCCTCAGCCCGATCTCTGCCCCAGCATTTGAAATAAAAGCAAAAACACAGATGATAGAGAGTCCATATTGAGTTTGGATGCTGCTAACAGTAAATCCTGTATCAATGTTCATTACTGTCAGCGCCACTGCTACTGCAGCTCCATACCTTCTCATGAGCCTCCTAACGCTTTAAGACTTGAGCATGTACGACTGTCTAAGACTCTTCTTTTTCAATGTGAACAGAACTGTTTCTTATCACTACAAAACTATCTGGTGGGAACACAATCAAGAACAAAAGCTGTAGAAATTAACTAACACATATTCCTCCTCTGTCACACTCGGCTTAGTGCAAATGACTTCTTTGCACTTGAAGGCATCAGATTTGAGGATGCTGATTGGATATATTTGTCTTGGCAAGTGCTAATCTCTTGTCAGTGATTGGCTGGCTGCTGCACTGACTGATTTTTGCATTGCCCCCAGCTACTACATTTTATATATTTATATAAACCTTTGGTTCTGTGTTTAAACACACACTTTAATAAAAAGAAGTAGTTATTTTGCCTTTTTTTATTTTAGTATACCCAATGATCTGATTTATTTTCCGGTCTTATAATTTTTTTCTTTAACATCTGTCCATATGAGACAAACAAAAAAAGATATTTTCATTCAGACAGTTAGGAAGTGCACACAAATACAACCGACCCAATTAGTATTTTAGTATTTTTTTATAATTATTTGGTTACTCCCAGTTATCAGATTTTTTTGCATTCATTTTGGAACTACAACTATTCAATGCAAAAAGCTTCACTTTCATGGAAAATTCAAATTCAGGGTCACCTACATTCAATTCTGATGTCACTTTGAGACACATTAGACAAATCCAATTCACAACAGTACAAAGAATAAATCATCTGCTCATTATAGTTATTGAATGTCTGAGTCTCATCACACAAATTCAGAAAACACACAAAACAAATATTTTTTTCTATTGTATTTTGATTGCTTTGTTGATATTGGATATAAGGCAAAGAGTGTATACTGTTACATGTGACCTCTCCATAACCTCCCAACATCTACATTATTCATACATTTTTACAAACTCCCACATGGTGAGGTGGTAATGAACACAGCACTCACTTCCTTTGTATATAAAACAGTGGCACTGCTTCACATTGACTCCAAATAAAATGATAAAAAAATAATCTGTAAAATTCATAAGAGACACTGTTGCTTTTGATCATTTCTTCATGGCATATAAGAAATTTAACCATGTACACATACATGGTTAAACACTGATTAATCTTTCAAAACTAAACTTGCATAATGTATCCCAGATTTAAAGGCAGTTTCAGTTTCACTTCTATGGCTTTGTGCTACATTAAGCTCCATCCTTGCAAAAAGAAGAACTGATTTTAGACATTTCCATTTAAGAGACCTGTAGAAAATTCACAAATGCAGAATAAATAGACCCTCACTAACGTAATAAAGTGGGGCTTGAAATAAATTAGTCTTTTTGTCCTGGATTATTAGGTTTAGAGCAGGATGTAGACTGGAGTTTTGATCAGACCAGGTGTAACTTATTCACACTAATGCTCATTGGCGGTATTTTTGAAGAGACCTCAATTCGCTTGTTCGTAGATTTGCCGAGACCACCACATGGATATTGTCAACTTTACCTTCTGCAGCAACAGAAGAAGGTAAAGGGGTTAAAAGCCCCCTGTTCCACTCAATTTTTAAGGAGGCATCTTTTTACCTTTCATCTAATAGGGAGCCGAAAGACATGATAATTTGTGATGTGAGCTCAGTTTGTAATAGGTCATGCAGTAACATGTCAGTTGTCAAAACAATAGTTGTAGAGTTGGTGCTGATAATAGCCAGGTAATTAAAAATCAGGGAAATATGACCCAAATCCTCACAAGGGGCAAATATTGCTGCTAATTTCAAACATTCTACAATGTGTTTGCTTTTCCAAGGACATATCAGTGTCACTCCACTCGGAGCCTATTTATGACAGAGCACAGATCAGAATGTACTGGGCAAAACAGGAATCTGTTCAATTTTGAACATTAAGCACGAAAACAAGAAACCATGTAATTATTTTGACTCCTCACTGATTACAGAAATACAAATATTAAGAATTCAGCTGAAACACTGCTGGCAGGAACTGAAGTCGCACGTTTGATGGCACGAAAATTAAGCACACACACACGACCTTCAGGACAGCCGAAGTTATTTTAGCTATTACATTCTTTAGGTTTTTGTCCAGTTTCTGACACACAAGGTCAGCATGGAGCTTATAGATGGTCCCTTTCTGCTATGATGCAATGCTGAGAGGCTGCCAGAGTTTCAACCCATCACATGATTCCTGTTTGACAACTTGTGGCACAAAGGGCTACCCTCATAGTTAGGATTAGGGTTAGCCCCAACAATTGGCTTCAAAAAGAAACAGAGAAGGTGCACTTTGGAGGTGATTATGTGACGCCTGGTCAGCATCTGAGTCATACATCATTATTTGACTGTTGATGTAACAAGAGGTTTGTTTATCCCAACCATTTTTATAAGTTATGGCTGAATTCAGGTTTTCCAGGAAAATAGGTGGATACCCCACTGTGCTGTAAAGTTTTGTCTGTTCTGTGAGCTCAGAAATAGAGCCATACATAGAATGTTGCTTACACAACCAGAGTGTGTGAGGTTAACTCCATGCGTTTCTTTGAACGTGGGCGGTCATTAAATAATCATCTTGTGTCTGACTCTGTTTAAATCAGATATGGGGAGCCTTTTTGTCCTTCATGACATTTTGATCTCTGTCTTGTCATTAAGTTTGGGGATGTGATGAAATTTACATAGCCCTAATTCTTCAGCCTGCTGACAACATATTTTTCAGTGACAGCAATCTTTAATATTTAGAACATTGCTTTCCATTGCCCTTCAACTGTGCCTGCAGTATTAATGCATCCTTAATGGGAGAGGTTCCCAGAATGGGCATCAAATGGAGCTAGACGTCTTAATGCTCGCAAGAATGGCTGCTTCAACAATGGTCTTTTCAGCATATTTAACAAAGTGTAGTCTCACATTAATTGTTTAGTAGACAAGGGCTTTATTTAGTGGTTCTGATGGTCTGGACAGGTTTTCCCAATCCACAAAAATTCTTTTGTCTCTTCTCATCTGTCCTAGTTATACACAGTAGAGCACAGATAATATAAATGCTTTTTTTAAAAACAAAGTTCCTTTTCAATCAGATTCCCCCCTGAGAGGTCTTTTGTGTGTGAGAGCTCTCTTAGGTTTCTTAGGTAATAAGGTTTCTTTTAACACTAAATTCAATAATAATAAAAATGATAAAGGTAAGACTGACCTCAGGGACTAACTTGAACACACCTTAATTAGGAATAAGCATTTTTACCATTGAATCAGTGAATGAATAAAAAGAGTTGATGGAGTCTAATAAACAACCCTTGTGGCCTAATGGATCGTGTATGGAAAAATGTTAGCTGAAAACTTTTTCTTTGACCAGAACATTGCAAAAGAACAGTCTCTACTCTTTCCCAGGCATTGATTTCTGCTGTTCCCTGTCCACATTATGAACTTTTCGTGTTTTGAATGTGATGCAATTTAGTGTATTAGTTATGAACCGATTTATCCGTGCAAAAGTATGTATAACAAGCTGTGATAAAAGAGCAACATACCATGAGAGCAGAGGGCAGACTTGAGCACTGGGACAAATAAACATGAGATTTTACTTCAGATTAAAAAGGACAGACACGGCAATGTGGGTTTGTAAAGGGTAAAGTTGATGTGAAGCAATCAGACTTACGTGTAGAAGACAGGCAATAACAAAGACCCTCCTCTCTCTCTTTCTCTCTCTGTCTCTCTCTCTCACACACACACACACACACAATCTCACCGGGGGGTGAGAAATCAGTAGGTCTATAATTAAGGAGGAAAATAAAATACATGTATTCCTCCTTGACTGACATGGGCTTGGTGATCTGAAAATGTTGTTTTCTTCCTGTATATAACAAGTTTAGAGATCAAACATTCAAAAGTCTGTGAATGCATATGATGACATGAACTCAACAAACACTGGGTGTTTTTCTGGGCTGCAGAGGGAGAAATATGTCATTCTCATCAAGGTTTTAGAGCTGTAAATATTATGTATATAGCTAACAGGTGATCAGTACCAGAATCAGTCTACGCTGACCAGTAGACTGGTTTTATTTATATACTCTAACATGGATGCTTTCTGAGACAGGCATTATTAACATCATGGTACTTGTGTGTGAACAGGTGTTGATGTTCCAATGACGAGAGATTCATTTACTCTGTTGCATTCTCTGTTACACCTGCTTCTCTGCAAGACAAAGCAGGCAACAGGCAGTAACTTGTGACACAGATGATTTAATGATTATAATTACATAATGCTGCTTGTTCAGGGTTACTATAGCTACCAGGTAGCATAGCAGACTCTCAGCCTGTATAGAGTTGGCTCCATGCCTCAAATTTGTACCCACATGACAAGATGTGATGGAGCTTTTTGTTTGTTTGTTTGTTTTCAGCTCTGTTTGGTTGCAAACAAAGTAGCCTCCAATATCACAAAATATGTCAGACTTTAAAAAAAATGGTGGCAGTGCATGGAAATGAAATTAATAAAGCGGGGCATATGCGCCGATAATAAAAATTAGTAGCTACGCCTTCAAACCCTGTTTTCTCTCAAAATAGCAATCATGAGTAAGAAAATACTCATCCTATCAAGTTGATGACATTTTTAGGAATATTTAGAACATTTCACCTGGTTCTCACAAATTCAAAGGATTGTTAGAAGGCAAAGACCTGGTTTCAAGGTTAAAGGTTTTATTGGATTTAGAGTCAGCATTGGTGTTACAATTAGTTGGGGATAGTTGAGATGGTGAGGGTTAGGGTAGGGAGCTGGGTAATACATTATGTCTATGAAAGTCCTTACAAAGACAGAAGTTCGAGGATGGGTGTGTTTCATGTCCTGTCTATTGTCATGTCAGATATAACAAAATGATAACAAGTAATATCGCCAGGTAACAGAAGTAGGCCCTTTTGTTGGCTCTTTACACCTCACAGATGTCACAAAGGGCATTTACGTGCACACAAGGAAACCAAATTCCTGTGGTAGTTTGATTATGTGAAGTGAATGTGGATGCTGTAGCTTGACTGCAATTAGCTCAGAGTAGCATCGATGACACTCCCCAAGATAGCTCTCTCTAAACCTACTGAAGATTAGATTAGATTGCGAGCCAAACTACATGTTCTGTGCATCTGCTACGTTCCACTTATATATTGCTGGCCTGGGATCAGAAGCTTTACAAACTGCAACCATTCATGACCTGGTATGGCCAAACATTATTGCATCTGAAAAAACTCAATATTTTGAAGTATATGGACAGGCATAAAACTCAAAATGGGTATCAGCTGTTCATTTAGCTGTGGCTGATACCTTGCTGGCTAACTTTTTTATGGATTTTTGTGGTGTGACATAAAAGATCAACAGGTGTGGCCCAACAACAACAGAAAGCACTGTATTAAAGCACCACCTAGCAGGGGGAGGTGGCTTGACTCCACCTGAAATCCGGCTTCTGTTATCTCCGTTGTAGACAGGAAGTCCGGCTGTATAAATTATGCACGCCAATCGAGCGAGAAGTGCAATTTGATTTTGCTGTGCATGTAAATGCACTTATTGTTCTCTATGCCAGAATAATTACTATGTTTAACAGAAATATATGTTCTATTAGCTGCATAAAGAAAATTGTATATCCTTTGAATATTAAACCTTTGTTAAGGCTGATATATATAATATTCCAAAAGATCCATTCTGGCTTTAAAAATTAAATTGTAACAGAAAAGAATCATTAAAAAGGGTATATGAAACAGTCCCAGGTACAGAGAGGAGACCAATTCCAGCTGCAGTGAAATGAGCAAAGCACATTTGCTGTCTGCATTATTAATATGTGGTCCCCTTAAAGCTGCTAATAAAAATGTTTTCCTGGATTCATTATTCAAGAATGAAATTGGACACCAAATGAATTTGACTAATCAAACCAAACATAGATGCTGAGTCATGTTCAATTGGAAGTAATTGAGTGTACTTCAGAGTGTATTTCATGCATATTTGCAGCATGGATGTTATCTCTGTCCTGCCTTATCTTTATTCAGCCTAATTTTTGGAACATCCTATTCAGTGATCTTTACTACTTACATAAAACATGTATGATTCTCCCACTGACATTCATAATGGATGCACATATAAAAGGAGCAAAGTCTAATTTATAACCTTAATAGTAACTCAGAGAAAACTCTTTGATTAACTGAGCCCATTAGTGCCGCTACAAGATTACATCTGAGGTTGGAGTATTTATTTCATCTATCAACCTGCTGTGACAATCTGATGAAACAAAAAGTAGCAATGCAAATTACAGGCACAGCTGCATATACTGACTGGGACACGGAAACTTGGATGTCACTGAAGCTTAAGTGTACTAACCTTAACCCTACATGGAGAAAAATCCCAGTCAGGTGCAGTTGGCTCCATCTCAATTAATAATTCATTTATCCTATTTCAATATCCTCTATGACCCATACGTATTGTCTTATTGAACATATGTGCATGCATTCATTTTTATTTTTGTTCTGTTTAAAAAAAAAATACTGCAAAAAAAAAAAAAAATTAATACGATTTCACCAACATGGCAGGATTGAGATGTTGGAAAAGCACAGACAGAATGATTCTGCAGGAGGAAAAGCTGCTTTTTTTCTAAACATATGCCATGTTAGGCCTTCGGTCTTGGTGCCAAGGTGATTAAAATGGTAAAGGCACTGCTAAAAATCATTCAAGACCAAGTTGTACCAGCAGAAAAGAGAGATAGCAACCCATTTGACTGAAAGAGGGACACAGATGGGAGCCAAACTGGCCTCCCAACAGTGCCGCCTTGCAGATTGTACCATCGCCTCTTTTGGTTTGTACATCAATAATGAGTGCAGCAAATGGACACCATGTCTACACATTTCTACATTTTCTTGCCAATCTACTCCCACCAATTGTCTGCTGAATCTGTGCAGGACCAATTGTAAATGACAAATGTTGCCGGCAAGGATCCCGGGGTGTTTCAAAAAGTCTTGGGTTCGAAATTTGGCTTCTTGGCTGTCTGTTTGCTCCACTACTTCTCTAGTTTAAAGACAGCAACATTAGCCTTAATGGAGACTATGAATGGTCCAAATTTTTATTAAAATCAAATTCAACTTTCATGGACTAGTGATTTCTGTATTTCTGCTTTTTCCTGGCCTCTCTTGGATGAAGCTGAACACCGTAGAGGAATAATTGGTATAGGATATCTGATAAAACACACACTGAAGTCATACATTATCACAAATATCTCAATATTTCTTATTTCAATATTTCAATATTCCCAATCAGTTATAGTTGGATGATCACTAACTTCCTGGAATTATTTTTATGTTTAATCAATACAAGTGCAACATGAGTCTCTTTGCGTTCATTGCTTGTCACATTCTGCATCCAAGAAAAAAAGGTGTGGTTACAGGCAAGGTCAGAGGAGTACTGCTAGTGGGTACTGGACTGTGCAGTTTATGTTATTGTCCATCAGACAGTCTCAGTTTATCCTTAGTCGTAAATAACTGAAGCAAGTATCCAAGTTCACATTAAACTGTGTTAATCGTCTCCTCAATAGAACCACCCTCAATCCCCACCTCCAATAATGGCTGTTCTGGGATATACATTACAGCTGCAGCCTGGCTATCTGTTGTGTAAAGTTGTCTCTAAGGTATTGAAATGTGTGCGTGAGCCTTGTTTAGGGCTTGCTGATGAAAATGCATGAGGTGGGCTTTGCCCTTCACTTATCAAACTTAGCAGACCTGACGGCATGCTGAATCAGAGGGGCTATAGCTCAAGACTTCATCAAGTTTAGATTCAGTGGAGTGCAGTTTGCCTTCATCTTCAGTGAAGCCACATGTTCTGGTTCAAAGAATGTAATGATGACCTGCGTTTGGTTGGGACTGCCGTGTAGTTACACACGTTCTTCGGTGCCAGAATTCACTTATAAGTACACTCTGCAGATGTTAAGGCACATTTTCCTTCTCATCTCCGTCCCCCTGTACAGCTCTTTAAAGGGGAACATCATACCGTCATGATAATGATCTCCAATTACCTCAAATCCATTCATTGAATGAAATGGCAAAAGGGGACAGGGGTCAGCCATCCTTTAGAATGTGAAGCCCTCAAAACTCTATATAAGTACTATAAGTTCCTTCAAGTAAAAAAGGCAAATGCTATGATTTACATCATTTTAGTCTGCCTTAAATGACTGTGGAACCACTTTTTATATCATTTTGCTCTTTTGCTAGAATGTCTTTTGTCTTCATTAATTCAGCGTGTATGACAAATTCCAATTTGATTTTTGTAGCACTGGTGAGGTTTGCAGGTTTACAAATATATGTATTTAATCTTGAGCTTGCAGTCATGCAGTATTTTATTTCAGATTAGATAAATCTGTTGTTCTCTTTAGCAATGTGCTTTAAAGCAGTTGAATGACTTGTAATGTATCTTTTTGGGATATGGCAACAGTGCCACACAAAACCAAAGAGCTTTACAGAAATGACAGTTGACTTAAGAAAATACCCCCTGCTGTTGCCTCTGCAAAAAGTTAAAAAAAAGGGGGGGGCACTCTTTAGAACAAAACATAGGACACTGCTTTAATTTGAGATATAAGCTTATTCATACTTACCTACTTATAAACAAAATAACATTTGACTAGCTAAATGTAACCCTAACATATGTGGAAGGTGAGGCTTTAAGGTTAAGGTTTGGGTTTAAATAAGAGTAAGGGTTAGGCATGTTTCCGCTGCCAGTACCTACTCTATTGTGTCCTACTCTACTCTACACTAGTACCATCTTTTTGCTACCTGGTGCTAATTTTTTGATGCATAATCTCTTGGGGTTCCAAAAAATAGTGGCGCAAGTACTAAATGGTGATTCTGGATGGCTGATTGTCCCTAGATATCTGTAATCAGGATGTCATCAATAGAAAAGCAAGTTGAACTGAGTGGCAAGAAACAGATCAGTTTGTTGAGAGCAGAGATTTTACAAACTTAGTGGAAACACAACCAAAAGTGAATACAGTCAAGTAGGCACTGTCAATGAAATGCACTGTTAATTTGTTTGTGGCTAAAGGGCTAAAGGGCCGGGGGTTGCCTCTTTTTAATTATCGCCCTCACAAAGTTCGAATTGCAAGTGTGTGCGGGAGAGTGTGTGTGTGTGTGTGTGTGTGTGTGTGTGTGTGTGTGTGTGTGTGTGTGTGTGTTTGTGTGGGTGTGTTTGTGTGGGTGTGTTTTGCTCCAGCTGGATGTGACAGATCTGTTAAAGAAAGCCTAACAGCAACAAGCATGTTCTGACTAGGGAGTTTCATTAGATTTGATATAGTAATATATAATAATAGTTTGAATAATTTAACAGATAATGCCACACAAAGTGCAGTCTTCATTGATATTTAGAATAGTTTCTATATAACACATATTTGTGACTTCTGATAAATGTGTCAATAATAATAAGAATGATAATAATAAGAAGAATATCTTAAATGTACAATGCCTAATGGTTGGGGTGCTTGTAGGATACTTAACATGCAGACAGAGGAATAGGTAAGCGACAAACCAACAAACCTGAAAGCTGGGGAGCAAAGTCAGAAGAGGTTGTAGGCTGAGGAAAACAGATGGTGTTTGAGTCGTATTTTAAACATGTCCAGAGTAGAGGCACTACAGAGGAGGGCAGGCAGGGCTGTGACACTCAGAGCTCTGTTTGCAAAAGTTTGATTGGTGTCAGAGGAGCAGAGATTTGGTCAGAGAGATGCAAAAAGAACAAGAGCTTAGAGGCATTTGTAGACGAGCACTAGGATTTTTTGGGTAATGCTGAATTTGACTGGAAGCCAGTGGAGGTGGGAAGATTTGGCTATTTACAGAACAGAACTCTACAGGCAGAATTCTGGACATGTTTTGAGGCCATTGCTGAAAACCTCTAACAGGGTCCCATTGCATTACAACCAGGTGGGAGATAATGAAGATAGAATGAAGATGATGATGCCCTTGATTAGATAATCCACATCAGTTAGTCTTGGTGAACTCTAAATCTGAATTGAAGAGGTTCATATGGCACATAGTTTAATGGCTGAATGTCAGTAGTTGCTATAGTCCCAAACCTAGCTTCATCGGCCACTGGTCAGTGGGAGGAGGAAGGTGGTTTGTGGTTGAATCAGATGCCTGGGTAGTTTCATTGATTGGTACTAAGTGTGGAGAAGTATCATTTTTAAAAATATCCTTGGAGAGCTCACATGATCCCTGTAATGTACGGATGGAGAAAAATACCAGGTTTTTTTAAAGCATTGCACAGTGGTGTTCAGTGTAGCAGGGAGCGAGGGAAGTTAAAGGACACAGTAGGATTTTCCAGTAGTGAAAATGTCCAGGATGGCCGACAGAGCTGGGTTGTAGTAGGCAAAGAGGGCATCAGCTGTGGTCATGGAAAGGACAGAGGCCGGGTGGGTGGTTATTTCATTAGATAGGGCTGAAGTGCCAAGTAAATTAAAATTTCAGAAGGTGATGGTGCGCTACGGAAAGTGCCCCAGGAGAAACAGTAAAGGAAGCAGCATGGTGGCAACGATGGCAAGGTCCAGACACAGTAGACAAAAAACTGACCGGCGAGGGTGCAGCTGGTCCACATGGATATTAAAATCATAAAACAGAGAGATGGTGGAAGACCTGGAGCAGACAAAAACAAGTAGTTTGGATAGAGTTTACTTTAATATTCATAGTTTCTTTTAGATTGAAATATATTCAGCCAGGATACAGTGATAACCAACACTTAAGAATGGAAAGTGGCAGTCTTGGGTTGAAGCCAATTGTGTATCTTGTTCAAGCAAAGCCTTAGATTAGTTTGTTTTTTTATTAGAGTTTTGGCTGGCCTACATGCAGATGTTCTACCCTTTTTCAACTGTATCGGGTATGCAATAGACAAAAATGACTTCTTTATTCCACCTTGACTTTGAAGTTGTAGCTTGTGTCAAAATAGGGACTTATGTGTGTAAATGTTCACATTTGTGAGAAACAACGAGCGAAAGTTACACACCGCAAATCACCGAGACCCTGGGGGGCAGAGTCAGCCTGTTGGAAATAGAGCAGAGACAAGCTTATCCTATTTCTAATATTCCCTCTGTCTCTATTACTGCCAGACATGTCCTCTGTAACAGATGCTTGCACTGTTGAAGGTTACCATACTATCAAGAAACTGACACTGAAGAAAGTCTACATATTAAAGGCTGACAGCTTAAATGTGCAATGAATGTATCCTGGTGTTTAGGACTACCATTCAAATGATTTATAAAGTGTGCGGGTTTAGCTCGGTTTGACGAGAACACTAGCAAATCATACTGCTCAGCAATTTCACTTAAAATTCAGAAAAAGAGTGGAGGCACTACAGCAGGGAAATATTTTCCAAAGCACCTCTTAAACAACTGTGCATTTGACAAATTAATATGCACCAGAACTGACAGCTGCAAATTATGGCTCTTACTTGATGCTAGCATGATAATTTTACACTACATTACGGCAGGTATTTACAATTCAGAGATGTAGGGTGCATATTTAACAACATCAATTAAGGAAATAGTTGTGGAGATGTCAGTTACTCCAGTGAAGCAAATCTCTAGCAGGCGGTGATGTGCCATGTGTTGTATTACAGCAGCTGCACCGGTTTCCCGTTGGGAAATAGTTTTGATGTTTTTCATAACTGCCACTCTTCCGCTTCATCAAGATCCCTCATGTTTTGACAGGTAATTGTGTTGATGCACACCTCAAGTGTGGAGCTCTAAACAAGCTGAAGAAAGATTGAAAAAAATGGCCTGTGTTGCTACTGGAAGGCAAAAAAAAAAAATTATACAGTACGCACATTGCATGCATAAAACCCGTGCAACGCATACTTGTAGAGAACAAATAGGTTGTGATGTCTTTGTTGTCAACTACTGTAACTCAAACAATATTATATAGATTGGAAAACAAAGACAACACACAATTGTAAATTACATTTAAGCCTTGTTTACCCAAGAACAACAGGCTGGAATCGGTATTGTGTTCCCGTTTTAGCTACAGAAACATCACGTAACACATTCGGATTTTGAAAATAAGCCTGAGTTTACACAGGAACCCAAAAGATATTGAAAAGGCTGTGACCTTGGCATTTAAAAATGGCTCGATTTCAGTGTAAATGGACACCCAAAACATGGCTGAAGTTTACTGTTTTTGTTTAAATGGGGCCTAAATTAGTTTCAATAATAAATACGGGCCAGGCTAAAAAAGACTTGGGCCTCCAGCCATTCCTCTGCAAATATACTGTATCTGTATCTGCATCTTATAACTGCAAATGAAAACTAATTCAGACTAAAGGAATAGGATTAAAACAATGAAAAGACCACAGTGTGGCAGGATTATGATTGTTTCAGATGTCACACGTTCAGGGGTGTGACTGCTTTACTCAAAGTGTTCTTTAGCGACAGTTGGCCTGTGCAAATGTAACAAGAGGGATACGAAATATCGAAGCTGAACCTGCAGTCGGGATCCAGCATGGAGGTGATGAAAACAAAAGAGCTGGAAGGAAAACGTGAATGCAAAAAGAAAATTATGAGTCAGTTGGAACGACCAGTAATGTCAACATGGTGACCCCTGTCCCCCAACCCCCACCCCCACTCTTGCCCTTTCATATCACTGACTGTTTGAGTGCAGTATTGTTCCAGAAGCTTTCCTCCGCTGCCTGCGCTCTGCGGTCGCCTCCACTAACAGACGCCATCAGTCACACTGGCTCAGAAACCACTTGCTTCCAATCTCACCACTGCTGTGAAGGCAACTGCTCGGGCTTGTCTCACAAATCTGCTCCTCCATGTGCTCTGCAAGCAAAGACGTATATTTATACACTGTCACGACGCACGCCACACACCCATGCATGCACTTGAAGGCAGACACAAACAAAATCACAATGAACTTCTTTCATCGCTTTTGCCAGATCCACAGAGGGCTCCTGCTAAACTTGTCGCCCTCCTGCTTTTGTTTTAAATATCCTTGTCATGGTGTTGGTGGGTGCTGGATTTATAGACAGAATCCACCTCATGTCCTCCATGTTCCCAGAGCTTACTGTCTTCATCTGAGCTTTACAGGCTCAGCAGCCAACATATCCACAGCCCAACAGATTGGACAGAAACTGTCCATGGACCATTCAGAGGGGATTTAGGTTTAATTAGGTGATTTATCTCAGAATTAATTGTTTCTTCTTTGTAATTATTCTAGATAAATCTCTAAAATTCCCACTTAATGGTTTAATGAACAGCTCTTTCAGAGGCTTTTGTTTCCTCAGTATGGTATAAAAATCCTCAGAGACAAAGAAAAGTGTAAAGAAACACACATTTGAAAGAAAAATGCCATTAAATGTTGTATTTTTCATCGCGTGAAGTTTCCCTCCAGTCACCGATCGATGTGATGTCATTGGCAGCTGATTTCGGTCTAAATATCCATCCATCTATTTGCCGTTAACCACCACTTATTTCTAATTAAGGTCACAGGGGTTGCTGGATCATATCCCAGCAGCCACTGAGCAGGAGGTGGGGGTAAACTCTGAGCAGGTCAGCATTCCATTACAGGGCTGTAAAATAACATATTTGCTTTGATGATGTCATTAAAACACCCTAATATAATCTACATATTCAAATTGCCTGGATGCCTGCATGCCTCTTATGTAGTCTGGGGTAATGTGTGAATAAATAAGTTCCACTGGAGACTGTTTACTCACCTTGCCATGCCGTGTTTTAACACCCTTTTGTTTAACATTATTTGTAATATTGGAATTAAGCCATTCAAATTTTAATTCTTGTTTGGGTTTGGGAGCATCAGGGCCTGTCTCAGTTTTGTACTTTCTTAGAAAGAATTTGCCCTAGTTTTGCCTATATTTGACCAGGCGGTCCAGTTTTTTTCTGTTGACCCCCCCCTGCACACCACACACACACCATCATGCCACCACCACCACCATAACCCCCCCTCCCCATTTTATTGTCAGATCCCAGTGAGTTATACCCTCACTCATGCAGTTCTCTTTATTTATTATTGGACCTCTGGTTCCTTGACTCACACAGATGAGTGGATTATTGACTTTTCCTGCCAAATTAAAATTGTCTGCTTCTTCTTTTTGATTATGCCACCCTGAGCAAAGGTCTGCAATGTCAGATAAGTAAAAAAATTATCATAATATTTGTATAATTATAATGTATAATTATTTATAATTATACAAATCAACTCTGTCTACCACCCCAAATGCCCAATTCTGGTATCAACAAGAACATTAAAAAGATAACTGTGTAAAAGGCGTTTTATCTTTTCTTTCCAACCAATTTCACCTTCATCTTTCTCCATATGGTTCAGGTGATTCCTTGCCACCGTGGCCCTCCCTGTCCAACCTGCATGGTCCTCTGTCACAGGATACCCTCCACGCAGATCGACATGTAGCCATTGACCCTGAAAAACACTAATGTGTAGATGGAGCCCATTAGCTCCTCTGCTCCTCCCATCACTGAGTCACGACCTGACTAATATCCAAAAGCAGTTGAGTTGTTAGTGGATTTGACCTTTTTAAATGAAAACCAACAGCGTGTGAGAGCAGGTACAATATAAGAGCCAATGCAGCACATTAATCAAGGATGGAGCGTAGCTTTTCTTAATTTAGATCTTTCTTTTTTTTTTATTTCTTGATATGCGGCTTTTTTTGCAGTATTAATCTCAGCTTTCATTACAGTGTTTAGTTTTCCACAGCTTGTAAGGAATAGCTGGTTTGTGATA
Organism: Lagocephalus sceleratus; assembly: GCA_911728415.1. Classification (NCBI taxonomy): domain Eukaryota; kingdom Metazoa; phylum Chordata; class Actinopteri; order Tetraodontiformes; family Tetraodontidae; genus Lagocephalus; species Lagocephalus sceleratus. The sequence goes on along the minus strand of CAJVRN010000017.1, from coordinate 6,513,804 downwards.
AATAAACCTTTTTATTTTCCAATCAATGACGAAATCTTTAAATCAACACACTCGTGACTTCTCGTGCATCTTCAAAAAAAAAAAAAAAAAATTCATTTAGTTTTGTGTGTGCAACATGTGCCGTGCAATTTGCGAACGCGGCTTTACATGCATAATATAAATCTCTGAGGCTTTCTGACACACCTCTCGCTATGACTGGCTCCATCACATCCACGCCGCTCGGGCCTGGCTCTCCATCTGTGCGTGAGCCTCTCTCTCCCTTTCAGCTGCTATTATTTATTCAGTTTGTTTGGAGGTACTGAGTAGCCACGGCGGCCTCGGCCTGGCAGACCTATCGAACTGTGGCATAATAGATGTAATACATCAATGCGTTTGAGCTGAGAGCCTTTAATTAGGCCTTCCTGCTCATTTCATCAATTCACCCCCCACCCCGCCCTCCTGGGAGCTCGAGGGGGTGGGGATGGGGGGGGGTGATACACAGAGACCTCCTGTACTGCATGTGAAATACGGCACCTCTGCTTCCCCAGGCCACCACCCCTCCCCCTCCTACCCCAATCCCTCCCTCCTTGGTGGGCCCCACATCCCTGAAAATCATCAGCCTCTGGCATCTTGCCCCCCCCCACCTCCTCTCGACCCCCGACACCACCAGCACCTCTCGACCCCCTCCGCTGTCACTCACACCTGTGAGGTCAGACAGCATCAAATGCTAATCCTCACCTGAATGGCAATAATTAAAAACATCTTGCCCTTCAGGACTTAGAAAGATGTGTCATTCTTTTAGAGAGGATCTCAGATGTCTCATATTAGATTGCAGCGTGTGCGCATGTGTGTGTGTGCATGCACGTGTTTAAACATACTGTACACGCATGCTTGTGTCTGTGAGAGAGAGAGAGTCTGCGTGTGCAGCCATGACCTTGCTCTCCAGGCACTGCACAAATCTGCCACCTTAAATAGGAGAAACACGCCAAATCCAGAGGTGCCGCAGCCAACACACACCAACCTCCCTCCTTCTTACCATTTCTGGCCATGAATCATTCAAACAACATCTGACATTTACCACAAGTTCAAATATGAGTGCTCTGTTTCCAGCACTGGAGGCAAGCACTGATATAAGCACACATGAAATGAGAAAACTGCTTTTTATTGGTGTGTTCTGGGCAAACAGAGACAAAATACTAGATATACTAGTAACAGACAAAATCGTTGGTAAAAACGTATAATATCTCAAGGGCATGGGTTCTTTTCAAAGTTTAGATGTTTCAGTTTACAACTCCGTTTCTCTGACTTTGGTTAAAAAGTCAGTCCTCTCCCAATCTAAAGTCAAAGGAAACAGAAAACAGCAAAATTTCAGAACAAAGCAAATTCCGTGTCCTGACAAACTACAGGAATACGACTGTGCTCTTTGACGGTTGCGTCCATGCTGTGAAAGAATCCTTAGCTGAGAAATCGATTTTAAAACCAAGCCAAGTTTCTGTTTTCACATAATCCAAAAAAAACTTTAAACATTGTTTAAACACGCAGCGCGTCTGTATATGGACTGAGTTCTGGGCCCTAAGGACAAACAATGGTGATATTAAGATGCAACAAAGGGAGCAGGCCACGGTTCATAGAATGCCTCTGAAATGTTTTTAAGCTGTTGATGAATGGACTAGTTGCATCACGACAAAGGCAGGACCTTGACTCTGGATTTCTGATATGATAATGAGATTCTAGAAAAGAGGTTGTCAATAGAACTGCCGGGGTGATGTTAAGTGTTCTAATAAAACTCAAGTGCAACATCTAAAGGGATTTGCACACACACACACAGCACACACACATATATATACAAACACATATGTCTATATTGGTGCATTTTACTGACTGAAGCTTTTCTTAAAATGCCAGAGCTTTGTAATTTTCATCAGTGACATATTTAACTGTGATCATTTTAATTGTCAATATTCACAAGTCACCGATCTGTTTCATATTTGATGGCGTTTAACCTTTAAGAGCGATATTCAGATAATATCAATACCACCTCACATAAACATAAGCACAGCTCTTTAGGGCCAGTCTGTCTGTAATTGTGTTCCAACGTCTATCTGTTGGTAGTTGGAGTCAGTTGGTCGTGACTCTAGAATGTCAGAATTCCAGGGCTTCTGCGTGGATGTGCAAGTCAAATAAACAGTCAGTATAAAAAAGGATAATATGAGGAAACACATCAGACTGGAGTGGGTTTCATAATGAAAAACAGATGGCAAGGACATTTATGCTCATGCACATGCACATAGCACTTACTCTGAAATTGTTTTATAAGTACAGTATGAATATTGCATGCTACCAACACTAAAAGAACAGGCCAGGGTCTATTCATTCAACAGAAGTTAATCCCTTCAGTCTTTTGCTAATATATCCATTACATGAGTGATGCTCCCATAAGCCAGCTCTATTCAGTAAATAATTCTGGTTAATTAAAGCCAAGACATCCATCTTTCCCCTGGCTTTGTGTGCACACTCTGCAAAAGGCATGTTCTATTAATAAAACAGTGGTTAGCTCTAATATGGATGCAATATAAAACCTGTTAATTAGAACGAACTTTTCATGTGGAAATCAGCAGCAATAATGTATTAGTAAAGAGGAAATGACACTTAATTTCCATAAAGGTGCACCCATCAGGAGGCCTGCCAGCAGGAGACATCCTATGTAAACACGTCTTGAAATATTCTTTTCAGGTCTGTTTCATATTGGTAGGGAAAAGAACGGGGGAAAAGTCTGGTGAGAGGGCAGGAGTGCTCTAGAACAGTCGCAAAACTGATGCCTGAAGAGTTGATTCAAAGTAAAACAGGAAATGACCAGAAGAGAAACCAGTGAACCTTTGACATGGATGTTTCAGCACTGTAAACAAATAAAGGCTGAAAATAAAATGCGAAATGTACGTAATATGGAAGCATATTCTCCCGGGCAGGGATGGGGTCAGAGGTCAGGACATATGTGCTCCTCAGAGCTTGTTTTTCACCATCACAAAGAGAACAAGACTTTAAAGTTTGTTTTTGCTCAGTATATCTACAACTTCTATGAAATGAATATAATTAAATACTCTATGATTAGATGATTTCATATGAATAGCTAGCTGACTGGCTGGGACTTGCATCTGCCTTTACTATATTGTCTGTCTCAAGGCGACACATGAGCCACCTTTCCATTATGTAAATATTGGCAGGTCAACCATCTTAGCATTTTCTTTCTTGTGTTGCCATTTGAAAACTTTTGTAGCACTAGTTTTCATCTTGAACTCCGGTTTTCTAGATGAGATGAGATCAAAACATAAACAACCTGAAACCACTATGTCCTTCAGCGGAAGTCGAAAAACAAAATGCGGAAACACCGACAAACTGAAAGTGGGTGGAGAGAACGAGGTCAATGCTCTCCTCCGAGAATTTCTATAATTAACACTCGCTGCTGCATGTAAAAAAAAACATATTTACTCTTTCTCATTTCCGATTTAACAGCAAATCAGCACATCTAGTGCACCATTAGGAGCATGCGTGCCTCTCTCTCACCTCAACCTTTGTTTAATTAGCTTTTTCATTTTATAGGTAATGGTGTGTTGAATTTGGCCTTCAGCTCTTATATATCTGACAGACAAACACAGTGGAGTCATTTCTTTGAAATATTTGCAGGGTGTGTTCCTTGACTGGTAATCACAAGGCATCCCAAGTTAAGTAATTAAGACATAGACGGATGAAATGCTAAAATATGAGCCTGATATTGCTGCCATCTCTGCTGTTTAGAGTAACAAATGTTTCAAGTGTTAAAGTGCACATGGAGAGGAAAGAAAGAGAAAGGAAAAAGGCTCAAGTGAATGGATTTATCAGTAGCGGAGCCTCAGAAAATCAGTGGACTCCTCGGTGAAGACCGGCGAAGGACTCAAACCCCGTTGATCTTGACAATCAGAGGTCATCAGTTTTTTATCAGCCATTCAGAGGAGTCCAGCTGTGTCCATCCCTGCCTCCAGAGGTGCCTGAAGTTCGCCCGCTGAGCGGGGGAAGATTCTGCTGTCCAGCGAGTATTGAGTGAGATTTCTCGAGTCGCGTCGAGATCCCAAGGGCCGAGGGTGGCGACGCTCGTTCCCGCGTGTCGCAACGCTTTAGCGGACCGCATCTGGGAATTCTGGGGCAAGAAATCCTCCCTTTCAAGGAACGCCGCCTGCCTGCACCCACTGTTATATGTGCTCATACTTTTGTATCTCTTAAAATAATCCAATTAGAAATCATATTTGTCACATTGTACCCAAAGAAAGAGAAGTAGATGTGAGTTGTTTGTGCAGGATCTGCCTATTGAGCTTGGTAAGACTTTCTATTGTTCGTACTGTTGGAGCTGAAGGACTCAGCTGCAGACATGCCTCCGCTGGCCTCTAAACCTCTCTGTCTGAGGAAGGGACTGGCAGCCTTGCGCCTCCTTTGCCCCTCGCCTGACACCCAGCAGCTCTAGGCGTGTTCTCCGCTTCATTTACCTTATGTTGGACTCCACCGCGCAGCCGAGGCCAGGACCCCGGGGGCAGGCAGATATAAAGCTGCAGGGCGCTGTCCCGTGGGATTAAAGCAGGCAGTTAATTTTGTTTGCAGGTTGACGGGGTGTTTTTAATTTTACCTGCCAGCAGTGGTTTGTTCAGGCGCTCTCTCTGGACCTCTGTCCAGCCTGACCTATTATCACCATACGGTCGCTGCTCCCGGCCGCACCGCCGCTGGCTGGATTTGAGGCACCTTTTGTCCGAACTCTCGGTGTCAGAACACCCCGCTGCAGCTGAAAATGTGTTTCCACATTCCAAATCAATTCGGCGATGTTCAGAATAGCTTTTAGTCTAGTTCTTGCAAAGTGAAATTTAAGTGTGAGACTTACAAATGTTTTCTATACAGGAGACTTTGCAATCACAGCTAATATTGCTCAACCTCCATTCAACCTTTGTCCTTAGAGAAGCACAGAGTGGGTGAGTGTTGCTGAATATATACATTAAGTTGTTCTGTATTGTGTTTTGGTAACACATTGTACATGAGATAAAAGAACTAAACTGTAAGGTGAAAAACAACTAACTTTCAGTATTGTTTTTTCTTTTTAATTTCTGTATGACATACTTAACTGATTGGTACATAGGAGTGTGCAGTCAGAGTTCAAACACCCTGAAGTGATGCAGCACAAAGTGTGCCGGGAGGTTAAAGTTCATTTTTAAACACATCCTTAAACTCAGGCGTTATAAAAGTTTGCATTCCAAGGCTGGTTATTTTTATTATTGACTTGAAGCGGAGCCACAATATTAATGTCAAAGTAGGTGCTTTTACCGCCTCCAACCAAAGAAGAATTTGATGGTAATTAAATAACAATTACCAGGAGTTTGTGAGTTCCATCTGGAAACACCTGGAGCTATGAAGAGAAACTCACCAGGAAATAAATTTCTACTGTGCAAGAGTTTAAAAACGCTGCTTCCTCACATCAACTATAGCAGAGATTTCTGCACAGAAGGGTGCGCTATCATTCACCTTGGATGAAGATATCTGAGTATTTTCTCACTCCCAGCTGGTTAAATAATAAAGCTTCACAAGACCAGAACATGTTAGACAAGCGATGTTGCAGGAAAGTTGCGAATGTTAACTTCCGCTGAGTGTGTGATGGCGTGATTCACAGTCGATACAGCATTGGTGGAGTACTGACTGTCTTCTATCAAGAAACAGCCTGATTTATTATAAGCGCACCCTGCTGTTTTATGGTGGATGACGAATTTTCATGCCCCCACAACCTGTAGGCTATGTCACATTACCATACGTTATTGTTGTGTCAGGATTAGCCTTAGTATACACTGAAGGGTCTGCCTTTCAGAGGAATGTTCCTAAACGATGATCTATTATCTCCGTTGTGTGAAGCCTCAGATGATAGCTGTTAGCATTTATGACATGATGAATCGATAGTCAGAACCTCTCGTGATATAAACGCGTACGTGGGTTCCCTTCCATGGAGTGGTTTAACCTTTCTGCAGCGGCCCAAAGTAGAAAAAAACAAGCTTGAAACATTCCACAATCAGGCGTTTGAGAATGTTTCGATCAATCTAAACAGATGGTACCTGGTGTGTTTTTGTTTGTTTTTTTTTTGTAGTACATGTAAAAACTGAAGGCATGCGGAGGTTCTGAGCCTTAATGCCTGGGTAGAATGTATTTGTGGAGAAGTAGTAGAGAAGTTGTTTGGAATTAGCAGAACATGCAGGGAAATGGGATTCAGGTTGTACTTAATGCTCGGCTTTTTTTATCCTTTGGCACCTTGTGCTTTGTATAGACAAGCACACAAGGTCTTTAAAGATTGATTTAGTGAATTTTTAATCATAAATACGAGGAGAGAGGCAAGACCGCCATAAAACACACCAAACTGTTAAAAATGTCCTAATATCATATTACGGTAATATCTTCTGAAAATCGTCGGCAAGGTCACCCATGTAAAGATATTCATCCTCTCAGCACAGAAGCGCATCCTCATCTTGTCACAGGACATAAACTGTATGCGACATCAAACACATTTCATTTTGCTCCCAGCATAAAAATGGGCTTTCCACTTATCACATCATTACTTTCTGTAAATCTGCATTGACAGGTTGAAAACACATAAACATGCAGCCAAACACCCACATTCCCTTACAGAAGAACGTCCTCGTGTATCCTCTACCTGCTCACAGACACGTTACACATACGGTGCAAACAAAACCCCGCTCCAGCACGACCCGCTGCCCTTCTGTAGTAACTCACCATTTGGTTTCCAAGCTCTTCTCTTCCTCAGCCTAGCTCATTCAAAATACTCTTTTAAGTCACATCCACAAAGTGGAAGGACCCTACACAAGGGCCCTGCTGACAATAATGTTCTACGAACAAATATAAGCTGTTTAGATCAGAGAACATCCTCTCAACTCTGATGACAGGGGAAACAGCTGATATCTAACAGACTGCAACGATTCTAATGATTACATATGTGTCAGTGAATTACTCCAATTTTGTCTCTGGCCACCAAAACCTCCCTTTGATTTGTCTTTTGAAAGGGAAAAAAAAAAAAACGATGGGACCATTTTGGGAATACACCAACCAGATGAGACGGTCAGCTGAAGCAAAACTCAAAAAAGTTTTCTAAATCAATCTTTGATATGGCAACTAATCAGTTGTTGCGGTTGTAGCGGATCCGGACTGAAAGGATCCCAGTGAGAGGCGCTTTTGTTTTAACTGCAATGAGCGGCAGTGAACAATTAACATGCATGTCAAAATCTGTTTCACAGTATGAGCCATGCCTCATAAAAATTTATCCAAGAAGCTCTTCCAAGTGTCAGGAGGGACTCCCTGATTTCCCTACCTCTGTTCCTCTCGCTGTTTTGGTGTCCTACATGTGTGTGACAGAACTGTAACAGAGATCTTGGGAGCGGTTGCGCGGGGCCGCGTGGATACGTGTCGGGAGGATTCTCTAATGGGAACATGGCGCTCCTAATACAAAGGCCATCTGCAGCCTGCACGATGAATAACAGCAGTTCTTTGCTATATCGACTCCTCCCTGCTCTCTCATTTAATGATTATGCCTTTGTCCTTTGTGGTCTAAAGTCCTGCAGGAAACATTCCATTCCCACGTTATGGGCGGGTGGCTGCGGCTGCCGAGCACGAGGCCGGCTTCTTCTGTCACATCAGCTCTTTATTATTATTATTCATTAGGATCTCTTTCTTTTCTCCTGCTTTAAAGGACCTTGATAAGCTATGTTTATTCATACACTAACCTTTTTAAATATTTCCAAGAGCTCTCCATCAAAGACATACCTGGCATGCGTAATACCTAATCTTTGTTTCATTATTCAGTCCTCACGCACACACTTCTCACTTAAGATGCAGGACGTGACTTCTCTCCCCGTGCTGCACTCTCTTTCCCATCTCCCTCCGTCTCCCTACATGTGGCGGTACTCTGCACACCACCCTTCCATTATTTATGTTTTTGTTCGCACTTTGTTGTGCTTTTTGACTTTTGTTTTGTGAAATATAAAATACTACTTCCTGTTTCGGCAGTTCTCCCTTCAGTCTCCACTCCGGTTTTGTCTCATTGAGCTGCCGCTGCCACTGCAGCCTGGTGCCTCAGGCTATCTTCTAATTAGTGCACTTATTGTACCACTCTGTGTGCATCCAAATCTCACCTCACAATTATATATTTATTGATGACATTAATTTTAAAGGTATTGCCTGTAATATTGAATCATTCTTGATTCATTCTTGAAGAAAATGGGAACCATGCAGCACTAAAACACCACTATGTTTTACACATGATTTGTATGTTAATGATGCCTAATGTCAAGTATTATAATACAAACTTTGTGAGTTCCAACCACAGAAGAGCTTTTGCCATCGTCAGCGCCCCTACTGGCCATTGTGAATGATTGCATTTCAAGTGTGGACAAAACATTGGGTGTGTTCTGCAGGTTTACTGTTTGGAACCCCAGATTATCATTATGTACACCACTATGTTGTTTTGTCCGTTTTTTATATGATTTTTCATATCAGAATACTAGAGGTAAGCAGCCTCAGCAGGGAGGCACAGACTCTCCTACCCCCGCTTCTGGGGAAAAATCAAGGCATTCCCAAGCCAGCCGAGAGATGTAATCTCTCCAGTTCATTCTCGCTCTACCCCAGGGTCCCCTCCGGGATGGACAGGCCCAAGATCCCTCCTCATGGAGGCACCCAGGAGGCATCCTGGCCAGATGCCCTGGACCACCTCAATGGCTCCTCTGGACACGGAAGACTAGCAACTCTACTTTGATCTCTTCTTGTATGCCTGAGCTCCTGGTCATGTTTTTTTTTTTTCTCCCATCTAAAACATTCAGTGTGCTAAACCTTTCTGTGTATCAAAATCCACAAACTAATTCTTAATTCTTCCCAAATATGACCTGAACTGTCAATATTTTTAGCATTTGAAAGAGAGAAAGTGTTTCAGTAGCAAGCTTTTATGATATTAAGGCTCAACTCCATTCATTGATCAAGCCCATTTTTAAGATATAAAATACACATACATTAAATATTTATAGGTATGATTAATTTAACAAATTTTGAAAAATCTCATGGAACCTCAAGATAAAATGGATTTCATTCAGCACCTTTGGCAAGTGCAAGGACTACTTCAATAATTGTCATTTAAATTTTAATAGATTGACTTCACAAAACCAGACTTGTGATTTTTTTGTTTTAAAGTTTACCTTTTTACTGATTTTACAGAACAAAGGTAGAATATGCATTTATTTCTTCATGAAACCTTTAGATGAAGACAGACGCTGGCCCCCCGGGATCACACTGATGAGAATTAACATCCTCGCTTCAATTTCTTTCTGACTTTTTTATTCCACTTTTTTTTTTTTTCCAACACCGTTTCAACTATTTCGCTGTTTGAATAAACAGTGGCAAAAAACACTAATTGATGTGACCTTTGACCTCATGTTTCTGATACAGCCATTGTTGAAAGATCCTCGCGGAGTTGTTGTCACATTGCATAAGAAAAGTGTCAAATCTGCACCTTTGCCTAAATTGAACCTAAAGTCTTTGCTGCTCAAGTTCTACTGTGAATTTGGCTTTAAGATCGGGCTGCAAATGTGTTACGTGATCTTGAGGTTTAGCACCTAATTTAAGTGTCTCTGCTTCCGGCCTTTTGTGCCTCTTTTGTCCTAATCCTCTCTCTTTCTCCTGAGAGAACTCCCGACTCTTGAGCGGTTAGCGGCAGCAGCAGATGTGAGCCGCCTGTGCGCTCAGAGCCTCAAATCTGCCAGCCACCTATGATACTTGGCAGGATTTCACTGTCGACACCGAGCAGCCGCAGCAGCACCACCATCACCGCTGGCACCGGCGGCACGCTGCGAGATGTGGGCCAGCTGTAAGGTGAGATGCTGATGTACCGACATGGGTCGCTCCAGTTAACACAGGTAAGCTGCGAGGTTTCTGGAGCAGCAGCACCAAAGCCAGGAGCTCGGAGCCTTCAGAGCAGATATAAAGCATTACTTAATAATTCTTATTATTTACAAGCCCATGCTTTGGATTATTTTTAACAAATCCAGCATCCCCCTGCATGATGTTTTTTTTTTTCTTTCCACAGTGAAATCCCTGAAGGATTCATGCAATAACCCAGTTTTTTCCTGGCATACACCACTTTTAACCTGTTTTCCCACATAGCAGCCTGACAGTTTGTAAAGTCAAACCAAACACATTAACACATAAAAACATTTATACCCCGGAAGCCTTAATTGCAGGGTTGATTTGTGAATGACTGTGATATTTTTTTTTTTTTTAAAAGCAAATTTTTCAACCAAAATTTCGTCTTCTTTCCGTGCTGAGGTGAGGGGGGGGTGTCCAGGTCCTGTGACCAATTTAGGCACGCGTTAACGTCGGAAACGACCAGCGCAGAGTTGGCAAACGCTGTGAGAGCAGGCAGAGATGGAGAAATGCGTGCTGGCTGACAGCCTTTGAGTGCATCAGGAAATGTTTATTAGTCAGATTAATTATTAATTTAGGGACAGTTTCAGTTTCCAATTACTCTGTCTGGGTTACTTTATGTCCCATTCCGACTCTCCTGTGAGTCCTTGCCTGCTGTTGGCCTCATGGCGCTGTCAATCTCTATATAGATCTGCCTGTTTGTTTTCCCCTCCTCACTCCCCATTCTTCCTTCAGATGAAGTGTCACATCCCCTCCACTGAGCATCAATCCACGCTTTGCAATCTGCCCTAAAGTTAGCAATGCCAAATGCATGACGGCCTCACTCAATCCAGATTTTCCACCCAAATGGAATTTGAGGACACATAAACCAAAAAAACCTTGCTTGGATATGCACATTCCCACTCAGTCTCATCAATCAGGCCTCCTGGGAGCTGCCGTGCTCCAGATTGGTTTTTAGCTTTCCGCTGAATTGATTGAGAAATAGAAACTTAAAGTAATGTGTTTGCCAATAAGTTGCCACACCAGCTCGATCCAAAATGACATTAGACACCCCGAGTGCCGCAACCGATAGTTACTAATGTTTTTTTATGCTGTTTTGTGACGCTCCTGTCCTCTTTATGGGCCACACGCTGGATTATAAAACAGCAGACTCCGCCTGCTCGCGCCTGTTCTGTGCAAGACGAGCGATTAGAGTGGGAAAACTGATTCAAATGCTGCAAACTGACAGAATAATTTATTGAGTTTCTTCGGCTTGTAAAGACTTTCTGATAAATGGAGCAAACAGCCAGAGCTAAAGGAGGTCATACAAATTAAGAAATGGTGTACATAAAAATGCAATCGTTCCATCAATCATTCCTTCACTGACTAAACAAACTGATCACTGAAGGTTCCAAGGAGGGCCACCCTGTTGAAATATGACAGGCGGGGAGCATTTTATTTCATAAAGTTTGCATTTGCAGTTGGTTGCAACCTCCTTGATTTAATTAGCTTTTCTGAACCCTCATTGTTCGTCCCTCCAAATCGCAAATAAATCAAACCCGATCACTCCGAGTCATCTCTCACTCTTTAAAGTATTGCAGTCTAGTAAAAGTTTTATGCCGGTTAAGCAGACCTCATTTATATATCTGTTGCCATATACACGCGGATAAACAGAATATTTAGGTCACGTTGATTGGGAGGAAAAACTTCAGCCCACAAAAAAAAAAAATAAAAACACATAAAACAGAATTAGTTCAATTGAGCATCTCCAAACATCTTTTGAATGCTCTGCACACCATCTTGCATCAACTGAAAGTTATTTTGTTGCACTTCAACAATTAAGAGGAACGCTGCTGGCAAATTGAAAAGCACAGTTTGGGGTCGGTGGAGGAAAATTGACTCTTTAAGGACCCAGATTTGACAGCTGCTCCTTTTTTCGTACACATATTCAGCATTTTCCCGTTAACATCTGACCTCTTGACCTGTTTTTATGCTTATCATTCAAACTCATTTGCATATGCTCATTTGCAAAATGGCAGTTGCAGCTGTTTAGATCTGCTGGGTATATATTTATGTGTTGCTATGTATTTAGTTCATGTTATATTTATATATAATGTTTATCTTGCTGCTCTAACATAATCACCTCCCAGTTTGGGTTGCGATGCAAACATCCGCCATTGCCTTCTGCTTCATCCTCATGCTTCATCTTCATCTATTTCAGCTCTGTGGTGTAATCATTCATTCTGATCCATGAGCGGCCATAGCTCATTTGACCGAGACAATAAATGTCACACAATAAAAGTCACCAACGCATTAGTATGCAGCTTGTGCAAAAAAAAAATTTAAAAATCCTGATGTGGCATTACATTAAAAAACGGTATGGGATTGCTAAACGGTTTCATAAGATCACGGTGGCTTGACGTGGAGCACATCAGAGCTCGTCTGTACACAGTCCATGTGCGCCCACCCCAGGGGGGTTCAGACAGTTTACGGCAGGAAGTAGGGGAGTTTAGAAAAAATCAATCCGGTCAATAAGCAGCAGTCTGTGCTTTGTCTAGTAAATATTTAAATAGTTCTGGTCTGGCTGGTTGGCTGGTTCTCCACTGAGCTACCACAGCAAAGCTTTTAATTAGGTGGGATATGGGTTCATTTGAAGACACGTCTTGATCATTTCATTTGAATAAACAGGCTAATATTCAAGATTCACCTCTGTGTGTTTCTGGCTTACTAGAATGGAGGAGTTAAAGTGCTCTGGTGACCCCAGGTTTGTCGCCCAGTGGACCCAGCACTTGTAGGAGGGTGTGCTCCGTGGATCTAACTGAGACCAGATAGGAAGGTGGATGATTGAAGACATAGCGTTCACCGAGACGTTTCCAGGCCAAAAAGCAGTTTCTGTGCCAGAGAACCATCTGCTACATGACTCCTTCTAACACGTTTCGCTTTGCCGTTGATATTTTAAACTGCGCGGGAATAGGCCGACGCCTATATTACAACGTGTGAAAAGTTTGGAGCACAAAAATATCCGCCTAACAGCAGGAAAGATGAGTTCATCCCTGTATAAGTCTCCATCGTAGGAACACATTTCGAACCCGGTTCTGGCTCAGGCTCTGTGATTTAGCAAGCAGGGAAACCGACACGGCGGCGGTGAGATTAGAGCCAGATGTCTGCTGCCTCTGAACTCCGACGTGAATGCCAAATACTGCAATACCTACACCGGGGTTCATCGTTACGAGGCTGCCTGAGAGCTCTTTGTCACATTGTGTCCTCTGAGGTTCCGCTGCTGACACGCCGGAAATATGTTCATGAAAGGCGCATTTTAAGTGCAGAACTATTAAAGCGCTGCGAGCATTCGCGCACATCACCTGTGCCATCAATTACCGTGTAAGCAGATGAATGTGGCTGACGGGCCACTATGAGCGAAGGTGAGGTTAGCATAGCAAATAAGCCACTTTCGCAAGTGATTGCTTGCTTCATAAACACTTTTAACGGCCGATGTATGCAGAGACAAGTTCCCTGATTGCTTATTGATCATGAATGAATAACTCACTAAGAGGAGATCCGCTCAAGGTTACAAAGGTCATTCAGCAGCCCAGTAAGCCTGAAACAAGTCTCTTATTACAGCTTCAGTACGCTCACAATGGCCACTGACAAATTCACCCTAAAAGCCTTTTGTAATTTCAGATTTCAGGACAAATCTTATTATTTCTATAATTGCAGTCCATAAACACCTGCCTGCAACTTTAATCTCATCAGCATTTCAATTCCTCCCTCAAACGTTCCCTTTTTTTTTCCTGTTCATTTGACCTCCTGTCTTATTCTGTTGGCTGATTTCTTTTTTTTCTTGCACTCAAATGAATGCTCTCCACTCCCAACACCTCTGACTCCTCCAGCCCCCCCGCCCCCAACTCCATTTAATTTTATTTTCATGCAAATCTTCCAAAGATCCTTTAAAGCAAGCAATCGGACAAAGTAATAACAGTGTGGGAACTTTTAAAACGCCGCATAATCTGATTTAGATACAGGGAAAGAATATAAAGGAGACAGCGCGTCTGCTGTGATGAGGTTTAGGGGAGACAGACGACTGTATGACACAAGGTTTTCGCTGAGAATTATGGGAGACATTCGGCAGTCCTGTGTTATAAGCTATAGGTTCTTAGAGGAAAGGAGGGGATCAGCACAGGATTGTAAACCATATTTCAAAGGAACTAAGCAAGATAAAAAGTCCTCAACATTCCGCTGTGCTCCCCGGCTAGCCCGCTGTGCGTATCAATCATGCTCTAATATTCTCAGCGTGTCTTCGGGGTCTCTCCGCTAAGGCCCTACAGCCCAGCTTATGGCATTCTTCAGATCTTCCTCTCTTTCATGTGAATGCACACTTCAACTTTAACGTTTCCATATAGAATTAAGAGTCAGAGTTGTCTTTGGCACACAGAATAGCGGTGGAATTTGTTTTGTGATTGATGAAAAGGCGCCACGAAGAGAGAGTTCAGCGGCCACAAAGATGCTAAATCGAGCGCATCGAGGTGCGTTTAAAAACACGAAAAAGGAAACGCATCAGATTTGAAGCAAATGCCTGGTCTCACTGAGATGAAGTTTAGGAAAAGTGCAGCAAGTGATGTGTGAGGATAAAGAAATAACCTTCCTTTACATAGAAAAGGCCCAGGTGATGCGAGGACTCACAAACTGTGGTCAATGTCCAATTGGCCTTGAAAATCTCCCTTTTCCCATTGAACTCAAATCTCATTTGCGAGACCTAGCCAACGATGTTTTAAGAAACAGGTTACAGCGAAGCAAATGTCTAAAAACCAGCCTCACTCTTAAAGTCACGAAGTTATTAGTGTACTAGATTTTTTTTTTTATATTCTGGATATTTATGCAGGGACTTCATGAAGGCAGCTAGATTTTTTATTTATTTTTGATGGTATCAATTAGAGCTGCGCAGCTCCCCTTCGATGTTCTGGTGTGTTTAGGGGGTAATTTTGGTTTTGATAACCAACCAGGGTGACGGAGAAAAGGAGGTCTTTGAAGAGAAGTGGATTAGAAAGCACTCGGTTTCAGCACAAGGGGCCTCAGAGTGCATTTTGCCCGACTCCTGTCGTTTTTAGGAGTTAAGCAACAGATGCACTTTGGTCAAGGTAAGAGGAAATAATGTTGCTTTTATTAGATGCTGAAAGCACTCAAACCTCAAATCACCATTGACATTTTCATTTTAAATCTATCATATTTTTTTCAACTTAAACAAGTCATTTGAGTGTCTAAATATGGCTTTATTTTAGTAGAGACTGACTGTCAAAACATATTAAATGTTTTGTGATTTGGAAAGTAGACTAATGTGTATAATATATATAATAATATGAAAGTTTTTGGCACCTTTATAATGTAATTACCTTCAATGACTGCAATTTTCTAATAAAAAAGTGGAGGAATTAAAAACTGCCTTAAAGCATGTAAAGGTATTAGCTGCAGCAGTAATTTCTGACTCAAAAGCTCATCAAAAGAGCAAGAATGTGACACATCTATGGAGAGTGGAGTGAACTGATATCTGCTGCAAAAGAAAGAAGAAGTTTCATGAGCATTACAGTCTCTGAAGATGTGCCAGGTTGTTTGATCTTTTGTTGGAGTGTGCCAGTCCTTCATTAGGGTGTGTTTTCTGTATGTATAGAGTATACATGCATATACACTTTGAAGATTTTATTCCGATTGAATTTCAAGCTTGAAAGCAGTTAAGTGAAACACCACACTGAACTGTGCAGCTGACTTTGGGTTTCACTTCTCTTCATTTTTATTCACTTTTCACGTTCTTTATTCCCTCTGGCTGGCTGCTGCAGCCGTTTCTTCATCAACATAAAGACAAACATCTTTTTTTTAATGGCAACATCCACACCATAGAGCAGACTGAATCTGCACAGGTGCCACGTTCCTTTTGGGAAGTTTTCACTAGGTTTGAGTTTGTTTGAGTTTGAGATCTATGTGTTGGATCTATAGCAGCGCGTGACAACACCAGCGGTGCCTCTTCAGAGCTTTAGTCTTTCACGCTGTCAGTATACGTGTTTAAATACACAATGGGCAGTGTTGTGTATGTAAACTGTAGCTAAAGACAACCGGATCTCTTTATTTTTCCACGGAGATCAGATCAATTTGCTCTACCGTTTACTTGTGGCCTCTCCTCATCCTTTACTTTCTTGAAGATTAAGTTTGTGTGTTGACAAATACGCAAAAAAAATGGTTGACCTGTTTTTGTCACCCCAACCGGTCAAGACAGATAACCCCCACCTCAAGCCAGGGTCTGTCTGAGGGCTTTGAAAAAACGTTATTGCTCTGGGAATGTTGCGTCTCTGTTTTTTTCCCCCAGATCTCCCACAGAAAGAGTTTCTTTTAAACTTTCCAATGTTATATTGTATATATCATTGAACGACTTCTCCCTTTTGATATACAGGACTTAATGTGCCTAAATGTCTATAGGAATCCATATTAGAATTTTAAAATATAATCTATGTGATAGCTACATTTGCCCAATATGTGCAGCTCTGTGTATGCACTGTCTGTAGGTCTATATATTAAGCTGACAGATATGAAGAGCTCATATTCTTCAGTTTAATAGAGGTCTGGTGAGAGTAATGGCTGAAGTCTAGCTATAGGCTCCTCTTCGTCTCCTGCCTACCCAGAGGCAGTCACCAGCCACAAAGTCAATTAGAACTACCAGTCCACCTATCTCCGTATCTATGCAACCTCCATACAGAAAAAACCCTGGGGATTCCTTTATACTATGAGGCGACAGTCCTAACCTGACACTGAGGACACATTATGACATGATAATGTTTGATAATGAAATTAGTTGTGATCTTGACAGGTCTTGAGCTGCAAGTCTTCTGACCACACCCAAACTGTCCAAACTGATGTTTATATAGGTCACTGTGCGACCCAAAATGCGTCATCAATCCGTACGCGGTGACACATTTTCATGTCTCAGAGTAATTTACGGCATCGTCTTCCTGCTTTTACCTGATAATCAAAAATCACACCACCAGCAGAGCTGCGAGCTGACAAATGAGAGATGGAAGACACAGCGTGAGGCCACGGCGAGCTGGTGAGCCACCTCACGCTGAGTAAATAAATAAGCCAAGCTGCTGTCAGCACCGGCCAATATTCATCACGTTAATGGCCACCTTGGGGTTGCTTAAATGTTCCAAAGCATCATCAAGGTCAGCCGGCACACGTTAATAACATAACAAACTTCAAGAAACATATAATTTATATCTTCATGCACCAAAAACTACGTGGAGCAGTGGAGACTCGAATAACTGATAACAAGAGAGTAACAGATCATTAGAATAATCAATATATTTGATCAGCAGCATGTACTTGAAACCTCCTATTCTTTTTTCAGTGTTTTGGTCATATATCACGCACTGTTTTCACTTTGTTTGTGTTGTTTGTAGAGGTTGATTAATAATTCACAATAAATAATATATCTTTTTGAAATGTCACTATTTTCTAAATAGGAAAACAGGATTTATCTCTTTCTTAATAGACTGAGTTTAAACAGCAGTAGCCATAGTTGATAATTACGGCATTTCATTTGTGTTTTTAATGAAAGTAATTGCCCTGGACCTTTTCCCCCACATTCCCTCTATTTAATTCTATGGAAATGGAAAATTCCAATAAGACCTTTTAACCTTGTGCATTATTCAAGTGAGCCATATACCTGCTATTTCTCACACAATATAGCCCACGGCTCACGTTTTTAGCATGCGTGGAACCTCAGCGAGACTCAAGAGAGTCGAACTGGGGATTTATTGTCCTTCACACACCCTTTTGGCTGCCTGAAAAATCTTTCCCTTTTGGATTGAATGTTAAAGACTAAGGCACACATTTTGTGAGGAAACTATATTAACCTACATTCCCTGAAGCCCTCGCTGCACTGCACAATAAAAGCCAAAAATGTGAGGAGCATAATTTTAATGTTAATGACACACATGAAGAGAGGAGACACTTTGAAAACCGCCCACACAAAAACACCAACCGTGCTGTGAGGCAGCACGCTGTCATATTGCTGTATGCATTATAAATGTACATCATATTGTAGTTGCTGCAGCAGTGGAGCCAAAATCCTGATATTTTTAGACTCTGTGGTTTTTGATGATGACTTAAATATTCAAGATATTTGTTTCTGATTAAACTTAAACTTAGTTCCCAAAAATTCAATGCCATTATTGACACACTTTATCCACAGAAATTGTTAAAGCAACAAATTACTTGTTTCAAAAACTAACCACAAAACTGATTGCTTAACTCATGAAACATGTTACATTATAAGTTACCAAAAAAAAAGTCATCTGAGTACGGTAACACTTTACTCACAATAATCATCATTAGTTTATAAATGTGTCTGATTTTTCAGGTAAGAACAGTGGTACATTATTACATTCCTTTTACTCACATTTATGAAGTTTAAATTTTTGTTTTTTAAAGGACTTTTTTTGGGCATGGTTTGGAACTTGCTTGAAAGTGAGCAAAGTTTTGTTTAATTTGTAATGACACAGCTTCGCTTTAGTACTATAAGGAAGAAGAAAGTGAATTTTTATTGTAAGAACTCTTCTTAAGTTGACATTCCAACAGTGTCGTGAGGGTTTATGGTTTCCTCCAAATCCTCACATAACATGTTTTGTTAAATCTGAGAGTGCAGTTACACACAGGACATCACTGAACAACAACTGTGCTGCAGAACGGTCGCAGGTTGGTGAACCATAAGAGGAAAAAGCTTTTACCGGAACAACAGCTTAAGAAAACACATGCAAACATGGGGGGGAAACAGGTACACACAGTTGCAAAACATTGCATAAATGGAATGCAAATGCGACATCCAGTGCGCAGTATTAAAGTAGCAGCTTTATTTGTAAGTACAATTCAGGATTTTTAACATTTGCTAGAAAAGAAAACTTCACTTCATTACAAGTGTTCTGAGAGGAGCCTTACATTTCTTCAGTGAATAAATTTTGATAAATCTTCAGGGTCCAGTTCAACTTTCCTTGAATTGTATTTTTTCAGATAGTCTGACGATCGCTATTGCTAGAGAAACCCATCCCATTTAAATTTGTCTTGATGAAACAAGTCCTGCTAACTTTTGTTTTAATCAAATGCGCACCTGTGTTATTCTGCATAGATAACATGACAGCGAAAGCAGTGTGTAGTCGCAAAAGTAAGGATGAGAAACCTGGTGTAATGTTTGCAGCCGCGGTGGGGAGCGATCTCAAGCCGGCTCGGTTCGTGGCTACTGAGGATCACGCCTGCAGTTTTGCCAGGGGTGACTGACAAGTTTTAAGAGAAAGATAGAAAGAATGTCATTCTGAGCACAGAATGCATCAGGACCTGATGGGCAGATTCAACAGTTGCATGGGCTACCGGGCCACAAAGCAACTTGTTGAGATTCTGTTTCATATTCTGAATCTCTGCCTCAATCTTTGATGTCTCCAAAACTATGCTGCTGACGGCTTTAATGAATGAATAAAACATCTCACGGCATGTTTTCTCTTGTTTTATGTTGCTTTTTATTTATTTTTTTTTCCTGTTTGTTTACTCAAAACGGCAGTTTGTGGAGCCACTACATTTTCCTTTATCTCTTCCATGTTGAAGTCACTGGTTCACAAGCCGAGGGACACAAGAAAGGCAATTTTTCATGCAGACGAGAAAACTTTTTCTTGGCCGTAAGCTTTATGAAATCCTCTCAGAGCTCAATTACGTTCAGCATCTAGAAAAATCTTACTTTTCGAAAGGCAGACATCCTGAACCCGATAATTAACATTAATAACAAACTAGAAGACGTATGTGTTTACTTATTAATGTTGAGCTTTAATGCATAGGAGATGCCTGCTTCTCTGACATATGCCGTCTTCCTTGATTAATGCCATTTGAATGAATCTCGCTCCAGTTGTTGTGCTTCCGTATCAAACGAATCCAGTGTTTCTCCCCAAACACATACATTTTCATATTTTCAGAGCGCTTTCATTTTTATTAATGGCTCCACTGAGTACATCTGTTTGTGTAAAAACAATGTTTTGACAAGGGAAATGATAAGACAAGGGTGATGTGAGTATGAGTAGAGGACAGCAACCTTGCATCAGTGTATTCCATCTAATGCAATTATTCTTTAACTTCACAGAGCAGCTGTTGTGTGCCCATGAGGAATAAATAATCATATAAAAAAAAGATTCCGATTTTGCTCATTGAGCGGATTGGTAATATGCTGTGAGTATAGAGACATTCTTACATCCGGGCTTTAAATTCCTTGAACTAGGCTGCACATTCATGTGAAAGGCAACAATTCTGTTTCATCCGGATAAGTGAATGGATAGATACTAAAATGGTGTTTTGAGGAGGGCAGTTTCTTTGCAGCACAGAAAGAAAATACCCCTGCATGTCACAGATACAGCTTCAAAAATCTACATAAGCTTAGAATGTCATCTTTTCCATATGAACAAATCAGTAAATCCAATCTGAATTCAGGAACAATGCCTACCTGACTTCTGTATCCGAGCGACGATGGAGCGATGTAAGAGGTACGGAGGCGTAGTCGGTTCAGATGGATTTTGCCTTTTGAGAGCCGACAAAAATCTGATCACAGTCAACAAGCAGCACTTTTATGCAAAACTCGTGCACTGTGTCTGCTCGGTGGAATGTTTCTGGGGATGATGCTTAACTGATGATCTGGATTACTGTACATGATATCGGTCCAGATGTTTTCAAATGTAGGTGTGCACCACTGGCAAAATTACCAAACCAGCATCAGGAGAACCGGGGGTGGATGGGACCGAGACGTGGGAATGACAAGGGAGTGATGTGAGGCTGCCACCTACTTGCTGAATCCACAAGTGGGATACAGATGCATACACAGTCTTCCTGTCAGCGTCAGGGAGAGGCTCCTCGACCACTACCTGCAAACCTGCAATGTTAATAAATGAAAATTTATACTAAACTCTAAGGCGAGCACATGTTTGGCAAAAGTCAGCGTTGACCGTGTGTAACATAGAAATAACAGTGTCTCGCCTGAGTGACAGCCCAATTAAAACTGCAATGCTTGCTCTGCATTAACACATTTTCTGTTAGATGGAAACGAATGCAAATGCAACATTTCCTTCCTTTAAATACACCAAATTACTCTGGGGGACAGGAGTTTGTCCAGGCAGAGGCAGGGATACTGAAGACAGGGTGATGGATTAGTAGGATTAAGGTGGGGATGCCAGAGATGAGCCTTGTCTCTCCCCCATGATCGTGCGGAGCCTCCTGACATCCAGTATTTACCCAGGATACTGTTACTTGGGCTCCATTTTAAGGAAGCCAGCATCCCATGGTCACTGTGGGTAGAGTCTCTTAACAGCATCAGGCCTAAATATGACAGCTGGTTCTGCGATGTACACACAGGCTGCTCCCTTGCTTGGAGAAACTAGTCTCATGGGGCTTCGGGAGGTAATGAGCCATAGCCTGTGCTCTGCGAGTTATGAAACAAGGTCCACCACCTACACAACTTAAAAAAAATAAATAAATAGAAAACCTGTCTCAACCTGTTTCCAGAGGTATTCTAAAATTAGCGCATGGGCCAGCTCACAGCCTGGTCATCGATGTGGGAAGAGGAAGGTAACCAAACATTTGTCCGTTCAACCTCGAAAGCCATGGCCATACAACTAATGAGCCCTTGAAGGAGAAGAGATGGCAGCTCATTTTTGTCAGTGATCAAGCCCTTGATAATCGCAATTATTCTCTGAGGGCTCTAGACAGAGAATATCAACCTCTGCATCAGTCCCAAGTGAGTCAGGCTTTTCATATTCAATGCCCCATCCTGAATCACTTAATTTGGCTGTGGAAGTTTGACAAATTCAATTCTAGTTTCCAAATTCAATTCTAGTTTCCACCACAGTCTTTCAGTATCGCGCCAATTAAAGCAGCAGTTTAAGAATCAGTCTGAATAGAAACAGCATAAGTAGTTATCCCAAAAGACGAGAAGCACACGCATTTTCTAAGTAAAAGAGCCAAAGGTTATAGCGTAAAAGGCATTAGCAACTCTCTGTTGTGTGACAGTGGGCGGTTAGTGTCGGGGGGGGGTAAAGGCAGTTCAGTTGATGTACTTTTGAAAGATGACTCCAAACCCCTCAAGAAGGATGCATCCGGTGTGTATAAGTGATATCTGCCCCGTAGTTAATTCAGCACGATTTTCCAAGCACAAGGTCACTCATTGTCGGTATCAGACAGAGAACCATTCAGAGGAATAAGATGAGCTCAGAGAGCTTTTTTCTGTCTGAGGCTGTAACTCTCGAATCGTAATTATCTGTGTGGCGCAGGCCTGCGTGACATTGTCAATGAATACAAAGCTGTAATCTCTGCTTGGTTCTTCTGTAATGAATTAATGCCAGTGGCAGTGCAACAGCAGTGCTTCACAGGCACAGTAAGATTTCATTTAAAGAGTAATCAGTGTATCTTTCATGGGTATGGCTTCAACAACCATGACTATTTAGAGTGGAGTGACCCTTTAATCAGCAAGGTCAACCTTTCATTCCAATCCACGGGAGTACTTTCCGACTCTCACAACTTGTACGAATAAATATTTGTAGAATTATGAGATCTTAACTACAAACAGGACCCCAAGACAGAAAAAGGTCAGATTCTCCAGTTGCATACCACACACATACACACACACACACACACACACACACACACACACACACACACGGTATCTGTGTCTTTAAGACAAACTAGTACCATTTGCATAGTTCACGTCAAGTCACTTCAGTTCCTCAAAAAACCTTATTTGGAAAGTAGTTTTCAGAGTCCAGTACCAATACCCAGACTGATGGATTCATCATGATACAAGATGAACAGCCTCCTCTCAGCAAAAATGAGACAAAAACAACACACACCAGAACTGGGGGGAGACCGCACTGAAAGCGAAAATGCATGCTGGTTTAGCGGGAAAACACGAGGAAACAAGTGTTAATGCTTCATCAAAATGCATTGCTGCAGCAAAAAATCAATAATAATTCAGCTGCGCTCATCAACAAAGAAGAAGAATTTCCAGCCACTTGCAAGAAAAGAACTCACTAAATACCGGAACGGCTCTGGACATACGCGTGAAGACGTTGGTGCCGACATTGAATGGTCATTTTGAAAAGAGTTGAGAACGAGCAATCTCACCACCCATTGTCACATTTTCAAGTGTAGCTGCTGCTATTTTCCACTTAAGTAAAGACAGACAGCTAGCACTACATTACATGAATGAACCGGTCATCCAGAATAGCCTGCAACAATCTCGGATCTAGTTATACACGTGTCATTCTAACATATGCTCGTGTACTATGTAGTTACGCCAGCCATCGAGGAACAGAACAACCATGTCTCGGGGGCTATTTTCCTCACACACAATATAGAAAAACTATCTATATTTGACCTTTCATCCCGTTAGAAACCACTGAAAAGAACTGCACAGGAAATGAAAACATCACAAACAGGTACAAACAGGTACAAGTGATAGTGTACAGTTTTGTTGTTTTAGAACATTTATAGAACTAAACAGTTACTCTTCTTCACCGTTTGGTTCCAGACTTTCCACTGAACAGTCTCCTCACTTCTCCTTCTCCTCCTTTCCTCCTCAGGT
Source organism: Lagocephalus sceleratus (assembly GCA_911728415.1). Classification (NCBI taxonomy): domain Eukaryota; kingdom Metazoa; phylum Chordata; class Actinopteri; order Tetraodontiformes; family Tetraodontidae; genus Lagocephalus; species Lagocephalus sceleratus. The sequence continues at coordinate 6,490,229 of CAJVRN010000017.1, read as the reverse complement.
ACCCAGCCGGTCATGTGTGATTTTCTTTTGGCAGTCTCCAGCGCCACGGGAATGGGCGGTTTGTTGTGCTTCCCGGGCAGTCCTTTGTTCCACATGCCTTACGGAGCTCTGATGACTGGATAATTCCTCTCTGTGTTGACTGGATCTTGGACTCCAGCCTCCTTCTCCGTGGTGAGTACTGTTTGTTATGGCTTATGCTGGTCATCTTCAAGCCAGGGGGGGCGCTCCACCATCAGTTCCATTTCTCGCTGTCAGTGGGGGAAGTGTGGAAGTCACGGCGCCTGACAGACTTTCAGGAACATTCTGTAAGTTTAAATATACGTCTCACCATCTGGCATTGCAACAGGTATAAGATCTCATGTGAAATTGTATCTCATTTGCTTTTCATTTCACCTGACAATATGATTAAATATGCAATAATAGATCAGCAGACTGTTAATGGCTGTGAAAGCTCGACAGTGGGAGATGAATTTGAAATGGAGCTGGTCTATCCCGTAGCATGAATTTCATTACCAGACCAGAGATGTGAACTCCAGGTGATACAGACCATGCTGTGAGTGTATGTAAAGACCGGGAAAACACGTCGACTTGTTTACGCATTCGCCTCGTCGAGGCGATTGTGCGCCGTCTGCAGGAGATTGCACGCCGGGCTTTGTTCCAGTTTGCTCCATTGGGGCCAAACAGCTGACTGGCGTGAGCGCTGAGTTTTATTCCGCTGAGTATCGCCAAGTAAAAGTTGATGCAATCATGTTATTAAGTTACCAAAGGCTGGAGCGGCGCTGCATAACAAAACCTCTGAAGAGACAATATATAGGAACTGTGGGCACAGACCCTCTGCAGGAAACAGACAATGGTCATAATGAGTGGGAGGGATGGCTGAAAAATATTCAGCCACCCTGCAGCTGTAGACAAATCTATAGAAATGTAATGTGTAGGTGTGTGTGTGTGTGTGTGTCCTTGTGATTATCTTTATAATAATACCCTTTATCTATCCCTAGGATTACTATTTACCTCGAGATAATTACAATTATTTAATCTGATCACTTCATTATTTGAGCATTACATTTAAAACCATTCAAAACCAGCACTGGCATATTAAAGGCATTGTGCTTCATTTCTAGCCTGATTTATTGATTTAGGGATCATTATTGGGTTACATTAATGGCGGGCCATTTGCAGCGCTGATGGTGCTGCGAGCTATATATGGCTTACTTGTAGTGGCATCATAACAAGCGCAGCGTCCAGCACATTAGAGGAGATTATAGTCAAGAGGAATTCTTCTGAAGAAAGGGAGCATCCTTATGGAGAATGCAATTTCTGCTGGGACAAAAGAGGCGCAGCATAATGCTACCCAACAAATCCAAACGACAAAGAAATGTCTTAAGAATGATAGCTTTTTTTTCAGCCTGAGCATTTTCCAAGAAGTTAGTGCATGGACTGTTATTTCACAATCAAGAAAGCAATCCCTTCTACCGCCTCCTGTCTTTGTACAGGTATAATTTTAGACCTCGTATCACTGTTAGTACGTCTCTTGTTACGTTGAATCTACTGCAGGGTAATGCATGCCTTCTCTCCATCCAATCATCATTCCATCCATCCATCCATGCATGTACTTGCTGTTTCCCATCTTTTCAACTTGCAAGGCGACTGACGAAAAAAATGGAGCTGAGGGAGAACATAGTGTTTCAAGATGTCGGGATCAAGTTTCAGAAATTGGCGGATGCACTCCGATGATGTAGCTATACAGCTTGAGTCAACCTGTCAGAGGTGGTGACCCCTTAATTACTAAGAATGAACTTCTTTTTATTCAGCCAGAGGGGTCATGGTCACAAAACAGACACACACAAGCATCCACCTTCACACCTCAGGTCAGTTAAGGGTGGCCAATTTGCTCACCGCTCAAAGCTGGACGAGAGAAGCCATGCAGGCACATGGAGAACATCCAAACTCAGCACGGGAATCACATCATACGACAGGTTTTTTCTTTTCAATTTTCGGTGTTGTGCATGTCCAGTATCTGCCTCGTGTCGGTACAAACCCCATCTTTTCATGCAGCATCAGATTTTGTCCCTGCAAAATGGACTCCTCACAACTGCCTGTTTAAGCAGATTTTACCAGACTCGACGCTGAATATCCCAGCAAGTGGTAACCTACAACTTCAGTAGATAAGGCAGCTCTTCAGACTGGGAATAATCACATTGTCAGGCAGAAAGTTCTTGATCAAAGTCTCCGGCTCACAGTTTTACCGCTTATGCGCTTGCTACCACTCGAGACTTCTTAAATTGAAACCGCTGAGTGGTGTGCGCTCATCGGTCCTCCCCGGTGCTTCATCTGCCACCGCCACCCCGATGAATAATTCATACGTGAACATGTTCGGGAGACACAACTCTGGTAATTAGGTTGCGCAAATTACAAGGTCATTAACAAAGTTTATATGGTAATGTCACGCCCCAAAAGGAGATGGACAGCAAGTACCTGCTGTATACACAGGACGCTGACTCGGCAGTCTGCTCGACAGTCTGACAAGGTTTCCGTGTTGCATGAGTCAGGGAAATGCTAAACAGCAGTTCAGAGGCATTTACATATAGACACTTAATCATTAGGACTCTGCGTTTGATCTCACATCTATTTATTAAACATTGTTTACCAAAGCGCGCTGATATAAATATGATTTTTTTGAGCAAGGTTTTCAGCATTTCCTCTGGGGTGCTTTAGCATGTTTGATGTTTTTTTCCGTCTGCCCTTGCTCCAATTTCATTTCGTATTTCGGTATCACTATTTATTCAATTGCTTTTAGAAAGGAGACCCAGGGTGATGTCTATACACCTCCGCTTACAACTGGGATTTCACAAAATGGAGATAAATCCACGCAGGGAGTCTGTGTCATTCTCGGTCAGAGGGAATCGGGGGGTGATCACCTGCAGAGCAGCTGTGCGGCAAAGGGTGAAGCGGCACTCCTGGATATTGATGATTACACCCTTCATCCACGGGACTTGTTCACTCGTGCCTTTCCATCAAGCAGAAGCGGAGCAGACACTGTCAGTAAGCGGGTGTGAGTCGACCTGCCAGTCGAGGCGTCTCTTAATTGCCATTCAGGACAAATCATCATAAATGGGCCCGGATGTGTGACTGTAAAAATCAAAGTGGTGCTCCTATATCACTCCTCTAAACACGGGAAAGTCGGGCCTTTAATATAAGATGAATGCTTCTGAAATACCTTTTTTAGAAAAAGTCATTTTGCTGTTTTTTTTTTTTTCAAACATTGTTCATTTTAATTCAATCAGGGGCATTTATCAGACCTTTGGCGGATTGTTCACGTTGGCGAGCATGGCGGTCCCAGCCTGCACTCATATACGTTCAGTCCGTTCCCACGATTGTTTTCGGTTAATGTAATAGCATGAGACAATAACGAAGACAAATGGCTCACCTAATTCAGCTTAATATGAAATTTGTTTTGATTACTTCTGTGTTGCAAGTACTTTGCAATCACTCCAAATCAGCCATCCTCTGTAAATGTCCAAATAATGAAAATATCAGTCAAAATCAACATGTTAGTTGGATAAATTGCATTCGGTTGTAACTATAAAACACTGTTTCAACAAAAATACAAACAATAAGATGTTTAAAGCAGCTTTTTTTTCCTCTTACAACATCAAAACAGATTCTGCCATGCCGCCTTTCACATATTTATCTTTTTTTTTACTCTTGTTTAATGAATACTAGTCACTGGTAGTACCTCTGTCAGGTTTGATGCTAAAACCTCTGTAATCCCAGCTTTTCCTGTGGCAAGCTCCACACTGTTTAGCAAGAGAATGATTCCGAAAAATAGAGGGAGATGCAGGAGCGCGCAGACAGACAAGCTTGTAAATGTGCTCCGCACAGGCACAGATGCACTCACACAAAATCAGGAATTTTACATGAGCCGCAACATTAAAGCCACATTTCAGCAGCAGCAGGGAAGGTGACATCGTCAAGATAACGTCACTGCATTAATTATTGTGTTTTTGCATGCGCATTTTTAAGATGCATGTGGGATATACAAATGTTTAACTTTTGACTTTGTGTGGCTGTTTTTACATTTTGCAAATATTAGAACTTCTTCAGTTTCACACTGTCAAACAATGTTTTAGATGAATATTTTACATTTTCCGGCTGAGGTTTCCATGGAAACCATTTCAACTGACACCTCTACCTTTTGGACTTGGAATGAGACCAAGATTGTTGTCATGATTATACATGTGGGTTTAGTTTGACATGTCAGTTTCCATTTTCTTGGATTCTGTGTTTATTCACACAATAATCCCAAAATCCCTGTGACGTGATCTAAATGGAGGCACAGTAAATACTGTGTGAAAATGTGCGGATTCTGGATTTTCTAACTACGTTGTCAAGTATTGTGGACTGAACAGACAAATGGCGCCATCCCTTCCATGTAACATGCTAGTGTCATTCAGTAAGACATTAAAAAACAACAGATTTTATCATTTACATCAGCAGTTGATATAATGGCTGACACCTACTCATGGAGTCAGATGATTTATAATCTGACAGGGCGAGCTGGGTGTCTATATACATTAAAGTAAACGGAATGTGCCTCATCAACAATCATTTGTGTTCTTTTTTTCTGTTTTCCTCTAATGACAAAATCATCTTTAATTATTCTTTAATGAGCCTCGGATCAGTGCCTCGTCCGTGTTTTCGTGCAGGAAAAGTTTCCTGTAATTTTAAATTATAGTGAATCGTAGCTCACATGGGTGGTTTTTGTGCTCATCCAAACTTGGACATTTTGGACCTGCAGAGCTCATTCAGCTCAAATGTCCACAGGAGACATCCTGTCCTCTAGTGGGCGCCAGGGTTAAATTTCCTGTCGCTGGTTGAGATCTACTGCACGCTTGAGAGCGGCTTTGAGCCATATCAACGCCGCACGTGCCCTGTTAAAGGCACTACAGAAAGTGACATAATTTATTGCAGCCCATGCACATTTGCATCTCAGCCTTTTTCTGTCTGCACAATCCGACATTTCACTTTGCTGTGGAATTTGTCTATCTATTCTGTGTTAGACATGTATTTATGGCACATCCTGCACCGTATAAATCAAAACCAAATGATGAAAGAATGCAAGACCAGGGACAAAATCCTCGGTGAATTTAGAGATTGAGGAGAATTGACACAGTATGTAATTGGACGAGAAAGGGTAGCTTGCAATGCAGGAGAATGAAATCAGACTAAAAAACAAAGTCATTTATCCTGGCTCTTTCCACATAAATGGAGAGCTACAAAGTGCAAATAATGTCACACTAATGCTCTCATGGGGAGGGATTACTTTACTTGTTATTTACCTCTTTATGATGGCATCTGATTTATCCACGATGGTAGTGAAAGGTTTGGTGGTCTGCACCCTCGGTGGCCTCACTCACATTTAATAAAAGCAGATGAACCAATCAGAGGCAGGATTAAAAATGGACTTTCTCTCCTTTGCAAGCAGGGAAAAATCAATCCCAAACAGGTTAAAGTGTAGATAAGGAGTCCACACACACACACACACACACACACACACACATCCTTGTACCTTTGTGAGGGCTTTCAAGACATAGATAAATGTCTGCACTCCTCAACAATGTCCTCACTTTGCTCATAGAAAACAAATTTTGATATTCAGTATGTAGCAAGTCCAAGAACACACACACACACACACACACACACACACACACACACACACACACACACACACACACATTTTATATCTCAACGTCTCTGCGATGGTCAATGGATCAAATAATGGAAAATCATTTTAGACAAACTTAATAGTGCATGCTATTCCTTACAAGCTGTGAATGTGTTCAAACTTTATATACTATTTAAAAACTCATTATAATATTAAAAAAGGGAGGGGGGCTTTTACAGTCTCAGCATCAGAACAAACTCATTAATCTACACAGATAAAGTTGTATGCTCCAAATACAATCTCCCTACATGGGCAAATATCTTTAAAAAAAAAAAAAAAAAAAAAAACATGCCTGCATAGTCATTGAACCCATAGATGCAGAACGACCATCTGGAAAATTAGTCATGTGAACATAACAAACTGATTCATGTCATATGGTGATACACGGATAATTATCCAAACACAATATTTTAGACATTCTCGCTCCATGTCCTGCATCCAATATGTGTAGGCCTACACATGTTCTGGAAGACACCCTTGGTTCTAATTAGCACCATAGTCAACATTTATTACAAAATGTGCACACTGTGTGGTGTTTCTACCACAAGCAACCTACCTAAACCCGAGATCTCAAGATAGATACTTAGTGATGCAAATTATGTAAACCAGTTATGAAATGTCATAATTCTTGAAACATTCTCACAGTTCAACCACAACAGCTCCACCTCTGGGGCAAAGGACATGAGTGAAGACATGACATGGTGGCATTCCCCTTTTGGCATGATCTAGTACTTGCAAGATGACATTTCCCTTATTTTTGCACGTGAGAAATTAAAACAGAAAGGGATTTTTTTTTTTACATTGTACATTTAGAGAAAAATTGCTGTGTTTTGTAAAAAAAAAAAAAAAAAAAAAAAACAAACATACCCTCCAGGCTGATAAGAAAGCCAGCCTACTTTTGAGAATAAACCATGGAGAGGGAGAAAAGAGGCAAATAAAGTCATGAATAAATATTAAACAAGCACATGTAAATACCACTACAATTCAGTAATCACTCATCCAGTGCTTTGTTTATTTGAAACTGTACTCCTTCGAGACAACGTTTGCACAATCTTCACAAAAGACAACAGACAATGAGCTGCCGGGAGGATGCCGAGGAGCAGCAAGTCCAAATGACATCCCCTAAACAAAACAGGTTGCCGTAGCAACAGCTGGTGGCCTTTCTGCCAGATGAAAGACCATGCAGCCACCATCCAGTCCCCGTTCTGTGAAACACGGCAGAAAGCCACTAATAAATCTCTATTTAAGTTTTTTTTTTCCAGCACATCTAACAAACCGCGCTCACATGAAGCAAAAAAGCAAAAAAAAAACAAAAAAGCCTAGTTCATTACACATGATCCACAGAAGAACTGTGTGGTATTTAATGGAAAAAGAAAAAAAACAGGAGGTTATGTGTCTTTTTTTTTTTTCATGTGTGCCTCCGCCTTCTCCATCCTCTTGAATATGAGACGAGCTCAGGCTATTCCCGTAATAAAATGTGAAGAAACAAATGGAACAGACAAAAGAAATTATTCGTTCCCCCTGAAGGTGAATTATAACCACTGTTTTATTTCCCTTGCAGTACTTGCACCGTCATTCAGATGAATTTTTACTGCCCGTTTTGTTTAATGGAGTCAATAGAATCCAGGAGATGAACGCTCCTTTTTTGAAAATAAATGAATATTTTAATTAAGCATATTTCCCCCAAAAAAAGATCTAATTTTAATTGGATTAGAGTAGAGGACATGAACAAGTTAAATTGTTCAAGGTGGCTCTCTAACTTGCAAAGACTTTACTATGCAAGGTTTTGTATTTTTATGTCCTTCTTAGCTTTTATAAAAATCTGATTATCATAGATCTTCATCATATCGACCGTAAATATCGGTCATCAGTTCTCACGCTTTGGTTCACATCAGCCAGGATTTTCATATCAGCACATCCCCGCTCTCCAGAATTTCCCTCCTATGTACTGTAAACTGCCTACAACCCTATCAAATAACATGAATAATATATGAGAAGTAAACTCCATCAATTTGTTATTGTCATGGAAAATCCTGTGAGCAGACTCTCGGTGTTTTGTTTCCTCATTCCGTCTCGCCTGAGGCCGCGTGTTAGTAGACTCGTCAGTGTTCTCTGGGATTTTCTTTCATTTGTGTGTGCGCAGTCATGTAGAAATTCTCCTTGTTTCGCACGTGTATGGATGTTGGATGGGCGTTGGCCAAAACTACACACCTCCTGTGTTACAGATGCAGATTTCATGTGGTTGGAAATATTTGATTCCCACATAGTTCATTTAGAAACAAGGATTTGGGATTTGCATGAAAATGTAGACGTCTGTTTCCGGATCTGAAAACGGTTAAAAAGAAAGGATACTTTTTCCTTCTACGGGTTCTTTCTGCAAACCGTCTCTTAATGTGGGACAGAAGAGCGGATAGGCGTGCGTCGTTCTTTTATTCCTGCTCTGCCACACGTGGCAGGATCTCTCCTCATTTTCAAGGAGATGGAGGAGGATGTGCAGAGGTGTGAAAATAAGCCCAGACATCCCGATGAGTATTCCACTCACAGCTCCCTGACCTTGAGGTGAGTTTATCCCTGGCCAGTGTGCAAAGCTGCATGAATTACAATATCCACCTATAGGATGAACCTTAGCCTCTACCCTGACCGACGAGCGCGGAGGCCCCTGCGCTGTTGCTCCTCGCACGAGACCAGGAGGACCTTCTCGCCGTGACCGTAGCTCACTGAAAGATGAAGTCCTGACAAGACCGGGCAGCCCGCTTCGAGGACACAAAGGGGGCAAAGCAGCGGTGGAGAGGCCGATGCTAATTTGATGCATTCTCTTTGCAAAGGCAGCGCATCCGCGCCTTTCGCGTTCTTCACCTTGCCAGCAGAGGGTGATGCTGCAGTAATAAAAAATTCAAAAAAAAAGAAAGGTCAAAATGTGAGGTCTGGCACTGGCTTGGAGGTATCTCATAACGTTTCCTGTAAAAAAAAAAAAAAAAAAGAGAAACAAAAAAACAACAGCTTAAAGTAATGGATGGATGGATGGATGGATTGATGGGTATTTAAGTAGATAGATAGATAGATGGATGGATGGATGGATGGATGGATGGATGGATGGATGGATGATGGATGGATAGATAGATAGATAGATAGATAGATAGATAGATAGATAGATAAATAGATAGATAGATAGATAGATAGATAGATGATTCTGCTTTAGTACCAGTGTCACGCTCTGTCACAGTTTGTGGTGCATTCAATTTCAGTGTAATGTTGGATAGAACATAAAAACACCACAAGACAAGTGCTTTGACATAATTATGTTTTCTCACGTGGAGCCTTTTTCAAACACGACTTCAGGCGCGCAGCATGTTCTGCTTCGCCACATGTCCTCCCCGCGTGCAACGTGTCAGACACTGCTGCAGATGTAGTCGGGTTTCAATGGGGGTTCTGGATTTGTTTGTTTTTATTTAATGATTTTCCATTTGGAAAAGTGTGATTACCACTTCCCAACGCCTCATGGCTTTGTGAACCTTTTCTGCAGACATTTTTTAAAATCGTAAAATTCAGAAACAGTGGAGCCGATGAAGAGCTGTGTACATTTAGGAACATTTTTGTGCTACTGTGCAATATCTCATTCTGTGTCCTTACACTCCATCTGTCTTTTCCTCTCCTCTCTGTCCATCTGTTGTTCCCCCTCTCTTTCCTGTCCGACTGCTCGTCTGTAACCCTTCCTTGTGTTTCCACACACACACACACACACACACACACACACACACATTTGCACTTGTGCCTTTGTGAGGACTGTAAGCCCCAGTCCCCAGCCCCTACAAGTCAAAACCAAACCTAAAGCCAATTCTGACTCCAACTCTCACTCTATCAATCCTAGCTCCCCATCACCTGGTGGAATTTGAGGACTGAGGAATATGTCCTCACTTTGCCAGTGAAATATGTACACTGGACCCCAGTATGTAGCATGTACCGGAACACACACACACACACCCATGCGCACACAGTCTTATCTGAGTTCCCAGACAAGGTTCCCTGTATGAGCTGTCATTATAACCACTTTGAATAGCCGGGCTTCATGGCCAATGAAGAGAACCACGCTGTGCCCAATCACACGCCGCCCAGTACATGCATGTCATTTCTCATTCTGGCCAAGGTAATATGTATTGAAGGATTTTACTCCAAAATCCCTGATTGACTGAACATAGCTCAGACAGTTTTTGGGGGGTTTTATTTGGGGAGAGGGGGTGGGGGGGGGGTAAATGATTCCAGACAGCTACTGTTCGACTTTGAGGCAGAAGCCTTCCTATAACCCAAAAGGCTCAATTATTTCTGTGCCTGCTAAGAATGTGATCAGGTCTGCGGCTTAACTGAGCACTTTAGTAACTGCAGGTTGCTGCGGCGCGCCTGGCAGAATTTCTATGAGGAGGTGTTCATGGCTGTCCCGTCAATAAACAACAGCGTGAAAAATTACCTCTGAGCCATCAGGATCAATCAAGAAGCCGACTGCTGTCCTCCTGCAGGCACTATCACAGACCTCAAGAAAGAATCTGGAATTTTCTGATTTTTTTGTCTTAATTTCTGCCATCAGCAGAAGCTTTTGTGGATGGAACGTCAAACGTTCCAAACCGTTTCCTTGCCGGAGCGACACACTACAGTCTGACTGGTCCAGATTTGGCTAGAACATTGATCCGTTGATGGGTTCCATTTTTTTTTTTTTTTTTTTGGAGTCCCATGAATGTAAAACAGGTGAACCAGTGTTATTAAAGCAAACGTGACCTGACTCCAGGATGGATGCCTCATGTGCACTCGCACCCGACCTTCCCAGTCATTACCATGATTGGATCTGCCGAGGTAAAAAGCAGGTTTGCACTCCTGTTCATCACGCCATCGCATTCCAAAACCATCGGCCGTAAGCCGTGGTTAATCAGTCACTGGAGTGGGAGCAGTCGTTACTCATCTAATCACGTGTTTGAATGCAAATTAAGGTTAGTGCTTGTTCAGAGGTGAGCTTGCCTATAAATGAGTTTGCTTAGTGCTAGCAGCGCACCTTATCTAATTGCTGTGTTAATGCTAATTAAGTTCAAATGAAGTTCAGTCCTGATGGTGTGTGTTGTTGCTGAAGTGGACACATGTATGCACCTGGTGGACCTTAAAGGTGCTGTAGGACAGTATACACCACAGGACACTACTGCTGTGGTACTATCAAAACCGGGACTTCAGATGAATGGGTAATGGCCAGGTTTCTATGGTGAGTCGAGGGCTGCAACGACACCAAAGAACTAGGTTCATTGCTGGGCTGTTATGAACCGTCGCTGCTGAATGAATGAATTAATTAATGAATGAATGAAAAGCATTCTGCGATTGTTTAGGCAGCTGGGTTCTCAGAAATAGGCACAAATATCCTGAATTTTCAAATCGAAAGGTCATTATAACATGGAAAAAACAAGACGTACGCCATGTACAAAGGGGGAAAGGGACAAGAGGACAGGGCAGCATTCTTTTCTTCCATCAGCATGGTCGTCTGAGAGGATCAACCCCGGGTTACAAAGGAAACAATTGAGAGATGGGGAAGAGTGGAGAAAAATGGACAGAAAACTTCCATTTACACTAAATTTGAGTCCTATGACTTCTACATAGAAACATTGACAATGACCTAAAACCTGCTAATAATGGACTCAAACCGGATGCAAAAGTATCTGTTTTCAGTACATTTGTGGCTGTCAACAACATTTCAGCTTTTATTTCATGAAAGCGCTGAAAGAAAAGTTTCTATTGTTTGATACTCTTCTGCTGTGCTCTCTCTTCTTTTCTTTTCTTTTCAATAGTTTCTGAAGGGATCAAGGTAAAGAGGAGGAATGTCAGGTGAAAACACCCCAAAGAAACAGAGAGAGAGAGAGAGAAAGATGGATGTGTGCTGCTTTAATGTGGAACAAATCACTTAGCATTAAAAGAGCAGCTCCATATTCTGTAGTTGGAGGCAACAGGCATCAACAATGAAGCAAATCACCGTTACACAGCAAGAACAATAGAAAAGACAGTACAGCAGGGCTGAATCATCTATGGGCGCCAATTATTTTGTATTTCTTATAAACGGAACTGTTCATTTAGTTGTGCGTTTAAAGTTGTGTCAACGTGTGCTTTTGCAGTTCACAAAGAACCCCAGCATGACGCGGCTTCCAGGAATAATTATTTCCTCCGTCTGTCTGGCCATGCTGCATCTGCAGAGGTCTGATGCAGGAGGCCTCCAGTTCCGCTGTGATACTTTATTCTAATATTTGACATTTGGCCCTCTCATTTAGACTCAATGTACGAACATGTAAGAACATTAATTGCAGCATGTTTCTACCCTCAGGGGGGAAAATCAGTATTTTTTTTTTTCTTTACTGCAATCTGTGGAGGTGTGGAAAGATTAATTTATCTTTTTGCAGGTAAGCGAACTCGTTTTTTCCAAGTCGCTCTTTCCGCTTTGCTTTTAAATGAGTTTAATTGGTGTCAACTCTCGGTCTTTTGCATTTATAATAACAACATTGACACAGTCTCCTAACTCTTTTTCCTCACGGCCTTCAGTTCGTGGCAAAACTCTCAGCGCGCCGGCAGAGCCGGTGCCGACAGGTCAGAGTGGTGTTCCGAACGTCTGGCCAGCTCCATTTGCTGCCTGTAGAAGCAGCTGGAGTAAAACAGGGCTGGAAGCACCATTTTTAAAAAGCAATCTATGGCAAAAACAAACCCCACGGCTATGAAAATTTGTCTGTGGCGTTGATTTAAGGAACGATTCTAAATTAATAAACGAGGCGGCGGCGGAGGCCACGCGAGCGCAGCAGGTGGCGAGCGCAACCTCGTCTCAAAGATAGCTTTGTCTATCTGGAATAAAAGACATGTTTACGCCAGACAGGTGCAGTTAAGTGATGGGAATTTAAATTCCTGTGCAGCTTTCAGTGCAACAGCGCAGCCGTTCGGTATCTCTTTCAGATTTTGCATGCGACAAAACTTTCCAGGAAAAATTCCAAAATTTTCCTTAACTAGTTTGGTGATCCTTTGTGAAGACTCCGGTGGACTATTTTACGGTTTATTTCCTCGGTTATTCCAAAAAGCGTGTCCTTCAGTCACTCCACACAGGGACGATCTCACACGCAGAGATGAAGCAGAATAATATATTCACATTTGAAGTGAATAAAGCCATTCTGTCAGATTTATGAGCAGCAATCACCTTTGTCAGGGAGAAAAATCATGAAAATAAGGAGCATAAAAAGCAAAAAGATTATATGAAACCCTCCATGAGGTTGATTGAAGTGGCTTAAGTTGTATTTTTAATTGTCATTATGAATAATTTTTCATGCATATTAATATGTTCAGATTTGAATATCAATGTCTAGAGCCACAATTTCCACTGATGTTCCACTGCTTGTGTATATGTCGTCTCATCCCTAAAAGCAACAAGGTCAGCTCGGTGGCTGCGGTCTGGCATCCTGGTTGGCTGTTCAAAGTCGACAATCGTCGCCCTCAATGCCTGGATTCGCTAATGGCTCATTCATCATTTCAGTTTGGCGTGGTAGTGCTCCAATTTACTTCTACCAGGGAAAAATTAGTTCACCGATTCACTCTGATGAATGAGCCCATCCTCCACATCAAGTGTGAACTGGGAAGCGGAATTAAGGGAGCAGCTCGGGGGAAGCGGGACCCTCCTACAAAGCAGAAAAGGGTCGTTTGTCCTCTCTGTCAGCCCTTATTAATTAACAGCAAACTAAAATAAGACAAAAAAATGTGTTGATAGAGGTCACATTGAGCACCATGCAGGCCGATCTACAATCAGCTGTTTGGTTTACGGAGACAGCGGGAATTCATCAGAACTGTCAGATTCTCATCCAGCCTTGTGATTCGTGATGGATTCACACAGGAACAAAGCTCTCTCTTAAAACGTGCACAAGGTGCTCTGTGTACACTCAGTCCAATTAACATTGCTCGAGACACATGGCGATGTCATGACACAGCACAACATAAATGAGTCAGAATTGTTTAAATGCTGTAAACCTCTGAGCATTTGCAGTTCTGACATCATTATTTTCCTGTTTCTGTGTTTCTTCAAATTAAATCAAGTTAACCTGTTTTAATTAGAGAGACATCTGCTGTGCGACGGATACGCTGAATTGTTCTATTGCTTTTGTAATGACACTGACACTCATATTTCCTTCATTGTATGCAAAGTAAAACCATACACAGCATTAAAAGAGGCTCCCAGGGTTTCCAAACTGTTGTAATATGATAGCCCGGGGGCTCCTAATATGCATCTCCTTCACTGCATGTTTGAGTGAAAAGATACGGAATAACAGTGGATGTTATTCAAACGCTTCTAAAATTGCAATAATGCAGAGGTGTCTTCAAAACACTCCCAGACTTTGTTGTCGCAGACAGCTCTGTTCAAGTGTTCCTCTTTGTATTATTTATTTATTTATTTAACTCGAATTAAAGGCAGGATTTTAATGAAATCCTCTGCAGACCCCCACCATTCTTCCAGACTTCTCAATAATTAGACTTCTGTTCAGGTTGAAGTTGGCTGACCTGCATTATTTATGGGGCAAATTACGTGGGGTGAAATCTGGTGGGAACTAATAAGTACCCAATTACCCAAGATGGTGGAACTGTGAAATTCAGCCGCGCATCCCTTTCAAACAGGTGGATACCACAAGGGAAAGAGGAAAATGCCCAAGGTCAAACCCATGCAGTGCTGAGAAAATTAGTTTGCTGGCAACCAACCAATCAGCATCTGGATCTGTTTTTGGAAGCAACTCCCCTGATTTAATTTGTGTCTGGAAGTTGAAACAGGAAAGCCTCACAACTGTTTAACACCATGCAAATACTTCTCTCCAGTCCATTTTATTTAGTTCAATTTATTTGATTTAAATGCATTTGATGCTTTACTGAATGCTCAGCTTATTGAGCCTTTCATCAGACCCCTGCCCTATTTTTCAGGAAACAAAGAAAAATCCTTGAAAATCATTGCCTGTGATGGATGACCTTCCCAGCAAAACCACAAATCAATATTTAGGCATTTCTATTTCCCCCTAGATTTGGCATGATACCACAATATCTTCTACCTTTGGAGGCTTTGGAGGGGTCCTCCTTGGTGGCACGGCATTGCTGCTGATCTGGTGGCCATCTTGATTCTGAGCTTTATCAGGAAATGACACTACAAATATCCATGGAATGTGGCATCCAAGACACGGGGGATAAAGGAAACAGGATTTCAATAGCTGCGCATGAAAGGGTTCAGTCCACAAAATGCTCTAGTTGCTGAGAGAGGACGACATCAAAACTGGTTGGTTTTAAAGGAAGCCGGTTTTAAAGGAAGATAAAAGGTCGGGGGGGCGGGGGGGCAAGAGCGCAGATGTGAGAAGATCATTTCATTTGAATAACGGGGCGACAGAGACCAGCGATCATTTTGAATGGTGTATCTTTCTTGAATTTTGTCTAATATTTGTGTATCATAAACATCTGAAGTTGCACTGCATTCACGGAAACAGCAATCGAGCAGCATTTAGGCTCTGAGGAATCATTTAAAAAAATAAATAACAGGCCTGTGCAGCTGCAGCACGTGAGTGCAGGGATTATCAAAATCATTCATCTCATGTGCAGCCGCCTGTTCACCTTAGTAAACACAGGAATATCATTTCTTTTGAAACTACCCTCCCCATCCCCAACCCTAATGCTTGTACAAGGCAAAATCAGGGGGGGCGACAGTTGTAACCCTGAAGGGAAACAGGCCCGGTAATAAGAAAAGCAACAGTCATTACATTAAGAAACAACGTAAAACGGGAGGAAGGCGAGGCCGGGAAGAATATGAGCAAGACAAGGCAGTTTAAATGGTTCAGGCTGCTTGAGGGCAAACTCAGAGGGGAATCAGCCCAACGACTGTTGTTTGCTGCAGTAAAACTCATCCAAGGGAGGTTTTGATGTTGAGGACAGAAGATTCTGGAATCCCAGAACCCAAAGTTGGGAACCCGCAAAGAACGTTTGCGTTTGAGACGATCCCGTGGGTTCAGAACGAAAACAGCCATCTCAGAGATCATCTGGGATCCTTACGCCCTAATTTGGTGTGCGACTTCCCAGATGCGTGTTTGTTCCCTCATGCAGCTTTCCCATAGACTAGCCTCAAACTGTCCTCAACTGGGAGCAAACCCGTTTGTTCCATTGTGCCGTCAGCAACTTCAGCCTCATCATGATGGTTACTTTGGGTTGTAATATGATTATGCTAAACTGATGGCCCGGTTCAGAGGATCCCGTTGATGTGTGAATACATTTAGCCGGGATAATTTGATGGGAAATCTTGGTGCTTCTTGTTATGCAATCAGCCTCAGATTCAGCCTGTCAGCATTTATTTTTCGATAATAATCAGCTTGCTGTAGGCTGCATTATCTCATGACTAATGACTATGTTCTTCCTATAGCTTCCCATCAAGGTCTGCGCTCTGTGTGCGTGTGTGTGTGTGCATGAGAGCGAGAGAGAAAGAGAGAGAGAGAGAGAAGGAGGGAGTGGGGTTTATACTGTTTACTGATGCATAAATACAGTATGAACTATGAACTGGCTTCACCATTAAATACTGGGTGTTGCTGTGTGACTGCAGTGATAATCCAGAACACAATTTACAACTACAGCATAAATACACTAATTGTGCTCCGTTTTGTGACGTTTTAAAGCACAAAATTGCTTCTAAACGCAAACTTCCGAGCAAAGTTCATCAAATGTGGCCAGCAGCTTTTGTGAGGTCTGAATATTGAAAGTAAGAAAATAAATTCATAAATGAGCTGCAGCAGTTCTGCTTTCTGTTACTCACCACTTATTCCCAATCAGGTCCGTGGTGGGGTGGGTCTTATATTTGAGTTATGACTTTTGTCTATCTTACATTCTATTACAATATTTGTAGGGGAAAAATGGGATTGTTTGAACTAAATTTTGCACTTGAGCCAAAAGCTTCCGGAGGCTTTAAAGTTGCCTAAGCTGTATACAGAATAATCCCAGTCTTATCCCGGCTCAAGCCGTGGAGTGACTATAGATAAGCGGGAAAATTGAGCATCCTCTGGCACGTGCGCCGTGGAAAATAGGCTACGGGCTTCACGCACCATGACCCCTCAGCTTTTACATCATCTCTGTGCAGCCGATATGCCGTTTTAAGTCCCAGAAACAAATACTGTTTTAAAAAGCTGAGGGAGACACGGATTCCTCTACAAAAACAACCTTCAGCGTTACAATCCCGGCATGCTTGAGCCGAGACCTTTTCGCCATAAGAAGGAGGAGGCGGAGGTCGTAAATGGTGCGCATCTTTGCCGTGAACCCTAACTGGCCGACTTGCTCCGGGGTTTGTCTTTCCAGCCGCGAACGCAAACACTCGGCAGAGTTTACCATCCGCACCTTAACAACTCGCCAAATGTTTGCACAGGGAGTAGCTGGGGAGACGTGCAGGAGGGAGGGCTAGAGGGCAGGAGACAGTGATGATAAATCACCAGTGAGGACGATGAGAAACTGACAATATTACATCCTTGGACCGTTCCACACTAGGCAAGGTTAGGTTGTCTATCAGCAGGCGGCAGCTCCCCCCTGAGCTGCGGGAAAGGCAAAATTAGGCAATTACAGGTAAATAAATCTTGTGCACTTTGACAGCAGCTTTCAGAGCCTGAGCGTAAAATGATGTTAAGATTCAGACAGACTGCATCTTAACTCCAGGTCTGAGGCTCGTTCAACACACTTCACAAACAATGAAGCCGCTTTTTGTTTTTGTTTTTTCCTTTTCTTTTATTTTCTTTTTCTGTCTACAAGGACCCGGTGCTACTCGTGCAGCATGATGCAGACCGATGAGAAGATAACTCGTTTTTAATCTGGGAAACATATGGCAGCCTAATATGATTCATGGCCACCGATCAATATGTTGTATGCAGGTTTCTGTGCTCTGACTGCTGAGATTCTATGGGAAGGGTCCTTTCTCCTTCTCTTTGTTGTTTAGATTTTTGATGGCACCAGATCATAACTTTGTGATTGTAAATACACAGTCAGAGATTATTCAATAAACGAGGTACATTTTTGATACACACCTTAATTCACTGCAAATATTACTGCATTTTCTAAATAACCTACATGGACTGACTATTTTAAAATTGGGATTGAGTCAGAGGGAGCTCAGGCACAGATTCCCAAGAAGAAGAAGTGCACTGTTTCATATCAACAGAAGGAATCCTTAGAATCAGAATCGTGTTTATGTCTCAGATATTCTCCAGCCTGTCTTTGGTATCTTCAGTGTGTCTGCCCCGTCTGGTGAATGAGCCGAACCAGACAGATCAGAGACGTGCAGAGACTGAAGGGCAGCAGAGAAGGACCGGCGCAGCAGCCCCCGAGGCAGGGTGGACCCCCTGAGCTGGAGCGGGAACCTCCTGCTGGGCGTCTTTGTCTGTGCTGTCGGTGGTCCTGAGAGATGCTGCTTGCCAGGAACCTGAAGGTTTCCGCAGCATCTACCATATTGTCGAGGACAGTGGGGAGGGGGATGCGCTGAGGAGGGGGGAGGGCGGGTGTGCAGGGATGGGGGGGCTCAACTGTCATCTCCAATGTCTTGTCCAGGTTCAAGTCTGACTTTATTTGAATTATCCTGACAGGTGGTGTTTGCGCCTGTCCTGTTTGATCGCCCTCCGTGCACTAATGTGTCACACCAATGTCTGTGCCCCCCCCCACAACACACGCACACACACACACACACACACATGCCCAAGCGCTGCAGCGTTCCTTTAATTTATCTTCTCTGGCTTCGCCTCGTGTTTTGGCAACCTGTTCTCAGTCCCAGCTCTGCAGACCTCACGCACCTAATGGAGGATTTAACAGGCACCCCTGTAGCGTCACTTTTAGGTTTTCTGCGTATTTCGCAGTCAGTACGCCTACATCAATACTTAATTAACATCATAACAAAATCTTTAGAAGTGAAGCACTACCAATAGTTTTACTCTGTGAATAATAAACAGAGAACTCAGAGAACTGTGTGTCTGATAATATTTCACATGAAAACATATAGAAATTCCCTTCGGCAAGAGGGGACCCTTCATATTGCTCATGGCAGACTTACAGTCAAACTTGTAAAGAGGTTAGAACATTAGCACGGCTTTTCAGCTATAATTGGTTAGTAAAAGGAGAAAGAAAAAAGAAATAAATCCCTGCGTGGAGTCAGACCTGGCTGCTCTCGAATTTAGCAGCAGGTGAGGTGAGGCAGGAAACAGTAAAGATATATTTAAAGGCGGAGAAACAGAGGAATAGTTAGTATTCATGAAGAGAAACACCAATCCGAAACCTGTTCTGCTGCAGAGGGACACGGCTGGCCAAACACTGCAGAGGTAAATGCACAGGGGTAGTTTATAATGTTTGGGAGCCATAAACATTCTGCCCTTGGCTCTTCTCTAGCAGACGGACCATGGAGAATTTTACTACTGTCATAAAGCATGTTCATCTTCTGCCTCTCCTATTGCTTCCCTTCTGTTATAACAGGCACACACACAAACAGGCACGTACACAAACACCCTCACACATCAGCCGTCCCTGTCATATTTCACAAACACCTTATGCATTAAAATGAAGGAAGTAAATGGGAATGCTTTCTGCAAACAGAACGGTCTCCTGTTCTCCTCCCTCATCCGCCGCTTGTCTATCCAGCACCGTAATCGAATTCTACAGAGGGATAAACCAGAGTTTAGGTCGGAATTGTTTGTTGTTTTTTTACAGTAATGACTTAGAGTACTTCTGAGTCTGCACTTCTGTGTCCTGGAATTCCTCTTTTGGGTGGTCGCAGTTGTGATTGAAAAGGTCAAAAATGCCTTTAAATTGTGTTCATAATGGAACAAAACCAATATTATACTTCACTTAAAGTCCATCCGTCCTTCCTTCTGCTACTGCTTCCTCTTAAGACGGTCACGGGCCAGAGCTTATCCCAGCTGCCCTCAGGCGAGAGGCGGGCCCAGCTGGTGATCTCCCGGGGTTCAGGGGATTCAAACCCAGAACCTTCTGCTGTGAAGAGGCAGAGCTAACCACTACACTACTGTGTACAATTGTGAACCCCCCCCCACCTCCGCCTCAAACCAGCCAACCAGCAGCAGGATGCCTCACCCCCAGATGGGCCTGCTCACACCCAAGGTTTCTTCCTGTTAACACCAATACATGTCTTGGGCTTGTTTTCGGGAATCTAAAGCAATAAAACCTTTTTTTTTTATTTTCGTTAGTACTGATGGAGGTGGGCGGCTGTGGCTCCGTTGGTTCAGCTTGTCGTCCAGCCACCAAAAGGTTGGTGGTTTCATACTGGTTTGATCCCAGTGGACCTGGCAGTGCCTCGCATGGCAGCAGCCCCCCCATCAATGTGTGAGAGGGTGAGTGAGATGTCACGAACCAGGCGAGAACCCACGAGCAACACCAGAGTGCGGTTTAACACCGGTTTATTAGCAGGGTGGTACAGGGACAGAAGGCAGTCAGGTTTACCGGGGAACAGAAGCAAACGGCAGGTTAGGTACAGGCAGGGTCGGTAACAGGCAGACAGGCAGGCAGGAAATCGCGGGAAAGTCATGTGAATCACAGCGGACAATCTGGCAGGGGCGAAACGTTCAGCCACGGTACAAATAGGCCACCTGATTGACCTGATTGGACGCAGGTGAGCAGCACCGAGGTGGATCCGAGGGCAGGGCTGCTCGCAGCTGTGACATGAGAGGCTTTGTAAAGCGCTTTGGTCACATTTATGTAGAACAGCGCGATAGAAGTGCAGTCCATTTACTATTTTACGATTTGCATTTTACACACAGAAGAAATGCCTGAACAATTGATTAGAATGAAATATATGGACCACGTGTCCCCAATCGCATTCAAACTCTGACGATAATCCAAGGCGTCAATATTCCTCAATTTCCTGCACAGCCTTGATTGTGATAATCCGTATTGACTGACCTGCTGACTGGCCCCACTGACCCACTCAATTTGACTTCTGCGTCTTTAGAATAACTAACTTTTTTTATGTTTGTTCCTCTCCTTTCTCCTTTCTCCCCTTCGAGCCCTTTTCCTACCAGTTGCTTGTTCGGAGGTCAGGCACACCTACACACCAATTATGACTGAGCAGGACCGGTGGAGGTGTAGAATTAAGCGATTCTTTTTCTTTTTCTGTTTTTTTTCTTCATGAGGGGGTTCCAAAAGTAAACCTGGCCAATGCAGTTTCAAAACAAAGCAAAAGTCAGAGGAAGAAGGATTACAGAAGAAAATCTCAATTAAGCTGCAAGTTTCTTTAATTAGCTCCTCCAGGATTCCGTATAAATTTTGGAAAATATGCCAGACGACTACACTGTCGGGTTCTCTGTGGAGCAATAAATCTATGCTTCAGTTTGTTGTCATGTGTGTTATGAGCTAACTGGAAATTTGTCTGCCATCAGAGAAAATCCGATTTGAATGATCTTTAAGGGTTAAATTTGGACTGAAAGCTATGTAGATCTGATTTAACGTCACATCTGCAGCCTGCAGGCAGGAATAAAAGCGTCTCCTCCCTGTGTGGGCTGAAGGTCTGCTCATGGAGGCCGACCGTGTCAGAGCCTGTGATGCTCAAACGCAGATCTAGTGTGCGGGGCGATGCCTTCTGACGGACACACCGAGTCGCATTCCCTCGAGAGTGACACGGTCCTCAGGATCAAACAGGACCCTGGTGTCCTCTGTCAAATACCTGACAGATGTTAGCTGACTATTCACTGCAATTAACCAGCCATTTTCTGCCCTGGCGAGTGTCGCCACGGCGGAGTGTTTACTCCTGAACTCGAGCTGAAAATCCTGAAAGATAAAGGGACAGATGGTCCGCGAGGCGGCTAACAACCAATTTTCAAACAGTTTTGAAATGAAAGGGCAATTAGAAAATGGTCTGAAATTGCCCGCGCACAATTGTGACTGCGTTCGAGTTGCCAAATATGAAAACAACAACAGAATTTAGTTTAATGACCATAATGATAAGAAATGGACCTTCTAAATGCTAGGAACAATTATGTCCCCCCCCGTCAAGGAGAGTTGTTTGATGTGACATTATCACTCACCACAGTGATTAGACAGACTCAGTCTGATAGATAAAGGCCTTGTAGATGCCCTCCCGCCCCCTCAGTTTTCAGAGGAACGCTTTTTGCAAAAGACGAAGGTGAAATATTAGATTTTTTTTTTTTTCATGCCGATTTATAATCAGTTTCAGACTTTCATGTATCAAAGAAAAACATTGTGTCACATTTTGGGGACGGTGTTCTCGAGTCGCCGCGTGATTTCTAACGCATATGTAAATTCAGACATAATATTTACCCTCATTCCATTCACACATACAAAAAGGAAAGGCATATGGTGGCTGGATGCCACGAGGCTCCCTGTTCGGTGGAGCCTCTGAAGTTCCAACCGCTGCTTTGTAGCGGCATCCCACTCTTTGAAGCCTCCTTTTCATGCCAGTGTTTTGTTCAGGATGGTGAGTGAGTGTTTGGAGCGGCACTGTGGGGAAGGGTTCATCTTGATTCAAATGACCAGCTTGAAATTACCTCAGAAGCTTCACGCTTCTTGAAGGGACTTGTGGATGAACTATCGCTGCATTTGGAATTGAAGTATATTTTAATGGTATTTAAATCAAATACATAAAAGGCTGCTTGTTTCTCGTGTGATTTTCAGCCACGGAATTGAAATATGGATCTGGTAGAATATTTAGCAGCTACAGCTGGAAACAAGGTCCACAGAACATTTCTGAATTAACACCTACAAGAATGTAAAACATTGAAAATTGTGATTTATGCTGAGTTTTATGTCCCTGTCGCCAGGAAATACCTCTGAACCTTCAGGAAATGCAGAAGCACACGCATGAATACAGATATCTGGACTGTCAGATATATTGCTTTTCCTCCATTTGCCTCAAGTCATCATTGTTAAAAAAAAAAAAAAGAATCCATTAATAGTTTCAGGTTGTCATTGCTCATAACTGGCTCAAATTGGAGATCAATGCCTCATGTTAGGGTAACGAATGACTGCTGCAATAAAAATGGGCTCATGGGTATGATCGTTTTATGACACAGGCTAACTGTCTGTTCATTTTTTTATTTATTAAAAAAAAAAAAACTCATAATCTTAAACCTATGAGGGCATATTTTCTTAACAACACAGTTATTGTCACTGTGTGATGTGGTTTTCAGAGAGGTGAACAGCCAGGACACGTCAGGAATAACAGTAGCAATGATAAACTGCTGTGGTTCTAAACCAATGCTGCAGAGCAACAACACATACTACAGATCATTGTAATAACCAGCTTTGACACATTTTTGGAGACTTCAGAAATGCACCAATCACAAAATCCTGATTTTTATATTTAACAGCCTATTTATCAAAATTCGTTGGGGGCACTTGGGTACTTATGTTGTGATTTAAGAGTCACGAGGCGATATTCTGCTGCTGGACTGGATTTTTGTGGTCCTGTAAATGGTCATTTAAAGTGACCACACTGTATCAAAGAGTAACAGTAACTGCCCAGATGTTCACTGGGATATTTACTGGTTATTTTGATGTTACAGCATTAAGCGGTGTCTCTGCCATTTTACGACGTAAAATGGCAGTAGGAAAGAGGATGTTTGGACTCTTATATTAATAATTTCTCCAGTACCACCACAGTTAAGGAAATGTCTTTCTCTTGTTTCATATATTTTGTAGCAGCTCTCTAAAATCAATGCTTTGTAATTGTATTTGCTAGATAAAAATAGGGTCACTTAGTATTACAGAAAAATAATGAGTTTGTTATCAGTGTATTAAAGAAAAAGTTTATTTGACAGATTCCAGATTTCCATTCTGCACCTGCAGCTCAGCAATAACGTAAGAGCAGAAGAGGTGTAACATTTGTGGCTGTGTTGAATCGCAACATTTAGATGAGAGATGAAACCGTTTTCTGGTGGGATTTTAATAAAAGTTGAGCATGGTAAGAACTTTTATCCACGCCTTTTACCCACATAGAGCAGAGTGTCTGGCAATCCTGACACTTTATGAAAACCCGCTGCTTGGAAGCGATTGATCAAATTCCAGGACACGGGGTGAGAAAATTAAACCAGATCAGCCTGAGAAATCACGAGTAAGAATCTTCTCCGGGGATTTGGTGACTTACCTACAGGGTTTTTCCACACAGTCTAGAACTTCCCGTCAAAGTAGAACAACTAAACAGCATACTCAAAGATGGAACTGCTTTTTAAGGTTTTACATTTGACTTCCGCTCTTCTGTATTATTCATCACTTTATAATGTGGGTCATGGCGCTTCTCTCATATCTCGTATATGCCGCCTATTTGCACTGCAATGTCAAACAAGTGTAAAAATCACATAAAATTTTGTTCCCCGCCATCCCATACATAATGAATAAAAGGGTCTGCAGACAGTGCACTGATAAATGTCATTAAGTCCCTGAACCGACTCCACTGTCAAGTGTATTTTAAGACTATCACTGGCTTTATGCTTGCTCCCATTAAAACGGGCTCATTGTTAGGGATTTGACCTTCAGTAGCCTCGACATGAGTTGGAAATCCGGAGTTAAACTGACATCTCGTCGGCATCCGCTGACAGCCGATGAGGATGGGGTTTAGATATGTGCATTAGAAAGAGATATTAAACCCTAAGAAGCCAAAATGTGACTGACGGCTCCTCCGTTTCTCTTGTTTCCTGCTCTTCTTCATAGCTCATCACCTCCCTCGTTGTTTCTGCTTTCTGGCTCTGTCATCTGACGGTTGCACAACAGGAAGCTTCCCATCAAGGGGGTTACACATAAATCGGTATTTTTATAGTCAACTCCCCAGAAATACTAAAAAAAACCACAGTCAACGTTTGCAAATAAACATATAACAAAGCCTATCTCCAGGCAGGGTTGTCATTATTTTAAATTATTTCACATTAAATGACATCCAATTTGTTCCCGTCTTTGTGTCGGAGCCAGGAGTGAAACCTTCTGTGGGCTACAGAACAAATAGTTTCTTATTTTTTTAAATATATCATTATTCTCTCAGCTGCGTATTGATTTACTCAGCAGCACCACGCAGATCGGAACGTCTCAGAGAATGAAATGCCTTAAATCTCCTCAATATCTCTTCAGTCGGCGCAAAGGCGGCCATTATGAAATGGACTTTAAATGAAACACGTCTGTTGAGTTAAAGGACAAGGAGTGATTTGGAGTCCCTCTGCCAGGTCTGTCTGGATATAACAGAAGCCCAATTTCACCTGTTGTTAAAGCCATTGTTGTCTTTTGATTGAATTGTTTTTTGATCAATTTTATATTAAAAGTTTGGGGCTTTCAGAATAGAAAAGCGAATGCGTTTGTTCCTTGGTAATTTATTCATTTGGCTGGTTGGTTGTTTGGCTTTAATCACACACCTACCAATGGTACGATGAGGAGGGACGGTGGACTGGAGGTTGACCTTAGATCTTGCTCTGGGCCTGTCCTGCGTGTCCTCTCAGTGCCCGTGTGGGGTTTCTCCCGTTTCCTCCGGGACTGTCCCTGTGATCGACTGGAGATCCATCCAGGTTGTGTTCCTGCCTCTCACCGGTTGACTCCAGCGCTCCCACAATTCAATGATTGGTTGTAGGAATCAGATGACAGGTGACTCGCGGAGCGTTTGCATGCTCCAGATGTGCCCACGTGCTGCTCGGCTAAACTGCTGGACCACTGTCTTTGTCCCAGTAAACAGGCTGTTGGACTCTCACCTCCACTTGAATAGGCGGGGGTTTGCACTGTGTGACTGAATGAAAGACTCTTTCAGCTTGTCAACGTTGCCCCTGTCCTGTTGACCCCAGACCTTACAGACCACAACAATGGTCAAGAGCCGGTCAGCAAGTTAGCAGCCACCAGGGCGTGAAGGGTATCTCTTTATCCAACCAGAATCATACCCCAGTTTTTAACCATCTGCAGCTTCGCTTCGACTTCCAGGTCAAGATGAGCTCTGAGCATCTCTTCCAGTTCCAGTTTGACATATATCGGTGGGTTAGTGCGACTTGTCAGGCTCCAATTTTAATCTTTACATCCACTTCAAAAGTCCAGTTTTTGTCAAACTAAAGTAAGGAGCTTCTGTGGGTGCCGCATAAACCTGCCGGCGGAAGACATTGAGCCTTTTCGAGGGCTACCGCGACGTTCTTACTCAGCTGACACAGCTCCGACTATCAGTCATCACGCCGAGCGGTGGAAGCGCACGCCAGATCAAAGTGCATCACTCCCAACAGTTTCATGTGTAATCGTACTGTAAGGCAGCAATCCCGCTTCACAAAACCATTTACGAGCTGCAACCGTGGCCCGCTGATGCGGAGCGGTTCGGTGGCTTTTTCAGGCTCTCCCAATCAGAAAAAAACATCTTCAGCTGAGAACTACGAGTACCAGCACAGTAAAGTGAAGAGAAAAATCATCTTTTTTCAAGCTTGGAAAGTGAATTCCGATTAACTTTCCAGGTGCATGTATATGTTAAACACGGTTTTCTTTGGCACCTGGGTGTGATTTCACGTGGATGCACACGCACAGCACAATCGCTCGCGTACAGGGTGTTTCGCACGTCTTTATTTGGCCCCGTACAAAGGCATACGCGCTTCAAAGACACAGAGGTTCGGATCAAACGCATTGGGAGCAGGTAGGTAATAAATGTACACAACTCTCTCCGTGGCTCCGTTCCCTTCATCTGCGGCGCTTTTCATGTCTTTGCTTGCAGGAGCTACGTTGACTACAATTCCGGAATCTTAATCTGACTGTATGTAGGTGAATCAAAGTGAAAACACATTTCAAATAAATCAGATGTTGGAACCAGGGTAAAGTAAATCCTTGACATTTAACTGTGCCCATCATAAAAATGAGTGCAGCTGAAGGAATTAGCTGAGCAGAGTTAAATCTTTCAAATATTCCATATAATCACATCTGGATTATTTAGTGCTGGCACAATTCAGTTTGTTTCATTCCTCCTGGTCTTTTTTTTTTTTTTTTTTTTTAATATACTGTTAATGACCAGCTAGTCTGGCTAAACAGCTGGAGGACCAAATGTTTTTTTCTCTGTACCAAACCACCATCTATCAGAAATAGAGGGGGAGAGACAGATTTAAGGGCCCTTCTCAGTTTGTTGGGGACTGGGCAGGGAATTTGTTTCTGGTTCGAGTCCCAAATTGAGGACCAAAAATTGGAAAGTGGCGGCAGGAAAGATGACAGTACAATTTCAGAGCACTGCCAAGGTGCCCTTGAGCCTTCGTGTATGTGAATGTGGGTGTGGGAAATGAAAACAGGCCTTTTCTCCCCTTCTCTCACATTAGTTTTACTATTGTAGACGGTTACAGTGGCAGGAACGGGCTCACCTGAACTTGAAGAAACACAGTCGGAGTTTGTCCCTCTTCTGATTCCACTCGACTGTCCTTGAAATATATTCCTGAAAGTTTGACTGCTGTCCTCGTGGGACCTGAAGGATGGAGACGCTGGGGGGGGGGGGTTCCTCTTGGAGCTCCCTATCGCCCCCCCCTCACCCGCCCCTTCTTTCACTTCATCTCTCCCATGAGACAGATACAGAGGGTCAGCCAACCCCAACGCATGACCAACTCTGACTTGAGGGTAAAATACTTTTTAAAAAAAAGTAAATAAAAAAAAGAAAAACATCTATATTCTAACCAAATTCAGCTTTTCCTGTGGTGGGTCTCTGGAAACTTTGTGACGGATGAGAGCGATAACACAGCTGTGTTGTCATGACACTGTGATTCCTTTGACGCGTGAGACAGATTGGAATGTATCTTAAACTGTGCTTCTGTGCGTAATAATATTACATGACTTAAATTATGTTTATGTGAGTTTTTTTTTATTATTGCCATCACCTGTTTTCATCCCACTTACAAGTGTTTTTATTGCATTTTGGGGAAAAAAACACACTCGAATGCAAACATCTTCATAACACAGCAGCATTCATCACATTTAATCTATTCACAAATGTGCCCCCCCCCCACACTGATGCCTCCAGATTTTGCTCCTCAAATTCTGTCTGTAGCTTATTAAAGACCTAATGAAATGTGATTGATGACAAAACACCTCGTGATTAGAAAGAGCTGGTGGCAGAGATGGTTCTGAAGTTGAGCGGTGAAATGTCACCACCAGGCCTTAATGGGTTCTTTTCAAATATCCCCTGTAATTTACAAGATTGCAAATAATTTAACATGCCAGGCCAGTAACATTGTTGTAATAAGCCATCTAAAACAATTTATTGGATGTTCTCTCATAATAATTCATGAGAGTCCTGCATGTTTTATGAACGATCAGTCAAACTCAAACACCAGCAGGCTGCATAATGAGGAGCTATTGAGAAGAATGAGGCCTTTTCAAGTTCAGAGCACGAAATGCTGTTTTCTACGTGCGGCTTCAAACCTGGCTTCGTAAACAAGGGGTTTGTGTGTGTGTGTGTGTGTGTGTGTGTGTGTGTGTGTGTGTGTGTGGTAGAGGCTGTGTTCTTCAGTTCTTCACTCATTAATAAATAAAGAGTCTGCGTGACGTTGAAGCGCACGGCCATTCTCTTCAGATAAACATGTAAATTTCTGACATAATTATTTTTCTTAAAGCACAAATGCTGCAGTGCTGCTGATAACCTCTGTAGAGCATTCAGGTCAGTACTATAAAGACTGCTACTGCTGCTACCATAAGGGTCACAATGTTTGATGTGAAACTGGATGGAAACACAGCAGGTAAGCTCCAGCTCCAGAAAAAGGGGAAGAGTCTGAGAGAATGTGAAACAGTTCAGACAAAATTGTGTGTGTGGGTGAGAGTGAGGAGGGGGATGGGGGTGTTTTCACTTGCACCGGCACGGCCTTGCCCGGATAGATAAATAGGACCAATGTGGAGATGGTGTCCACCCAGGCGAAGACGTTCACCGACCCCCCATCAGCTGCTCTTATTTCATGTCGTACTGGCCTGCCAGCGTTCCCCAGGACGTCATGCCCATTTTGTTTTTCAGTGAAATCTAATTTCAGTGCTCAAATATTCCATCTTAAAAAAAGAAAAGGAAAAAAAAAGATATATTTACTCCTGTTGCTGTCAGGAGGATTTTTGTGTCGCTCTTTCAGTTCTCGCCTCATAAACCTGGGACAGGCTCGTTCTAGTACCTTCCATTTAATACTCCCAGCATTGCTCCTAAATATGGTACACAAAGCACTAATCTTCCCCGGCTGCAAACGCAGTCACTTTCTCCATTACCAGCTCATTACAGGGCGAGCTTCCAGGTGAATGTGACCATGCTGCAGGTACCACTAATCCCATAATGACCCCCTCCATTGATCGTAGTCTGATCTCTATCCAAGGTCCCCTCACTAGATGGAAGCCGGGGCCTGCGAGAAAAAAAGGAATTCAGGCTCTTCTCGGTGAATTGATTAAGTGAGGGGCAGGGCCGTAGATGGCCCGAGTCCGCCCCGGCTCTGGGAGCAGGAAGCGGCGGGGGGTGCGGTCACGGGCGATTCGCTCCTGTTCCCTTCGGGGCTTGCAGCAACGTTCCAAAGCAGCCGCGCTGCTGCGAGAGGGAAAATCAGGCTGATCTTTCACTATTTATGCTTCTTCACATGTCATGCAACGTTTGCGCAATCATCTAAACCGGGTTTTTGCATCTTTGGCTTCTTGGTTTCTATACACACACACACACACACACACACACACACACACACACACACACACACACAAAACACACATACATGTGCATTAATCATAAAACAGACTAAAAATCAGGTTAATGAGAATTTAGTCCAGAAATGATGCTACCAGTGCTTTTGGTGATGGCTTGTGATGCCTGTGTCAACAACCAGGTTGTATTCTCGCATTTTTAGAAATGCACTAAATATTTCTGAAAGGGCGCAAAACAATGTCAGCTTGGAAACAGTGGTTGCAATTTCCAGAGGCCAAAAACCTGAAATGCTTGTAAATTAATGACACATCTCATACCCAAGAGTCTCATTAGCAGCATGTTTAACTGTTGTTTTGTTTTTTTTCTTTTTTTCTTTTTTTTTGGAAAATACAACAAACAATGTGGAATAAATTTCGTGTTTCTCTTTTAAGTGGAGGAAATGTAGCTGCTGGGGTGTTAAAACGCGGCATATGCTCCTTCTCTGCGAAAGGGAATAAAAGTATATTTTTCATAATTTGGCAGGAGGGAAAATTCATTGTAATTCCAGAGATATGGAGGCTCCCTGTGGCTACGATCCAACTCTGACGGTGTGCCGCCCCACTGCCGATGCCACGGTGAATTAGACAGTATGAGAAGGGGAGATGTGCCATTGGCCACAGAGGAGCCGGCTGCGATTGGATTCAGCGACAGTTTAAATAGAACAGAGAGCGCTGAAACGCCGCAATATAAAACCTGGCCTTGATGTGGTCAGTCGCTCTGTGGTCTTTGTTGGTCTTAAAATGTTACTAGACAGCTTCTCCAGGCCCTGAGAGTCCATCTGTATTTGAAAGAGCACAAATGGAGACACCCCCTGTGCAACATCTCTGCGCTGTCCTTGTGACCTTTCAGGAGGTTAAATGCACTTCTGAGCAATTTCTCACACCTTAAATGGTTATATTGTCCTAAAAAAGGGCACTTCGGTGTATATTTTCTTTTCAGATTTGACCTTTAATATATATAAGCCAATGAATGCATGGATGTTTCAGCCAGTGCATCTCTAAGTATAACTGAGACCGGCCTCGCTTTTAAAATGTTTTCCTCGCTGTCAGATGTTCCCCGGGCTTTGTGCTGTGCTGTGATTAATAATGGCTCCAGGATGGCTCACCTCAGGAATCACAGATAAGGGATATTGGTTTATTCCAATATAAACTCTGAGTGTTCAATTAACACCGAACCAGGATTCCCCGCGATTCCGCGGTGCAGCGTGATTGACAGGTGGGATTGGAGCAGAAAGGTTACAGGGGCTTTGGCGGTAACTGGAGAATTATGGGATCGGGGTTGCGCGGCTGAGGGGGGGCTGAGGGGGGTGCAGTAAGCAAGCGAAAATCAAGCTGGAGATCGCATCGCGCTGTCCATACCAATAGGGTAGTGCGCAGTTTGGTGTATGGGTGCGTCGGCGCAGAGGGCGTATCAGCGGCTGCAGGGAACCCGCGCCCTCCGACGCATTTGATAGAGGCTTGGGGAGGGACACAGACGGCACCGAAGGGAGGCGTCTGCGCCCGGAAGCGCCACTGCGAACGGCGGCTGGTACCAATCCACAGGAGAGTCGCGGCAGAAGAAAAGAGTCAGGCCGGCTGAGCCGCAATGGCAAGACACTGTTCAGATTTGGGGCAAAATAAAGCCTATTGCATTGAAAAGGATGAAGAAAAACAGCTGCAACAGTTACAAAGGAGAAAAGACAAGAAAGGGAATGGTTTAATATTGTAAGGGGGAGAAGCAGAGGAGAGAAGGAGTCGGCTTTATTCCAGCGACAGGCCGGGTGTCAGAGCGAGCTGAATGGCGGCTCACAGTTTTGTGTCCCTTTTTCTTCCAGAACAACCTGTTTGATGTGCAGAGAGTAATATAGAGAACAGCGGGGGCCTCGAAGGCATCAAAGAGAATTTCAACCACACACTGGCCCATTACCGCCCGTGTATGCGAGTGCCTTTGTGCGCATGTGTGTGTAATATTGACTGAAAATGTCAGTGGATGCTTACTCTATTCGATCAAATCAACCGTCTTAATTTCGCTCCGCCGCCAAACACAAGCCCCTCACTCCATCGTTGGGTTTAACACTAAAGGATACACTTGAAATGGAGAGAGGATTTATCCGTCTGGTTTTTGTCTGAAAAAGCCTTTTAGATATTCCGCTTTGACCCAAATGGTGCAGCTATGACTGTGTGGACAAGCTGAAGTCGTTTTTATACACGGAGGTTTTACTCAAATATTAAAATCTGGAATAAGCGGTCAACGGTCAATTGTGGAAAACCGAAGGATCCAGGGCACTAGACTTGGTCGCAACTAGAGAATACAGATTCTATAAATTGAATTTTTCTCAATCCCCTCCCGCTTAGTTGGGAAGAACTTGGCTGCTGGGCTCCAAAATCAATTTTTCAATGCCTGCATCCACAAACATTTCCAACCCCGAGGGTCTATCGAGGGTCTAAGATATATGAAATATAAATCAAAACTGGGATTTGAAATGATTTTTTTTTCCCACAACTGTAAAAGTGTTGCTGGAAACTAATATTAATGACTCGTAATGTTCATATTTAAACACATTCTGGGCAAAACGAAGCACATAAATATCTTAATACAACACAGTATTTTGCATGCTATGGTTATGTTCCACCCTTAAAATGCACGCCTATCTATATTACATTGTATTCCAGACTCTTAGAAATCTAGAATGTGGGTGCTTAATGATATTGTCATGTAAAGCAGGCCTCCGTTAAAAACAGGTTGATAATAAAAGAGCATTAAGCTGTTTTTATCTGAAGCTCCAACAAGAAAGATTAGATCTGAAAAGTAATCATCCAATCAATATTTTCAATCAACATCTCTGCAGAACCTTTGCCAACCTTATTTCCAGTGGATTCATTATCATTCATAATTATGAGGAATAGACTTTCTAATTAAGCTTCTCGGCGCTTCCCCAAAGCTCAGGCAGAGAGCCAGGCTGGTTCCAGTCTCACTGACAGTTCAAAGCCTCTGTTGTACTGGGGAGGCTTGCAGGGATTATAATTTCTATATCAATCATGGCTGGGTCATTTTGTCCAATAAATAAATATTCTGACTTTCTTCCAGTTGCATCATACCTCATTCCACATGACCTCTCCGGGTGATTTTGTTGTTTCTCCAAGAGGTGCGGCTCTGGTGCCCATGCCTTTCTGGTCACCGCGACAAATATTCGCTTTTCTGACAGAAGCGGCATCGTCTGATTCTAATTTTCAGAAGATCAGAGAGCACGTTGACAGCGTTTCTTTTATTATTTTTCAATCTTTTTTCTTCCCCCCCACTCGCCGCTCTCGTGCGTGACGGCGTTTCTTTTGCGCGATCAAAGTTGCGCGACTGCCAGTTCGGTTGAGGTCTTCTTGTGTCGTTAACTGAGACTGCGCTCATGAATATTCACGCTGCTACCAGCCCTCCTCAACCACCGAGAGCTTTGAGAGCACTGGTAGTGAAAGAGCATTTGTTCTGTTCTTTATTTCGCCCCCATTAGCGCTCCTTTAAATGGCCTCCCACTGCCTTGAGGTGATTTTTAGGTGCTGGGAGTTTTAAAAGGTCAGCGCTTCTTACACTTGAAGCTCATATTGCTTTTGTACCCTTTTATACCTGCTGGTGGGGATGGCATTGACGTCCACGTAGGGTCCATTGTTGAACACTTGTTGGGAGTCTTTGGGTTCTTACGTGCTCTGAGGGAACGGTTGCCACCTGTGGTAGCTAAAGAGTCCTCTCTCGTCTCGCAAAGATGAGGACAGAAGATTAAAACTCCAACTCAGGATTGTTTACAGTTCCATCCCATCACAATGGAGGAAAGTCTCTATGTGGGACTAAAATATGTAGATCCCCACGTGTTGGGCCAAATGCATAGAATTGCATTAAAGCTGCTGCAAGATCTCGGTGAAACAAGTAAAAGTGTTTAATTTAATCTGCGGAATTTAGTTTTCAAGGGCTTACTCAATGCCTGGAGCGTTCCTGTGCATTTATGGGCGCTTCTCTAAAGTACAACTGATAAAAATCCAATCTTCTTCTGCTTTTATTTATGCCAAAATGCATGAGAGAGAAAAGAGATGAAGACGCGGCTGTGTAGGATTGAAAAATGTAAATATTTCCACTGGGGAAGGTTCTCGTGGTAAAGATTTTTTTTGCGTTATTTGGGGTCATTTTTATATTTATTTATTTCTGGGCATTTTTCCACAGCGTATCTAATTTCTGTTGTCGTATTGGTTTCCAATTACAAGCGGCTGCATATAATGTTATTTCACATTAGTCACTCGCATTACCAAAGTAATAGCTTACCGCTCATTGCTTTTACAACCTGTGGTGTGTCGTTGTGTGTGGGTGTGGGTTGATCATGTGTGGGCTAATGTCTGCGATTCGGCGCCACTGAATATCTAACGTGTGTCATTCGTCTGCCACCCCTGGTTTTTATCCTTCATCTGGGTGAGATTAAGCAAATTGTGGGTAAAAATCTGTGGTGCTTAGCAGAGTTTGAATATAGCCTATCAGCAGTTGGGCTGCATAAATATCAGCAGGTCGCTGGCAGCAATTACAATGGATTTTTAAGAATAATAGCATGCCTCGCTGTAATCTGCATTTGTGGCTGTTGCGCTCTTTTTTTTTTTTTTTTTTTTTGGATCACTCCAGAATCTGTGTAGAGCCTGAGGACAGTATATGCTTCTGCAGGTCTTTATTGCTTCTGCAGTGAGCCATCATCTCTGCATGGGGCTAAATACTGTCACTTTGTGCATTTTGCCGTTTAGGTTCCTGCCATTGCTGGAAACAGCTTTAAAGTTTACATGTTTATGTGGCCAATATAAGCAGAAATCCACAGTTCTAATGGATTAGCATATAGATTGATTTATTCCACCATGTTTTAAAGTCATATTTACATATGTGTTACTTGTTTTAATTAAATCGATCCACTAGGTTTCATACAAACCTCATACTGTAATTTATTGTATCCACAGTAAGATAATTTCTGAGCCAAAATCCATAAATAATGACCTCCGTGGCTGGTACTATTTTCCTCACATTTTTCAATGGAAAAAACAAAAATAAAAATCGTAATATGTTGCTGTTTGACCTAAAATGAGAATAAATGAAAGAGGATGAAGATCTAGTTCTGGCATAACTCTAAAAAGCCATGTTGTTTTTTTGTTTTCTTTCACTTGCACAAAGTTTTTGAAAAAGTACAAATTAACTCAAAACCTGGTGACACGCACAAGTGACCACTGCCTGTACTCGGTCCGTACTCGACTGGGTCGACTCACAGTTATTTTGACAATTTTCACTTTGGAGGCTGTTGAGCACATTGCAGCCCTGCATTTGATTATGTAGGCTTTGGTTTTTCTTTTTTTAAAACCATGATAACCACTTGTTTTCATTGGCGTTAACTTGTATTGTTCAGTGGATCTAAACTTTTTACCTTTTTCATTTTACGACACAGAAGTCTTTTAAACAAGAGAACGCTCGCTGGCAAACTCTCCACCCTCACCTAACCGTTGTAATGTACAAAACAAAAATGCATTAATTTCCTGACAAAGTTTGATGAGAATATTACAGTGGGTTCCACCCCCACATATGTTAGCACACTTAATACTTAGACAGTTACATATATGCTAATTATTGCCTGGAATATCTTAATTATGAGCGGTTTAGCACATAAGGTGACGCTCATGCATCACAGTGATTAGAACAGGACATGCTGTTTGGCTTATTAAGGCAGTGGGAGAGCGGAGAGGCAGACAGGCAGCAGGGGAGACGGAGGATGTGGCTCTGCAGGGTTTTCATCTCAAGCCAGCAGGGTTAACAATGTGCAGCCTCTCAGTGGAGGGCAGGAGACACTTATTCATGGTAAGTAACACTGCAGCTACAGCTGAATTTTAACAGCCTGCCACACCTACATAAATAAATACAGCGGGACCTCTATTTACGAAATTAATTGGTTCCGGAAGTTGTTTCGTAGCCTGAAAATTACGTAAGTAGAGACGCCTTTTCCATGTAAATGCCCTATTCCGTTCTAAGCCCCCAGAAATTCGGACATTATTTTTTTATAAATAATAAAAATGCCTCAAAACATGTAACAGATATGTGTTACAATTAGATTACCGCGTAATAAATGTAGGAATTCAGTGCGAGGCATTTGTTCCAGGAACAAAATGAACTTTATTACAGGCTAATCTTACAATAGCGGTCATTACTAGCAACGAACGTTAACACCTGTGGGAACACCGCCATCTAATTAATACCGTGCTGATCGTCGATGCATTACGGCCATATTCTTTGGCGAGATCAACCAAACACATCCCTTTTTCACGCTTTTCTATTATTTCTTGCTTCATTTGCATAGACAAAAAAAGCTCTCCTCTTCTTTTCTTCTTTTCCACTTTTCTCCATCACTTTCCTGGGGTCCATAGCGAATAAAAGTTAAACGAAGACGACGCTGGGATACACACACCTGTACATATTTATGTCCCTCCTAGCCAATGGGATGACAGGAAGTTGCTAGGCGACAGCCAATGGCTACAGTTATCATACCTCCTCTCCCCTAACTCTTTATTTGTATCAGATGAATTGTTTAAATATAAGCATGAATGCAAACTTCACAGTTACCCCTCTTGTGTAACTTGTCACTTACTGTCTTACCACAAAACCTTCCAGGGCAAATCTTTTGAATGTCCCTACAACAACGATCCACTCCTCAAAAAGTGGTCAAACAAACAAGCCACAAACACAGGAGAACAAATGAGAAGGGGGATTATTGCAATTAAATTATTTCTGCTGTGTGGGGCTGTGATGAAATATTTTTAGAAACACAAGAGCGGACCACCAGCACAGGACTGGAGCGCCCTGCTTGTGACTCAGTGCTGTCGTAATCAACTCTAAATGGATAAAACAGTGAATTAGAAGCTGTTAAAGTCGCATTTATTAGAACATTTAAGTAGTTCTCTCGCCCTTGTCCTAGCCTTCTGTTTAACTTGATTCAGTGACTGAAATTTCTGGATGAAGATCACGGTCATTTATCTATATTCCACCAGATTGGTCAAATTAGGAGAAGGACCGTTGTTAAAGGAAATGGAGAACGTGTCCTGTGTCCAAGCCCAACACTTTCTTGACACCGTGACTTCTTTCCACTGTGGTTTGTTATCTGGAACGTTCCCTTCGCTTCTTTCCTCGCTCCCCACAGTCAGGATTCATAATTACCACGGTTGTCCACCATGTCCATGTAACCGATGCTGTTTCTCCTCCTTCCGCCACCAACCCTCTCCACATCTGCGGTAGAAACGATTGACAACGCGTGGCCCCCTTCCAGGTAAGTGCTCAAACATTAAAGCTAATCATCCTAAAAGTGCATACAGCAAATGCTATATTACCCAGCATTCGGCCTGAAAGAGAAGTCCCACCGTTAACTACATATCGATTTTATCTGTGTGATTTAACAGCACCTCCCTCCCAACCAGCTCCCATCCCTGGAGGAAAAGCAATAGAGCCTCCTCACAAACCACAACACACA
Source organism: Lagocephalus sceleratus (assembly GCA_911728415.1). Taxonomy (NCBI): domain Eukaryota; kingdom Metazoa; phylum Chordata; class Actinopteri; order Tetraodontiformes; family Tetraodontidae; genus Lagocephalus; species Lagocephalus sceleratus. Next base: position 6,453,332 of record CAJVRN010000017.1, on the reverse strand, counting down.
CAAACGCACACACACACACACACACAGGGGGGTGTGATAGTGGGTGTTGGGGGGGTTACACTCGAGTACATGACTAATAGACTGTCGACATAGATAAATTACTTTTAAAGTAACAGAAAATTGCTCTGTATTCCATTCATTGCACAGTGGTTTCCGCTCTTCTTTCAATCACCCTTCCCTTTTTCTATCCCTGTCCTCCGCTCACTCATCCACTTTTTTCCCCCCTCTGGTTTCCCGCTCATGCCTCCATTCTACCCCTCTTCATCTTTACACGTTCGCACCGCCGGGATCTTTCCTCCTCTGCCAGCACTCCCATTCTTGTCCTACAGCCGTTCTCTCCACATTTCCACTCTGTTTCCAAAGCAACAAGTAGCACTCGGGAATGTGCGTGTGTGCGTGTGTGTGTGTGTGTGTGCGCGCGCGCGTGTGAGTGTGTGTGGCGAGCGAGCAGGGGGAGCCAGGGAGGAAAAAAAAAAAAAAAAAAGATAGATTTGGAACTGCAGAAGAGTGGAATTATGCAAATGATTCCACCCAGTGACAATGGATTACAGCAGGATCTCTCGCAGCTGATAGAAGCGGTTTGGAGTGAGCTGTGAGAGTCACTTTAAAAGATTCTCCTCTCGTCATTCTGATTCACTGTCACACTGACATTTCTCTGTCTACCTATTGGCTTTCTCCAACCAGGACGCTGAACACCGGCTTCATCTTGATGCAAAAAAGCCCCGAAATTCGGAGTCCGAGGCTGCCCATCGCCTAAAAGATGGCTTTCCGCCTGAGTTTAAACGCATTCCTGCTTATTAGCAGGAGTTGTAGTCATAGCGATGGTAGTGTTGAGGCGTCCCTTCGCTCCATTCACCCACTTTCCTCTACCAGCATGTATCAAAGTGGTCTTTTACTTTGTTGTTAAACCTCCGCAGCCGTCCTCAAACTGTCAGCCTGTTCCACAGCTCATTTAAAACTATCAGAGCTGTCGTGAACATCGCACAACTGCAGGGGAATGTGTCGCGCCGCGCCGCCCTGTGTTTTGGTTTTTTTTTTTGTTTTTTGTTTGTTTTTTTTTTTGCCTCAAAATGTGTCGCAGGCGTTTAACAGCTCGTCTCAGTCTCGTTACTAGTCACACGTCGGCACCGTTTGTGTTGTTCGGCGTCGGCACACAGAGAGAGGGAGGCGCGCCGCTTCGGCAGCAACACGTGCTGGCGTTTATTAGCTGTTTACGTCCGCACATCGATTCGGCCTCGATAGTTCAGCCGCTGCGGCTCCGTCCGTTTACTGTCGGTCTGTCGCGCCGCCGGTCCTGCGCGTGCTCTCTGGCTTATGTAAATGCGCGCTTGCCCTGTTTGATTGGAGACTGATGGCAGACGTGGGGCTCGGTGAGCTCGAGCTTCATCACGCTGGTGCCCCGAAGCCACCCGCACGCTCAAAAAGAAGAAACCGTCCTCCGCTGCGTTCGCCCGAATGCAATTGATTCCTCGTATTCAGAATACGTCGCAGTGAGTAGGCTGCCCTCCATTGCTGCGTTTCCGGGGGGGGGGTTCGTTTCCTTGCTTCGGCAGCGCTTGAAAAGGGCCCTGGACTTGATCCAGGGACCCTCCACCTCCCAGCCAAGGATCCAGAGGGGTGGGGGTCCATTTGACTCCGCCTCTCTTTTCCACGTTTGCATGTTTCTCCAGTTTCCTCCCACAGCTCAGGAACACGCAGGTGGTCGATCGAAGACGCTTAATTGCATCTAATTTGCGTGAAAAGTGAAAGCTGTGATTGTGTGTGTGTGTGTGAGTGTGTGAGTGTGTGTGTGCGCGCGTGTGTGTGTGTGCGCGCGACTAGGCTCAGCGCACAACCAGGCTGACGTCAGCCGTGACTGGCGTGATTGTCAACACCGCCGCTCCTCGTCTGAGGGTTCGCCCGCGCCTCCCCCTCGTCCTGATAGCAGGTTTCGCTGTCAGGTCACACCTTCGCCGCGTCCATTAAACACAGCGCGGGCGAACGGATTAGTGCTCTTACGCGCTCTTCGCCTGCCTTCAGAAATGATCAGAGGCTCCTCGGAGGGAGGCGGTCCGCCTCGGTCGCTGTGTGTGTGTGTGTGTTTGCGAGAGAAATAAGTGGCGGGGTCGAGATGAGAGGAAGGGGAAGCAGCGCGCGCGCTCCGCCATCGCCGAGGCTTCCTGTTTGCCAAAGGTTCTGAAAGGAGCAGCTTTCATAAGGCCCTAATAACACCCTCCAAGGGGTCTCAAGTTACAGCTATTCTATCGCCGCAAGAGCTGCCATCATCCTCACCTCAATAATCCAGGTCTTGTCAACAGACGTCATCCCCTACAGCCCTTGAGCCATCTGATATTGACAATAAACCAGGAGGTGAGATCAGCAGGTCGGCTCAAACGCGTGCACACAGGCGCGTTTGGCGAAGGAAAAGGTCCACGAGTGGACACTCATCCCGCCCGCCCGCCCGCCGCCCGGAGAAGAGCCCCGGCCTTCGCCTGGCGGGCACGCTCTCTCGCGGCGGGGATGAGGGCAGATCCGGCGGAGGCGTGGAGAGGAATACAAAAGAGGGAAAGGTCCGCGCGGAGAGACAATGCGCAGCGTCGCAGGCAGCGGGCCGGCAGGCAGTTTGGGTTACCAGAGGAGATGGAGGGGCCGCGAGGCTTTTTTTTTTTTTTTTTTTTTTTTTTCATGCATCATAAATGTAATATCAGATGGGAATGCAGCTCTCATCTTGTGTGCCCCATTAGGAAGGATGTATTACCCTTTACAAGGCGGCAAAGGACATACTGTGTGGCAGAAAGGCTTCAGATGCATGTGTCTCTTACCTTATTTGTTTTTTGCGGGGGGAAGGGGGGGCTTGAGGAAAGGCTGCACGGAATGAGAGGGGTGGATTAGGAGACCCATCAGCACAGCCACTATTTACATTGAAATGACTGCACTGCTCGAGAAGTTGGAGGAGGAATGGAAATAGATGAAAGTGAAATGATGTGATCTGCTATATGAATGTGAATAAAGAGGGGGTTGAAGGTGCAGGGAAAAATAATCATGCACGGGATGTTTGTGTTGATAGATATAAAATCAGCATGCATACCATTTCATTCACCCTTGCCCCAGAAGTGCTCTTAGGTGGCAATCTCATTGCTGCCTTTTTATCTCCTGGTAATGTCTGCAGAAGCATTGAGCAAAAGGAAAAAAAAAAGAAAAAGAAAAGAAAAGAAAGAAAAAAAAGAAAAGGAAGGATCCTGCAGGAGTAAGGGCGTTTTCATCTTGCCAGGTCTGCTGGGATCGGTAAAGCAGACAGTTTCTATAGATCTTCTGGGTGACTACATTCAGAAGCCTTCGTTTGTAGGTGCTTTATGTCACCCCGGCAACAATAAAGGATGAGGAATCAGCTTGAGGCGGGGATCCGGACCCATTCACCTCAGGATGAAGACCCCCATCATCATCTGTGCAATAGCAGAGCTTGAGACATCACGCTCTGATCTGGCAGCTCTTGGGTTCCGTGGGTCCGGCCCCCACCCGCAACTTGGCAGCTTAGCGCGGCGAGACTCATCATCAGACCGCCCCAACAAGAGGTGCGGAGGCCAATTAGGGCGGTGCAGCCTGGTGCCGGGGTCTGTGTTGATACTCGAGCGCGTCTGCCCTCAGGAACAACGGGTAAGTAAGAAAGGCAGATAACTGCTGTCCGTCTGTCTCTCTGTCTGTGCGTGCAGCTCAGAGTTTATATTAAATGGCCATCAGCCCTTCCAAGAGAAGCTCCAGCACATCTTAAGCTCTCCACTGCAGCGCATTCTCAGTAAATACCTCCTTCACTTCACAGCTCCGCTCCTACATACCAAACAGAGCACAGACTTGTGACGAAGGGTGTCTGATCAAAAAAAAGTCACCTTGGTGCAGCCATGCGCGGTGCTATAGCGCCCTCTCTCGGAGCCTTGCGCAACAACACGGGCGGAATACGAACCCGCTTTATTTGAATTGTTAACGAGTCAGAGCAGATGCAAATCATCTAAAGTGTGCACAACCCTGAGTGTTTACATCCCCTGAACCTATTACATAGTATAACATATTATAATTGCCCTTTGCCATTGGCGGGGGGGGTGTCCCAAGTCAATCGTGCACCTTCATTTATTTGTGATACCTATCGTGGATTAATCTCAAAATTGAATTCATTAAACTTAATTGCAAGATTTTCGTAGTGAAAGGCCAAAGGTTGACCAAGGGGAAATACCATGCAATTCATTCTGGACCAGTTTGCAATAGACTTTCTCTCCCATTCTCCCTCTTGCAGGCGTCCATTCCTTCCATGGCAGTGGAGTTAATTAAAGCAGTTGAACAGTCAGGTACTCTGAGTGGAGGCAGAATTAGTCACCCTCAGGCCAAGCACTTAAAATCTTAATTAGACATGCACTAATTAAAATTCCAGTATTTGCTCTCAGATGCTTGTGGAGTTTTAAAGAGCGTCACCTGTTTGCGTGCCCGTTCGATTCCAGTGGAGTCGTTCTGTGGTATCGATTATGGATCAGAAATACTCATAAAGCCTTTGGTGAAATGAGGAGGAAAGACAGGCATAAACTGGAAAATTCTTGGGAGGGATGAATTCTTTTATAAGCAGATCTGATATTAAGAGAAGCAGAAATCTGAATGGAAACCAGCTAATGCCCCATCTAAAACGTTTTACTTTCTCTGATTTTTGTATTAAAATTGAGCCTTCAAACAAACAAACCAATGCAATAATGTTGAGCACATGACTTCATCTGTTTATTATTTGCCCTTTCACCTACTTTCATATGATAAATATCAATGTAATATTGTATGAATCTCTGTGTACTGTTATTAACATTCCACCCTATCAGGTGACTTGACTGGTTAGATTTATTTGTAATGATATTTAAACATTTGTCTCTATTTCTGTGGTTCATCTTCGTGGTTATATTTACATTTAATGTTATTTTGTTGACGTCATGTGTGAGGCGGTTCGATGTGATCTGACCTGATATGGCTGACCAGTGACACGTGGTTAGACATGACCAGTAATGAAACACAGAAAAAGAAGATTTTCCATGTTTGGGGTCATGAAGTCACTTTTCAAAAAGGCCCTTTTTGTTAATTTTATGGCAACTTGTGGTGCAACTTTGTTTGCGACTGCGGCAGCAGATGTAAATAGGAGGGGAAAAGTAAAGATGCCAGGGGAAATTAGGCTTCAAGGCATTTTTTTTTTTTTTTTCCAAAGCTTGACTAACCAGTTATGTCAGGGCAAATCCTATTCCGGGCCGGGAGGGACGGTGCGGTTGCTCTTTTGGTGTTTGACTGCCACGCATGTCGGTTCGGGCCAGGCGGAGCAATCCAGCCATGCTAAACTGGAGGGACTCCAAAGTTGGAATCCTGTGGATGAATCACGCAGACCCCAGGCTCCAGTGTGAAATCGCTCATTTGTCACAGTTTTCCGTGGACTGGAAAAGTTGGTCAGGGAATGCCAGAAGCAGCTGCAGTTTTCTTTTTTTAAAGTATTCATTTATTTTCGGCTTTCAGGATCTCCTTTTACTCCGAATCTGTGAATGGAGAGATGATTGGGAGCAGGTGTTGGGAGTAATGCATCAAAAAGAGAAGAGTGGAAGGAATGGGTCGCTCCCAAGTCCCTTGGGGAAAAAAAAAAAAAAAATCACTTCCTGGAAAGCAGCCTGCAAACCAACAGCCACTTCTCAGGTGTCGTTTTGTTTCACTCTTATCAGTGTCGTAAACTTAACGACGCTGCGGCCCTGGAGGTTGAAGGTTCATCACCACACCTTATCTGCTGCTGCATGGTCCTGCACGGAGTTTTTTAACAGCTCGGGATGATTTAAAATAAAGAGCACAACTGGTATGTGGAGCTGTATCAGGTGAGTTTATAACTCCATTGTACTTTTACCTCACGTTTATAAACCGTCTCACCATTTCCTGGCACTTTGAGGTGTCATTATGGAAGTTTTAATTGAGGCTGTCCTGTGAAAGAGGAAAGTGGAACTTCAGGAAACGTTGATCAGGTTGTCCATGACGACAAAGACATGTTTGACTGCAGAAAGCGGTCCCAGCAAGTCTGTGGACTTTTCTGACTTCAGAAGAGTGTGTGCACACACATGCATGCTGGGATATTCAAAAGCAAGCTGATTCTATGTCAAACAACACTCGCAGGTCACAGGTGGGGACGTGAATTTCTGGTTTTGCCGCGTGAGCCCCCTGGAGGGTGTACATTCTAACTGAGCACTTTGCTGAGCTCTTCGGGGACGGTCCATTCTGCTAAGAGGACACTTGTGTTCTCTCCATCTCCCTCAAGCATTTCGCCACTTTGCAGAAATACTTTTTTGGGTTAATGCCAGTGATTCATTTTTTGGGGCTTTTTTTCCCGCCTCTTTCTTTTCGGTTTTTAAGTGTGATGTTGTAACTTAGACTCTCGGCTTCCTGCAGAACTTCGTCGCAGCAGCACTGAGGTCCAGCCCAGCATCGATGATGGATCAGGCAAGTTTTCTGTGAAAGCTGCACGCCTCATCACGCCGTCATCATGTATGAGCCGACAACAGGTATGTTACCTGCAGGTAACAATCTCCTGCTCTCCTGCTCTGTCACACTTCATCGCCTCACTGGGCTCACTTGTTCGGGCATATCAGCTCCTTTTTAAATTGACAGTTTTAGTGAGCAGTTAAATATTTAACAAGAGATTGCTCTGATTTAATGTTGGTTTTGGCTGCCAGTCCTCGAGGCATGTGTTTATTTATACTGAGGAGTAAATATAGAGATGATTGGAGATATTAATAAAATTGACATTTTAGTTTTAGCTTGGAGGAAAATACGAGCAGCAAAGAATGAATTTAAAGATGCCTGAAAATTTGCAGTTAACTTCAAATTTGCCAGCCTTCATCTGCATCATTAATGCTTCCACATTAAGTGTGTCGTTAGTATTTGAGCGTCTGCTGCTAAGCCAGTTGTCTCACTTTTAATTTGATAAATTCTTTAAAAAGGAGTGTCACACAGAGCCTTCTCTGACAGCTTTTACAGTAACTAACTACATGGACGCAGGCTGAAACGCCACGATGATTTGATTCCCCTTTCCCATCGTTTCCGTTCAGATGACATTTACGCCTATGCGCTCTCCAAGGCGCTGACGAGGGTCTCGGCGCCCGCCACCGTGGGACTCTATTCCGCGTGTCAGACTCGAATCAACAGGATCCTCAAGAAGATAGAAGGTGCGTTCGCGCCCTAAGATGTCTGCCGCCTGACCCGAGGCTAAGCTGGGAAACAAGAGAGTCCCGACCGCGTGCAGGCTTCAGTGTAAACTCGCCTTTAACGCCCAAACGGCAGTAAGCTGCCGGGATGAACTGCACCTTTAACACAGCGAATGCATAACGCTTTCATTGACTCTTGCATTGATTTATCTGCCGGAGTCAGACAATGAAAATGAGCTACTGCGAGTCTTGGCACGCAGGTGACCCTCGCCTCACCCCGGAGCTGCCTCTAATATGACTGATTGAAAACTGGACACAGCACTCCGCTGGTCTCTGGGGGATTGTTGTCTGTGACACGCGGGCCGTAATTCTCCTAAACACAAAACTGAACACATACCCGGCATACGTCTACCGTGTCCTTGATCGTTTTCTGTCTTAACACATTCGATTTAAGAAAAATATTAATATTTATGAAACTATTGATTGAGTGTACAGTCGAGTGACATAGGGGATATGTTGTTTTATCATCAATTGAAGTACCCAGAAGGCCTTGAAGCAGAAGACTACCACTTATTTGATTTGGAAAGATAGAATTCACCACGTGGTCGGTCCAAGATGTTTGATAGTCCAAATAACACGTATTTTCTGATTACCGGTACTGTCATGCTCCTCCTTCAGTCTACATGACACAAGAGGCTTCCATGATCGAGAAGGAACACAGCAGAAGGCCAAAGCCTCGGCCCGCCAAGCTCTCGCTCTGTGGCCTCCTGGCGCTCATCGGGCGGATGCTCTTCTCCAAACCCGTGTGGACGAAGACGAACCAGAAGCACCCCACCGTCCGATTCATTTACGTGCACTTTAGCGCGTGGCATTTCGCAGGGAGCGACCTGCTGTGGGCCGGGATAGCCATGAGACTCATTCACGCTATGCAGTGGCACTTTGGGAAGCTGCAGATGGTACTCTATCGTGTCAGCCAGTGCAACGACGAAGACGAAGAAGACGTCAAGGAGAAGGTTTGTGATCCGCCTTTTACAAGGATAAATGGATGGAGGGTGCTTAGATCTGTAGAGATAGACTGCTCTGTTTTTTTTTTTGTTTTTTTTTAACAGATAGTGATCGATGGCCCACACAACTGGAAGTCCAAAAAGGTGTGCTGCTGCCCTCTCTGGTGTTTTGCTGTGGTCGCTCTTGTCATACCAATTGTCATCTTGGTTTTCCTAATGACTTATAAATTTCCAAAAACTGAAACAAACTCCAGCCACGAGGAACACGGTCCAAAGGGCCAGGTGGGCGTCCTGGACGGTCTGATCATTGCCGCTTTAGGAGTACCGGCAGCAAGCGGCTTGAGGTTTGCCTTTCAGATGTGCAAGAACTTCATCTTCAGCCAGGATCTGATCATCAAGAAGGGGATGGACAACGAGCGGATCAGCAGCCGACTGGGCTTCATGAACGACGTGCGGAAGGAAATGTGGCTCCTGTCTCGCTTCATTCAGTTCATGGAAGTGTTCGAGAGGAGACGGATCCGCGTGGTGCTCAAGATCACCAACCTGGACCGGTGCACCCCCACAAAAATAGTCGCCACCCTGGAGGCCATCAACATCCTGCTTTCGGACGAGGAGAGTCCATTCATTTCCATTCTGGCCGTCAACCCCGACATCCTCATGAGGAAAATCAACTACGCCGACCACTGCTTCAGCAAAGAGGACAAAGCGCACGCCTTGTTGAACTGCATCGTGACCTTGGCCTTCACTGTGCCGCCGCTGCACGACGAATCAAAGCGCGCCTTGTTCAACAGCCTCGTCCAAACCCACGAGGACAGGAGCGTAGGGAAGGGCAAACAGACAGCCAACTTCCCTTTGGTGGAGATATCGCTGGGGGGCCGGGAGGCGCGGCCGCTGCTTGAGAAGACCTCGGCGGCCTGGGACGTGAAGAACAACGAAGTGGAGGCGTGGATCAGGAACGTCCTGGTCAGCGAGGAAGGGAGGCTGAACAAGTACATGTTGGACGACACCATGTTTATGAGGAGGGTGTTCAACTCCATTCAAGTGACGGTGATCATCATGAAGGCCTTGGAGATAGAGCTACCTCAGCCAGAACGCATGGCAGCGTGGGTGGTCCTGGCCAATGAGTGGCCCTGCCGCCTCAGCTGGATCATCCAGTGCGTGGAGGACGCCGAGCAGAGGGCGGACATTGACGGGGTGAGCTCCGCAGACGACTCAAAGACCCTGTGGAAAGTCTTCAGCGAGTCCAAGGCGGAGCTGTACGTCATGAGCGCGCAGATCGAAGACCTGCTGGAGCTGGACGGCGACCCGGAGATGTTTGAGAAATTTCTAACCGTGGATTTCCAATTCACCGTAACCGACCTGAAGATGTACGAGGCGACGACGATGAATCTGGACCACACGATCAAGGCGGAGCTGGCTCAGATCAGAGGAACGTCCAGGCTGAAGGACTCGGGGTGGATGAGAAACTTGGCTCCACTCCCCATCACAACGATCATCAATATGGATACAGACGACGTGTGTAAAGAGGTAAGAAGTTACAGAGCCCTCGTACAGACCCCAGGGTCAAACACAGCTAAACTAAATACCTTAACTTGAAAATGTTGGTCTGCGCAGTAAATCTTGTTTCCATCATCCCTTTTCCCATTTCCAACTTTCCCTCTCATCCCAAGTTGGAGAGAATGAACTACCCCAGTAAATACACCGAGAAGGTAAGAAGCCACGCACTCAACGGGCCAGCGCTGGTCTTTGGCGACACCGACGACCTCAAAGACCTTCTCGACATGACCTTTGGAGAATGGGCCACCTTCAAACTCCACTTCTTGGGTTTTCAACCCCGTCGCCAAGGGCAAAATAAGTTAGTGAAGAAATCCCCTCAGACACATTTCCCAGCAAGATTCCCACCTCATGTTGCCGATCAATACTCTTCAAACCCCTGCCTGTCTAATCACAACACATGAGTTCAATCGAAGCATCGCCACTCCAGAAATAACCGTGAATGGTGGCGAATACATCCTTCACGTTGGGGATCTTTTATTTTTATGTAGAATCTGACCTTTACAGTCAGCAGCTGAGGCCCAAATCGCTGCGCTTGCCCCTTCCGATGTCGGCCACGACGGCCAATAAACAACATGGAAAAGTCGGTTTGCGGCTGAAATAATTCCATTCATTTACACAAACGCGGCCCAGCAGATAACGCTCCTCTACAGAGGGTGTATCAATACCGCACACATCACTCGCAGAAGAAGCCCGTATTTTCCATATATCACAGTCCCATTTTCCACACAGCAGACGCTTCCGCGCGTCACGGCAGGGAAAGCAATTTCACGGCTCCGATGTCAGGACGCTAATAACATCTGTATCTCTCCATTATGACATTTGAAAGTGTCCGCTTTGCAGATGGTCTATTACGGGATAATGTGACAGAGAGTAGAAAATATTAAACGGCTCAGGATAAAAATCTGAAACGTCCCAGAAAGAAAATTCAGTGACATGCTTACAAACACTTTATTGATCGCTTGGCCACACCCACACACACACATTCACGTTGTAGAAATATTCAACTAATTGCAAATCCACTCAAACGTTAATAAGCGATCTGCACAGATCACGCAGCGTAGCGTAAAAATGCTCATCCATGCAAGTATTTTACGTCGCGATGCAGCGATTTTTCCATTTGGTTTTAATATTTAACTGCATCTGCGCTGGTGTAAACGCCAGTTGAGTTACAACTGCGACAGACGGCCCTCAGACGTTCAGACGTGGCCTCGCCACGCCTGCAGGTCAGCTCGGAAGCCGAACACCTCAAGCCAAGCAGAGGGAGAAAAGACAGACTCTCCAAACATGCATAATAACTCTTACATATTTAAAATAAGCAGGTGATACATCAAATATATAGCAGACTCATTAGCACATAGTGGTTTACACGTCAGTCCAGCTCCCAGTTCAGAAGTCTTAAAGCTACATCTTTGTTACAGCCACAGTGTTTTCATAAGCATTCAACAGTATAAAGCCTCAGATGCAAATGATTGGTCAATTTTTGCATGTGATACAGTATATCTGAATTTACTAAAAAGGCAGACTTGAGGCAGTTTTTTTTTTTACTTTGAATAACATTTTAAGATACAAAGTTCATGCATTCAAGGCACATGTGAAACTAATTTTAAAAAACTTACTTTGAGGATATAAGTTATATTTATGATGAAAATACGCTAGGACATTCCAAAGTTTGCTTAGGAGGATCAATATAGTGGCATGATTTAGGAATGTAAAAAATAAAAAAAAGCATACATTTCTTAGAAAAAAAAATGAATAGGCATCCTTTTTTTCCTCTGATTGCCGAGTGGCTCACTTGCGGCCCAGGGACTCGGCCAGCTTCTTGAGTCTTTTCTTCAGCTCCAGAGGAAACTTCTCGTAACACTTTTTACAAACAGGCTTCATGTCAAACTCCACAAATTTGTTCCTGCGAATAGAGAAGACGCAGCGTGACGTATGTGCCATCGTATACATATATATAAGCTGTCAGCCCTTGGGGGGGTGAACGTGATGAGCAATGAAACAAGAAAAAAAAAACCATGGAACCGACATTTGCATTTCAACACCACCTCCACAGGGAACTGTTTTAATCATCAATAGATGAATAAAGAATGTAAACAATGGCTCATGCGTTCAAGTGCGCATTGGTTGGATGTGTTTAAAAGGCCGAGTTGCCTATGAAGCAAACAAAGGACGCTGAGACGAGGAGGCATGCAGAGTTGTGGAGAACCAGTTGTGGAGCGAAGCACTCTACAGACAGACTGCGGGTTTTTTCTTGCGGTCTTTGGCATCGCGCTCGCGCCGTGCCAGCCGGCGCTTCAGCTCCTCTGGCATGCGCTCGTAGCAGTGTTTGCACACGGGCCGCAGGTCGATCTCGACAAACTTATCTCTAAAATTACCACGGACGCGTCAAGAGCAGCATGGGAGAGGAGGAGAAAAGGGAGGGAGGAAGAGCGGGGCAGGTGAGTGAAACACACAAAGACCCCCCCACCACCACCACCACTTTAGAAAGGCACACATCAGATGGTTGAAGAGACGTGAGGTTATTCTGCGCCTTAAAGAGCCACTCCACTTACTTGAGAGTGAGTTTTGTGTTGCAGGTGGAACACGAGAAACAGGTGACACACCAGGCCTTGTTGAGGGCAGAGACCACTGAAATACACAGTTCACAATTATTATATCCACAAATTATTTAATATTAAAAAAAAAAAAAATTACACTCACCATCTCCTTCAATCACACGGTTGCAGTGATAGCACACATCACCAAAGAGCTAGATTCAGAAAAATTTACATAAATTAGATTTTTTTTAAAAAACGCACCTGATTTCTTGATCAGTGTTGAATATTTACTGGTTTCCTTACCTGGTTATAATGAGTTTCACAGTATGCCAACCCCTTTCTCTCATAATGCCGATGACCGAGGAAAGGCTTCTCACACTTGGCGCAGACAAAATGCTAAAAAACAAATACAAAGACGGCGGAAAATTTGTTTAAACTATTATAAAAATTCAGACGGATCTATTGTAGCATTTTAAAGATATGAGCCGCGAAACACTACAAGAGCTTCGCATTTAGATTTCAGGTTAGGAGGAAATATCTCATAAATCTGTCACCGTCTATGAACTCATGGCTGCCAGGCAAACATTAAGCGCCAAGATAAGGCGAGATAAATCGGGGAACTTAATTGGCTGCTACACAACATTTACTCCATTCTGATTTCCACACTTCATAAAATCCAACGTCTAGAGGAGGCCATCCCCGAGCCAGTGAGCTCTGTGGTGCCTCAGGACAAACTCCTTTTATTAAGTTCTCATGTCGCTCTTATTACTTTAAATCATCTCATTAACACTTTTGTAATAATGTTGTTAGTGGAATTAATTTAATAACTAAAATAATTTTCAAGCAGGTCACTGTGAAACATCCTTAAAATGTTTTTTTTTCCCCATATAATGAGAAAGTTACATTAGTATTATTTTTTAAGTCATTTTCTGATAATTTGAAAAGTAAACAAAATCCAATGTTATTCCTGGAAGTAAATCAACTCCTGAGGGAAAAACGAGCACGTCACACATCAATGAGTCAATATTTTGGCGCAGCATCCCCTCGCATAATGAAAATGATCCCATTCTCACAAACCTCGACGTGCCACTGCTTGCCCATGGCATTTACGACGCGCCCCTCAATGGGTCGCCTGCAGGCGCCACAAATGGGCACGCCCATCTTGTCGTGGCAGGGCAAACAGTAGAGCTCTCCCTTCAGCTCCCGGGCATCGGCCGTCAGCTCCTTACTGTGAACGGAGCGAGAGAGCGGCGATAAGTCCCGAAAGGAGCGCTTTGTGTGTGTGTGTGTGTGTGTGTGTGTGTGTGTGTGTGTGGGTGAGGGGGGGGGGGGGGGGGGGGGGTTCTCTGCTCTAAGCAGCGGGCTGCTGTGGAGAGACTCACCCGCAGTTGTTGCAGTTGAAGTGGTCCGGGTGGTAGGGGTCGTTCTTGAAGATCAGCGGCTGCTCTTCGATGATGGCGTGACACTTCTGGCAGATGTACTTGCCCAGGCCGCGGGCCTTCTCGCGGTTGTGGCACGGCCGACACAAGTGCCTGAGTTCGGGGCGGGGGAAGGAGAGAGCGATCGACAACGTCGTCTCGCGAAAGCGCGCCGCTTGCTTGTGCAAGGCTCCGCGCGCATGAGCGGACGTCCAAATACCTGCCGGCGTTCTTGACAAAGCCCACGTCTGCGAGCACGGCCTGGCAGATGTCGCAGCAGAAGCAGTCGGGGTGCCAGCTGTTGTTCATGGCCTTTATGACCCGACCGATGATGAACTCACCTGATGGGGAAGGCGCGGAAGATCAGCTACATGAGTAAGTCACAACACTCCTTTGAGACACTTCCACAGTGACATTGAGGCGACTCATTCAAGAGCCTGTTTGGTTTATTTTTAAGAATCAGCACGAAGGGGGTGACTAACCATTCATTGATGGCTGAAATGAAAAAGAGAGCACTCACCACACTGGTGACAGCATGGAGCAAAGAGCATCTGGAAGTCATGTTCACAGTATTTTCTCCCCTCAAACTGGAAAAAAGGAAGACCGACGTCACTCCCGAGGAACCCGGGAATGGTTGGCTGGGCTCTGCAACAGTGGTTTACCTCATAGAAGAGCCCCTCCGGGAACTGCTGGAAACACTGGGCGCACACGAAGCACTGCTCATGGTACAGCTCCCCGTTACTGTTCACGATCTTCTCGGTCGCAGCGAAGCCGCTCTTGCATCTCTCGCAGGTCGCATTGGCCAGGGCATTAGCAATGCTGGGGGCAAGAAAGGAAGGTTATCGTTAAAAACACAAGTGAATAAGAAGCTGTGCGGGGGATGAGGGGTTTGCAATTTCTCACATAACCCCGACGCTGCTGCAGCAGCTGTCACCCCGGAGAACGTAAATAATGTGTGAATCATCTTACTGGCCCCAGACATAGCCTAATTTGGTAAAGACTCAAAGATTTGAAAAAAAGGAGAGGAAAAACCTGCCCTGGGGAGATTGATCACACACGTTTTGGGTCGGGAACGTAAAACATAAATAAAAGCTCGGAATCACGTCGACCACAGCGAATAGATCTAAAACCTTGTCACCTGTTTTAAGTAAATATCAGCATCAATCGGAGTCTTTGGACGCCGTAAAAGCCTTTGGCTGCGATTCAAAGGCCGCGAAAGTTGAATTCGCGAACCTCCGGGTTAAATATAAGCCAGAGTTATTTCACCGATAGCCTCGAGCTAACTAGCATGCTACCCCAGCTCGGTGTGTCAGCGCCCGAGTCCACTTTTTAATCTTGAGTTTTATTCATTTTTTGTTAACTTCTCCTCGACCAGCTCAGACCAACCGACGTCTAACCGCCCGTCTCCTGCGTCTCGTCGGGGGTTCAGAAAGGGCCCCCCCCCCCGCTGCCGGGGGCGGCTTCGCCGAGTCGGTTAGCCGCCGGTTAGCTGCAGCCTCCCGGGGCTCCGGGGGGACCGGGTCCCCGCGGGGGGGGGTCGACGCCCGCTCACCTGCCCGTCATTCCGGCCACTCCCAGCATCACCCACGGCCACGGCGGAGGCGTCCAAAGAAGGAGCACGGCGGGGGTGAAAAGGCGGCGGTGCGGTCACTCCCGTCGGTGATGCGCCGGAAGAAGAGGAAGGGGGGGGGGGTAAGTTCGCAGGGCCGCCCCGGTCCCTCCCAGGGGCCGAGCTGACTGAGGTGGCACCCCAACCCCCCCAAAACACACACACACACACTCACACACACACACACACTCACACACACACACACACACACACACACTCTACTTTTAGGGAAAGTACAGGGAACTTTTCATAAACGCTCCAGTTCTGTTGTTGTTGTTCCTCAAATCTTCTGGATTCTTCTGCATGCTGGATAACGTCAGCGTTTATTACTGCCCCCCACCCCCCCCACCCCAAAAAAAAAGTGTGTGTGTGACAAATGCTGAATTCACCTTTCAGATATTTGCAAAGTAAACAGCAAAGGCATAATTGGTTTCAAAGATCATCCCCTGTGTAATAGTGCGTGCGCAGCTCGTGCATCACATTATATCGCTCTCCGCCCAGCAGCCCCACGACTACATATTGAGAGTCAAATGCAGTAAGTGTTTCCATTCTTGAAGGTGGTCATGACCTCACATTCGGTTCCGCGTTTCAGTTCTTTCATTAGAACAGACTAAACTTTTCAAGTGACTGAGACGTCGAACTGCCCTTCTCCCTCCTGCTGCGGTGATGACCAATGAACACAAAACACAGATGCATATTAAGGAGCAGGCGGCGGTTTATGTTACACGAGTGGTGGAAATGTTAGGACGATAGGAAAGAGGTTAACTATTTGCACATCAAAACTCCACCCTGACACTTTCCAGTCAACTGATACAAAACAAAATTAAGACATAAATATGGAATTGGACATTCTGGCATACATTCAATTAGGCTTACATTCAGCTGCCACACCAGAAATATGACCGATTACGGGATAAATACACACCAATTTGTCTAATTACAGTCAGGGTTGAGCCCTGGAAACACATTTAGGGGTAAAAACAGTAAATCGGAGCTTAATTCATACACAGGCAAGATAAAAAGTCCCAACGTTGCCCCAAAATCCTTTCAAAATGTAACACCTTAATGTCACTTTAATGTCAAACGAGCACTGCAGGAAAAATCTCCATTTCAAAAATATTGGATTTCTTAATTAATTATACATTTATAGATTCTGATTGGTGGGTCCAAGAGATAGTAGAAAATCCTTCATTCAAATCAAAGTGCATCAGTGGTAAGACTGTATAGAGGACATCTACAGGTTAAACGAGTATGTCCCATCAGTCTAGTGACACTACATAAAACCCTTATGTTCTGATATTTACAGTCGCAACATAAACGTGGTTGGCGTGAAGCAGAAACATGACCAGGACTGTCCGCCATGCACGGCACACACGCGAGTGGACCGTCATCACCAGCCAGCCTACGCGTTATTCTTATACATTCACCGCATCGTTTACAGGGATAGAAAGTGTCGACAATCCAGAAACCTCCGTGTTCCGTGAGGTTTCCGCGAGGCGTGGAGCAGGAAATGGAAAAGGTGCGATAGGCAGTTTAAATGTTTAAAAATGTCTGATACGTTTGTTCTCGTGGTCTCTCTTAAAAACTATTGCAAAAGGGTGGAGATTCCTCTACCAGGTAGGCATCATGTCGGGGAACCAGACGCGCCCCAAGTGCTTGGAGACCTCCCAGTGGATGTCGTCCAGCCCGTAGCGGTGGTCGGGGACCAGCACCTCCTCCATGATGGACAGCTGCGTCAGCCTGTCGCCGCACATTTTCACGAACTCCACGAAGGCGCTGCACGACACCTCGCACTCCCCGAGGCCGATGGCCGACAGCTGCGTGCAGCGCTGGGCGATGCGGATCAGCTCCTTGTCCAGGGGCCGCAGCCCGTTGGCGCAGACCACCAGCTCCACCAGCCGGGGGCAGGTGAGGCCGACGCGCCCCAGAACGTCCTTGCTGACCGATCGGCCGAAGTACAGGTGCGTGACGGGGATCTCGTCGCGGAAGAAAGGCCCGAACTCGTCCTCGTACAGGAAGAAGTACATGACCAGGTTGAACTTGGGGGAGTGGTGCACCATGGCGTCCCAGCTGCTCTTCTTGATGGTGTGGAACTGCTGGCCGGGGTTCTCGCTTATCACGTCGATGCGGAGGTGCTCCAGGTGGACGTGCTTCTCCGAGGACAGGGCGATGAGGAGCTCGTCGCTCAGCAGGTGGTAGTTGAGCGCCAGCTCCCTCAGGCCGTGGCACTGGTCGGCCACGCACAGGATGCCTGCGGAGGAAGGCGAACGGGCGCCGGCATTAAATTCCCTTCATCGCCTGACATCCCGCGGGGGAGGGGGTGGGGGTGAGGGGGCATTAAAGAGACGCACTGAACCTGCGGGGGAGACGTGAGGGCAGCTGCTCATCTTCAGCAGCTTGAGCGTGTCGCTGTTGTTGGCCACCAGGACTTTGAGGGAGGGGTCGTCCACGGGCGTGTCGTCGATCTTCAGCGAGGAGAGGGACTTGGAGTTGACGAAGACCACCGTCAGAGCTGAGATGAAGTGGGACTGTGAAGCAGAGGGGGGAGGGGGGGGTCGGATGGGTTAAACAGCCAGGTATAGGACTTCTTATGTGAAAACAAAAGAGATTAGAAGGAGTAAAACCAGCAGTCATGTCCACAAAACCACCAGAAGGACATCACCAGTAGGCAGCACTGCCACCTAATGGTTCCTCTACAATACTAAATACAGAAAAAGAGGGTCTGAAAGTCTATTTTCTGGCTGGTAATTCGACACTCCTTTGTTTTCAAGTGCACAGAGGGATGGAAGCTCCCCGCTGGTGACCTGTGTGATCTGAAGCTTTGGTCCCGCTCACCTTGGGCAGCTCCATGAAGCTGGGCCTGGCTGTGGAGATGAGCCTCAGGGTCTTCAGAGAGCAGTTCACCAGCTGTGACAGGATATCGCACGCTGCCTCCGCAGACTCCCTGCTGCTGTCCACCTGACACAGTCACACACACACACATCAGAACCCGCCTACCTTTGTCCCGCTCCGGCCTCAAACCGGGCTCCCACCTTAAAGCTGACATACTGCAGGTGGTTGGAGTGCCTTTTGATGATCTGTTTGATTAGTTCTGGGTGCGTGGCCTTCAGGTAGGAGCTGGCAGGCTGGTTCAGCTCAAACTCAAAGCATCGCCACAGCCCTGGCATGTGGAATACCTGGTTCCAGCTCCAACACACCTGGAAAATGAAATCAAAAGGGTTTCCCAAACGTTCGGAGCTCAGGAGGGATGGTGCTGACTAGAGGGGCACCTGAGAGGCATAAGCCCTGTCCAGCAGAGGCAGGTACTGGAAAACATGGAGCAGGATCTCCTGCGGGAGGCATTCCCACCGGGCTCCCTCCTCCTTGGGATCCCTCTCCGTCCGCTGCTTGCAGGATCGTTTGAGGCTCCCCTGAGCTCCGCTGCTGCTGCTGCTGCTGCTGGTGCTGCCCCCCTCGTCCTCCTGATCCGTCCCTGTCAGGCTTCTTTTCATCCTGGGTAAGTACCAAACAAATCGGAATGCTCTGAAGTTTAAAAAGAAACCAAAGAAAAAAAAAAAAGAGTCCTGACATCAGTTCAACGCGGGTGCTCTGTTAAGTTTCGGTGAAAGAGATGTGCAAAGGTTTGAAGGTTCTCAAAAGAAAAGAAAAGTTTTTTGATTCTCCACCGCAAATCCACGCAGCGAAAAAAGAAGAAAGATCTTTTTCTTGAACCAAGAAATGGAATTCAGTGCGGCGTCCTTGCATCTCTGGGTCACATCCTTGAAGATAAGGTGTTTTATTTTGCCATCTGGGCACTGTTATGCATTAAAACACATTCCAAATCTTAAGCCGCCAGAATTTGAAGCACCTTCAAGGGTTATTTCACCAGGATTTTTCCACACTTATCGGAATGATGCATTCTGACTCCTTTGCTCCCTGCACACATCAGGTATGCACAGTGGAAATTGCGCATATTGCTTTGTGTTCCCTGTATTTCATGCTTGCAAAAGAAAAAAAGAGCTTTAAACAAAATGGTGTTCCTCAAGCTCATTTATTAAAACACCCCAATCATTTTGGGGCAGACTGACACAAGACCAACTGAGTTGGTGGTGGTGGAACCTTAAATAAACTACCCATGGATCTGTGTAAAAGTGCAGAATGTGTACTGAATGCTGCTGGGTCACAGCACAGGCTGGACTTTCCACCTCACCTGAGAATGAAAACAAAACAACAGAGGACACGCCTCCCTCTGCTCCACACAAGCTCCAAGTTGGCTTCCACTTCACCAAAACGCTTGCTCTTGCAGATTTTTTTTGGTTTGTTTTTATTAAATGCAAACTAGAACCGTTCAAAATTAAATGTCAGGAAAACGCATCAAACCATCCGAGAGTCGTTTTAGAAAACACCAACAACCTGTCACGCCTTTTACCGTGAAACTACATTTTATTGACCGGTTAGTTAAACGGGGATTCTTTAAGGATCTGTCAGCCTTTTCTTTCCCCCCCAGCTTCTCACCTGGATTTCACCTTCGCCGTCTGTTTGTCGGGAGAAGCAAATGTGTCTACGTGTGCGTCCGGAGCGGCCGGCGGCTGCGGCTCATCGGCCCCCGGGAGGTGCGCTGCGCGTCGGGACGGTCGAGCGGGAGCCGAGCAGCCAGGTTTTTCGGACGCGTTAGTGTTTTCCGAGCGGCTGACCTAGTTTCCCCACACACACACTCCCTCGCAAGTCCGCTTGAGCAGCTCCCCCGGGCAGACAGTCGGCTAAAAATGGCGTTTGTGATGCAGCCGGAGCAGACTGGGGCGGGCGGGCCGGCTGTAGTTGCGGCGGGGCGCCGACAGGGGGCGCCGTTTCCCCCGCTTGCGTCCCCAACCTGTGTGTGGGCTTCTCTATTCATAACTGATAAAGGGTTTCAGTTATTGCCGATAACCGTTTAAACTGAAAGCCTTTCTTAAATGTTTTTATACACGAATTGTGCGGTGCTGATCTATCTTAAAGTTGTCTTGACGTGTGTTTTTTAATGCAAAGCACGATTTCGGTGTATGTTAGCGTGATGAGTTGAGAAAAAATGTTTTCTTGCTTTTTCCTAAATATAACCCAGACACATTAAAAAAAAAAAGAATCTTGGGAGCCTGTAGTCAAGAGATGTGAGAGAACTCTTGCAGTGACCTATTTAGAGCTACAATTTATTAGATGTTTTGGCCACGCTGTGTCCACAAAGGTCACATAAAACATTATTAGATTTGATAATGGCTGTTAATTACTATGGTAACGGCAGGTCTCGTCTCCTGAAAGTCTGTGGTGATTACCAGGAACGCTGTGTTTTCAACAATCACTCCAGAGGAAAAAGAGAGGTGGTCATCAGTTCATTTTTATTTAAGTGGGACCATTTGTAAATCCCATCCACACTGTCATTAACCAATGAGTACAAATGTTTATACATACCAATGTACATATATTTATTAAATACATATATACATATCCAAGTATGTATATATATATTTACAAAATGCCTCTGCATTTTACCCACAATTTAGCTGATTTTTAAACGTTTGGAGGACAAGAATTTGAAGCCGGCAACTGTTCAGACAAATACTGTGCAAAAGCTCGGAGTGGAAGGAGAGTACTGTGGGTCAACACGGTTACAAAAGCACCGTCCCGCTCGCACGCGTAGCCGCGCGCATGTGTGGCCGCGCGCATGTGTGGCCGCGCGCATGTGTGTAAACATTCCCTACAGAAATGGGCTGCGATGAGAGCAAGTCGGGTCACCGGCAGGGACAATAAAACCAGTGTTTCTGACCGCTGCATACAAATGATGAAGACTTGAGGAGACGGTCCATCTGCGCGCGGTGCAGCAAAGTCTGGCATTTGAAACATTATTCACCGGGACTGACAACCCCGTAGTGGAGTTCTGGGCTCGTAATGTAGCGCTTTAGTTTAATCTCTGAAGCCGTTAAGCCTTTGTAACTAATTTCTCCTCAAATTCTCCACATTAAAAAAAAAAAAAAAAGTCACTTCAGATGGTTTCGAGTCAGTGAACAAACTTCTCCTCATTGAACATTTAAACAGCACAGTTCCACCTGAATGGGCAAGAAAGATAGGAGAACTGAGAGAGCTGTTGCCATGACATTTACTGCCACGGTAACCGGCGGAGATGGCTGGATCGGATGTCGGTCAGTTTATCTGGCCTCGCTGCTGCTGAAGGAAAACTTCAGGTAGCGTGTTTGTCTGCGATTGCTCCTTAACTGAAACATAACTAATAGACCATAATTACAGATGAGAATATTATAATTCTGATGTGGAGGGGGCGAACAAAGCAGGACTGGAACGAGTCAGGCTAAAGGACAGGCAGTAAAGGGCTGCACTGTGAGGTCCGCGTTAGTACAATGATGAGACCAGACCTGCAGCAGCAGCAGCAGTAATAGTGTTAATGCTGCAGAAACATGTCCAATTATCCTTTCTACAGTATCTGGAGGACCGAGCCTTCAGTCTCGGCATGGGACGTGTCTTTTATCGACTGTTTAAACAGATTAAAGGCCCGAGTGGCACAGCTGTTGGGTTAATATCTAAAAGCGCTGGCGACGCTCGCTTCCTTTTCCGTTATCCCCGCAGCAGAAGGTACCACAGACGAGGTGGGGGGGTGGGGGGGGGGGTTCTGTGCTTCTTGTGATGTCCCTGTAGTCCTCTGCCGTCCAAGGCTCAGTCGATCACAGATGGACGACGGATTTTCGAGTCTCACGTGTGGTTGCTGCTATTACATAATTGTTTCTTTGTTGGAGAGTCTTTCACCCTCTGGGCGACACAGTGGATGTGGACAGGCACCGCCCCCGGGCAGACACACCACGTCAGGCTCGCTGAAGGTGTTGTGGCACAGGTGACATCCCTTCTTTTCAGACACGAAGATGGGTTTCTTCCGCTCTTTCAGCTGTGAGGGGAAGAGATACGGATCGACGTGAGGACACGACTTCAATCGATTAGAACCACCAGTTATCTGTCACCTGGACTGTAAACATTGGTATGTAATTAATCTCTCTCTGTCTCTCTCTCTCTCACCCTGTCATGCAGCAGCTGCAGGTTTTCAGAGCGGGACAACCCCAAAGCAATCTGGGAGGTGTGACTGGCGTGCATGCTGGCCCTGACGGCTCGAGCCAGGAAGGGTCGAAGGAGCTGCAGGGACCATTCCTCGGGGAGCAGCTGTAGGACTTTGACCGCATCGAAAACCTCCCCGTGTCTGTTTAGGAGGTCCACTGCTGCCATCTTCAGGTCTCCGCTCGCTCCCGCAGTCTCTTTCCCGCCCAAGTACACCCCCAAGAGTTGGTGAAATAAGCTCTCCTGATAAGAAGGATCCCGTCCAGACGCGGCCCACATACAGAAGGCTTCGGCAGAATGGAAGTCTCTAAGCTTGTGCACCAATATGTGCAGTGCTTTATCATGCTCCTCCAGTTTTCCGTGTAGTGTTGCGCGCTCTAGCAGCAGTTGATCGCAGTTCTCCATCTTACCTGACAAAGAAGAGGGAAATTTACAAGGAAACTCTTTGATCACACGGTTCCACCCCAGTGTAAAGTTACTCCGACCTACCTAAAAGATACTGTACACGGTACAGGTTGGACTCCCGCAGCATCCCTTGGAGCTTCTCTCTCGCTCTAGACAGCTGCTCTTCATCCGGCGGTGACGCCGACAACAACGCCAAAACCTTCTCCAGGTACAACACAGCCAGGTGTGTGTGGAATTTCTCTGTCTGTATTCGGATGCACGGAATTGATTGATTGATTGATCTGAGCCCAGGAAGCTTTCAGCCATGCGAAAAACAACGCTCACCAAGATGACCACTAACACTTTCATCACAGTCATCTACTGTACCTGCGTCTTTTTCTCCAGCACCAGATGTTCCAAATAGAGAAGCAGCGCCTGGCTGTGCCTTCCCAGGTACTTGATGACATCAGCGGGATTTAATTGGGACTGATCATTAGTGCACAACCTCTTGGTGAAGATGCCGACACCTCTCTGTGAAAGGGAGACAAAATCACACTTGTCAGAGTGCAAAGATTTACTTTAGAGCTTATTTCAGGTTCTGTAACCTACAGCTGGATCCTTCTGCAAGGCCCAGTCTGCATACTTCCACACTAGGTCCAGAGATGAGCAGGAACAAAGGAAGTTGACAATGTATTCATAAAGGTCAGATCTAGTAGAGTCCTGCAGATCTCCGTCTACAACGCGGATCCACAACTGTTGGAAAACAAAATACATCTCACTTTGGGTTTGTGAATCTGAAGAGTATCTGATGCAGATTTTTCAGCAAGTCGTTTAAGGAGCACATGCCTGGAGGGCTGTCGAATCCTGACTGTTATAATGATAAAGCAAGCCAAGTGCAAAATATCTAAGAAAACAGGGAAACACAAAAAGCAAAGATGAAGGAACGCTTTTTAAAGCTTGAGACTGTGTTTCAGTAGACTGAAAAAAACAGATATATACACACTTGTGGTATTTCTCCAACCACGGGACGCTGTCAGCAAGGAGGCAGGCGTTGTTTGAAGATAAGAGATCAAGAAGGCAGTCTTGATTCTGCTCAGCATACAATTTCAACAGCGCGGTGTCGACATCCTCTCTGCAACCATTTGCCACCTCTGTGCTTCGTACCTGGGTGCACAGAAAAAAAAAAAACAATCTCATTAAGAGATTTTAACTTGGTCACAATTAAAGTTTAACTGCATTTACCTCTCGCAAATAACTGATGAGGAACTGTTTGCATCGCAGCACCTTCTCCTGATCGCCCTGAGCCAGGTGGTTAAGGTCTGCAAACTCGTGGAGAGGAGGATGGCAACGTGTGAAGGGAGAGGAAGCTGGCAGCAGCATTGGGTAGAGAGAGATCAGCTCTCGCACGTCCAGCTGACCCTTCCTGGTAATATTAATAATTGTTTTGAGGAACTACGAATAACGTATACGGTCCAAGATAACTACAGCTCCATCTTAGATTTGAAACAGCCAGACTGAGACTGACAGACTCCTACCTGAAGTATTCTTTTGCTTCTTGAAACTGAAGTAGGCCAAACTGTATGAAACCTGCCTGTTGCAGGATTCGTTTGTGCAAAATCTGGACAAAGTAAAGTTTTTTTTAATTTATATATAATTTAACTCTGGCAAAAGTATGATATATAATTTGGGGTAAACCCAAAATGGTGGTAACTCTGATTTAGGCGAATGAAGTCACCTGAAACTTGTCTTTGGGGATATTTCTTTGTGCTCCCTCTGTGAGGACGAGCGCTTCCTCCACCCTGTGATTGGCCAGTAAGTCCTGGATTTGTTTCTCCAGTGGCATAGGTACCAGCACATACACAGCCTTGGTGGAAGCCAGGATCACCTTTCCTGGAAGACAAATTTAATATTATTTTACTGCTCAAAAATAAACCTTAAAAACCTTGAGACAACAATTAAATCGGTGCATAACGGCCAAAAGTAGTAAGACGTCTGTGGAGGACTGAACTGTAACTGGGAAACCAGCTCAGTGCTATATTTGGGTAAGAGCAGTGTGGAAAAGAGACCAAGATTATTAAGATTAAGTTATTTAATCTACATCGATTTTTACCTTAAACCTTAAACATGTAACAACGCTGCAGCATAATTTTGCAAATGCTTGCTCCTTTGGCAATGTTCAAAATCAGACAGAGATGTTGACACCTTCGAAGTCTTGCAGGATGTGCCCATCCCTGAACGAAAGTGTTTGCTTTAGCTGCTGGTCCAACATGCTGTGGATGGTGATGAAGCTCTCATCCAAGGCCACCACGTATGGAAAACACACAGCAGCACCCATCACGCTCTCTGACCAGTTGACCGGGGCCCGCTGAGATGCTCCTTCTGCATTGGCAAACATTCCTGATGGAAGGATGAATTTCTGACTTTAGTTCAGCGAGAACACAACAAGTTTGTGACTGAATTATTTTAAAACCTTTGTTTGCATTGCTTTACCGAGGCCACCGGGTGCCGCCAAGAGGAACTCCTCTCTGCCGATTCTCTTGACAATGGGTCTTCTCTCCTCGCTGTTGTAAGGGAAGAGATCCTGGGAGGCTCCTGTGTTGTAGTTTAGTATCATGTACTGTGTCGTAAGGGCCAGGCACATGAAGTAGCCGTCCAGACACACAGCGCAGGGCTGCTCAGGGGTGTTCACCTCTTTGATCAGTTGCACTCTGTCCTCGTACACCATGAAAATCTGCACAGTCCGACGTTTGGAGGAGAGTACGCCCATCTCCACACAGAACGGATCGCCATTCACCGGGTTCTCGTTAATGCAGAAGGTTGTCACGCCTCGGATTTTGGCCCCGCCCCCTGCCGCGGAGGGCATGGTCTCCAGTGTCACCATGTCGACGAGGAAGACGACTCCATCGCAGAGCACGATCAGGCGCTCCAAAGCAGAAGCGGCCCTTAGCTCCGAAACAGCTTTCTTCAGGCCCAGGTACTTGTGCAGCAGCTTCTGAGCCGAGTAACTCAGTTTTCCTTTCGCCGTGGTGACCTCGTCCAGCAGGAAGTGGTGAATGAAGCAGTCGTTGGTTCCCAAATACAAATGTTTCCCGCAGCATTCGATGCACTCGATGTTGATGCGAGCCTTGTCGCCCATGAGGAGATCTCGCTCCACAGCGGGGACCAGCTCAAAAGCCTTCACACTCATGGTGGCCAAAGCATTTACCCTAGATGTTAAAACAACAAACAGACACAAATCAGCACGAGTTCAACATTGTTCCTGAAATGATTAAAGGCCTTTTTAACATCAGAGCGCAGGGTCCAGCTTCTACAGGAATCCTTTGTGATAATATATGCAACCCTAAGAACAGCAAGTAAAAGCGGTATGTCAAAATATGTCGGGGTCAGAGTTCAAATATGCAAGGGGTCAGAGGTCAGCTACCAATGCACAGTTCTATAAAACACATTAAAGGGCCCAGAAAAGAAAAGTCCGCGTTGATTTTAAATGCCTTATTGTCTGCCTTATTGTCACATTTGTCAATTTTCGTGAAAGGTGGCCCCAATGCGGAGCTAACAAGTGCTCAAATAATAGTAATACTAATAATAATAGCCAATTGGGTTAGCATTGGCTAGCCGAGAGCACCCCTTAAGGTAACGATGACAAGTGTTATCTTGTCCTCACTTACCACTAAAAGCGCAACGCACAGCGCTTTACCAAGATAAAGACGTTCACCGAGCCGTTTTGTTTTATAAGCAACTCTCGTGTCACGTCCGGGTAGATAATTCGGCGTCAGCTCAGCCAGCCTGTCATTCCCGAGCTAGCGAAGCTAACAAGCCCCAAGCTAAAGCCAGACTTTGGATGAAGCTTCTTTTTTTTTTTTTTTTTTTAAGCGCTCCTGTAGGCAGACGTGCTCGCAGCAGCAGCATCTAATGAGCGTGTGCGTGCGTGTGTGTGTGTGTGTGTGTGTGTGTGTCCAGTAACGGGGTGGTTCGTGTGGCCCCCCGGGGCGCAGACCGACCTACCGGCCCGCTGCTGCTCTCGGCCGCTCCCCGCTACTCCCCGGACGGCCGCCCGGAGGCGTGCCCGCCGTCCGGCGCTAACGAAGCCATGGCGCGGCGGCGGCGACGGAGGACCGACGAGGCTCGGCGGCGGGCAGCGGTCGAGCTCCCTTCTGCCCCCCTCCGCCCGCCAGCGCGCATGCGCCGACGCTTTGTTCCGCCTTCCGGCAGAGGCGGATCAAGGCCGGTCCAAAGATCAAAGAACCGCGGGGTCGGTCCGATTTTAAGTCGAGACGTTTCAACATCGCTCATTTATCCCGTCGAACCCCTTTTCTTTTTTTTTTTATTGATCAGATTTACCTTTTGGAAAGACTTTCCTATTTTCTATTTCCTGTTTAACAAAACTAAAACTAAGTGGCTTTGATGAGGCTTTTATTTTTTGCACTTTTCCCCCCAAAAATAATATATTTTTTTTTATTTTATCCAAGTAAATTTCATATTAGGTTCAAACGTCCGAGGCAGACCCCTCATTTTCGTTACTCTGAACTGAGCACAAGTCTCACTCTGAGCCTCTCAAGTAAAATAATAGATAACCCACACCAGCCCGACCTTTGCTTG
Source organism: Lagocephalus sceleratus (assembly GCA_911728415.1). Taxonomy (NCBI): domain Eukaryota; kingdom Metazoa; phylum Chordata; class Actinopteri; order Tetraodontiformes; family Tetraodontidae; genus Lagocephalus; species Lagocephalus sceleratus. Next base: position 6,425,990 of record CAJVRN010000017.1, on the reverse strand, counting down.
GAAAACGTTCCTGTTTGAGCCGGTTTACAATAAAAACGTTGTCAAAATGATTAACATTCGGATGGTCCCACCTGAATACTGCGTCTATTTAATTATTTCTTTATGCTTTCTTTTATGTTAGTTATTTTTGTATGTATGTAAACGTAGCTATGTGTTGTCTCTTATTTATTTATCCAAGTTTATCTTATTTGCTTTAATTACCAGTCATAACAAGACTTCCGTCTTGTTCATTGTTTTGGTGTCAATAAAGACTGGCGGCGGCGGCGGGGAGGAAAAAAAAAAAAAAACACACACACACACACAAAAAAAAAAAAAAAAACAAGCCCGTGACGTCAAGAGGGCCGCGCATGCGCGGAGCGGCCCGGCGGTGTGTGGTGGTGGGCGCAGACCCTGACAACAACTGCGTCCGTCTGAGAAGTGACTGAGAAAAGCCATTTTGTTCAGCTAGCTAGCTGCCTATTTGGGATAAAGAAAGTAGCCAATAACATCCCCCGTCCGCCTCGGCGTGACCGTGTCTCTTCTGCGGGTCCGTTTACTGCCACAGAGCACAATAATTGGACTAGACGGAAGCTGGTAGCTTAAACCGCAGGTATCATAGTGCGAGCTAGCTCTATATATAGTTAGCATACGTTATTTATTTATCACTGTGACTGGCAGAGGGGGGTTTTTTGTAAATGTAAACCAAGTTGCCTGCTACCGTCGACCCTCCCGGCAGAAGGCAGCCCTTTTAACCGAGGCAGCCGTCGTCGCTGGCGGTCGTTACGCGAGCCAGTGAACGAAACAACACTAACTTAGCCAAACACTTGAGCCACGCAGTGTTAAACCAAAGCGCTAATCTGATAATGGCCGAGGACACCCGACAGGACAAGAGAGCCAGCTTCTCGGCCATAGCGGAGCACGGTCGCAACGGGATGGCCAGGACCTCGGCCGTGGCCTCGAGTAAAACCGGTGCTTCCAAGAAGTTAGTGATCAAAAATTTCAAAGGTACTGATGCTGATCACCTGTCCGTGTGTTGTGTCGCCGCGTCCACGCAGGACTTTGCAGCGTTGGGGTCGGTTGCTCACCTTATCGGTGTGAAAGGGACATTTGTGTCGCCACAGATCTTAGTTGCATTCGTTCTGCTCATCGCTTGGGTCCCCCCCCCACCATCAAACTCTTCTGGGTGTCCCATCAGAAGGTTGCACAAGCTTACATCAGGTCTAAAAAGGAGAAGCACTGTATTGAATTACACTTTGCCTTCACAATACAGCTACGATGGCAATTTAGCAACTTGTTGATTTGAAGATTTCTTTTTGCTAAATATGCTGATGGTTGATAGACTTGAGAATGACGTTGAAGCCCTAGTTTTTCAAGTAAAGATTGTGAGCTGTCTTTGGGTTTTGCATGAGTGATGGTACCTGAGGAACATATCTATCAATCCCTGTCACAAGATGTTTTATGACAATGAGTGTTAATTGTAGGCCTTTTCCCCAAGGTTGATCTAACCCTAAACCCTGTGTGTGCACCTTTAGCTATACAATATATATATATATTTTTTTTTTTAAAAACAGACAGACCTAAACTATCAGAGAACTACACAGAAGACACGTGGTTGAAGCTTCGAGATGCAGTAGGGGCCATCCAGAACAGCACCTCTATCAAGTACAACCTGGAAGAGCTCTATCAGGTTTGTTTAAGTTTCTTTACATTTTACTGTTAACTTTTGTTTGCAAAAGAACAGTGCAAAGAGACATTCCAAATATTTAAACTGCGCTTGCATGCCATGGGGTTACTTTAAATACCCAGTCATTTTGAAAACTGCAAAATAGCAGCTCAGCCTGTTTTGCTCCTTTTTTATTGCAGGCAGTAGAAAATCTCTGTTCATATAAAGTCTCCCCGACACTGTACAAGCAGCTTCGGCAGGTCTGTGAAGATCACGTGCAGGCCCAGATCCACCAGTTCAGAGAATATCCTTTTTTTTGGATGACTGTATTGTGTAAGGAATACTTTAAGCATATTCAAACTAAATATACTGGTGGGGCATGTATCAGGCACAAACGGTTCAGATGTTGTTACAGTCTTTCCTCACCAGGGGTCAATGTATAACAGGCTTGAAGCTGAAGATTTTTTTTCCCCTTAACCTGCATCTCACTGAGGCTTTGGACAACCTTTCCTTCCTGAAGAGAATGAATCGCTGTTGGCAGGACCACTGCAGGCAAACAGTAGGTTTTAATGTCTCAGAAAAAACGTGAAGCGTGAATCTCATGATAAGCCCCTTTTGCTTTTTACCCCATAGATCATGATCCGGAGTATTTTTCTCTTCCTGGATCGTACCTACGTCCTGCAGAACTCATTACTACCCTCCATTTGGTAACACGTTTCAGTCCAGTCAACATTCTCCGGGTGTGGTTTGGTGGTGGCATGAGGCTGATGTTCTGTGCCCTCTAGGGACACTGGGTTGGAATTGTTTCGCACCCATATTGTGAGCGACAGTGCAGTTCAGAAGCGCACGGTAGATGGTATTTTGGAGCAGATCGAACTGGAGCGGAATGGAGAGACAATAGACCGGAGTCTGCTCAGGAGTCTCCTGGGCATGCTGTCAGATTTACAGGTACTCTTCACACACCATCCTCTCACCACAAGTGCAGAATCCCCTCCACAATTCTCTCTCTGAATGAAAGACAGTGGGTTTAGGCTGCTCATTTTCTTTAAGGCATATAAAGATTCCTTCGAGGAAAGATTTCTAACTGAGACCAACCGGCTCTACGCAGCAGAGGGACAGCGGCTGATGCAGGAGAGAGATGTAAGTCTGACGAAAAAGACTTCTGCAACTAGTGCAATATATATATGATATCTAACCGCTGAGAACACTAATATGCTCGTATCCAGGTGCCAGAGTATCTGCATCACGTGGCTCGGCGTTTGGAAGAAGAGAACGATCGTATTTTGAGCTACCTCGACCAGAGCACTCAGTAAAGTTCCACTACTCTGGTTTTATTTGTGAAAACATAAATCTTGTCTGCACTCATTTATTACTTTAAGTACTGACCTTATTTTCATATTATCTCAGGAAACCACTTATTGGCTGTGTTGAAAAACAGCTTTTAGGAGAACACATAACTGCAATATTACAGAAGGGTGAGATACTTTACGTGTAATATTTTAATTAATAACAAAACTAAGCAGACTAAAGACTTGGTCCCAGTTTAAACATACAAATACAGTAATGTAAGCCTGTGTAATATATGTCTTACAGGTCTGGGCACCCTGCTGGATGAGAATCGCGTGGCCGAGCTGACCCTCCTCTACCAGCTCTTCGGCAAGGTGAAAGGAGGACTTCCCACACTGCTGCAGTTCTGGAGGGATTATATAAAGGTATAGTCTTTGCCAAAAATAAACACAACGGCCCACGTTCCAGTCAACCGCATATAAGCATTGCTGAAACGGTCTCTGCCCAAAAGGCCTTTGGTGGCGAGATAGTGTGTACTCCAGAAAAAGACAAGGACATGGTGCAAGACCTGCTGGACTTTAAGGACAAGATGGACAATGTTGCACAGTGCTGTTTCGCACGGAACGAGGGATTCATCAACACTATGAAGGAGGCCTTTGAGACCTTCATCAACAAGAGGCCAAACAAACCTGCAGAACTCATCGGTGAGTAAAGCCCGATGAAGACAGCAGCTGTCCAGTTAATCGTGTTTTTACTTTACCGTGCATTAATTTTGGTCATTACATTCCATCCAGCTAAATATGTGGATTCAAAGTTAAGGGCAGGCAACAAGGAAGCTACAGAAGAGGAGCTGGAACGAATCCTCGACAAGATAATGATAATCTTTCGTTTTATACACGGTTAGTGACACTCTTGTTTTGAGGTTGATAGTAAAAGACAGTATATGGAGGTGATCTCTCCCCTGGTGCATTTGTGTCCTCTGGTGAGCCTTTTTGATCTCTGCCTGCAGGAAAGGACGTGTTTGAAGCTTTTTACAAGAAGGACTTGGCCAAGCGTCTTTTGGTTGGCAAGAGTGCTTCTGTTGATGCTGAAAAGTCCATGTTGTCCAAACTCAAACACGGTGAGTACAGTGTCTCCTGAGTTTAAATCCTCATATGGCTGACACATGGATTTCTCCCGTACATGCCTGCATTCTAAAGATTGTTACATGTTACCTCTAAAACATAAACTGAAACTGATCTCAGTCAGTTTCAGAGAAAACATTCAGTGTTGGAAAGAAATGTCATTTGTGTAATTGTGAGTGTGCTGTGGTTTTCTCAACTCCCCCAGAGTGCGGAGCAGCGTTTACCAGTAAGCTAGAGGGGATGTTCAAGGACATGGAACTGTCCAAAGACATAATGATCCAGTTCAAACAGGTACTTGCCTGTCCTCGCTGTTACATGTTTGCATTGAATTATTGACACTTTTTGACCTCACCAATCACAGCAGCCTCTGTTGCAAACACCAATGGTTCCGTATTCACTTCCTGCTTGCTTTGTCTCACCTCGTGACTTTTGGCTGCAACAACCAAACACAACACCGTGGGGAGGCTCAAAAGTGTGATGCTGTAATACCAATGTGTTAAAAGATTCAATCCATTTCCTGTCAAAAATTTTAGTATATGCAGAACCAGAGTGAGCCAAGCAACATAGAACTTACTGTCAACATCCTCACCATGGGTTACTGGCCTTCATACACACCCATGGAGGTCCACCTGCCCACTGAGGTAAGCACACAGGAGTCAATGAGACACGTCCTGAATGAACACTGATCTTTGCAGTGTCATTAACTGAATATTGTGCTTGATTTGGTTCTATGTATATTCCAGATGGTAAAGCTCCAGGAGGTGTTTAAACTGTTCTACCTGGGTAAGCACAGCGGGAGGAAGCTCCAGTGGCAGTCCACACTGGGCCATGCTGTATTAAAGGCAGAGTTTAAAGAGGTAACCGGATTGTTCATTAAAATCTTGCTCTGCGAGTACAGAGACCAACCTGTAATTACAATGAATATTTTGTCCTGCAGGGAAAGAAGGAGCTGCAGGTTTCTTTGTTCCAGACTCTGGTGCTGCTCATGTTCAATGAGGGGGAGGAATTCAGCGTGGAGGAGATTCGCACCGCTACCGGCATAGGTTAGCTGTCTATAAATGTGTATTGCAGTTGCACTGCCTGTTTTACATGTTGCCTCTTGTTTTTGTCCTGCGCAGAGGACGGAGAGCTCAGGCGTACGCTGCAATCCCTGGCCTGCGGGAAAGCCCGCGTCCTCAACAAGAACCCTCGTGGGAAAGATGTAGAGGACGGAGACCGATTCAATTTCAACAACGAATTTAAGCACAAGCTGTTCCGCATCAAGATCAATCAAATCCAAATGAAGGAAACGGTACAGTTTTGTTTTTAATCATTTAGACTATTAAAAAAAATCCATTGTTTCCACAACAAACCAATAGAAGTAAAAATGAAACTTACCATTCTGATTAATCATCTTGTGAAGCTATCATTTCCTCTTTTTATGTCACTGCTAGTTTCTTCAACATTTGACCTCACAAGAAAATGCAAAAATGTGTCATAGTTACATGTATAATAGATATAAAAACGTCCGTGAAATGTTATACAAGTCCTGTGCAAAAGTGTATTTTTAAAAACTGATTTCCCCCTCAGGTGGAGGAGCAGGTCAGCACCACAGAACGCGTGTTTCAAGACAGGCAGTACCAGATCGACGCAGCTGTGGTGCGCATCATGAAGATGAGGAAGACCCTCAGTCATAACCTGCTGGTGTCGGAGCTCTACAACCAGCTGAAATTCCCCGTCAAGGTCAGCAGTGATGAACTTCTTATTCTCTTTCTCTTAACGTTTGTCCACCGACAAAGTTCATCAACATCTGAATCGCGCTCTCTCTCTCTCTCTTTCCTCCACAGCCGGGCGATCTGAAGAAACGAATCGAGTCGCTCATAGACAGAGACTATATGGAACGGGACAAAGAGACTCCGAACCAGTACCACTATGTTGCCTGAAGGGCTGCTGCAGCCACACTTCAATCAAACATGCATAGCCAGCCCCTTTGCAAAAAAAAAAAGAAAAAAGTAAAAAAATGGCATTAGAGGTTTCTGATTCCTTCTCGAAAATGTCAAACACAGCATCCAGATGATACAGAGCTTCACAGAGACTTGAAAGCCCTGACTGTGCCGATTTAATGTGTCACCTCTAGTGAGCTGGTGGTATGGTTGTAATGCAACATTCAATTGAACATAACTAGCACTTTTCTGTTTTCTGTTTGGGTTTTCCTTTCCTTTATCACATTGTTATAAAATCACTAATTTTCTAATATGTCATTGGTTTGTTTTGAGGTTTTTCTTTGTCATCCTCGTTCCAATCGCACCAAATCAGACATTGTGATGACACCAGGGGCTGCGGCGTGGGCGACTCTAACTGGAAAGGTATTGTTTGGCCTCAGAGAGGCCCCTGGCAGCGCAATATTATTGCACCAAACAAAGCGCCAGCATGTTGTGAGCAGATCAGCAGTGTTACTGTTGAGCGGCGGGGTTGATCACAAGGTTATGTGAGTCATGAAGGCAAAGGCATGTTGCTGACGATTCAGTGAGAGTTTACGCTGATTTAAGGTTTTGCCATTATTTTTTTTTTAATCTGACTTGGACTTCATTTTCACCACAATGGCTGATTTGGTCTGAATGCAACATTTGAGTAGCTGTGATGACTTTAAACCCGTTTGGTTGGTTGACGTGGCAGAAACAAACATTTACGGATGAGAAAAGCCTTGATATACAGTACCGAGACTTAAGAGTGCCACACGCCAGAGGGGCGGTCACGTCGTTTTTTGTTTTTTTTTTTCTTCATGGTCAGATTGAGGATTACTTGTGTTTAACACAAATGGGTATTTCTGTGGGTACCTCATATGTTTTGACCAAAATATCATTAAACTGTTGTGTGCGTGCGCGTGGATGTTTTTGTAGACGAGAATGTAAGAGTGAGAAGTGAACGACAATAAATGGATATTTAATGATTTAATAAATATTTGTAGATAACTTAAACTGTCACACTCTGTCCCGGCTGATGAAGCACGGATTTTATTTATTTATTTATTTATTTTACTTTGCGGGTTTCACTTTTGAGTTACGTTTGGCGGCTGTGGGGGGAGGATGTGGCCGGAGGCCGGTCGGTCCAGGCCGGCCGAGACAGCCTCCACACCGCCCCCCCCCCCGGAGCTCCGAGCCCCCTCGTGCACCCACCGGGGTGTCAGCTGACTCCGCCCGCCGCAGCTACACTCGTCACCACGCAGCAAGTTTATATACTTTTACGCGGCGCTGCCACGGAATAACTTAAAAAAAAAAAAAAAATCGCGTGAAAAGCGTCTTTGCTGCTAAAAAAATAAATAAAGTTTTTGAGGTTGTTGGAAGGGGGATATCGGAGCGGGTCGTTTTCGATGCGTCATGTTCGTGTTTCGGGGTACGCATAAAGTTTTTTTCTTTTTTTTTTTTTAAATAGAGGTCAACCCCGTGTGTGTGTGTGTGTGTGAGAGATGCGGGGGGGGTCACGTGACTGGGCGGCGCCAGCCCCGGATGCTAACGGTTTCACATGACGGAGTCGGCGTGACGACGAGCTGCGCTCTCACCCCCCACAGCGACGCTTCTTCGGTTCGCTAGGAAGTTTTTTAAAAAAAAAAAAGCTGTTCCGGCGCGACGAGGGAGGCGACAGGTTAGGGAGGGGAGGAAGAGTCAAGTTGGGCTAAGCGGCCCCCCCCACCCACCCACCCCCCGCCGGAGAGCCACCTGCCCCGCCGACAGAGGCGCCTCATCCCCCGGGCTCTCCTCCTGCGACGCGGGCTTTCCTCCGTTGGCGGCGGTCCCGACCCGAAGACATGAGGCTGCCCCGCTGCCTGGTGGCGCTGATCATCGCCTGGAGCTCTCTCTCAGGTCGGTGCCGGAGCTCCTGGTCTCTGTCGGGGGGGTCAGGCGCGACGATGTTGTAATAAGATCTGATCTAATGTGCGCGACGGTGTTATTGACGCTGCTCGCAGGTAGCAGCAGCAGCAGCGACCCGACGGGGGAATAACCCGCCAGAAGCAGCCCGCAGGCTTTTTACCGACCGCGTAGGGCCAAGGCGTCCATCTCTCCGGGCTTTGGTTCGGGATGTCTGCGTGGCTCCCCCGACCCGGGAATGGTGTCGGTCGTGGGTTTCGATGCGACCCAAAGGGGCTGTTTTCCTCCGGGTCGGCGCTGGGTTGAGCCCAGTCGAACCAGTCGCCTGTCTGGGCCGAGCGGGAGAACTTTCAGAGAACTTTTGAATGTCACCCTCCGATCTGGTTCATATGTACTTTGCACTGATGTGGTTCGATGCTCTTTTTCCTGACACATTTAGGCCTGGGGGGGTCCACAAGTACTCCATCTTTTTTTTTATTTGCCCCTTTACACAAAAAATAGCTCTTTATTTCCTTATATGAATATATTCATCAGGCGTTACTGACTCTTCAGAGTTAAAACTACAACTAAACCAAACCAAAGGTGTCGCAACCTTTTGGTTTTTGTGCTATTTTGTTTGAAGAACCCGAAGAATATGGTTGAACCCTGTTCCCGTTTGACGGTATACGCCTCACATGTTGCTCTATGCAACTCTGTCCCTCGCCTTATCACACACATTTATCTAACAAAGTCACACAAACGCCAACAAAAAAAACGTAGCCTAGGAGGTTTTATCTCAGATTTCTGACAAACAGAAAAAAAGCGCAGTGTGCAGTGGAGTCCATAAGACTGTACGTCGGTGTTTAAAAGGCAAACAGGGAAGAATGGCCCCTGTCACCGTCGGCTCCAGCAGGCCGCACTTGTTGTTGCAGCTCCTGGGGGGGGTGTCCGGCCTATCTTTACATTCCGCTGTGGTCGGGGAAGGGTTTCTTTCGCGGGCGCAAGCCCCCGACTTATCGGGCTGGTGCGTGCGTCGTGAATAGCAGCTGCCGGCTTTCGTACAATGCGATCGAGAATTCGAGGCGCGCACACGCAGACGCGCACCAGCGAGATGTCAGGTGCGCCTTAGAAAAGGCCTCTGTGGCCCTCTGCTGGGGGGTGTGGGAAGTGGTGTTTTATGTAGGGTGAGGGTTATATTCTATTACACTTAGGGTCGAAATAAAGGAGAAAAACCACCCAACATCCAATATGTCAGTCCAAGTTCATTCTTAGTAGTTTTAGTGGTTCCCAGGTATATTTATTAGCATTTAGTGGAGTTTGTAATGAAGCTTTGTTCTTTATTTACTTTCACAGCTTTGGTTCAGGCTGTTACTCTTGACGTGAATGAGGGGAATTCAACCTGCATTAAAGCCGAACTCTCAGCATCGTTCTCCATCACGTACAACACCTCCAACAGCACGGTTTGGACAATGTTGACAGTGTTTTTATTTCAATCTGGGCAAAGAGAAATATGCATGAATCACTGCATCTCTATGTGGATTTTTCCCCTCAGAGAGCAGCACAGTTCTCTCTGCCCGACTCGGCCGCAGTCGATCCCGAGAGCAGCACGTGCGGGGGAAACGGCAGCTCCCCGTGGCTCGTGGCGGTTTTCGGACCCGGCCACGCGCTCGGTTTGAGCTTTTCCACCGACGGGAGCCGGTACAGTGTGGCTAACCTGACGCTGCAATACAACCTCAGCGACGCTTCGGTCTTCCCAGACGCCAGCAGCTCAGGTGAGTAAAGAGTGCACGCGTGAACAGTCCTCTGCAGTGTGTTTAACAGCATCGGAGGTTCAGCCCCACGTTTGTGTCAGACTAAATCGTGGGTGTGTAACCGCCTCCCGTTTGAATTTGTCCTAGATGTGGTCACGGTGGTTTCGTCTTCAGTTGGAATTTGGGCAGCGGTCAACACCACCTACCGCTGTTTAAGTTCTGTCCCTTTCCAAGTTGGCGGAGCGACTGTCACCTTCTCTAACATGAGGCTGGAGGCGTACATGCCAGGAAACGACCTGAGTCCAAGAGGTCCAGCGCCGCTTCTTTTATTTTTCTGTGGTTTTGCGTTTGACTTACAAGGGGAGGGTTACTAAATGTTGCCGTTGATCTTCTCTTCGTCACAGAAAGCGCGTGTGTGGCAGATCAGACCACCACAGCAGCTCCAACCACCGCTGTTCCTACGACAACGGCCCCCCCGGCCCCCACCCCTCCAGGAACACCTGAGCGCGGCACCTACTCCGTGGTCAACAGCAGCGGCACCACGTGTCTCCTGGCCCAAATGGGGCTGCAGCTCAACATCTCCTATTTCTCCCGTTCGCAAAACAAGGTAAAACAAAACAAAACAAACAACCTTATGACCAGATAAAGTGTACTCCACCCTTCATAACAAACTGGAAACATCTGTACCTTCCTTCCCAGACAATCCAATCATTAGTGAATCTGACTCCCAACGCCACAGTTCCAACAGGATCATGTGAAACAGGCAATGCTACATTAATTTTAACACAAGCAACAACCGTACTCAGCTTTACCTTCACTCTGGTAAGAGCATCCGTCCTTTTAAATAAATGAAGCTGCGCAATCTGCTTTTTTTTTTTTTTTTTTTTCCTGCACGTTTATCTGATTTGTTTCTCCCGTTTGAAGAACTCCACGAGCAGCAAGTACCACCTGAGCGGACTCTCTCTGCAGGCGAATTGGCCCGACATGGCCGGTACGATGTCGTTTTCAGACAGCGCGTTTGAACCCGCCGTCGCGGTACTGACCCCGTCTCCACCCCACAGCCGCCTTCTCAGCCGGCAACGGCAGCCTGAGCTACCTGCGCAGCACGGTCGGCCACTCCTACATGTGCAACAGCGAGCAGGCCCTGGCGGTGACGCCAGCGTTCTCCCTCAACACGTTCCAGCTGCAGATACAGCCCTTCGGCGTCACCACCAATCAGTTCTCTGCAGGTAGGCGCTCGCTTGTGTTCGCCTGCCGCGCGTCCGTTCCAGTCGTTAAACGCGCACAAAACCGCGACTCTCTCTCTCGTCTCCCCCGGGCGTAGCGGAGGACTGCCAGGTGGACCAGGACAAGATGCTCATCCCCATCATCGTCGGAGCGTCCCTCGCCGGCCTGGTGCTGATCGTCCTCATCGCGTACCTCATAGGCAGGAAGAGGAGCCACGCCGGATACCAGACAATCTAATCCAGATCCGTTCAGCCGAGTGAACGTTTGGGAGCAGGTAGAGCGAGTGCAGCAGCAGACGTGAATGAATGGGAAGTGTTTGCGGGCACGTGCATGTTTTTGACATGTGAATTGCATATTTTAGTCTACCTGTTCTGTACAGTGGCTGACAAGTGCAAAACACACTTAATGAAAGGCTTTTACACAGTTTGACGCAGACCTTCGCGTTTTTTACGAAACAGAAATGTACACATCACGGAGTAACAAAAACAAGTTAAATTGTACAAATTGGATGGAAATCGATGGCCGGGAGTGACTCGGGCGTTATCGCGTCGACCCTGAAAGTTTGCCACCAAAGACGAAGAGAAAGTTTGGTTTGTGTCAAAGGCTGAAGTGAAGGAAGTATGCTTTGTCCTTCTTGTGGAGTTTGTATCAGAAGGCGTGCCCGGCTTTGCTCCTCTCGGTGGTTCTGAAGGGTACGGACTGGGAATGGAACGTGACGCGGCTTACCCGGGCCTTCCGTTTGCTCCGTCCCGGAACACCTCCAGAGACCAGAAGAGCAAAGCGGGCAAAGTCTTTTTTTTTTGGTGTTTGTGTGTGCCGAGGAGTTTGTCCCTCCGAGTTTCCGCAGGCCAGTTAGCGCTGATAGTGGGTGTGTGGGTGTCATCTATTTGCGTCTTATTAAGTTTTGGAGCGCTTTTAAAATACTTTCAAGCTTCGTAAAAGTGTTTCCTGCACGTTGTTTTGTTTTGCACTTCTCAGCCATCGTAGTTTTTTTTCTCTGCGAGACGACGTGAAGCCAAAGACGTACCGAATTGACATGCTGTGCATCTTTACCAGTCTTTATGTAATTAAGGATGAAGGTGGAATTCCCGTTTTGAGTATGGCTTTCATCGACGCTTTTAGTTGTGTAACTGAATGTACTGATCAAAGAGGTAGGAGTCTTAAATTAGGATAGTTCAGCGTTTTGTCCACTGTTGATTTTTGAGGTGAATATAAAGTCGTTTCCCCCGCACAGGTGCAGCAGCATCTCTTAAATCCTGAAGAATGAATAATCCCAGTGAGTGTACAGTTTTCCAGTCATAGGTCCAGTTCAAAGACTAAAAGACTATAACCTTCTACAGGCAGGTCACTGCATTCAGGTTTCTATACATCAAAGCTGTTTGAATCCCGCTTTCTTTAGGTCAGGGGTGTCCAACCTCTTCCCCAAAGGGCCGTGTGGCTTCAGGTTTGTGTTCCAACCAGTCCAGCACACCCAGTTTGACCAGTCAGCTGTCTGAAGACTCAGATGAGTTGATTAAGTGAGTCCAGTCTGGTGTGCTGCTGCTGGGTTGAACCAGAACCTGCAGCCACACGGCCCTTTGGGGAAGAGGCTGGACGCCTCTGCTTTAGGTGCTCCTTGAAGCAGTGGTGAAATGATGAAAATTTGTGGGTTTGAGCTTTTATTTTTACAGAAAAATGTTTATCATCTATTGTCATTCTTATTGAGAGTTAATAAAAGTCCTAAACACCCTGGGATCATTGTTTTTTTTTTATTGTTAAAATGCAACGGTAGATGTGTACTGAGATGGACCTCTGGAATAAGAGTTATGCGGCCAGATGTGCGCCACATCAGCGCCGTGATCAATGCGGAGCTCAGCAGGCCTTTAAAGCACAAACGGACAGTTAAAGTAAAGACCGCGGCGGCGAGAAATTAAACAGCTCTCCACTTCTGCCTGAAACGGAGGTCAGGGCCCGCCGCAATTCATCAGGCCTCGACAACAGCCGATAAAAGAACACAGATTGGACTTGGAACATCTGGAAGACGTCATGATTCGCAGTGTGGAGTTTCTTTTTATGATCAAACACATCTGACCTGGACGTTTCCTTATAAGGTTTATTTTCTCTACGGTGTTCAGCTACCTGGAGTACACCACCGCCACCCTCTTAATTCAGCGTTTCCCTTTCTACTGGAATCCTCGGGTCATACAGCACTTGCCAAAAAATGTCCTTTCTCGTATTTTACTCCCACGGTTTTACGTTTCCGCGCGTTTGATGCAAACTACACCGTGGGCGCACGCTGCCGTCAGACCCTTCAAACACGCCGGCCTGCGCTCATCCCGCTGGAATGTAAATACACAAGATTTAAGCAACAGCTAATTAGATCTGGTTCAGGGTTCTTCTGCGGCGACGCGTGATCTACACGTCCTCCGCAGTTTAGCCAAGATTGATCCGGAAAAGCTTCCCGGTTCAATAAAGATTTTCTAGAAAGGCAAAAAGAAAGAGAATCGTCACTTTGAAGCAGGGGTGTCCAAACCCTTCCCCAAAGGGCCGTGTGTGTGGCTGCAGGTTTGTGTTCCAACCAGTCCAGCACACCCAGTTTGACCAGTCATCTGTCTGAAGACTCAGATGAGTTGATTAAGTGAGTCCAGTCTGGTGCTGCTGGGTTGAACCAGAACCTGCAGCCACACGGCCCTTTGGGGAAGAGGCAGGACGCCTCTGCTTTAAAGGCTTTGGGTGACCCGCGACGGCGCCTGGCGCTTCTTCTTTACCTGCATGAAGCTGTGGCAGCTGTCCACAAAAGGTCCGCGCGTGATCTGCTTGAAGGTCTGGCAGACGTCCGGCAGCGACTGGGCCTGTTGGATCAGGGCCTCGTTGTGGCGGATCAGCGTCAGAGCCACGCGGAACAGGATTTTCGACCCCTCGTAGAACAGGCAATCCCAAACACGCAGGACCGTCTGCGGTTGGGGGGGGGGCAGACCACAAACCATGAAATTTAATTAGGACAAAAGATCTGTGGTGGGTGTCAGCGGCGCGAACAGGAGGAGTTGAACTCTTCCAGGAATACCCTCGGTATCTCCGAGAGTTACTCCCACCTCCTGAAGCCCCGACGGTGTTTGGAGAACAAACAGAAGCGTTCCGCCCTTCTCTGTTGGCCAATAATCAACTATTCAAACAGCCTCAAAGCTGTGTTTATTTTCTCACTTCAGATAAAAAAAAAATAAATATATATTTTAAACCTGCATGAATTTTCCAGATAAAGGCAGCCAGGCAGCTCAGTTGTTTATGCGACTCTGCAGTTTTTCAGGGCCGGAATCCACAAATGATTTATCAAATCCACCCACCTCTACTGGTAAGACGTCTATGTAGAGACAGATGAACCACCGGGAGACCACCAGGGTCCAGGTGACATTCTGGTCCATCATGGTCTGCCACACTTTGGGATGTTTCACCTTCACGAGTTCCCCCAGCACCTCCTGGTCCATCTTCAGCCCCAACATGGCGGGAGTGAAATAATCTGTGCAAACAGGCAGAGAAGTTAGAAGTAACGCCTCACAAATGCCCCCTTTTTTCTTAGGATCATCGGTGATTAGTAAGAGCTCTCTGAAGCTAAATAAAGACCATGTGACCAACTGAATCACCCTTAAGGTACAAGCACACACACGCACATGAAAGAATGTTAAGTACAGATACACACCAGGGAGGATTCTATCCAGCAGTGCCTCCATTAGCCAGAAGGATTTTTCCTCGTCTTTTGTCACGAGGAGTAGAAAGCCAGCTATGAAGTTCATCCCCTGAGGACGTAAAAAGATCCTTTAACGTGGACCTGAACAGGATTATCAACTCTACTCTGAAGAAGAGGAGGACTGAGATGTGTATTACCTGACAGTAGCCCACAGACGGGTTGTGTTGGCCGTACGCACTGAGGACATTAAAGAGAGCCTTCTGCAGACAAGGGCTGGACGTCTTCCTGAAGTTGAGGTTGTCTGGAAATGTTCTGTTGAGGTCTAAAAGAATCGCCACAGAGGTCGTTTAGAAACAAACACGCTCGGCTCTTTGAGGCAGGCCCGGCGCGCGCGTGGCCGGGCGTCGACGGCCGACCTGTGCGGATGGTCTCCACCAGTTTGGGGTCCTGGTGGGCGCCGAGCAGGGCCTGGTAGTACCCCGGGTTCTTGTCCAGCTGGTCCTGAGCCCCGCTCACTGCCATCCAGATGAGAGGCCTGTGCTCGCTGGGAACGCCCTTGCGCACGTAACGCTTCACTGGAGGAGAGGGCGAGGGGGTTAAGCCGCGTTACCGAGGGAACAAGTTTGCCCGTTAGTTCCCACTTACGCCTGACATTCTTTTGCACTTTGCCTTTTCCCTTCAGCAGCTTGGACCACTTGATGGCTCGTCGGGTGAGCACGACGAGGTACTCCGACATCAGCTCCTCGTATAAATCATAATCGAAGTCCTCGGAGCGCTCAAAACCTAATGGATCCACTCTAGATGAAAGGAAAACCAAAAAAAAAAAGAAAAAAACAGTTACAATCCCATCAGGCTCCACTACGCCCAAGTCAACATCACATCCAAGCCACTAAAGGCCCCGTTCTGTTCATGACGCAAATAAAGCGTGTGTGCTATATTTACGTTACAGCCGAGTTCTAGCGTGCTGTTGGTGGATAAACTTTGTGCCTTAGGTAACAGGATAATCTCCTGGAAGCTGAACCTCCAGCCCTGTCTGGACTGGAGGAGCCAGCACACCAGCCACTGGACTGGGATTAAGACAGCTGCAGTTCCTTCTAAATGGAGGGAAAACCTCAGATTAGACTGTCAACGGTGTTGCAAGCAACCTTGTTTGTAACAAGTGTTTTCTTTTCTTTTCTTTTAAAGCTACAGCCATCCACAACCCAACGATGTGTGTGATGATACTGAAATATATATCAATGAGCCTTCAGGGCAGCATTTAAACTGGGTTTTAAAGGCTCCTGGGGGTTTTAATGGTGCATGGAGCTGCACCCAAACACGGGGCTGGTCCTGGTCCTGGTCCTGGTCCTGGGGGGGGGGCAGGGGGTCCTGGTTCTGGATCTGAGGGGGATCGGGGGTGCTGGTACCTGCCTACCCGCCCCTTGGCTCCTCCGTCGGCGGGGACGCGTCTCCCTTTGGCCGCCTGCCTCCTCTTCTCCATGGCCGGACCTCCGGCTCTAATCCCCGGCTAGGCTGCCAACATGTGTCTTCGGTGTTTAAACCAAAAAGAAATAGTACTGTGCGCGACCCCGCGGAGGGTTACCGCCACATTCGTGTCGCAGTTCGGCTTCTCAGCCGGAGCTCGGTGGAAACTTCGTCCGCGCCGACGACCCCGGAGGAGACGCCGGTTTTAACCCCCCCTACCCCGCGATTTCCACGGGCTTCTTAGTCATTCAAACTCGCTTTTACGCCGACTGATTGATTTAGGTCGAGTTTCGCCGCTTTAAGAAGTATTCCCGGAGTTTGGAGCTTCATCGCCATCCATATGCACCTGTTAGCACGAAGCACCCCCCCTCCTGTAGCAGTCAAATTAACTTTACTGCGAACAACAACGCGGAGTTGCTGCTGTTGTTGTTGAGTCGCTTATATCCCGTTGCAGAAAGCTCCGTGTACTCTTGAATTCGTGGTACGCTTCCCATTCCGAGGACTTGGAGGGAACAGAACCGGGCGCCGCTTTCAAGTGATTCCCGGGAACATCCTACTTTAATGGGATGGCTGTGGGACCTATGCTGCGTTCACGAATCTCGGTTGACGAGCGTCAAGGGGTGGTGCGCCTATCATATTACAGTGGAGCAACTAAACATCGGTCGCTTAATTTAATCCAAGACTAACACGTAGACTAAGACTGTATCTATGCCGACATCTCCGTGGTAATAGATCCTAAATGCGCTGTTTTAATGGCGTTTTCCCAAATATTCGTTTTTTTTCCGATAACACATAAAGGCATCGTTGCCGCTCCGAGCCACGTAGCGCAGGTAAACATTAATAAAAGTAACGGATTACAAGCTCGATATTCTGGTTTTCATTCTAAGATTAACTGGCAAACAATATTGTTTTTGATGTTAAAATGTTAATAATTATAATTATTTAAATGGCTCATTCTGGACTTTCTCTTTATTATCCATCCTTATAATAATTCTTACTGTTTTGGACTATATGGGGTCGTCCTTGACTTTATGAAGCTCCACAAAGTAAAAGTTTTGGTTTTTTGTTGTAAAGAGGCAAGCAATGGACACATTTTGATGCAGTTACTGCAAAGTACCAAGTGTAATGTAAACCTTGTGCTTGATTTGATTGAGTTTTGCAGGATACAGCATACAACTAATCTGTTTTTGGAAATATTAGATTTTAGGTTGGATTCAGATTAATATGCTTTACAAAGATGCCTCTTTGACCTTTTTGGTTGGAAAAATTAGTTTATTATAAATTAAGATCACATCCTGACATACATAAAAAAAAAACCTTCTCTGTTTATATTTTCTTTGCTCTTTCTGACCAAAACCACATTTTTAAAGGTAAAAACGAGCCTGTCACTTGCATAAACATTCCTGTACCTATGAGAGATTAGGCTTTATTAAAACGGCGGACAGCAGACGGTTAAAGATGAAAGATTAGCTGCCTTTGGGAGGAACATTGCGTTTTCAGGCGTGTCAGGAAGAGTCTGCAGCTGCAAAAGAAGGTGCTGGGAAAGACATGTTGCTTCCTCACCTAGCTGTTTTATTATACTTGGCCCAAGCTCACGGTAAATGGTTGATAGACAAAGAGCCGTATCAGTTTACATCATACCATCTGAGTGGCCTGTATCGTGTTTTATAGAAGAGTGTGCACAATAAATGTGCGCAATTGTACATCCCTGTGCCAACAGAGGACCTGGGTGACGGGCTGAACGTTTTTATTTTCTTGTTAAAGTGTTATCAGCGGGTATTATGAGACTCGAGAAGCAAACAAGAGCTAACGTGGAGCCGTGACCCAGATTTAGAAAGTGAAGGTGTCTGTGAACCTGATGGTTTTGGGTTTGTATGTTTCTTTGACCGACGGGTCGCCATAGTTGATAGTTTTGTACTTCGGTCTTGACCTCTGATGATCTGCGTCGCCACGAGGCTCGGGGGAAGTCGCAGCAGGGGCCGTGCCACCTTCAGCTGCAGCTTTAGTCTCTTCGTGTAGCTGCGTATTAGCATCTTCTGTTAGTCCTCTGGTCTTTCTCTCCTCGCCAGACTCCAGCTGTGTCTCTTGTGTTCTTATCTGAGCCGGACAGGCCAACGGTCCACCATCTGGATCTGGCTGCTCTGCATTTAAGAGGACATTTCCTGAGCCTGCCGCCTGGGGCTGGACGGAACCAGCGTGGTCTTTAGCGTCCTGCGAAAAACTACACCTGTTAACGCGCGGGATGAGGTACCCTGGCCCCGCCCCCTGACCCGCCCCTGCCTCGGGCGGGTCCACGTCGCCGGAGCCGTCCTCCGCGGCTACAGTCGGAGGTTCCGCTCTCGTTCCTGCCGGTTGGGCCGAGTGTAGTTTTGGGGAGCGATCCGCGCACACTGACCACGCCGGTGCGGAGGTGGTGATGGTTCCAGCATGCTGCTTCATTTGGGCTTCTACCTGTGGGAGAAGCTTGTACGGTTCCGGGGGGAATTCCTCCGTGACGGATTTTAAGGCGAACACCTCGAGACGTCCGTATTTTAAACGAGCGGGGGCATCAGCAGCTTCTGAGCTGGGCCGCGCTTCACCGCGTTGCTCTGAATTCTTGTCAGCCTCGTCACAACTTTGGTGTTTTATAGCTCTCATTGGACGTTGACCTTCGGGGATTGGCTCTGAAGGATTCTTCCCTGGGTTTGATTTCATCGGGGGTGTGCCCGGCCCAAGCTTTGAACCGGCTTGAACGTTCCTTTTCCCAGGTTGGCTTTGCCCGCGAATGCTTCGATCCTCTCCTCGCCGTGGCCTCCTTTCCCGACGGGCGACCATCCGCTTTACGTCACTCGGCAGCCGCACTTGCGCGGCGGCGCTTCCCTCACGCGCCGCCGCCGCCGCCACCTCGAACCTCTCCATCAGCAACGATAGCGCCGACCCTCTCCCAGCCGGCCGCGGCCTCAGAGGTCCATTCCTCGGCTCGTTCCCGAATCTCTCCTTGCGCTCAGCCGTGGAAAACCTGGCAACGATGTCTTTGACGCTGCCCCCTCTCTTGTGTCCCTGCCCTCTTCTCGCCTGGCTCCTCAGTTCTGGTTCTTTGCCGGTTGCTCCTCTGCTGGAGGACAGAGTGCCTACCTCCCGTTGGTGGGTGACGGGAGCTTTGGAGCTGGACCGCATGAATTTAGACTGGAGAAGCTGGAATGTGGTGAGGTGGCGGGGCGCCAGGTCTCGAGAGGTTGCTCCTCCGCAGCTGTTTTGCGGCTCGTTCAGTTCAGGGGTGGAGAGGGAAACCTCTGGAAACGGCTCCGCAGGCTCCTCTCGGATCGTTTTACGCTTTCCAGGGAGATGTTGCGCACGACCCGGTGGATCCTCAGTCCTCTGATCGGACCGATCGGTCCTCAGGTTTCTGCTTTGCGCGGCCCATTTTGGCAGCTCCCGTGTGAGGTAATGCAGGAGGCTCTCCAGGATGCGCCGGAGAACAGGGTGGCAGCTGCAATCTCTTACCATCTTCCTTAACATACCAGCATCGGGGATGTTACCAGCTCTCTGAGAATCTGGTCTATGGAGGGATAAAGGACACGCAGAATTTATTCCTGTACTCATCTAAGGCAGATCACAGCTATCTGAGGAGTTAGAGAGAGCGACGGCAACATTCGGGGACGTTGAGGACTTTGAAGCAGCCGCATCACAGTGGACGGTCACGTGTGGAGAGGGACAGGATTCTCAGATCTAAAATATCCGCACCGTAAAGTGCCCATTCTGCAGTGTGAGCCTCGCTGGTGATTAGTTCAGGGGATGATAGAGGAGGGTTGTGCAGGAAAGAGAAACTAGTTTGTCATTATAACGAGGATGAGTCTGTTTAATATTCACATTACATTAATATCCACCATGCAAAGATCATTTCATTTTATCTGCAGTATTCTTACGACCACCACAGCACAAACTAAACAAATCTCTGTGGTAAATGCTAAAGAAAAAGAAAACATGCTTCCAGTGTTAATATGATATTTGGAACTCTACTGATTTATGCATTCACTCTGAATTTAGTGATAAAATTGGAAGTGTCCCTCGACTAGAATCAAAGTTATTTTGGGGTCCCCGGGTCAGTGTGTGCAGCTTCTTCCTTCTGTGTTTTTTTTTCCTGTCCTTCATAAACAGACTGAAATGCAGCCAGTCTGGTTGATATTAACACAAAGAGAACAATAACCACCTTTTTTTTCCCCTGAAAACACAGAGAAACCTCCCAAATGCTAATAAACTTATTCAGGATGCGGAAATTTATTTTGGAAGGGCGAGTCAGATTAAGGTGAAGGCCGGACACACACACACACACACACACACACAGACGCACACACACACAGACACACAAACACACAGATGTAACTAAATATGCGCAAATAAAAGTAGAAAGGAAGTTGTCTTCCTTCTGTCAGTTATTCCAGAGGCAGGAACTCAAAACTATTCTCCAGCCTTTCATTCCTCCACCTCTACTCTGATTCCTACAGGAGAGGACGGGACACCATTCCGGACTAGAAGCGCGGGAACAGAGTCGTGCGCAGTTCCCGGGACATCCGGTAGGGCTCAGGCCAGCGGAGGGCAGGATTACTTGTCTATGCACTTCTCGGAGGAGGCCGCTTTGTGAAGCGCTTCCCCCAGCTCCTCCAGACGCTCCCTCTTGTCCAGGTCCTGGTACAGGCCGGGGGGGACCTGGCCGAAGCCGTGCACGAGGCCGTAGAGACAGCCTGCGATCAGGCCGGTGGCCTCCCCTTCACCTGCGAGGCGACAAGAAGCCTTGTTTGAGGGCGAGCCGCGCGGCTTCAGGAGGCGGCGGGGCGCTTGCGGCCCTCACCCCCGTGGAACATCGCCCGCTTGCAGAGCTCCGCCCAGTCGCTCCCCGCTGCCAGGAGAGCGTCGTAGGCGATCATGGGAGCGTCGTGGCCCCTCCGGCCCGGGCGACCCTCGGAGCTCCAGCGCTTGTACATCTGCACGGCAGAGCGTCGGCTTTGACACGGAACCTACACGTACCTCCGCACGCCTTAATCTCCACACGCGTGGGTCACCTTGTCCGTCTCCTCGGCGTCGTAGCGATCGGGGAGCGAAGGCTTGTTCTGTCCCTCCTGCTCGATCCCTCTCTCTTCCAGGTAAAACTGCCACTTGGCCTCAAAGTAGAACCAGTTCTCCTGATACTCTGAAAAGGCATCGTCATGGTGATCTTTGGATCTCATCATCATCATCATCTCATCAAATGATTGTAAACTTGTCAACAAGAGACTTAGGGTTAAGATCCTGGAATATACAGATGGATTAGGTGCCAGTCTTGAATTTGAAAGGCACTGGCTTTATTTCTTTATTTCTTTTTAACATGGGCGCTTCCATCAGCAAAGATTTACTGCAGCACTTTGAAGCGATTAGCCCTGGGAACACCGAAACACAATCCAACCTGCCATGTGTCTAATGGTCTTCTTGCAGTACTCTTCGGCCAGGAAGATGACCTTCATGAGCTCACGGCCCCAGGCCACCAGAGGTTTCCCCTGGATTGCATACGATGCGAATAACGCTGTTGTCAAGGAGCCCAAGAAGCCTGAAATTGAAATTCAGTCACACACACACACACACACACACACACACACACACACGCAGTAATGGGGGGGGAAAACACTTGAATTACATTTTTTGAATGTAACGAAACGTTCCAAACATTCAAGACGCTGCAGTTTCGTGACAGACACTCTTACGTTATCTACAAAATCAGATTACTAGATGGTCACCTGTAGGATGGTTGTGGGTCATTCTGCCAATTTCAGTGCTGACCTCCACTAAGCTGTTCAGTCTCTCGGGTTGCCAGTATCTCATACCCACGCACATCGCCTTGGCAGCTGCCCCGAACCCAGACCCTGCCCACAAACAACCCCCCCCCCACACACACACACACACATTTAGAATAATTTAACGCTGGGCTCAACACTCGGCTCAATCTCCAGCACCTTTTTCATTGAAGGGCGTGTGCCAGGCGAGCAGGAAGTTGTGAGGTTTGAGGTGGACGCAGCCCTCCACTGTTGCAGGATCGGGGGCCCTGCCCTGGAGGGACACCATGGCTTCGACGTAGAGGCGCACCAGCTCCCGGTACAGGTCCTCCAGGCACCAGTAATCTAGACACACACGCACACACGCACGCACGCACGCACGGAGGACCGAGAGTCATTCACGATCGGCATGCAGCGCAAGACGAGCGGCGCAGCGGCGGTCTAAGTTTAGCCTCGGCTGGCCCCGCCACAGATCAGGGCCAGCATGCCTGCAGCGCGGGCGCGGGCACATGCACACGCAGCCAGAGGTCAACTGGGATGCATAATCCCACCGTTGTTTATGTACCGGGGTGAGGGGGGGTGGCTCCCCCCCTGATTTTTGAGGAACTGGGAATTTTAATCATCCCATTCCCTGCAGGGGAAGGAGGAGAACGCAGCTGGGAACACAACTAAACGTGGGTATCAAGTTTCAGATCAGAATCTATGAATTTGCCAACTACAGGCCGATTTAACGAGGAGCTGCTGGAGATGCCTGTTAGAAGGAGAGCCTGTGTGTGTGTGTGTGTGTGTGTGTTGTTTCTAAATAGGGTTTCCTAATCTCAAAAGATGTCATCACCATTTGATCGGCCCTCTGTCACCGGCTCCAGGCGCCGACAAACACGGCACCGGCAGATTAAAGAGTCAGGCCCGCCATTGTGTCGTAAGGGAGAGCCGAGGCTCATCGCTTCCAGATTCTGTCTATTTTGGACTTTTACTGGCCTGGAATCCGCTGGACACTCAACCGGGGCAGGCTTCGGATGACAATAGCAAGGGGGGGGGGGGCAGCTGATGTAATTAGGCTTCTGGTGAGGTTGCGACGGGGGCCCGTGGCAGCTATTGTCATTCAGAGAAGCGATTAACAGCTTCCATTAACCGTACAGAAAAGGCTATTCTGGTCCTCCCAAGTGCAGGAAGACTCCCAGTGGAGGGAGATGATGTTGGTTCAAATTACATCACGAAGGCTGAGAGTTGGGATTTGATGTTAAACATGTCAAACACAGGTCTTTTCTATTTACGGCCATTCGGAAATAGAATTCACAGGGTGTCCGGGCTGGAAATTTCGCAATAATCTGACTTTATGACAACCGCAAATCCTCTGTCAAATCCTTGAATCCCAACGTACCCGTCACCAGCGCCTCCGCCGTGGTCATGAGCATCAGCGTGGCGTCGCTCAGGGGCCAGTTGTCAGGGTCCAGCTTCTGCGCCCCCAGTCCCCCCAGAGACGCCAGCTCCTCTTGGATCTTCCTCCCGGAGGTGCAGTTGGCCCAGCGGCCCTTCCTGGAGCCCAGGGCATCGCCGGCGGCTCCCAGGACCATGGCTGCCTTGAACTTCTCCATGAGCGCAGGCTGCTCTTCCGGGGCTCCGGGGTCTCCTCGGGACACCAGCCCACCCTTCGCTGGAGAACAAAGTGGCTCGGACAAAACGCCAAAACTCTGAACTCCTCTCAGCTTTTCTCTGCTTCCAACGGACCCCAAAGATCTCCCTGGTCCGAAATAACCCAGAGAACCAAAACACTGCTGCCCCCCCCACTCCGCTCTCATCTATTGTTTGTGGGGCTCTCACACACACCCTCGCACGGTAGCATCGTCTTATCGGCAGGTTTTCTTTGTGGAGGGTGGGGGGGGGTGGGCATGGACGTGGAGCGATCAGGTGTCGCCTAAAAAGGAAATCCCCACGGAGCCGAAGCCTAAACGCTGGGCGGCGGGGTGTGGGCTGTAGGGGCTGGACGCAGCGGCAGAGATGTTGGGGGGCGCCGGGCCCGGGCGCAAAGTCGTCAGCTGGTGCTAGACCTTGTCGACATCCCACGGTCCCACGGGAGGAGGGCGAGAATGCTGCATCACCACAGTCCACTAACCCCAAACCCCCCCCCACCCTTTTTTTTTTCAGCACAAGCATGTTTAATCCCCACTCATCATCTATAACCCTTAAGCAAGGCACCAAAGCACCGGCGGTGATGAGATGCGGCGGGAATGCAACCTGATAAGGAGCGAGGGCTGAACGCGCTGTCGCTTCACACGAGGTGGGATAGGAGCTGTCGGGAAGGATAAAAAAATCACCTTTTTTTGAACCAAGTGAAGCTTTATTTAACTCTTACAGAAAGCAACATACTGTGCGCTTCAGTGACCGACGTTTGGTAAAGACTTTTTTTTTTTTTTTCCTTCTTCTTTCCTTGGCTGCAAAAATAATACTGCTGTGACGAGATGCACACACACTGACCACAGTCTGACATAAATAAAAGTACCGCGTGGACCAACCAAAAAGTGAAAGATATCGCCTCTCTTCTTTTTTTTTTTTTTTTTTTTTTGTCAAATGTCAAAGTTGAAAATCAGCGATAAACGTCGACGCCACCTAGACGTAACAGACACGATCCGTGTAGTCTCTCTTTCCCCGCGACTTACTGCAGCTTTCTTAGATTACAGAGATAAACAATGCGACACATTTACCAGCGACTGCACGTGAGTTATGCCCAGTTGTTTGCATTCAGTTTTCCTTTCAGTCTGTTCACACACAAAAAAAGAAAACTTCAATACTTTCCTAACTTAAAGGGAAACTTCTATCACCTCCCCTGTAGTTCTGTTTTTTCTTTTTAAGAAAAAAAAAAAACGAATCTAATGTGGGGGAATTCAAAATCCTTGCTACAAAGCTTTTGTTAGGATGACAAAAGCATAGCGTTGCTCAAACAGGGAAGGGGGGGTGACTGGTACCTGAGCTTCTGTCACCTGGTTTAAAAAAAAAAATAGTTTATGCATAAAGTAGAATATTCAGCCGACGTTCGCGTTTAAAGCAATGCTTGCTTATACTTGTTGCCTCGTCCAGGTCTGAAGAGGAGCCGGACTGCAGCCGATATAGAAACGCTACATTATATTGCACACCCACGTCTAGACAGCGATGGAAGAGCGTTTAAACCTCGGTTTGCTGATGCAAATCCATGAAAAGCGGAGTAAAAACAGTGTTTAAAAAAAAAACAAAAAAAAACCTGCTGTGTAAGTGAACCTGGTGTTCCATAAACGGAGTAGTTCTGGACCTCTGTTCAGTGCTGTTCAGTGAAGATGATGTAGAAAAGGGGACAAATGGCAAGTCAGTGCAGTTTGACACGTCAAAAAACAGTCCGCATGCCAGCAGGCGCAGCAGTTTGCTCGCTGGAAATCTGCTCTATGTAACGAGTAGCACTGAAGCAGTGACTCTAAACACCCCTGGTGCACGAGCCAGAGTTCACTTCTGACTCACGTCTGATTTTCTGCACACCAAGGTTGTTGTTGTTAGTATTAAGTGCATGATTTGTTCTGATAACCAGCTGAAAAAAAAACAAAAAAAAACATATGCTGCTCTTCTATTCAAAGTGGATATTCCAAACTGTTGGTAGGAACTTTCCTCGCTGTCGATCAGTTAAGATAAATTGAAAATTCCTTATCTCCTTACTGTCATAAAAACAAACTAAAAGATATAGCACTGTATTGTAAAAGAGGCAATATGTTTAACATCCACCTCACAACCCTAAACACACACACACACACACATTCAAACACACTTTTCTCTGCTCTTTGTGAGCTACACATTCACCGCTCTTAATGAAAAGGATCGGTTTACCCCCCCCCCACCACTCCTCAACATCCATAGTAATGCTTCTCACTAGCTAAAGAAAACATGCAGCTTTTAAACACACGGTTCTGTCCCGACACCACATCCTATAATATTTAGAACTTCACCCTCTGCATGCTTTCACGTGAGTTTACTGTCCCTCATCAACAGTACAAAATGTGCAAATGGGAAAGTCGCCGGCAGCACGTTCCACACATCTGTAACTCGCCCACGAGTGAGGCGTTTTTAGCGTACCCATCGGCTCCTTATTTTTAAAAAAACAAACAAACAAAAAAAACCCCAAAAACAATCTGTTGTTTCATGCCTGGTTCTTCTCTCTGAACTGGTATTCCAGTGTAGTCGAGGCATCTCGATCCAGTTGGAAGAACAATCGCATCAATAAACTGCGTTCAGGCTTATTGGAAAAAAGTAGTCGTCTCTTTTTGGCTCGCTCGCGTGGTCGCCGCGGGAACGGCGCACTCCGCCCGCCGCAACGACTATGTCAGGCTGCGCTTATTCGCCGTCACGATTGGCCGAGCAAACTCCACAAAATTGTCGATGAGGACGGGCCACGCACCTGGGGAGAGGAAATAAGGAGCGGTGTTACGTAGGCGGGGAGGGGCCCGCGAGGTCATCGAACTATTCCAGGAACTTCGATGGCAGGTGGGACCACGACGGGAGTCCTCCTGGCTTCATCCCCCTCACCTTCCTCGTCGTAGTTTGACATGTCGTCCGCAATCATGTTGCCAAAATCCAGGAGAAGGTTCCACGTGTCCTTGGGAATAGACCGCTTGTGATGTTCCTGAATGCAACACAAACAACGGAAATCTGAAAACAAACAACCCAATTGGCGCTGGAAATGATTTAAATTCCTGAAGGTCAACATCAAAATGTGTGTGTTGTTTGTTTTTGCTCCGTGCTCGTGTAAACCCGTTTTAAAACCTTCCTCTCTCCTTCTCAACAGAATGCATGTAAAAATTGTCCAAAAAGGTGTTCCCTTACCAGCAGAAAACGGTTCCAGAGTTCCAAAAACTTGAAGCGCCCAGTGAGAATTAGATTCCAGTAAGCGACAGCCATCTCCAGGTCTGCGTGCGACACGAGCAGTTAGGAATGACGGCGCGATATCGACGGCCCGGCGGCTCAGGGCGGTCTCACCTAAACCTTTCTGGCCGGGGTTCTTGGCAAAGTTGAAGGTAAACTGGTAGAAGTCTTTAAATTTTCCAGAGTCTTTCAGCTCCTGTTCTAACCTCGGCAGGATCGCCTTGAGCTTCTCGGTGCTGTCGCACCTTCGGGGGGGGTGAAAAAAAAAAGACCAATCTTCAGGATAAGCTATTAAACTCCCGCTACTGAAAGCCTGCTAAAGTGCACTTCCCGTGGAGGTGGCGATATTCGGGAACAGGAATGATGTCAGTGAGATAAAAGCGTTGCTCACCCCAGCTCAGCCATGCCGTCCAGGAACTCCTTCCTGCTGAACACACACTGCGTGGCCGCCCTAAACTTCCAAGCCACCACCAGTATGCTCACGCTCGCTGGGTCCAGCACCAGGTCATCGCAAAACTGCTGGATCCCATCGATCCCTATCTTGTTCTCATCCTGAGGGTCTGAAGAGGAACGCAGAAAAGCTCACCGGTCAGCAAAGGCCCGTTCCGGCGGGAGGGGGGGGTTCGGAGGCCGGGAGGCACTTGCCTTTGTATCTGTTGTAGAGCTGTTCCAGCTTCTTGCGGTCCACTGAGGTTTTCATGGATTCTTTACAGTAGAGGTCCGGGTTCTGAAAGTAGTTGTCCGTAGCCACCTCTAGTTTCCAGTCATTCTGCGTCAGGCAGTACACGGCCGTCCTCTCCCCGGCCTGCGTGAAGGACATGAACTGCCGGACCTTGTCTTTCTGCGACGACTTCAGCTTGTGCTGCAAGTTAAGCAGGCACACGGGCCAACGTTAGACGTTTGTCAGGCTTTGCGTTGCTGTAAAATCTATAAAACTCCAGGGTGGGGGAGCGTTTAGAATACTTTGACTGCAACAGCCGGGCCGTCGTTTCCAGACCTATTTTACAATAACCCAACAAGGTAGAAGGAGAAGTCCCTAATATTGAAGAAACTCTGACATTTTGTTGGACAATTCTCGGATTTTTGGGAGCTGACAGCCCAAGATCTGAGGACAGGACCCCCCCCCCTCTCAGTTTTGACAAGTGTGATGGTTTCAGTGACCTTAAAACATTTGCATAAGTGTGATCTCCAGGAAAACTAGCAGCTGCAAAAAAAAAAAAAAAAGTTATTGCAATCAACCACTGAATGTGTGACAACACGCACACGATGTGCAGCGACAACTAGTTCGCAAACAACAATTGCACGACTTTGTACCAGATCGAATTAATGAGCAGCCCCCAAAAAAAAAAAAAAAAAAAAAAAAGGGGGGTCTCGGGGTGTAAAGCCAGCGTTGTCCTCGGATCTCCTGATCCCGTCCTGACACCGACAGAGGGCTCACCAGCGGGGCTGCTGTCCTCAGCTCAACAGATCACCAGCTGACCTTCCATCTCCCTCATATCCCTGACACACATCACCCTGACAATGCGACACTTTGCTGGGGGGGGCACCACCGTCCCCGGCGTCCCCGTGCTCTCTTCACGCCCCTTCTGGACGATCCCCGTGGAGGGGCTGTCTCCAGGCGGCCGAACGAACCCTCCCGTGTCTTATTTTTGGTCGTACCTACCATTTTATCACACGCTGTTTTGACCCACTAGGTATCCAATTACCGCCACTGCGCATGCGCGACAAGAACTGCGCTTACCGTGTGGAGAGTGGGCTCATGGGAAATGTAGTGCCGTTGGGCGGCGTAACCCTCCAGGTAATTTTAATTTAAATATCAAACACGGGTGTTTTCTTTAATCAAACACAGAAAATAAAGAGAATAAAACACTCGTATGATTGATTCTAAAAAAAAAAAAGTTTTAACAGCTTCACGGTGTAACTGTAAAAGTAAACGCGTCACAGCGGTTTTGGTGATGACATAAAGAACACAACACAACAAGTCGACATGTTTGACCTACATAAATAATCACATGTAGCGAGTTTGTGCCACCTTATAAACGCACTTGTCAGTCCAGAAAGCCTACACCATTTTTAAAAAAACAAAAACAAAACACCAAAAAAAAAACTACAAATCCCACAATCCCCAGGTCAAGACCGGCGACGGTGTTTCGGAAGTAACTTTAAATGGGTCAAAGTTACATCAACGCGAATAACCTTAATGTCACGGGGGGGGAACGCAACGGTGCTGCGCTGCGTCTCATGACCAGACGACCCCGGCGTCGCCCCACGACCCCCCCCCCGGCCCGTTCGGTCAAGAAAAAGACCCCGTTAATCAGCCCGTGACGCCCCGGGTCGGAGGAGCGTCGGGGCTCTGACAGCTCCGGGACCGGCGCCGCTCCGCTCTCACACCCCGGGACCGCCGAAACGCCGGCCTCCACACGCACACGCACGCACGCACACGCACGCACGCACACGCACGCACGCACACGCACCGCCCCGGTCCTACCTGGGCGTTAGCATCGCTAACAGGAATGAGCCTCCCGACGGCAGGTCGGAGCAAACAACAAGTTGGCCGCGAACTAACCCGGAGAACGGTCGGCCCGGCGATGTGGCAGCGGGAGGAGGAGCCGCGGACAACGGCGCGATTGTTCCCCCTTTAAGCCTCTTTTTTTCTTTGCTCTCGCCCTCTTCCCCCGACCAAGGTCGCCGGGAGCCCGGACGAGTCCTTTAAACGCCGGCGGGTACGCAGCGCTGTTTTTTTGTTGTTCGGGGGTTCACTGGAGGGTGTTTGGGGGGGGGATCAGAGGTCAGTGGCCCCCCCTGGGGTGTGTGTGTGCGTGTGTGTGTGTGTGTGTGTGTGTGTGTCAGGAGTTTTCACCATGGGGATGATCTACCAAATGACAATTGTTGTCCTGTGTGTGTGTGTGTGTGTGTGTGTGTGTGTGTGTGTGTGTGTTTTCATCATTGGGGCTGGTGTTAGAAAAGCAAAAGAGTCGTTTATGTCTCATTTATAAAGATCACATAAGTCACGTGTACTTCATAAACGCAGATTGTCTGTTGAACAGAAGCAGAATGGTTGCGGTCCGAGCTGAGGAAGATCAGAGGAACATTTTGAACACAATACTCCCTCTGCCTGACTCATGTTCATAAAGGTGTGGTCCATTAACGTCCCCGTGTGTACATTGTGTCCAAACCGCTCCTGGTAGTAAAACATTAGTGCACATCAGCCAGGATATGTAAATAGGACTGTAGCATCACATCATTGCAGACAAATGCTTTAAAATCTGTGGATTTTATCTCTCATAGTTTGTTAATTTGTCCCAGGAGAGGTTTGATAAGATGCTTTGACACATCAGAGCAATAAAAGAAATCTTTTAAATAGACTTTAAAAGTTGCTAAGCAGGATCATAAGTCTTGCAGCAAGCAGGAAGTGACATAACACCATCATAGCTGATGAATACAAGGCAAAAATGTTTAAAACAACATTTTTAAGCAACTTAATACTTAGTTTGTTTGCATGCGTACCTTCCCCCGGCTCTCTAAAGCTTGTCCAGATCTCCTCTAATGAATTTGGTCTTTCACATGAAGACAGACGCGTCCTTCTGGATGAAGGCTGCGTGCTGGCTCCTGTGCCTCAGCACAGCGGGGACGCTCGCCGCGCTTCACAAGGACCAGGCGGCCCAGCAAGCCATCAAGCCTCACCGGGGCAGAGGGGCCGCGCAGGGCCACAGCTGGGCGACGGGCAACTGCAAGCAGCTGGTGGGGCTCCTGCGTCAGAAGGATGCAGCGGCCAGGAAGCTGGCGGCCGCCGCCGCCGCCGTCGGACGGGACCCGGCCCTCTCAGAGGCAGAGAGACACTTCCAGGTGTGTGTTTGGAGAACGACGCAAATTAAAACGGGACCAGGACGACGGTGTGTCGACATAGAGGCGGAGAACGAAAGACGGACAAGGCTTTGATTGCTTTTCGCAGATCTCTGCTGGGCGAATCAAACCACCTCGCCTGGAGCGGTTCGGTTAAACGTCTCCCGTGTTTGCGCGCAGGTTCACACCCTGGAGGTGTTTCAGAAGGAGCTGAACGAGAGCGAGCGGCTGGTGTTTCAGGCGGTGCACGGCCTGCAGAGGGCGCTGCAGGGGGACTACAGAGACGTGGTCAACGTGAAGGAGAGCAGCAGGCAGAGGCTGGAAGCCCTCAGGGAGGCGGCGATAAAGGTGAGGGCCGCTCGGAGCGCCGCCTCTTCGGCCGGTTGGGCGGGGGGGGTATCAGAAAAAGCCGCAGCGGGGGGGAAAAAAAACAAAGATCTTTCAGCTTTTGAAATGCACGAGATCGGGTAGCAGGAAGAGTACAAGCGGGACTCGTGCGCTGCTTCACTGGATGTGAAGTCCTCCCAGGTGCGTCTGTGGTGACGCGTCCCGTGTAACCTGTCGGCGTTTGTCTTCCCCCTTCAGGAGGAGCAGGAGTACGTGGAGCTGGTGGCTGCAGAGAAGCACCAGCAGGAGTCCATGAAGAGTGCCTTAGCCCAGAACAAGTCGCGGTCCATCCTGGACAAGATCCTGGAGGACGTCAGGAAGGCAGCGGACCGGCTGGAAGAGGAGATCGAGGAGCACGCCTTCGACAACAACAAACAGGTACTTTCATGACGCGACGCCTCCGGCCCGTTCGCCGAGGCCCGACCGTCTGTCTGTTCCGCCCCCCCACCGCCGAATCTGTGGCGTAGATGAAGGGGGTGAACGTGGAGGCGGTGCTGAGGGTGGAGGACGACGAGGAGAGTGGCGGCAAAAGGAAGAACAAGTCCCAGCAGAAGGAGGTGGAGGACGACCT
Organism: Lagocephalus sceleratus; assembly: GCA_911728415.1. Taxonomy (NCBI): domain Eukaryota; kingdom Metazoa; phylum Chordata; class Actinopteri; order Tetraodontiformes; family Tetraodontidae; genus Lagocephalus; species Lagocephalus sceleratus. The sequence goes on along the minus strand of CAJVRN010000017.1, from coordinate 6,394,548 downwards.
GGGGCTGAGCATGCTCATCGACTCGCAGAACAACCAGTACGTCCTGACGAAGCCGCGCGACTCCACCATGCCGAGGGCAGACCATCACTTCATCAAGGTGCGCCCCCCCGACCCGACCCCCCGCCCCGACCGTGGGTCAAAAGGTCGAGCCTCAACCCTGCGCCCGCAGGACCTGGTGTCCGTGGTGATGCTGTCTCTGCCCTGCGGCTGGGTCTGCACCACGGCCGGCCTCCCTCCCATGTTTGGCTACATCATCTGCGGGGTCCTCCTGGGCCCGTCGGGCCTCAACAGCATCAAGGTGCGCCCGCGCGTCTGCAGAACCGCTCCAGCGTCCGCGTCCCGCCCGCTCACCTCCGCCTCTGTTCCAGTCCATGGTCCAGGTGGAGACGCTGGGCGAGCTGGGCGTCTTCTTCACTCTCTTCGTGGTCGGACTGGAGTTCTCGCCCGAGCGCCTCCGAAAAGTAAACGCCGTTATTCCCTGAGGCGCCTTCATTTATACCAGAGCAGCACAGAACGTGTGTGTGTGTGTGTGTTTGCTCAGGTATGGAAGACGTCGGTCCAGGGCTCGTGCTACCTCAGCCTGCTGATGGTCGCCGCTGGTCTGCTGTGGGGTCAGATCCTGCGCATTCGCCACACGCAGACCGTCTTCATTTCGGCGTGTCTCTCGCTGTCCAGCACCCCGCTGGTGTCCCGCTTCCTGGCCGGGGGTAGCCGAGGCGACAGAGAAGGTCTGGAGCCGCGTCCGCAAGTGCGGGGCGGGGCGTCGTTTAAGCCGCGTGACAACTGAACACGTTACAGCGTGCGCGCGTGTGTGTGTGTGTGTGTGTGTGTGTGGACAGGCGATCTGGACTACAGCAGCGTTCTCCTCGGGATGTTGGTGATGCAAGACGTCCAACTGGGTCTCTTCATCGCCGTCATGCCGACGCTGATCCAAGCGCAGAGCGGCGACTTGGGCGGGTGAGTCCTCCCTTCGGGGGCTCCTCCCCTTTTTCTCCCCCCCGTGTAAAAGAGCGCGCTTGAAACCCGCGCCGCCCCTCTGTGTGAACCGCAGCGTCCTGTTCGGCGGCCTCCGCATCCTGCGCCTCCTGGCCCAGGTGCTGCTCTGCCTGGCCGCCGTGCTGCTGCTGTGCCTGCTGCTCAAGTCCTTCCTGATCGGTCCGTATTACAAGAAGCTGCACGCCGAGAGCAAAGACAACAAGGAGATCCTGGTGCTGGGAATGTCGGCTTTTGTCTTCTTCATGCTGACGGTACGAGCCCTCATTTGCGTTGCTCGTGGAACGCCTCTGTGCGGGTGTGTGTGTGTGTGTGTGTGTGTGGTTTTTTTTCCCTTTTTTTTTTTTTTTAACGCCTCTCCTGTAGGTGACCGAGCTTTTGGACGTCTCCATGGAGCTGGGCTGTTTCCTGGCCGGAGCGCTGCTGTCCACGCAGGGTCACATGGTCACAGCGGACGTCATGGGATGCATCGAGCCAGTCAGAGATTTCCTCGCCATCATCTTCTTCGCCTCCATCGGTCAGGCGCGGTAAAACCCCGCGGCCCATCGGCTCCGCCGCGACGTCGCGCCTTGACTTTTTTCCCCCCCTTTTTCTTTCTTTCGCGTGCGTTTCTACGCCGCCGCCGCAGGTTTTCACGTGTTCCCGACGTTCGTGCTGTACGAGCTCACCATCCTGCTGGTGCTCACGCTCACTCTGGTCATTATGAAGGTACGGCTCCGCGCTCGCCTTTCACACCCCCCCCCGACTCAGTTAACGCTTCTCCCCTCTTCCCTCCCAGTTCATGATGGCCGTGCTGGTGCTGTCGGCGATCCTGCCCCCGGGCTCGCGCCACATCCGGTGGGTGGTGTCCGCCGGCCTGGCTCAGGTCAGCGAATTCTCCTTCGTGCTGAGCAGCCGCGCGCGTCGCGCCGGCATCGTTTCCAGGGAGGTCAGTGGCGCCGCCGGGCTTTAGACGCCAACGTGTGGGCGCAGCGGGCGAGTCACTCCCGTTTTTTTTTACACACGCCCCCTCCTCCCCCTCCCCCTCCCCCCTCCCCCTCCCCTCTCCCTCCCCCTCCCCTCCCCCTCGGCTCAGGTGTACCTGCTGGTCCTCAGCGTCACCACCCTCAGTCTGCTGCTGGCGCCGGTGCTGTGGAGGATCAGCACGCACAGGTGGGTTCACCTGGGCCAACGCAGGACCGTCACGTGACCGGACCCCCCCCGCCCCCGTCCCGTCCCGTCCCGTCTCAGAACTGTGACGTGTCGGGAGGAGAGCTCCCCGGCCTCTCGGGAAGGCCCTAAACTCCGGACAAAGGGAGCCGCTGCACTGCGCGGTAGATCCTTTATTGATTGCGGACGTATTCCCCAACTCTTCCCACACTGTTTGCGTCTCCATAACTAACGCGTGACGGCACAGCCCGCTTAAACCCAACGTTACTGAACAACTGGACTGATTTAGTTTTTCTAAAACAGCACTCTGGAGAAGCACAAATACTTGACTTTCTTCCCTTCTGCTGCACTTCTCCCCATTACTCTAATCCAACCGTTTTGTTTTCCGAGTCTGGAGGTTGAAACTGTCATTCCCTGTCTTACAATATTTATAAAATATGAAAATATTTATAGATTAAGAGGTCAATGCTAGATCATTTAGGTGTAAACATCTGAAGGCGACTGTAGTTAAATCAAGTTAATACTGTGAATCTTTGCAGATGCATTGGTGTTGCTGGAAAAAGTTGTTTTTTTTTGGGGGGCCAATATAAATCCCGCTGTTCTGCACACACATCTACACACTAGTAAGAGTAAGCAATGAATGTGTGAAACAAACATATGTTAATCAGAAGTCCAGCATCAGTCTGGCGTTGGACATCGCGCCGTCGCTGCTGACCTCAAGCGCTCGTGCCCGCTCGACATCGCTCTGCTCTAACAGATTCGATGGCTCTTTATTGTCCAGATGTGCGAGCAGCATCTGTCTTATGTTTCAGAGTGTCTAATGTAAACGTACGCGTTGCGTCTTAAATGAATCTATTACTGCTCCGCACTTCTACATGCAAGGAAATGCTTTTTTCTTCAGACTTTTTGTTATAATGTCAAATGTCATTTATTTATTAAAAACAAGGTTTACTCTTGGGCTATTGGGAGACCTTTCTTATCTCTTTCTGAATCATTTCTGCCGAACTGCATCATTTTAATACTGACGATCTCATTGTGTTATGTTTCCACAGTAAAATTGGAATTCTTCAAAAAGTTGAGCCAAATTAAAACGACAAAAAAAAAACAGGGAGACAAAGGTGTGTTTAAACACGCATGTGATTAAGCTCTGCAAACTCTGCAGCGGACAGATTTACATGAAACCTGAACGCATCATCATCATCATCCCATTAGCACAGGTACCAATAACAAACACAGTCACAGCTCTCCCTGCAGAGGTTTCTGCTTTTCCCAACTTTGTCTGCTGCAGATGCTAGATGGATCTGTGCCCCAGGTTGAAATTGATTTCCCTTGTTTAAATTTATGTCGGTGCATTTTGTTCCCTCGCGCCGACAAAGACGAGCCAAGTTCGATCCAATCCTTTGCCGGTTGCAAATAACATTTCATGGCACGTGAAGGTAACTGAAAGATTCCATTTCTAGTTCTGTTGACCTCTGTGGTCAAGCGCACACACACACGTGTACATGAACGCACCCCCACCCCTTCCCCCTTCCGTGATCAGGGTTAGGGTCATGTCCACATGGCTGCAACACAACAGCCCCAGCTGCGGCGCGTGCATTAGCACAGGATAAAGCATTACGGCGTGGATAAGTCCCTCCAGAGGAAGGTGATGAGTCAGGAGGTTCAGCCTGTGTGTCTGCGTGTGTGAGCGAAGGAGGCGACACTCCCCCGCTGACTGTTTACACCGGCGCCCCCTTCCTCTCTCTGCTTGGGGTTTTGTTTTTCCAGTCGGGACCTGATCTTAATATCTACTATATCTGGGCTTTTTCAAAGGGGGGGGTTACCATGGATATTGGTGGCCTGACGACGGTGGTGGCCAACTCCGCCTACATCTCAGCCCGCGGGAGCCTGGACGGCACCGCCAACCCCGCCGCCACCCGGGACAGGAAGTACCACTCCCGCCTGAAGCTGCCTCACATCACAGTGTGCGAAGGCCTGCGGGCGACCCTGGACCTGGGGTTCCAGGCGGTCTGCGTGGAGCAGCCCATCGGCAAGCGTCTCTTCCAGGAGTTCCTGGACTCCAAGGGCGAGTACAGGGGCCCCTGCCGCCTGTGGAGGGACGTGGAGGAGTACAACATGGCCGAGGACGCGGACCGGGTCAGGAAGGCCGGCAGGATCTTGAGTCGCTACGCGGAGCCCGGGGCGAAGCACTTCTGCCCCTTTCTGCCAGAGAACTCTATCGCCAAAATCAAAGAGGAGCACGGAGAGGCCGGCGACCACCTCTTCGGCGACGTCCTCCAGAGCGTGCTGGACTTCCTCAGAGCGGCGCCCTACGCCTTCTTCCTGGAGAGCATGTATCTGAAAAGGTTCCTGCAGTGGAAGTGGCTGGAGATGCAGCCCATGGAAGAGGACTGGTTCTTGGCTTTCCGCGTGCTGGGGAAAGGGGGGTTCGGGGAGGTGTCCGCCTGTCAGATGAGGGCCACGGGGAAGCTGTACGCCTGCAAGAAGCTCAGCAAGAAGAGGCTGAAGAAGAGGAAGGGCTACGAGGTACCGACACGCGCGCGCGCTCCGCTCGAGGAGCAGGTTGAAGATCTGGATCATGCGCACGCCGCTTTTCTAATCTTCCCGCCTGAGCACGGGCCAGCAGGCCAGACTGACCCTCGCAGATGACACTCCTCACCACGGGCTTAAATGATTAATGTGATCCTGTTGTGTTTCTAAATGGGGCGACCCCGGAGCCGAGTTCCTAATCTTCCCGCCGCTCCGAACGGGGCTGGCGCCAAAACCCGGATTTCCTTTCTTCTTTCTTCCGCAGTGAAAGACGTCGCCGGGCGCCGCGCCCGCGTGCGCGCGTGCCGAGCGCCGTCCTGATCTTGTGCGTCGTCCTGTCCCGCAGGGCGCCATGGTGGAGAAGAGGGTCCTGGCTCGAGTGCACAGCAGGTTCATCGTCTCCCTGGCCTACGCCTTCCAGACGAAGACAGAGCTGTGCCTGGTCATGACCATCATGAACGGAGGCGACATGAGGTCCGGACACCTCGGGCCCCTCCCCCCGGATCTCACCCTCCCCCGCCTTCTCTCTTCGTCAAGTTCACCCCCCCCCACCACTTTCTCTCTCCAGGTATCACATTTACAACGTGGACGAGAACAACCCAGGGTTTGATGAGCCGCGGGCCTGCTACTACGCGGCCCAGATCATCCAGGGCCTGGAGCACCTCCACCAGAAGAGAATCATCTACAGGGACCTCAAACCGGAGAACGTGCTGCTGGATAACGAAGGTCAACCTTCTCACCCCCCTGCCCCGCGCGCCTGCGACAACCGCCGTCCTGACCGCGGTCCCGTCCCGCAGGTAACGTCCGGATCTCTGACCTGGGCCTCGCTGTTGAGCTGGCTGATGGTCAGGATAAGATCAGGGGTTACGCCGGAACGCCAGGTACAGCCGTAGCGCCCGACGGGGCGGGCGGGAATAGCCCGCCCCGTCGGGCTTAGCCGGCGGCTCCGTCGCTTAGTTACGCGGCGGCTGGTTGCTAGGACATCCAAGATGAGATGATGAGAAGATGAGTCGAGGCTGCTCCCTCGCCTTCTGTCTACCGCAGGTTTCATGGCTCCGGAGCTGCTGAAGGGCGAGGAGTACGACTCCAGTGTGGATTATTTTGCGTTGGGCGTGACTTTGTACGAGTTCATGGCCGCCAAAGGCCCCTTTAGGACCCGGGGGGAGAAGGTAAGTGCGCCCCGTCCTCGGCAAAAGAACACTTTGCTTCCAGGTCTGACGTTTCTCTTCAAGGTGGAGAACAAGGTGCTGAAGAAGCGGGTCCTGAGCGACCCGGTGACGTACCCGGAGAAGTTCAGCGAGAAGGCCCGCTCCCTCTGCGAGGGTCTGCTGGTCAGAGAGGCGGGCCAGCGGCTGGGCTTCAGGGACGGCTCCTGCGACCAGCTCCGGGCCCACGCCTTCTTCGGCGACATCAACTGGAGGAAACTGAACGCAGGTCCGTTCCCACGTCTTTGCCCCCCCCCCGGCTCGGAGGTGGTTGCTGCGGCGCTGAACCCGTGTCCGTCTCCCCTCCCCAATGGTGCGTCTCTGCAGGGATCCTCACGCCCCCCTTTCTGCCCGACTCCAAGACGGTTTACGCCAAGGACATCGACGACGTGGGGGCCTTCTCCACCGTTAAGGGCGTGCAGCTGGAAGACGCCGACAGGGAGTTTTTCAACGAATTCGCCTCGGGGAACATCTCCATCCCGTGGCAGGAGGAGATGATTGAAATGGGCATTTACGGGGAGCTCACGGTCTGGGGGCCTGAAGGCTCTCTGCCCACCGACCTGAGGCGCGAGTCCATCTTGGAGCGGTCGTCCAAGTCGTCCACCTGCACGCTGTCCTAAGACGCCACAGGACGCTCGACGTGGAGCATCAACAAAGCTTCATTCTGTTTCAGAGGACATGATGACGCGTTTGTTGTCTTAATTCTACTGCGCCCGGCTTTAACGGATTACATTGGGATGAGTTAAACATCACAGATCAGAATATTTGATTTTGGGTCGATGGGGGGGAGACAGTGATTTTTTGATCTATAATTTAACTCTCCTATGTTCCTTTTTTAAAAAAATATTGAGCTGGTTCATGTTTGTTGTAACCGACCGCTATTAAATGTGACCTTTTGGGTACGGAACCCTGTAACTGCATGTCCCCCGTCTCGCCCGGCGGGGGCGCTGTGGAGCCGTAATACGGTTGTTCTGCATCATAACCAGGTTACACAGGTGACAATAAAACAACAACAACAAGCTGCACAAACAAGACGAAAGACAATAAAAATGTGGAGTCAAATCTTCACGGAATGAGATTATTTCATTTGAATGCGTGATAAATGAGATGATCTTTACCCCCATCTCTCCCATCTCTCTCTCTCCCTTCCTCTCTCTCTGCATCTCTCTCCCATCTCTCTCTCTCCCTCCCTCTCTCTCTCTCCATCTCTCTCCCTCCCTCTCCCTCCCTCTCCGACTCTGGGTCTCTGGGTCTCTGGGTCTGAGTTGTGGTCACCTCTCCAGGCGCCTGCAGCTTTAATAAAGATGTTTGAGTTCTAATCAAACTTTAGTGCTGGATGAAGACTCTGGGAACAAAGAAAAAGGACGCCAGCACAATCGTCCGTCTTTAAAAGCGTCGCCTCGGTCTCCTTTTAGCGACTTTTGAAGTCAACATGCAGCCTGAACCCTCACATTCAACTCCAGAAACAACTCCAGACGTCCTGGACCCGTCAGGTACGACCGTCCTCCTCCAACATGGTCTAATGTGACAAAGTCACTTTCTATGCTTTAATCCAGGTCCTGTTATTTTCTTCGTCGTTTCCTGTAACTGTATTTGAATCTCTCACCATTTTATTGAGAATTTGCCGTTTTACATGTTGATGCTGCTTCCAGCTCCCGAACGGAACCACTGCGCTATCTTTATCGTAACGTTATTTATTCATTTTGCTGACAAAACCCAACCGGTCATGGCAATAACACCCTCATAATAATTATCAGAGCCATTTCCCCTCGTTCACTGTCACATTAATTTAGCTTTAGTGCATCTCATTACACAGTTAATTAACTGATTAGTGGAAATGCTGAAAAATGAGCTTCTGTTTCATTTTCTGTTTTTTTTTTTTTTTTTCCCCCCGATCGCTCTGAGCCGAGGGAACGATAAATGACGTCGGTTTTAAGGTTTTTACATTTGGAGAGCGAGTTAATAATGACTTATTAACAGTAATTGTCAGTTAATGGTTCCATACTTCGTTAGTGCGGAAGGCGCTGAGCGAGGCTCCTGTCATGAGTCAGATGTTTAATTCCCGATGAAGTCACATCCTCGGCTGGAATACGACGCGAGCAAAAGGTTAACCGAGTTATGTGGAAATGTGTGAGGGCATTACCAGGGATAAACCCGGGACAGGTCACCGGGACAGGAGTCTGTGGAGTTCGCTACTTTTGTTAGTCCCAGTTCGGCTCGAAATGACCCCAAAACTCTGACTGGTATTCCCGGCCCCCAAGGTCGGGAATACCAGTGTTGTAATGGAACCATGTGACCTACGGGAACGCGTTGCTGATGGGATGAGGCGTGGAGTCGTAATAACCCTGCCCCCCCCTCCTCAGCTCAGTACCAGCGCCGCAGGAGATCGGCCCTGTGGGTCACCGTGTCCCTGCTGGCCCTCTCCCTGGTGGTCCTGACCGTCGGCCTGGTCTCCGCCACCCGCACGGACAACGTTCCCGTGGCCGGATATTACCCCGGCATCATCGTGAGTGTCCCCGGAGTGTTCTCTGCCCTCGGGTGCTCTTTTTCCCCCCCAACGCCACCGTCTCTCTCTCTCTCTCTCTCTCTCTCTCTCTCTGCCCGGCAGCTGAGCTTCGGAGCGTTCCTCGGCATCGTCGGGATCCACCTGGTGGAAAACCGCAGGCCGATGGTGAGTCGTGGAGACACCTGGGAACGGGTTGATCAGCCACAAACGTGGGTGAATCAGTCGACTCTGACACGCCGGCGTGAAGGTGACCTCCGGGAGACGCCAAAAACGGCGCTTTTCCAGGAACCGTCCGCGACAGGGACGAGGATCGCGTTGCAGGAATTCACTAAAGCGTTTATGGGAATTCTGTCTGTTGTTAGAAGCGATCAAATCGGGTTACTCGGCCTCAGCCTAATGCGCTCTTGCGACCGGGTGGGAGCGCCGACGGCGGCCGCGATTGGCTCCGGGCTTTCGGAGAAATCGGATTAGTATGGGCCCTTTCCTGGCGGGAGCGCCGCCTTTCAGACGTGGGGACACGGGCGGGAATTTCATCACCGAGGCTCGCTGGGGAGGGTGAAGAGAGGGAACGCTAAGAAAGGTCAAAGCTGGGGGAGGAGGGGGGGTGTGTGTGACCCTGGGTCTGACCTCGTGACCTCAACCCAGGGTGACGCGGTGGTCCAGCTCCTCCTTGGGTTGAAGGAGAGCGGCTTCATCTAAAGTTAAAGGAGCTTCTCAGTGGAAGCAACCTGGACTTTTCCTTGGTGCAGCTGTGAGGAGCGAGGCCCTCCAGCCTGGAGCAGCCTGACATCAACACCTCCTCCCTGGTTCGTGTGTCCCCTCAATCTTTAATGCCGTTGTCTCGTATCTTATCCACACGTGCCCCCCCAAGGCCTTCAAGAGGACACTTTTAGGAACCTTTAACTGAAGATGATCTTCAGGAGGTCCTCCTCCCCGGGGGGGGCCCTCTTTTTATTTCCGCTATTCTCACGCCTTGGATGAAAGCGAGACCGACCGATCTGCCCTGTTGCTCCGGTTGCGGCCTCGCATTAAACTTTCAGGCCAGCGGCCCCTTCGCCCAGGTGTCTTCTTCCCCCGCTGTAACGCGAGACTGGAGGAAGTAAGACTAACCCGCAGCAGCAACGGACACCGGAGAGCCGCCCCGCCCCCCCCCGCCGTTTCTGCTGCTTCCTGACGCTCTCTCTGAGCTCTGACCCCATCAGAACGTCCGCCTGGAAGCCCTCCGTCGACCCTCCTTTACGGCCAAACGCTTCACGTAGCTCATGTTCTTTGCGTTCCAGCGGCTTCTCGGCGGGCGCCATCATTTAGCCCGCCGTCCCGCCCTCCGCAGCCAGGACGGCGCACCTTTAAATGGGTCGTATTTCACCCGACGGGGGCTTATTACCGATGTGTCCGCCGGCCCCGATTGCTCACCGCTCGACTGAGCGCGGAGACGCTCCGGTTACATAAGCTGACTGGTGCTGGTAGCTTGTCCTGACCGATGTCGTCCCGTTTTCAGGTCTTTATTAATCGATAACGGCTTTAAAGGAAAAAAAAAAGAAAAAAAAGTGCAGTTCAGCTTTCAAAGCAAAAGAAATCCTGAGAGTCTGAGGAAGAGTGAAGAAATGTCTGTAGGAGCTTTCACACCCTTTGATGTCCGTATCCGCTCACGCAGTGGAGTCAGGGTGTGTGTGTGTGTATGTGTGTGTGTGTGGGGGGGGTTCGGGGCCCATCCCAGGCCGCGTGTGGAGGTGTTTTATGTGAAGGGCAGCCGGTGCTAAGGTAATGTGGAGTGATGCAGTTGTCAGGCTCCATTGTCTGGGCCGCTGGTCTCATCTCCCCCTCACAGCCCATAAAAACGCAGCCATTTAAAGCGCTAATGAAGTGGAGAGTCTGCGCCGGGGGCTGATAAAAACCCGCCCCTTTCTGAAAACGGCGCTTTTGGGGGGGGATTTGGTGGTTTTTTTTTTTTGCTCGTGCGACTCCTGGTGTCATTTACTCATAGTCTCATTCATGGGGAATATGTTAGAGACAAGTAAAACGTGTTTATTTTCCCCCAAAATGACACAAATTCCTTCATGATATTGTGAGTTTGTGTACATTGTCGTACATACTACGAACCGTATTGAGTACTAAAATACGCATTCTACTGGTAAGGTGGGGACATTTGTGTGATCTTCACAGATTCAAAAGACTGTTTGAGGGGAAGACTTGAGTTTAAGGTTTGAGGGGAAGACTTGAGTTTAAGGTTGAGGTTTAAAGTTGGGATCAGGAGATGGAGAATCTGTGTCTGTGAAAGTCCTCACAAAGATGTGAGTGCAAGGATGTATCTGTGGGTGTGTGTCTGTCACAGACAGACCTTTACTGTTGTTGCAAGAGTGCGCGTACGCACACACACACACACACACACACACACACACACACACACATACAGTCACCAGAGCCAACTTGAAGCAGCACAAGTTTGACCATTGAGTCACGCTCGCCTCACCTCTGTCTTCAAGCTCTTGGCAGCGATCATTTTCATCAGCATTGGAGTCATCGCGTCTTTTTTCTGCGCCATCGTGGACGGGATCATCGCCTCCGAGTTCATCGTGAGTACCGCTTCTACACAAGAGCCCTGGAATTATTATTCTTGTCTGGCCGGGCAAACATTAGCAGCAGACCTGACACGGATGACAGATAACATAATTATACAACACTATAGAATGACCGAAGGTGTGTAAACCAAAATCGTTTAAAAGTAAACCAGTCAAACACCACTCTCTGCCTCTCATGCAGGACATCAGGCCCCTGCAGGAGGACATGTGTGACTTCTACAGCAGCGGGTCAGGATACGCCTACGACAGCTACTACACTGAGGTGACTGATTCTCCTTTAAATACTGTTGACCTGACCTGGTAAATGCATTTATACAAACTATTTAGCATCTTATCTTACAGCATAGAGGTCAAAAGAGGGGAAAAATGTAGCCGTAGTGGGTAAGAGCTCCTCTGGGAAATAATTATTTCAGAATGATTTATTTCAGAACGTGTTCTTAATCTCACCACCAGGGGGCGGTGGAGGCCCCAGTTTTGTTCTAAATTAAACGATTTCCCCAGATTACTAAACTTCACGCATGTTGCTGGAAATTAAAGTAAACTGAATCGAAATTGCACGTATCTATCACACTCGAAGCATTTGCAAATCGGCTTTCTATTCATTGTCTTGTTGTCTCTTAAAAAGAGCCGTTCTTAAATATTTGTTTGTTGCTGTCGTTTTTTTTTTTTAATGAATAAAAAGGCTTCGGTTTGTCTTTCTATACTCCAGTGGGCTGAGTTCAAGAGATACATGTGCAGATTCACACTAAAAATGCGTGGGAGTAAAGCGCAATTGACTTTCACGGCGGTCGTATACGGTTCTCCACTTTCCCCTCCGCATTTCTCTTTGTGCTATTTTAATCAACGTTGCTTCAGCTAATCAAAAGGAAAAAAAAAGCTCTTTGCATTAATTTCAATGAAATGTCACTCACCGTGCAGTCGTGTTTTATCTGAATTGTTTGAATGCCGTGTGTGTGTGTGTGTGTGTGGGGGGGGGTCCTCTTCCTCATCATCAGGTGCGTGGCGACGCCTGGCGGACAGGTTAAGAACTGCACCCCGCCATCATCATCATCTCGGTGTCACTTTGCCCAGTCTTGTCGTGTCCTGACGGGGGGGGGGGTGATTAAAAATTGACGAACGCTGTGATGTGATGCAGGTGACGTGTCGTTCATTCGACAAATCGTGCAAGCTGAAACTGAGGAGCAACACCTGCTACTGCTGCTACCTGTACAACTGTGAGAGGTGAGCAACAGTGTGCGGCTGCAGCTGAACCTGCGGGCGTGTCTGAGTCTCAGGCTGCTGGGAGATGCTGTGGGAAAAAAAACAAAAACAAAACACAAAAAACAACCACCAAGATCACTGACTGACACACAAGCGCGCATGAATCATGGGATTTGGGCCCGGCTCCAGAGCTCCTTTTCTGTTCTCTAAACACAACACCGCACATGCTTGGCGTCGATGGAGCGCACGCACTGAGGCCATGTGCACATGTGACCCTGCCCCGCTGTTGTCTCCCAGCACAGAGTACCACACGCAGTACTACGAGTTCACGGGGGTCAGCAGCTGCTGGGACGTGATCCACCTGCACCGTCTGCTCTGGGCCTCCGTGGTGCTGAACGTGATCGGCCTTTTCCTGGGAATCATCGCCGCCGCGATCCTCGGAGCTTACAAGGATTTGGTGAGCTTCGGCTTCCAAAAAGAGGTTGCCGCATCTGTCCATCATCCAAGAAACTCCAGAGAGAGAGAGAGAGAGAGAGTGAGGGAGGGGCTGGGTTAGAACAAAGCTTTAAATGAGCTGAACAAAGGATCCATTCTGGAGGGGAGGAGGAGGAAGGGGGAGATTTAAAGGCAATTGAGAGTCCGGAGGGATGAGAGAGGCTCCAGAAGAGGCTTTTATGAGGACGATCGAGGTACTTTCTCCAACGACGAGCGGCCCAAAAGGCCCTGACATCTGTTTCTCACTATCTAATCTCCTGGATGTGTGTCAGAGGCAAAAACTGTAGTTTGGTTTCTGGTCTAAAATACACTCAGATAAACGCCTGATCGTTGGCCTCGCCTGACCCCTGCTGGGTGGGGGGGGGCTGTAGGTGCAGGGCCGCAGGAGTGCGTCTAAAGTCTTTTGTTCCCTGCGTCCCTCCAGCAAAAGCCAGTCCCGCAGATGGCGCCGAGCCCCACGCCGCCCCCCCACATCTTGTACAACCCGGCCCAGCACATGCTCAGCTACGCCGGGTTCTGTCCCTCGGGGCAGGCCCTGCCCGCGTACCCCAACTATCCCCTCCCGCTGCAGGTGAGGACCGAACCACGGATAAGACCCCCCACCACCACGCGACCCCTAAATCCAGCCCTCTCTCTCCACAGACCAACAGCGGCTACCAGCCTCCCGTGACCCCCCAGCCCGGCGCTGAAGCGGGCCCCGCGGCCGGCGCCTGCCCGCCTGAGGAGGGCCCGAACCAGCAGCCCCCCCAGGCCTCCGCCGGGCCCCAGCCTCAGGGGGGCACCCAGGAAACTGGCGGGTACATGCTGACGCCCAACGCCCCCGCCCTTTACGGACCCTCGTACAGCCCCTTTGAGAAGCCCCCTCCGTACGCCTGCTGAGCCCAGCGGCTCCGGCGGGGGGGCGGTCGTAGTCGACCTCTGGGTGGGGGCACGTGGAGCCTCACGCTTATCTGTCAAGTGTAGCAGCGAAAACGTAGATTCATTCTCTCTGTGGTGACGGAAGGGTTTTATTTATATGTGAATTTAAAGGACGCAAATGTTGTTGTTGTTAGGGATTTGTGACTCGTCTCATGTGCACTTTAACCCCCCCCCCCTCACCCCCCCACCCACCACCACCAGTACACAGTCTGTACATTATGGATGAAGCATGCTCCCAGTAAGACACGAATGCTTATACGTGTGGATTAAGGGCTCAAAGTCTTTAGAAGCAAAAAAAAAAAAAAAAAAAAACGACAAAAAAAAAATGCCTGCGACCTCTAACTTTCTTGTTTGTCAAGATGGGGAAAGGAAATTCCGCGTTTCTGCCCTCTATGTGTACATTTTAAGGATCCCAGCTGCTTCTCCCAGTTTGAAATGTCACCTGAATTTTGTCATTTGAAATGCTTGATCTCAATGAAACACTTTGCACATTTTCACACCTTATTTTTACTTTATTTGCCTCCCATTTCTCTTAAAAAACTTTAATAAAATAGGCCTAAAAAGAATGTTTCCTTGAGTTTGTCATCACTGTAATTCTAAGTATAGTTGATCCTCACTACCTTCTGAACTGAGAACAAATAGTTTTGAATGAAATGGAACTGTAGACTTGTTTACTGGGGTTTATCCTTCATAAATGGATTTGTAGCATTTATTTTTGCGCAGGAATTACTGCGATTATACCCCAGAGAAGGTGAACAACGTAAATAAACAGCTTATTTTAAGACCTTTTCTTGATTTGGGCATTAAATAATTAAGCCTTTGACATAAGCACTGAGGATATTTTTGGAAAATACAGTTTTACTCTCTTTGTCCGACTGCTTTAATTTTTTTTTTTTTTATTGGGGCTTTTCAGTGACGAGGGAAGCCGAACGTTTAAAACCAGACTCCCCCTCGTCATTGTACACATACTGACAGATACAGTGTAAAATAATATATAAAAAAAAGGAACTTAAACCAGGTCAAACAAACAACACATGATAAAAATAAAAAAATAACTTGTCAAGCTCTATATTCTGGCATTCACTCATCAGCAAACTACAAAGCAACACAGAGGGACATAACGTAACAATGGAGCCCTTTTGTAACGTTCCATCACGCGGCTCCTGACATTCTTTATTTCTGCTGGATTAAAATAGTTGCCAAAAAACAAAACAAAACAAAAAAAAAAGAAAACCCCAAAAAAAATGAAACAGCGCCGTGTTTCCTCAGGAGCTGTCGTTACTGTAGGAAGCGGATGATTGTGGAGGACTCACTCTGGGTTTGCGTAAATGTGCAGAAGTCCTGGGCGAGCGATAGGTAGTGCTTCTTTATTCTCCGTAAAGCATTGTACAGTGACATTATTTACACATTTAGTATTTTACAGCTCGATTGTTTAACTCTCAGTAGCTTGTGTGACTTGTTTGATGCAGTGCTCGCGCTCTCCTGCGGGGGGAGGCGGGGGCCCCTTCTCCCTGTGCTTCTGTGACGTCGATGCGTTTGCTCTGTGGCGGGGGGGGGGGTCAGAAGCAGAACCGTGGCCGGAAGCAGGCGATCTTTGATTGATTCTAGTGCGGAACCGGTTCTCCTGTGCAGAGGGGAGGCTGGGGGACGTTGGGGTTGTTCTTTGGAGGCACATGGTTGAATTGGGACTGCAGGCAGACACGGAGTGCCCACTGATTCTGGGGGGGGGTAAAGAAATGGCTTCACTTGGAATCCGTGTCTGCCTGCAGTGCTGTGCAAGGTTTTCAAACAGAACACTAAACCGTGCCTCCCGGCTCGCGTGAAGGAGGGAGCTCGGCTTCTAAACATGGGGGGGGGGGTAAAGCGTTTCATCTGCGGGTTGCTTTGAGCCGCCTCAGTTACCCCCTCTGCTCTCGTCTGCGGACCCTGGGTCTCAGGGGCACGGCCTCAGCGCGGTCCTAGCCTGACCATGACCCCGACAAGGCCTTTGGTGTTGGGCAGTTTTAGGCGATGTTGTGCAGCATTGTTTCATCTACCAATACGAGTGGTGCTCAGCTGCCGCTTCGCTAACCGGACAGGGACGCCGCGCCAGGCTCGACGCTCCCTGCAGACAGCTCTACGCAGCGTCACAGGAAAAGGACAGGGCGGTTCTGGGCTCCCGGCCCGGGCTCCAGGACTTTGTTTTTTTGTTTTTTTTTTCGTTTTAATACATTCCCATCTAAAAATATCTTGCCACTGGTCAAAGCTTTGATCGGGGGGGGGCGGGGCCTGAACAATCTGGGTGGAGCTCTGGTCACTGGAGAGAGTCCAGCAGGGGGCAGGAGTGGGAGCGGATGTCGTTGTGTTTGTGAACGGCCTGGTCCAGATCTACGAGCTGGCCGTTGATGCGGACGTCCATGCAGCCGCTGTAGGGGGCCGACACCAGCGTGGACACCAGGGGGACATCTGAGTGCGACAGGAGGGGGGGGGGCGTAAGACATGATTGAAATCAGCAGGAGGGTGGTGGTGGGGGGGGGTGTCCTCACCAGGAAGGCCTCCGATGAAGGTGCTGGATGGGTACAGGAGGTCGGCGGGGACGTCGGCGTCTTCGCTGCGCCCGGACCGCCCGTCCACCAGCAGCAGCGTTTGGTTTCCTGAGATCGTCACGTGGACTTCGTGGCTCTCGCCGTCGCACAGCGGGGCGGGGGCGCTGGCGATGACGGCGCCGTCCGCCGTTACCAAGATGTGCTGAAGGCGCGGGGGAAACGCCGACGTCAGTGTCAAAGCGCAAAAAAATAAAAAATAAACCGCGCGCGGCAGATGGAGGTGAAAGCGCTCACGTCTCGCCATTCGTCGGTGCCCGGGTGGTAGTCAGCCAGAGCGATGGAGAGCGGGACTCGGTCCTGGCGTACCAGGGCAAACAGGACCCCCATGGCAGACGTGGGCCGGAGGGTCAACTGGACGCTCAGGTTCTGAGACTCTGAGGGGACGACAACGGGAAGTTTACGTCCACCCGTTCATAAAGGAGACGTCACAGCAGGTCGTGAACCTTCTATCCAAACAGAGGACCATCAACATTTATCCAAACACTAAGATGGAGCACCTACAGGAAATAGCAAAGCTCTTTTATACAAGCCCACGCACACACATACACGCACGCACACGCACACACACTGTACCATAAGAGATGTTGAAGAGAGCATAGCCTGTCCCAGGGTAATACGCTCCGGGGTCGTCAGCGCTGAAGCACTGCATGTTGTCATTGGACCGGATGGTTTCTTGTATGGATGTATCTTCACCCGTTAACCACTTCCACTCCTTCATGCAGCCGTCCAGACGGGGATTCACCTGCGACCCAAATGTGCCAATAAGATCGTTTCCTTCCTCTCCGGAATCGTGACCGTATTTAGGACCCTCCCCGACCCCCACCTCATTGACCAGGCCGTCCTCCCGGAAAGGGACTCCTCCCACGGTGAGGTTGAGCTCGTGCACGCCCTTCCTCAGCGTGAACAGGTCGCCGTTCACCGCGATCTTCATGACGGCCTCTCGGTCGATCTTGATGACCAGGCTCCGCCCCTGCTCCTCCACGGAGATCTGAGGAGAGACCCAGAGGCGTCTAAAGCGTTTCTAGCATGCAGGCCGAGGCCAGCGAGGCGGCGTGTGCCCCCCCCCCCCAAACCTTTCTCCACTGGCCGTCGTTGACGACGGGCCCGCTGCTGGTCACCCTGCTGACTGCGCCGTACTTCAGCTGCAGCTCCAGCTTCCCGTGGTGCATCGCCAGCACAATCCAAGAACTATTTAGGTGACCTCCGGCGAAAAAGATCACGCCCTCGGGGTCGTAGGTACGGAAGTCGAACTCTGCGGAAAAGCTGAGGGTGGTGTGGGGGGGGGGCAGGGGCGGGTCAGAATTAGGAGCAGCCTCCAGCCTTGGCCATAGAGACATAAAGACACGTTGTACTCACCCGGTTGGAATTTTCCGGCGAAAACGCAGCCTCACCATCGGCACACCGCTGAACATGCGGCCAAGGTAGAGAGAGCGGGAGTTCTTCTTCAGAGGCGGTGACATACAGGAAGTCAAAGGCTGTAACACAGTTTGGAATAATTGACATTCCCGCATTCCAGCGTGGATTTGGGCGGTCGTACTTCGTGGTGCTGAGGGTTCGTGTATTTCACCTGACAGCTCCTGAGGTCCCGGCTCAGCTTCGTGCCCCGACGGCCGTCGCAGAAGCAACGGAAGCTCCCGAGAGTGTTTAGGCACTCCTCCTCGCACACACCTGTCTCACACTCGTCCACGTCTGACGCACAACGGGGCCATTTCGGAGGCACGGAAGTGACGGAGAGGTGGTTAGGGGTTACAGAAAACCAGAGCGTTTCCGTCAGCGGACACAAAATTGTAAACAGTTTTGTCAAAAAAAAAAAAAAGAAAAAAAAAAGGTCTGATTCAGCATCAAAACAAATCTGATGGGAATTTCTATCAACAACCAGGGAATGAAAACAACTCTTGGATAAATGATGGGGGGGGGTTGATGTGGGCTGGCTGGTATCTCGAAGCTCCTTACACAACCGTAAAAGGCCATGAAAAAGCTAGCGATTCCTTCTCAGAGGAGTTTTACTGAAGTAACAAAACAAAAAAACATTCCGTTTCCACTGCAGGGCAAAAGAGGGCACTGAGTGATAGATGAGTTTGGTTTGAGTTCTTATCAGAACTTGTACCAACACTCCTAATAGTTACTAATCTCAAGATGTTATCTCATTAAATACCAAAAGATCTTTGGATCCTATTTTGGCCTTGGACATCCTTCCAAACCTGGAGTACAAACGCTCGTTTATTATCATAAATAAAATCTGTCATCTAGTTTTTATGTGCACACCGAGAGAATTCTCCTGGTATCATCCAAATGTGAATAAAAGTGCAGTCTTTGACCCTTTCACCCATTGAATGAACTGGTCTTTAGGACCACTGGCCACTTTAAAGGGGATTTGTCCCACTACCTCTGTCTTAAACTCCAGCTGCAGTTTTGACCTTTGCCTATTTCTCAGAAAACTCTGTGTAACTATAAACACTCACCAACACAACCTTTGGTTTCATTATCATAGACGTATCCCGTTTCACACAAGCAGTTGTAGCCACCCATGTTATTCTCGCAGCTGGCTGTTCCGCACACATCTGGGTCTTCACACTCGTCCACATCTGAAAGGCACACACGGGCGCATTACAGACTATTAAATGGTAGCAAATGTAATTTTACTCAGTATTTAAAACACCTTTTATGAACCTGGAGCTAGCCCCCTGCTGTTTAATGCCGTTATCAGAAAAGAAAGGCTTTACTGAAGCAAAGATGTTTCCACTTTAAAAGCCCAAATGACATGACTTCAGTTTTCGTCCTCCACATCTGCAGCTTACCATTACAAATGTGGCGCCCCACCAGCGTGTAGCCTTGGCGACAGGAGCAGCGGTAACTGCCCATAGTGTTGTTGCACTGGTGGTCACACCCTCCGTTTCTCTTGCTGCACTCATCAACATCTGCACATAAGATGATGATACGGCAGATGTGAATGCAGGAAAAACGTCAGCGCCACGAGTTCTTCGCCTCTAAGAGTCCTTAAGCAGCGGCAGGCGCTTGGACATCAACGTGACTTAAAAGTCTCCTATGGATTCTTTTTTTTTTTTTTTGTTAGACTTGCACATAACTGACACACTATGTCATTGTGGCGGAGTGTTTAGTGCGGTTGTCAAGTGGAAAAGACTCAGCCCGAGTCAAGCCGAATCTGTTTTGGTTTCCCTTCGCTGTAAGGTGGCAGGATGAGTCACAGTGGAAATGGGTGGAAGTGTGCTGATGCCGTAAATCACAGAAGCTGATCCTTCTCTCGCTCAAACTGCAACTGTATACAGATTACTCTCTATATTATCTCTAATAGAGAAACAGAATAAAACTGTCTTCCCATCACTCTCACTGTTGTGTTACTGGTGAGGACAAAGGTTTCCGTCACCACCGGGGGTCATGTTGGTGTGACCAGAGACGTGGGCCTGCTGTGGTACACGGTGTTCATATGAACATGCAACCGTCCTTCACACTGACCACAGCGATGACATTACCTTTCTCACACCTGGCTCCGGCCCAGCCTGTAAAACAGTGACACAGGAAGTCGCCCTTTTTGTCCTCGCAGCGCACTGTACCACCGGGATTACAGGGGGACGGGGAGCACTGGTCTGGAATATCTACAAAGGGGAGAAAACACAGAGGAAAAGAGGGGACAACGTGGTTCAAAAAAGGTCTGCAAAAGCAACTGCACTGACACCAAAGACAGGAAATGTTGCCGTATATTCGACAGAACTTCCAAAACGGAAGAAAACAACTCAACAATCTGCCTGTGATCACTTTCTTTTGACTCATTTTCAGGATATTTTCATTTCCCTCCATTAGAGCTTGTGTGAGTAAACATGCACTTACGCAGAAATGTCCTTCTCCATTCAGTTTCTTTTTCGTAGTTGTGAAGTTTAAAATCAACATGCCCAGACTTGTTGAGCACTTTGAGAGAGAATATGAGGGGAACAGGGAAGATAAGCTCACTTCTCCCAAGGAAGGCCTCTTTTCGAGTGCAGACAGCTTGTACCACAGACGTAAACACATAAACCTCCAGGAGTTCACTGGGGTCTTTTATTAAGAGCTCTGGTGCTTTACATACTTTTGCACAGCAATGGCCCTCAATTCATGAGGAAGCTACATGTGAAACCTTTTCAATCAAAAACAATTGGGCTCAACGGTGGGTGACTGTAGAGATCTGCAGCCCATCGGTGCCAAGGGCAAAAGCTCAAAGCTATTTCAGTATCAGCATATGAGCTGCCTTGGTACCAGCTGTTCCTTCACACTGCATGCCTAATTTAAAACGCTTGATTTAAAAAAGTAAATTTCCCAAATGTCCGAGCAGGAGATTTCACGGGAGTAACGTCCATGCAACTCCAAAATTCTGCAATAAAACGATGGGAACAATAAAATGTATGATATTAAGGAGATAATTACTGAGCACTGAACGAGTCCCAATGGGGAGACAGACAAGACAAAAAGAAATAAAAAGATGCCACGATGCTGCAGCTGAGTCACTCCGCCACCCCTCCCCCCGTGCACAAAGTCACGCCTCAGCCAATTGCAGCAAAGCCGAGCCGGTCCTCGTATCCTGATGCAGCAGAAAAACGGGGCTCTGCTACCATCAAGGCCTTTTTTTTTTCCACGTCAATCTTCAGGGAGCAAGCTGATGCAGTTACCCACAGACAGTGAGTGAGTGTGCGTGCGTGTCTGAGTGTGTGACGGCTGCAGGGGTGTGGCGTTCTTCCGCCAATGAGCAAGGAAAGAAAAGAGCTGCAGCTTTAGTCATGGGTTTGTGGATGCCCGCATACACAGTACACCGCCCTCAAAGTTGCAGAAGCAGGTAAGTGTGCCACGCTGCAAAAAAATATATCATTCAGCATCCTTCTACACGCGCCTTTTTTTTCTCCTATAGATCCAGAGAGTGGGCAGGAAGAATAACTTTGATGCTGCAGATCGATGCTGCACTGCAGCCAGACCTCCCAGCATCTGTTACTCTCTGTTTAGGGGATTCCTTTTTTTATTGCTGTGACAACACAAATTGAAGGACTAATATCAGATCATCGTGTCCTTTATCACACAGAACACCCAACAGCTGCTGAAACAACTGCACTAAAGTCCGAGTGGAAAACCCAACTGCATTACAAAGGCGGCTAAAGAGGGGCAGGCAGTGCAAGAGGGCGTAAAACTTACTGTGGACACATGTGATCAGATCCTGTTTCTTCCGTTCAGCATCTCCAAACCTTTCCAAACAGGCTGGACAGAGACAAAAGTCAAATGAGATGAGAAAGACATCGGGCAGCCCAACTGTGAGCAGAAGAGCTTCAGAGTGACAACTCACCCATATACTTGGGATAGAAGTAATCCTAAACCAAGAAGAGAGAAATTAGGAACTGTCCCTTAAAGAACATTGTAAACAAGACAACAAACATCGCACTGTTCACATCAGAGTACACTGTCTGAGTCATAAAAGTGTACCTCTAATGACTGTATGTGTGTGTATTCAGAGTTTACACTGATATTCTATAATCAGTGTGCGGGCTCTCGACAATAAGGGCAGCATTTCACCAAAGGCTTCCTGAAAATTCTCTGCATTCCTGATAGCAGCAGCATCCCTCAGGCTTCCTGGTTGCAGCACTCCTTCACATCTAGGTCAGAACTTCAGATCCACCCTCAGAAAGTTTAATGCAGAGATTTTAGCGGGATGAAGGAGACTGGCGTAAATGAGCAAATATATTAGAAGAAGAATTCTGATTATCTCCTTGGTACGACCTCTCAAGGTCAGTCAAAGTTAGTGACACAGATGTCATTTGGCACTGCCGCAATGGTTAAATACTGACAGGAAGCGGCCACATTTGTTGCGTGGGGACAATCGGGAGAAATGCGGAAGGCTTCGCTCTCTGGTTCTGCAGAGCGCGTGTGAGCGAGTGCTGCAGCAGGAGAAACTGCAGAGTCAGAGAAGACCACTCTGAATGAATAATGCAGCCGGATGAGAGCGCAGCTTTGTGGCGTGACACGCAAAGATTACTCTGGCAATTCAAGCTTTGCCAACAGGGATTTCACCTGCGTTCACCTTAACCTCTAAACCCAGCTAGACTTTAATCTCCGACCTCCCTCAGCTTGTCTCGCCACCCACCTAATTAGCACGAACCCTGATTCATCCACTGCCGTGTCCACGCCATCCATGGCTATTTCGAGTCGAGGACTTACCCACTTATTAGCACAAACACACAATGCACCCTCACCCAAAAATGTATATGTTCATTTAAAGCGTTTAGGACATGCAGCCTCTATGTCTCAACCTTCAGTAAGGTCTTGTATTTACATGGATGAAAAGCCTGATGAATCATTCCTCCAGAATGCCAACTAATCTGCCGCAAATATGCCTGAGCAAACACGGCGTGATGGATTATCTTTGCTGGGGCACACAACACAATCAAGCCACGAGCGTGGGTAAACAGATTAGCGGGGAAACGTACACCGTCGTGAATTAAAGGCATTACTTTACGTCACACCCCGTCGGCGGCCCCTGATGGCCCTCGTCGAGACCGGTCGGGATCGGGGGGGGGACGCGCGATTGCGTCACTCGTATGGATTTCAGGCTCGCGTGGTCGCTCATGTTTGACAGGAACATGAGCAGATCTCACGCAAAACTTAAAGCCCACATGCAATAAAGACTCCACGTGCACTTGGTTTTAATCAGCCTCCGGAGCCTGACCTTCATTTTGTGCAACGGGTTTTGTTTTTTTTTTTGTCTTATTTTGCAGACTGACAGCCATCTCCTCCTTGGATTTACTGGAACGTGCACGAACGCCGGCAGCCCAGACAGTGAATCATTAGTCTGGTGGCTGTTGTCAATTTTCAGCCAATCCGAGCGTGGCGTAACCAAGCAAACACTAACATTTATTTCCCCCCGACAAACAAAACAACAGCATTTGGACACATGAGAAGGGTGAGAGGCGCTCTCGAACCCTGCAATACCCCTCTGGAAGGAGCCAGATGGAGGGGTGGTGCTGTTTTGTGTTTTGGAGAGTTAAACCTGCGTGCAACCTTGACTGGAAAACCACAACTTTTTTTTTCTTTTTTCAAGGGGGGGGGTGGTGGTGGATTGGTGATAGATGTCAGACTCACCGTCTCTGGGTCGTTCTCGAACACTTCTCTGGCCTCTTCCTTGGAGCACCTCTCCTCCACACACTCCCTCTCCAAGTGTCCCTGCTTGGTCTCCTCGAAAACCTGATTAGCCCTCCGGTGCCTGCTCAGAAACTGGTTCGCCTCTTCGGGGGACAACGAAACTACAAAAGAAAAACACCCCCCCACCACCACCATCGAATCTGTTTATTAACTTGCGAGGATACGGGGAGGCTCAGCAGCAACGTGAAAGTATTGTGGGAAAAAAAATTAAAAGAAACACAAACAAGCGTTGCGAAACCGCCGTGTTTAAGGGCAGCTTTTATGATAACCGAGGCGTGTGTCACGACACAAATGTCAAAATAAAGAGGGGGGGGTTAGCGGGCTAGTTAGCCGTTAGCATGTGGAGGTCGACTCACCGCCGTGGCTCCAGCGGACCGCCAGCAGGATCAGCAGCGCCGCCGGCGGGGAGAGGGACCCGGTCCGGGTCAGCCGCCGCATCGTCGAGCCGCCGTTGCGTTCCGCGCCGAAAGCCTGAGAAACTTCCCTCCCACCACCCCCTTCCAGCACCAGGGGCAGCACCCACCAGCAACAACCACCACCACCACCACCACCACCACCAGTCCCCCCCCGCGACCCCCGGACCGAGCGTCGGCGTCGAAGCGCGGGCAGCGCTCGCCTGCGTCGGGTCCCTCCGACCGTTGGGGCCGTTAACGTCCCGCCGCTCGGTGCCCCCGCCGCGGAGCGACCTAGGCTGCCGTGCGGCTCTGCTGCTGCTGCTGCTGCTGCGCGCCGTCCGCAACTACCATCACCTCGTCCCCCATTGCGGGACAGCAGTTTATGTTTTGTTTTGTTTTTTTGTCGCTTGTTTCCCCCCTCTTTTTTAAAAAAAAAAAAAAAACAACAATAAAACAGCCCCTGGTCTGCGCCGAGCCCTCTCTAGTCCGGACTGGATCCCCCCCGCTCTGCGGAGGAACACTTCAGGAGGGGGAGAGGCTGAGTGTGAAAAGTGCTGGCAGGAGTTTGCAGATGCAGATAACTCTCCTCTCATCCCTCCCCCCCTCCCCTCCCCTCCCGCGCTGCGTGCGTGCGTGTGTTCGTGCGTGCGTGCGTGCGCGTCGCTCCAAAACGCGGGGTCTCTGCGCCTGGAAAACTTTGGAGAAACGCACTTGCGTTTTGCGGGGCCGAGGGAGTTGCGACATACCAGCTCGAGCAGTGTTGCAAGTCTGAGTTTGACCCAAATAATCATAAAAAAAGGGATGTTTCCGAGGTGTGTTTTCTAGAATTAGTTTTGGGAAGGCTCTTTAGGTCCACGGGGGCACTGTTAGATGTTTGTTTTGCTGAGTTATTGAGCCAAAACACCCTGACAGGTCGGCGCAAAGTATGTAAAGCGTACGCGTAGAGAGGCTGCCCCCTCTCGGCTGCAGCCCCGCTGTTGCATGCGTGTTAAAATCGCCTTTAGAACCGTCTTCTGTCACCAACCGTCCGTCCCCCCTCTTTTTTTCCCCCCGGGCTCTGCTCCAAAAATAACCCTCCCGGTGGGCAGCCTGTGGTGGGTCAGGAGGCTGATTGGCGAGATCCAGTGTTGAGCAGGGTGTTCAGGAGCACCCAGAGCTCCAGGAGCTCCTCTCTTTTCATGCACCACTCCTCTCTCTCTCCCATTCCTTGCAGACTCGTTGCAGCACTTTCTGCAGTGATGCTGATCCAGTGACGCTAATCCAACCACGTTTGAGAAAAAAAGATGATGTTGTTTATTAGTATAAATCCAAACCATTCTGGATACTTGTTAGATTTCAGTAAAGAGACAGTAACCCATGAAAGAATAGTACGACTGTGGGTTTAGTCCTCGATCAGAAAAATGTTTAATATTTTAGACATATTTAGTTTTTGTACAAGAAATCAGCGCATTTTGTAAAAGTCACGATAAAATATACACATCTGAAAAACAAACAGCTTTTCTTGTCATCATAAATTACTTAACTATTAACCTGGCATGTTATGATCCAAATGCAAAGATGCAAATTCAGCCATTATTGGAGAATTGTTAACAAAATCGATATTGAGCGACGGAGACAAAGACGCGGCTAGTTTCATAGTACGGTGAGCCGTGACCAGTAGTTTATTTTCCTACATAAAAACACAAGCACCTCCCGACGTCGTCTCACCGAGCTCCGCTCCACCGTCCTCGTCCAGCATCCAACGGGCGCCGAGCTCCCGGTGTCAGAAGAAAACTACGACGATGCTGGTCCCCCACGTTTTTTACATCCCGCAATGTCCCTGTATTGTCTCTAGGGGGGAGGGTCACTTTGCGGGGGGCTGCAGGGACTCGGGCTGGCTCACGGGGGCAGACACCGGAGGGCAGGAGTGGGATTTGATGCTGTTGTGCTTGCTGAGGGCCTCGTCGAAGTCCAGCTGCTGGCCGTTGACGCTGACCTCCATGCAGCCGTGGTAAAACGCCGTCACCGGGGTGGCGGAGAACGGGACGTCATCTGGCCGAGAGAAGCGCTGAGATGGAGACGGGAGCTCTTACGGGGTTAGAACCGGCCGCGACGGACTGACCTGGTATCCCGCCGATGTACGTGGCGACGGGCTTCTGCATGGTGGCGTTGAGGCGCCCCAGGGCCTCCTGCAGGGGCTCGGGCTCCACGTAGACCACGGTGGACGAGTTGCCCGTGATGTGGATGGCTGCGGGGGTGACGTTCAGGTGCACCGTCAGCTGCTCCGGGTAGCACAGCATGAGGGACTCCAGCGTCGCCACGGCGACGCCCTCCAGCAGCACCTGCAGGTTCTGGAGGATTGACGGCGACAACGCGGGAAAGTTAAAAAAACACACAAAAAAAAAAAACACCCCCCCCGCTGCGGGGGGGGGCTGAGGCACGAAGACCGCCGACTCACCGCTTCGTCTTCTCCCTGCGTGACGACAGCGACTGACAGCGGAACTGTGTCGTTGAGCACCAGCGCGAAGATCACGCCCGTGCTGCTGGACGGGCGTATGTGCATCTTTAGGTCGACGGACCAGCTCCCAGAGTCACCTGCCCGCGCGTAACCATAGAAACAGGCACACAAACACGACTGTCACTATTGCTCATCTTTCGCGAGACACGGCGGAGATACCTCAACCCCCCACCCCCCCCGACACGTGGGGCGCTCCGACGCAAACGCCAACGTTTCGGTATTTGCGGATCGCGGCCGATACGGTTTAGCTGAACTTACTCACTGTAGTCAATGTCGAAGCTGGCCAATCCCAGCCCGCTGAAAAAGGAGCCCTTTTCCACGGACACGAAGCACTGCTTGCTCTTCAGCTCCTGGATGACCTCCTTGACCCTCGACGCCCCCTGGTTCATCAGGTTCCATCCCCGGATGCAGCCGTCGAGCCGAGGGTTGATCTAGTGGACGCAGGGGTACACGCGGTGCTCACAACACTTTTTTTTTTGGGGGGCGTTTTATCGAGCTTACAGGCCTGATGGTGTCGGCGCGCTCGGGCAGCCCGGCGATGGAGACCTTGGTCTCCACTTTGCCGTTGACCGCCGTGAAGAGGCTCTCGGGGCTGTTGATGCTCATCACGGCCTCCTTGCTGATCTTCACGCTGATGCTGCTCTCCAGCTCGTCCACGGAGATCTGCGGTTCGTACGCGCGCGCGGAATCAGAAGCGTTTTCCTTCAACCCGCCTTGGGAACATAGGCATAAAGCGGGCGTCGCCGCCCCCCCCCCGCCCCCCCCACCGTCCTCACCACGTGCCACTGTCCGTCGTTGACGGCCTTCCCGCCGCTGGTGAGCTTGAACACGTGCTGGTTTTTGAACTGGACTTCGATGCGGCCGCCTCTCAGCCCCAGCATGAACCAGGAGCCCTGGGGGGACTCCGCGTACAGCACGACTCCCTCGGGGTCGAACGTGCGGAAGTCGAACTCTGCTGCGAACCTGTTCGGGGCGGGGGGGGTTAAAAACTATTAACGCTCGCCTCTGGACTGACCTGAAGGTTCATTTTTGGCGTCCTCACTTTGTGTTCTCCGGCAGTCGATAGCGCAAGAACATGGCGGGAAGACCCGAAGACTGCTCCCCCAGGTACAGCATCTCGGGGTGCTTGTAGTCGAACAAATCCACACAGACGGGGATCCGCTCGCAGTACCGACTGCCCTCGGCCAATCGGAGGCCCAGGCGGCCGTCGCAGTGGCACTCGTAGCCGCCCACGGTGTTGATGCAGATCCCGTCGCACACGTTCATCTCGCACTCGTCCACGTCTGAGGCAACGGGGCGGTCGTGAGGGCGGTTTAAGGATCCAAACGGATTCCCGCCGAGGGACGAAGTCTTACCATTACAGGTCCTGGAGGTGAAGTTGTAGTTGAAGCCCTTGGGACACCTGCACTCGTACATGCCCGGCGTGTTGACGCACTGGGACGGTTCTTTGCAGATGCTGGGGTACAGCAGGCACTCGTCCAGATCTGGGACGGAGCCGTTAGAGGGTTCGAATCAGCGGGAGCAAACCGGAACAAGAGAGCTCGCCGAGTGACACAAAAACTGAGTTAAATCAGCCAGACAGATGCGCAGAATGCAGCCGACACCGAAGCTTATTAGAGTGAACATGCAGCACAGACTTTTTTACATATTTAAAAACAAAATCACAGCTACAGTGTGGATATTAAAGATTTAAATGTGTTGAATCAAGCCATGCAATGATTTGTGCGCGCAAAATGTGTCAATATAAAAGGGTTTCGATGGATGAAAGCTGGATCCACCAGCCTAAAGGTGTTTAAAAATAACCTAAAATATGTAAATTTAGAGATTGCAGAAACTCAGAGTTCCTTTCCTAAAACTAAAACATTGCTTTAATATGATAAATGTGCAGAAATCCTGCAGCGTTTGATCATTTAACAGGAGAAATTGTACTTTGTCGCGTCCCCCTGCTTTGGCCTTTGTTCCTAAAAAGTCTCAATATCAACAAAAAAGTTTCAAAATCAAAGTATGAACACAGTAAAAATCTCAAATGTCTCCTTGTTGACCCTGGAGATAAACGGGTTAATTATTCAATATTTTCTGACATTTTGGGGATTAGAAAAGTATTCATTTAATCCAAAAATTAAGCAAAAATAAAAAAGCAAATGGATTGCAGCACAAGCTACAAATACTTGTAAAGTGACTCAGCCTGTGTTTGTGGAGACTTTGTACCAGATAAGCATTTTACACAAAGAAGATAAACACTGAGTCAACTGTCCACAAAACAGCAACAGAGAGAAAGGAGCAGAAATTTACAAAAAAAAAAAAAAAAAGGACGATTTTTGAAGTAGCACATGTGCTTTTATATAAGAAACCACCACAGTTACGGGAATGGTCAGGCCCACGAGGACAACAGCTGGATACCATGTTGTTACATCTGGGTCATGCAGCATGTTTACCCAGCTGCTAAGAGCTTCATATGTCCATCTCTATATGTCCATCTCTATATGTCCATCTCTATATGTCCATCTCCATATATCCCTCTCTAGATGTCCTTCTCTATATGTCCATCTCCATATGTCCTTCGCTATATGTCCATCTCTATATGTCCTTCTCTAGATGTCCTTCTCTATATGTCCATCTCTAGATATCCTTCTCCATATGTCCTTCTCTATATGTCCATCCCTAGATGTCCTTCTCTATATGTTCTTCTCTAGATGTCCAACTGTATATGCCCTTCTCTATATGTTCTCTATCTGTCCATCTCCATATATCAATCTCTAGATGTCCTTCTCTATATGTCCATCTCTAGATGTACACCTCTATATGTCCTTCTCTATATGTTCTTCTCTATCTGTCCATCTCTTTATGTCCTTCACGTGAAGAAAGACAAAGTCATCTGGACCAAATGGAGTCTTACCCACACAGGTGACTTTGTCACTGAAGAAGTGGCCGCTTTCACACTGGCACTGGAAACTACCGGGCACGTTGTTGCATTTTTGGTTGCACCCGGCCGGAAACTCGGGATCCAAACACTCGTCGATGTCTGCGCGGTCACATGACAGCGCGTCACATGGCAGCGGGCGTCAGCCTTATCTATTCTATTTTATTGTTTTCGCGGAACTGACCGTCCTCGCAGCGCTGCCCCTTCCAGCCGGGTTTGCACACGCACGTGTACGAGCCCTGGCCGTCCACGCAGCGCACCGAGCCCTCCTTGTAGCACGGGTACGGCAAGCACTGGTTACTGATCTCTGACGTTCAAAGAAAAAGAGAGGCGTCCTGCGGAAAACAGACAGAAACGGGGAGAACCCGCAGCGGAGGGCCTTACCGGTCACGCACGTGCGGAGGTTGGAGGGGATATCGGAATTCGGGTGCGTGATGCCGACCCGGTGTGAGCCCAGACACACTGCAAGAAGGAGCGTTCCTCATCACAACAGAAGAGGAAGGGATGAAACATCTGTGCTCTCGGGAAATACGGAAAACTTACCCACATATTTAGGGTAGAAATATTCCTGGAAAACAGACAAACGGTTTTTGATAAAGAGGGGAACAAAATAAAAATATGTGTAAGCGTGAATTCTTCTGAACATGCGGTGCTGAGCCAGCTGTTCCTCAGGCTGCTCCCTCAGCTGTTCCTCAGGCTGCTCACTCAGCTGTTCCTCAGGCTGCTCCCTCAGCTGTTCCTCAGGCTGCTCACTCAGCTGTTCTTCAGGCTGCTCCCTCTGCTGCTCTTCAGACTATTCCCTCAGCTGTTCCTCAAGCCATTCCCTCATCTGTTCCTCAGACTGTTCCTTCAGCTGTTCCTCAGACCGTTCTGTCGGCCATTCCTCAGACTGCTCCCTCAGCTGTTCCTAAAGCCATTCCTTCATCTCTTCCTCAGACTGTTCCCTCATCTGTTCCTCAAATCGTTCCCTCAGCTGTTCCTCAGACCTTTCCCTCAGCTGTTCCTGAGCCCTTTCCCTCAGCTGTTCCGCAGCTGTTCCTCAGCCCTTTCCCTCAGCTGTTCTTACCGTCTCTGGCTGGTTCTCAAAGATCTCCCTGGCCTCCTCCTTGTTGCACAGCTCCTCGATGCATTCCCTCTCCAGGTTTCCGGGCTTGTGCTCCTCGAACAGAGAGTTGGCCCTCCTGTGCCTCCTCAGGAACTGGGAGGCCGTGCTGGGGCTCAGGACTGGGAGAAACACACACAACCAGCGTCTTGTTCAGACCCATGAAGCCATCATCTTTTCCCTTTGGCCCGGGCCTGCACATACTTCCCAAATCAGAACGCGGTTGAATTCACTAATTTGTGGTTTTTATTCTAACCCCCCACACACACACACACCAGCTGGAGCCTGTAGTCCCGGCTTTAGTCATGACACATGCCTGATGGAGCCTGCAGGGACAACTTTCTTTCCCTGTGAACTGGCCTGGGGTTGAAGGTAATTGCGAAACCGTTATTTCCCAGAAATACCAGCACTGACCCCCTGGCTGCTGGAACCAGCAGCTCGGCCTGACCGAGGCTCCTCTTGCACACCCCCCCCCCACCCACCCTTACTCTTCCTTCCCAGTGGTGTCAAAAGTTATTAGAGCTGAACCCCCCAGCAATCGTCGAACCCGCAGATCCCGCATACTCACATCGACCCGCATCGACCAGCGTCGCAAGAAACACGAGACAGGCCAACGAGCCGGCGAGCGGCCGCTTCTGGGTCCTCATGGTCGGGCCGTGGTCCGCGCTAGGCCCCGCTTTGGCTCCGGGTGAGGACTGGATGAGGACAGGTCGGGGGGGGGCAAACTTTATTCTTCTTCCCGAAAGTGTTTTCGAAGAGAGAGGAGGAGGAGGAGGAGGAGAGGCGGGGGTGAGCCGAGGGGGCGGCAGCTGTGCGCCGCTAGGGGGCGCTGTTACCATTGTCCTGAGCGGAGGATGTAATAATAATAATAATAATAGTTATTATTATTATTATAACAATAATAATTATAACAACAACAATAATGATAATAAAATTATAATAATAACAACAACAATAATTTAGTAGTTAAGCAATTATTATTTTGTAGTCCAGTTTCAGATCATTATGCAGCACATATCAGAGCTTATTCTACATATTTTACCACTATAGCCACTAAATGTTTATCTTTTCTGCTTTGACATGCCGTAATTTTAGCTCTCTTTCTCAATACAGAAATATCTGAAAAACATGAAAATGAATTTGTCATAATACTAAAAGTTTTTTTTCCTTGCAGCAGAAGTGTTGATATATATGATAGGGAACATAGTGCCTATCCATTTATATTAACATCTATTTTAAATAATATTGTTTTTGCAAACTATTCAGAAATTGTGGTAAATTAATAGATTTACACATGTGTGATTATTTTAGACATGCAAACCTTGTCTTGTAAAAAAAAAAAATAGAGCAATAAAACTAAAATAATGAAAAATAACTTTTGTGCTTCTAGTTTTCCCCAGGGGCCGAGGAGGGACAGATGAGACACTCACACAGGCATTTGCATTAATATTGGTTTCATTTAGTTATTCAGGGGGAAAAAAACACATCACATTTTCACCATTCAACCATTTTATGTACACATACGAGGCTTATTTCAATACTTTTAAAATATTTGTACAAAATACATTGTTCTCCCTTTATATTATTTATCTGCAGAGGCATTTTACTGCTGAATATCAAGGTGTGGATTGTTCATTTGTAACAATCTGAATGACTCATTGATGTCTATGTGTCGGGGGGTTGTTGAGTTATTGCAATGCTGAAACACTGTTATTGCATAAGTGGTCCCACCGTCAGGGGTTACAGAGTTACTGTAACTGGTGCCTGTCTTCCAACTCGGCTGACGTTTCTGGGAAGGTTTGAATGAGCGCAGTGATAAATAAGTTCACCGAGAGACAGAGCTTGAGAAAAACAACCCAGCGTCATGAACCTGAGGAGGGTCAGTCAATGTCAGAATCAACCAGAGGTCAGAGGTCAAAACAACGCTGCTCTCTTGACTTTTTTTTTCCTCTCCAATAATGTGACTGTGTTGCAGCACATCTGTAAAATATTTGATAATAAATTGGCAAAGGTTCCTTCAAATGGAACAGTGGTTCTATACAAGAGGACAGAGATAGATTAGACCAGATAATTACAGGCAGTAGATTTAAAAAAAACAAAAAAAAACAAAACAGGGGATTCTGCTTTTTCTGACCTGTAACACTGGATTAATCAAATTGGCAAGATAACCCATCATATCAGTCATCGGCACACACCTTACAAACGCTCGCTCACACACGGAACACACGCACCTCAGCCACTCACTTCACACACAATGAGGTTCTCCGTACGACGACGTTAGAAAAGAGTCAAGCTGTGGAGAACCGTCCTCGTCGTTCGTAGATCAACACATTCAGGACAAAAGATGCTGGAATAGTCGCTTGACTGTTTCAAAACAGTGTTGGTTTTATAGGTTATGACATATATATATAAAAAAAAAACCTTAGCAATGATTTTTTTTTGTTTGTTTTTCAAAAAAAAAAAAAAAAAAATGTACAAAAGTGGTGACTGGCACTGTTTGGGATCCTGGAATCACCCGTGATGTCAAATGACAAAGTACTTAAGATTCATAAAGTACCAAAAAACGATGACCTGGTTGCACAAAAATGACCATATGGAGGCTACCATCGCCGTGACGACACCTATACTACACATGCACCGGTTTAGTGAGCGTTAATGCGGATCAACGTGGACGCTACTGAGAGTGGACACAACTAGTTCACAACGATAAATCCTGTACCTTCAACAGACTCTGGAGGGTGTGTGTGTGTGTGTGTGTGGGGGTAAAATTCACAGCAGGCAGATTTTTCAGAGGAATGCACATAAACAGGTTTCAGACTACGGGGCGCAGAGGCGCCCAAATAAGACACAACTAAAGGTCCAAACAGGGAGACGGCGCACGGGTGGGGGGGGGGGGGGGGCACTAAGCGACGCACACCATCCACTTCACTATCAAATAAGACTGCCGAGCATACTGACTGGAGGAATAAAAGATGTCCTGAAACGGGCGGGTTGGCTCGCCTTCACGCGCTTCTGCTGCCAGCCTGCAGTTTGAGGGCACGTTGAACAGTCTTTAGGTTAATCCGGGGGATTGATTGTTGTTTTTCTGCAGGCCTGCATGAACAGCAAGGCTCCTGCATGTCCACAACTGCAGTCGATTGCATGAAATGATGGAGCAATGGGGGTTATTTTGTCTATACAGTGGTTAGCTTTCACTGATATTTCACAGTAGTAGTCAATATAACCTATAATAATCTGCACTAACGTCAACTGCTTCTGTCGAATTCCAATAATCTGTTTTTTTTGCCCCTCAAACGAGAGTCTTTCTCTTAATTTCGCCGTCTCCAGCGTGCAGGCTGTTCAACGTTCGCTCAAACCTCCCTCCAAGAAATCGATAAAACCGTGTTTTTTAAACCGAGGAGAGAAGGGCCCGGAATTTCAAGTGACCCACCCCAAGAAGGTCTGAGCAGAAGAGGGTGGGAGACGAGGGTGGGAAATGAAACTCTGGTCGCCGACGCTTGGTCCCCCAAAATTCCCTTGTTTGCGTGCCTTTGAAATTCACAGCCTTGTCGTGGAGGCCGAGGACAAATCCGAACGCAGAGAATGAAAGCGCAGAGAGATTCCGAAGAGGGGAAAGCTGCGGTGTTTCCTGTCTTCCGAGTTTGAAATATAATGGATAATTTTGACGACTTACAAATAACCAAATACAAAAGGAAACAGTTAGAATAAGCTTTTTTTTTCTCTTTTTTTTTATAAAAAGTGTGCTGCGAGGCTTGTTCATCCGTAGATTTGGAGGCCGTTAAAGTGCATGTGGGTCACTGTCTAAACTGTCCAGTGAAAACGTTTCCTTGTTCTCTTTGACACATCGCAGAGAGGAGACGACAGAAGCACGGTGTGACCGCATATTCGTTCGTTTCCCTTGTTCCTTGCACAAAAGTTCTCCCCTTTCTTCCTTGCTGATGTGAGGTTAGCGCCCCGGGATCTGGAGCGGTGCACCTTGAGATGCCGCAGAGAAGTCCACCTACGTAGCTCACAGCTCAGCCTGGTCCTGACTCTTAAAACAGCCAATCAGGTGAGATGGTGGTGGGGAGGGGGGGGGGGGGTTCCAAAGAATGCCTCTAAGCATAGATGCGACTTTAAATCAAAACCGAAGTGATACAAACTTTGTATTACAAAGAAAAACAGACACTGAGCTTTGTTAGGATGGATTTCTGTGCAGTAAAAAAAGATATGCTGGTTTTGGGCATCATAGAAGCAGTACACAGGGGCCACGCTTAGATGGAGTAAGTGGAGTTCTCAGACTGCTGGCGGATGTAGCACTGAAAACTCTTGTCTCCGATTGGATGTTCCCTGTAAATAAAGAAAGAGACGGTATGTGTTTGTTCAGACATCCACATCTGCATTTAATGCAACAAAGCTTCAGAGAGCTTAGAGAAGAGCTTAAATTTATGGTTTGGATGAGAATCTTTAATCTCATGTTATCATTGCGGGCTGGGAAACAGCCCTCCTGCTGGCTGTCATGGGTAAAACCGGAATAAAGCAAAACCAGTCGATATTGGTTGCATTCACGCACAGACACACACACACACAGACACACACACACACACACACACACACACTTACTGGCTGCCAATCTTTGTCTTCTTAAACTTGTCACGCTTGTACTTGGTGTGCTGCTGCTCTAAGGTCTGCACAGCTGAAACGATCAGCTTCAGGGTCTTGTAGGTCTCCTGGGGGTCGTCGATGACGAAGCTGGAGTACTCCTCCTGCTCCGGACCGTCGTACACGGACTTGCTTCCGCAGGCCTCTGCAGGGGGAAAGCATCAAGCGGAATGAGACGCGCGGACACGGCAGATGCGGCATGCTGGAGCCCGGCGCTGGTGCCCGACCTTGCATCTTGATCAGTTTGGTCATGTACGTGCTGAAGAGGGAATAGATCCTCTCAGTCTCTCTGTCTCCATCTATGTCCAGCTGAATGTTCGCCGGTAGACCGCTGAAAGCAGACGCGAGGGCACGAGTTAGAGCGGACACGCGGAGAAGAGGGCGTGACGCCGGGCGCTCGTGGACCCTCCTACCCAGTGCAGGGCGTGCACCCTGCCGCCGTGTCCGCAGACATCTTGCAGCAGAGCCAGTGGCCGTTGAGGTAGGCTGAGGGATGGTAGGTGCTTAGTCGTTTGCGGTTGCACTGGCTGACTTTGGTCAGGATGTCGATCCAGTCGCGGGCCTCCACACAGTTGTTGGCCTGGATGTAGAGCGCACGCTCCGGTTGAATGACCTGGAACATCTGGAAGAGGGGGAGAAAACTGGGGGGTGAGGGAGCCGTCGCTGCTCTCGCGGGCGTGACCGCGGGCCCAAGGTGAACCGTCAGGCAACTAGAGCTTGCGGAGGCTCACGTTTTTCATCCTGAAAGACTCTTCCTCCAGCCTCTCCACAGCCAGAATGTTTTCTATGGGAATGCTGCACAGAGCGCTCTCCCCTGGAGGATAAGAAAACAGCGAGGAGAATTTCCTTTTTTAAAAACGCAGAACTGACCGCTGAAAATTCACATTCCAATTTGATGAACTGGGTCGAAAAGGCAAAAAAAAAAAAGAAAAAAGGTCGTTATCTGCAGAGGACTGCGAGGAGGTTGCCCTCACCTTTGGTTTTGTGGTAGGTAAACTCGTGGTTGGTCAGGCGAAACCATCTCTTCTTGAAATTCTTCATTCCAAAGCGGTTTCTCCCTTGTGCTCTCTTTATCATAAACCTGAAAAAAAGAAAATGCAACTGAGGAAAGCGACAAGACATGCATCTAAAAACAAACAGGTGCTGCTATTTATCATTCCACTGTGTCCATGCTGTACTGTACATGTAACAAACATTCAGTACAGCTTTCATAGATTTAAATCTGCAAGGCCCTGCTTTTTTTTTTTTTTTTTTCGGACTGAGACAGATAACCATCGTCCCGAACAGTCCATGTTTATTGACACATCAAAGTTATATTATTATGTCACCAGACTGAAATATTACGGAAGTTTGCTGGTGTTTTCAAGGCTGTTAGTGACAGCAAAAGGAAGTAGCAAATATCTATTGATGCTTTTGACATTTACAATTGTTGAATTGCTGTTGGACTTCTTTCTTTTTGCTTCCTTTTTTAAAAAAATATGAAAGTGTTTTGATGTTGATAAAAAGAAAAAAAAAAGCCCAATTTTTGTGCTTTACTATGAGATGAAAGGTCTCGATAAAAGTTCCAGATTTCTTAAGGTGTAGGGCCAGAATGTGGACCACGGAATGATAGAACGTGAAGCACTGGGGTTGTTTCAAACATCACAGCCTCTAAAGTCCCACACCAGAGGCTCGTTGCTCCCTTCGCCCCCACCTCCCCCCTCCCCCCCCCCCCGTGTGCTGCGCTCAGGTCCGCCTGCAGCGTTACAAATGGGTCAGGGTACACAGGGTCAGGTCTGACATCCCAGAAATGTTTGTAGAGTAACCAACCCCCTGCTGTCGCCGTCACACCAAGCACGTCTGGAAGGACGAGGGCTACCGGCGCGGGTGGCGCTTTCTACGTAAGCAGGATACGCGGCTCACACTTTATTTTATAGCAATAGCCTGTGTACATGTCAGTGTGAGGTCACTGGACTATAGAAGGAACCCAGTAGAGAGAGGGGGGGGTTGATATGTTTCTGATGTACAGGCCGGATATAAAGTAAAGTGCAACAGCATCTACAATATGCATGATGCTGATGTGGGGGAAGGACATCTGGCTTACTTTAGGGAAGGGGGTTAAGGTGCACACACATACATAGGGTCACGAGGGCAAAGCCTTTACATAGCAGAGCTCTTACCTGCCCTTTGAGGTTTTAGACCCTTTCCCATCAACCCTCTTTATAGTGAGCTTTACACTCCTACGCCCGAGTAGCAAAAACAAAAGAAGGCCAGGATGTTGGTGAGCAAACAAATGGAACAAGAACTGTCAACTACACATTTTTCACCCCTTCACAAATCGCCAAAATGACGGCCTGAGCTTCAATGGAAAACATAATGCTATATCTGTGACTCCACCTAGAAAAGGTGCGCAGGTTTTAGAGAAGCTGACTGGCTCCTGGTTCAGTTACAAACCTGCACAGAAGCTGCACAGAAGCTGCACAGAAGCTGCACAGAAGCTGCACAGCTCCTGAGGACAGTCAGTTTGCTGTCTTATCATAAGTGCTCTAAACTCCGATTAGCGCTCTGTCCCGTGAACTCTGGATAATATACAAATATGCTCAGCAGCAATCATACCAAAAAGCAACACTACCGCGACAAGATGGCATTTTAAACACCTTAAAGTCATGTTGGATCTTTCAAATTTCAGATTTACTATAAATGTGCTACCTACCCTTCTTTGAGCATTATGGGTGTTTCAATGCTCTTCTGATCCCATTTTCCAGAGGTTGAGATCAGGTCCAGGAACTGTGGTGTGACAGGGTGGATTATCAATAAATTGGGTGCTTTCATTGAAATTATGATATATTTGACCGACCGCCTCATCCAAACACTCACATTCTTCACAGCATCTGCATATTTCTTCTCGTTGAAGTAGTCATAAAACGCAGCCATGTAGGACTCTTTAAAATTGGCCTGAAAGAGGGAGAGAAACGTCAGCCAGTTCAGAAGAAGGAAGGGAAGGAGGAGTAGAAGAAAAGGCAACATACCGATCTAGATTTGGCCAGGCTTCCCAGCGTCTGGATGGTCTTGGAGATGAGAGTGAGGGTTCGAGACGTGGCGGGATCCTAGCAGGACAAAATGATGTCTTTTATGTAAATGCCTTTTCCGTATGTTATGGGTGTCTGTGTGTGTGTGCGCGCGTGTGCATGTGCGAGCGCACGAGTGCGCGTGTCACTCACTGGGTGATGCGGCCGAAGGTGGAACAAATTGGGGGAGAGGATGGCTGGGGCGAAGAAACGCAGGAAAATAAAACTGCTCACTGCCGTGAAGCGCACATCCGGATCCACTGCACAAAAAAAAAAAGGGAAAAAAGAAAAGACTTAATTACTTGAGTCCTGAATCAAATACAAATGAGTTCGTTTATTTGTGAGACACTGGCACCACAGGGCCAGTTTAAAAGGTTTTCATGTGAATGCCGTTCGTTGTGAAGGCCCGCTGCAGTTGCAGACCCAACAGCAGGGGGCGACACACTATGTGGCGCCACCACAACGGGCCTAATAGGCTCTCCAAAAGTGTCGTTACCTTGGAAACGGGTGGCAGCAGACTCTCTCAAAGAGAAGAAGATGTCGCACATGACGGTGGGACAGCGGACACCAGAGGTAGTGATGACTCTGAAGATCTGGTCCACGTAGTGACGCAGGTTCTCCTGAGGCGGGCGGAAGAGCGGGGCGCGTCAGTTAACCCAGTGACCAACACACACACACACACACACACACACACACACACTCACACCATCAAACCACATCAAATCTCCTCTTACTCTGTTTGTCTCCAGGTTCTCAGACTCCTTGAGCTTGACCGGGTCGATCTCACAGGGTTTGTGCTCGGTGCAGATCTGCGGAGGAGAGCCGCGAAGTTTACGGAAACGTAAAAAAAACCAAAAAAAACGCGCGCGACCGAGCCACCCGGGTCGAAGCAAGAGCGCCGCGACGCACCTCGTCTATGATGGGCTTGAGCGTGACCTGCAGGTAGTGCATCCCCGCCAGCTTCATCGTCTCATCAATGCACTTGGAGGTCAGCGAGTTCCCTCGAAAAATGGTGTTGGGATCCCTGCGCAGCAGAGAGGCGACACACGCGCGATTACTCAGAGCGGGCCCTGACGCGACCTGCTGCTTTGATCGCGACGGATAACGCCCCGTCCCGCGGGTTCTCGGGGAGCGCACTCACTGCGTGCGGTTGATCTCGGCGTGCGCGATGGCGCTGATGAAAGGCACTATCTTGCCGTAGTGGAGAAAGAGACGCACTAGGGGGATGGCGGCCTCCTGTTTCTCCCGGCACACCTCCCCCAGGATGTGCGCCGTGGAAGCCGACACGGGCTGCCGGGAGAGGAGGAGACATGGGGCAAGAGACTCCAGGAGGCTGCCGGGGGCCAGAGCGAGAGCAGTTTTTGCACATACCCCCACGTCGGCAGAGTGCAGCAGCAGATCTCTGAGGGGGGTGTAATGTTCGGAGGGGAAAACGTGGTCCTCGGTGTAAACTATGTTCAGGCGCAGAGAGCCGAGCTCGTCCACCTTCACTGACTTGCCCCCGTTCTCCCTGGGCTGGAGGAAGTACCTGGAAAAGGTGTTCAGGAGTTGAGTGTGTGGGGCTAATAATCTGTCTTCAGGTATCAAATATGATATCACCAGACCTGTTTTATGATAACCTGATTTGAAAAAAAAACAGCGCAGGAGAAAGACATTTGTATTAATATTGTCTCTTTCGGGGATGATAATATTCCTACCGAAGCCCACAATGGACAAAATGACCTGAATAGAAATGAGCCCGAATGGTAGAACCTTGCTCCCAGGGAGTTCAATACATGGAAATGTGTTTAAATGTTAATGACTGATCATTCAATCAGAATAAAAAGCAATAGAAACTGTGTTTGCATATTTAAAATTCTGGGAAATCATAAAAACTTAGTCTTTTTTTCTATCTCGCTCAGTATTTGTGACAAACAAACATGACTATTACATTGATTTCATATTATATTAATATTCAAGACAATATTGATATTTGAGACTGCGGTTCAGAAAAAAACAAAAAAAAAAACAAAGCACTTGAATGAGGACCCAAAAAAAGGAACCTAAAACCGCAGGAACCGGGCTGCTCTTACCAGGCGTCGTGGACCCCAGCCTGGCCCAGGACCCGCAGGGGAACGCGCACCCCTCCCAGGAACTCGTCGCCGAACTTCAGGTTGCTGGCGTTCCACAGATCCACCCTGAGGGGAGATCACGGCCGTCAGTCAAAGACACGCCCCCCCCCACCTCCACCCCGGCCTCCTGCGGACGTGCCCGCCGCCCCCACCTCAGCGTGAGCTTGTCAACGTCCTCTTCTTCAACGTCAAACTGCCGCTTCGTGTAGCTCAACGGCCGCGTCACCTGGAAGACAGAGGACATATCACATCACATCCTCCACTAAAAAAAGAATAGAGGGGGATGGGGGGGCGACCACACAGATGACAGAAACATGATGGATGGGCCTGTTTGTGCCTGCGAGCTCGGACCCTCAAAGGGGACCGGAGGGCAGAAATCAGCCTGGTATGCAGGGCCCCGCTCACGTGACGGCGGGGAATAAATGAGACGCGTTTTGTCGTATGGAAATCAATGGGCCTGATTGTTTCAGCGCTCCGTCTGAATCAATCAGACTCTTGTCCTGCTGTCCTCCAGCGCCGCAGCAGGAAGGACAGAAGGAGGAGGGATGCTGGTGATCCCCAGCTCACAGCCCAAGAGGAATTTAACGGCGCGTGTGAAGAACATCAAAAACCTACAAAAAAAAGATGCCTTTTGTGTACCGTTACTTGGTTTCCTCATGTAGAGAGGAAGACACGGGTTTATGTACCCACAGTCCAAAATAATACGATATTTACGGATATTTACACGTTTGCGCGGATCAGT
This sequence comes from Lagocephalus sceleratus, assembly GCA_911728415.1. Taxonomy (NCBI): domain Eukaryota; kingdom Metazoa; phylum Chordata; class Actinopteri; order Tetraodontiformes; family Tetraodontidae; genus Lagocephalus; species Lagocephalus sceleratus. The sequence continues at coordinate 6,353,764 of CAJVRN010000017.1, read as the reverse complement.
TACAGTTTAAGTACATCTTAACAGCTGAGGACTGTAATCTGTCTGTTCTGCTAAAAGAACTTAAATATAGACATAATCTTGGAACAATTATATTTGGACAGGAGCGGGTTATTCCTGGACGAGCGAGCGGGTTTGAGAACTTTTAAAAAAGGGATAAGATCCTTTTAAGGCTTTGTCTAATGGGGTGAGTGCAGACCGAAAGGAAATCTGCAAATAATAATCATACTAATAATAACAACATAAAAAATAAACAATAAAAAATTGTTGAAATACCTCAAAGTAGAAAACCTCTTCAAACTGAGGATTGTTGGTTTTCCGTTTCACCTTGGTCTTCTTTGCGTCCGACCTGTGAGAGGCAGAACGGTGTTTAAAAAAAAAAAAGGACACGCGTGTGCAATAAACTGCCGGGCGCGTGAAAATCAATCACGGGAGAGACCTGACCTTGAGGGTCCGAGCAAGGAGACAGCAGCGTAGGGATCGCATTGGCCGTTGACGATCGGTAGACCCTGACACTCCAGCACCCTGGGGAAACACACACAGGGCCCATTAATGGCACGCACACACACACACACACACACACACACACACACACACACACACACACACACACACACAGACACACACAGTTGTACTTCTATCTTTATGAAAGATATAATGCATCCCCCAGCCCATCTCCCTGACCTTAAACCCAATCATAACGTTTCACATACACACACACATACACATATGTATATATATATATATAAATATATATATGTATACATATATATATATACATATATCTATCTATCTATCTATCTATCTGTCTATCTATCAGCCTGTCTGTGTCCTAATCTCTTCCTTTCCGATGACATCATCGGAAAGGGGATTATTCCCAAACAGGAAAGGGCGAATCACTTCCTGTGCGTATTGGTGATGCAACCCTATTCACACTGCGCGATGAATTACGCAGCAGATCACCAGCCGGCCAGCAGCCGAAATGACACACATACGCCGGCTTGCACCACTCCACTGACACACACACACACAGACACACACACTCATGCACACACACGCCGGTTCCCGATAAGGACTAAGGAGTGGGTTGGGTTAAGCATCACTAATGCCAGAGCACTTCCTGTGCAATAAGCTTGTTTATATAACCCCCGTATGTCCTACTGGCTGGGCCTCTCTGTCTATTTTCCCCCCTCATCCCCGCCGTGACGTACCGCACACGGCTGCTGACTTCATCCTTACACACCATATTACTCAGTTTTCCGCGCAGGGTCGCGCTCTGGTCGCGATATTAACCAAATACCCACCAAGTACCCATGTGGTGACATGAAAGGGAGGATCTTTGACTATTTTTCAACATCGCGTTGTCCTGGGTGATCTATTATTTTCTAATTATATTGCCTTTTGAACACGCATTATATTCCAATTGTGTGTAGCAGCGTGAGGCATCGCTGCATCTTCGTCATCAGACAGTCATGATGCGTCTCCGTCTCGTTCATACGCATGGTTTCCTAGAGAAATCTCAATAGATGACCTCCCACTCTAAGCGTCTTACCCACAATGCACTCTGGGAACAGAGCCACGCTGGCTTATGGAGCGGCTGCACAGCTGCACGTTAGAGCAGAGCTGGACACACACATACACACACACGCGTGTGTGCGCACACATACACACCAGAGAAATCACCGTCTGCAAGCGCATCTCTGTATAGCCCTGTGTGTGTGTGTGTGTGTGTGTGTGTGTGAAGTCTGGACATCACGGGACAAAACCCACGAGGGCGTCGCCACGTGGGTCGCCCCGCCACGAAGACGCGTTTGCGTTCCGACAAAAGCGATCCACCGCGCAGCGGCCTGAACTCTGACGTCAGACCAGCTGCTGTGGATGTTGCATATTTTAAGACTTCTAAGAATAAAATCAGTGGTCAGTTTTATTGGGGGAGGAGGAGGGGGGGGGCAGGAATGTGCTCGACAGTGCATCTGAGGGAATCAGAGCTCGGGGAAGAAACCGAGCTCTGATGTGTGCGCTGCCTCACCGTGTGGCCAGTTTGTGGTTGATGACTCCGCTGTCTGTGATGACTTCACTCAGACGCAGCTCCAGGTGCACTTTTCCCTGCGGGACACAGATGGAGACACAGTTTTGAACCCGGACGCGCAGGTGGGGAAGGAGAGGAGACGATCTTCCCCCGGACATCGGGCTCGGCCTGGAAGCCGCTCCCGCCTTGAGGGCCGCCTCCCTTTATCGCCCTTGTTCACCTCACCGTGAGGTGCCGCTTTCAAGGAACAGCGTTTACTGAAACCTCTGAATCTCCGTTGTCAAATCTACCGCCGCACGGCAACTGTGCCTAATATGCTCGAGCCCTTCCATTAAAAAAGTGACGTTACGCAAAAATAACCGGAGGCCTGATTGCCAGCCAAAGTTATTTCCCCTCTGAAGTGATTGGATTAATGGCATAATGACAGCGGAGCGCCGCAGCTGCCTTGGAAAATCCGCTAATTAACAGCATCAGCATGAAAACTCAAAGAGGCGTCCGACTCCGGTGCGGAGGGAGCGGGGCGCTCGCGCTCCCGAGGGCCAGACAATGCGTTCTCTATTGAACGGAGAAGGGAGACACTGTATCTTCCCACCTCATTTGATCCATCTCCCTCGCCTTCTCTCTCGTCTGTCACTCTCTCACACATCCTTCCTCTCCCCGGCTCCTCGGAAGAATGCGTCTCTGTTTTGGATCCCTGCTCCGGGGCTACACACACCCATCTGTCTGCAGATGTTACCGCTGACTGGCTCGCTGGATGAGTGCGCGCGCGCCCCTGCGTTCCCGTCCGCTCGCTCATATGCAGCCACGCATGCTGAATGTGAGCGTTGCCTATACGCCAGATGAATGTGGGCCAACGGCTCCAACAGTTCTATTATTTACAGTATGTCAGTGAAGGCAACTGAACTTCCATTACGATCTCAAGCCTTGTTCAGCTAAAGTGAATCCCTACATTGTCTATAAACTACCGTATATGTTTATTGGTAGACGTGAATGCTGCCGTTTGTTACATTATACTCAAGCCTTTTGAGATTTTGAGTCGCCAAAGGGGGACAAATGTTGAGCTCACACAGTGTTTGTTTACATTTGATAATCTATCTGCACAGTTTACAGGCTCCAGTTGAGCCCTGAGGTCACGTGTGGGGCAGAAGCACGAGCGAAGGTCGCACAGCGGAGTGAGGGAGAAAGCTGCGGTCGGTCGGGGGCGCCTTCCTCGCGGCAATCTTGAGATTCATCGATGGCCATCCCACGTGGGCTCTTAAACTGGATTTATGGCTGCGTGCTGGCTTTATGTGCTTAGACCACTGTTGGTGGTTTTAGAGAGCGGTTAGGGTAAAGGGAAGGTGTGTTCACTGACTCAGATTGCGAGATTCACACACACACCCACCACTGAGGTTTAAAAAGGGGAGATAGGGCGGGGTTGGGGTGGGGGGGTCGGCTCATGAGGCTGTGATGGGGAACTGATGACCTCAGAATTAGGGCACAGGCACATATTTGACCTTAAAATGGGTCTGTCAGTGACTGTTGGACATCCTTGCTCGGTCTGTGAGTGATTGGTGTGTGTGTGTGTGTGTGTGTGTGTGCGTGTGTGTGTGTGTGTGTGTGATGGGGGGGGTGCTGCTGCCGCTTCTCCCATCCCTTCACACGCCGAAAACCACATCTCTATTTGAAGCTACAGTCTGTAGAAATATGATGATGTCACGCGTCGGTACAAATGCAAAGAGGAAGTTTGGATAGAGCGAAGTTGCGCAATGTGCGTGTTTGTAAGAGGCTTTGCTAACTTTTTTTTTTTAACTAAATGGGGGGGGGGTGCATTGGACTCTATGGGAAAATATGAGCTTAAGGAAGACGGCGGTTCAGTTTTATGGGAGTGTGCGATTGCACGAGCGTGTACGCCTTGGTGCTTACCTGCACCTCTGAGTCAGCACTGACAGGTTGTAGCTGAAACCAGGTGTCTTTCCCGTGATATTTCTGAAGGTCCTCTTTCTTCACAGCAACCTTGCCTACACACACACACACACACAAAAAAAAGTTTCATACAGAAATTGTGCTTCCTATAAAATAAAAGCTTGCGCGTCCGCCTCATGTCCACATGCTTTTTTTTTTTTTTCACAGACACCTCCAACACCAGGTGCTAAAATACTCACAAACCACAGAGCTGGTGTCCTGGAAATGATCCCGGATTTTTACCCTGAAACTTTCTTTTGACAACACCCATAATCACCCGCCCACATGCATAAAACACAGCAGTGACAGGAGCGAAGAAAACAAATCACACCCTTAGAATGGCTTTTCAGTTTGTGGTTGCACACACACACACACACACACACACACACACACACACACCCTAACCAAACCCGAATCCTAACCCTAACGCCCGTGGCAAATGTAAGAAGATCCACCTTCACATAAAACTGAAGCAACGGAGTTGTTGCTACTTTTGAAGTTTCTAATGAATCCCCAGACATGATTAGATATAGAATTCAACACAAATACAGCCAACCGCCCGTACGAGCCAAAATAGAGGCATAAATGATGAAAGCGAGCGTGCGTTCTCGCTCCAACGGTAAGGTTTGTTTCTTTCATTTTTCGGATTGGCTGTGGCTGAAGACGTGCAGATGCTGTCACAGCAGGAGGTTTTGAAAGTACGCCCGCACTTTCCTGCGGAACGGGGCCGAGCCCTGGAAGCACGTGCGCTCGTCAACGGCCCCAAACAGGAGATTCAGAAGCAACCGTTGGCAGCCATTATTCGCCACAGCCTTTGCCAGCTCGGTGAGCTTCGGTTATTTCTCGTCCGTTTACTTTGCTCCCTCGCAGAAATGCAAATGAGGTGACTTGATAACGAGGGTGCGGTGCGGTGCGGTGGGGGGGGGGGCACTCACCTATGCTGGAGTCCCTCCTGAAGACGTCCCTGTCGAAGATGTAGAAGGACAGATGCCTGAAGCTCCGCGGGATCTCGCAGTAGAAGTCCTCGCCGTAGAACGGGCTGAGCAAAGAAGTCACAAACGGCCCCCCGTCAGACAGTCGGTTTTAACCACAAACACACCGTTGATGTCACCCGGGGTAACCATACTGTTTGTTTGTCATTAGAATGCATCTACTTCCTAGATTCAGCTGGATTCTCTCCCAGCAGACCCCAGGTGAGAGGTTGGAATACACCCCTGCATGGGTCACCGGCCCATCACAGGTCTCTTTCACACACTCATACTCACACACACACACGCGCACACCAGTCTCACACCCCGAGGGACAATTTAGAGTATCCAATCAGCCGGATGTTTTCGGACTGTAGGAACCTGAGAAAAAACCAGTTGTGGCACTCTGACTATTCCGGTGTGTGTCACCACCTGAAGAGCCTACATGAGCAGACAGCATCCCGATTACTGGTGAACTGTTACGTAATTACACATTACATAATTATGAACAATGGTTCACAGAATTCTCACTAAAGGAGAGTTCCCCAAAAACACACCAGAGGGACTTCTCCACGATCTTGGTCCTGAAGACCTCCTCCTGGTCCAGGTTGACAGTGCAGTAACAGTCCCTCATCCTGTTTGGCCCCGGGTACGGAGGGATGTTTTTCGCCTCTCCTGCACAGAGGAAAGTGAGAAGGGGCAGCAGGAAGGTGAGGGCACGCAGTTATTAGGCAGGAATGCTGCTGAGAGCAAAAACATTTTTTTTTTTAGCCGTTGTTTGTTTTTTCTCTTTTTTTAATGCAGTGCATTTCGTACATTAGATCGCAATCGTAAAACCATTGTACAAAAGGAAGGAAGTTGCCGTGTGACGGGGGGGGGGAGTTCTATAATGAAGCAACACAAGTGTTGTGGGCTAATAATCACATTCTGCACCTGGATTTCAACTGTTTTTGAGTCCGAACGAGAACCACGGCTAAAAATACCCCAACTACAGAATCACAATCACAGACATCAGAAACAGTTCAGCGCTCGCATCTGGTTCAGCTTTTGTGCAAACTGACAGCAAAAAAAACTGCAGCAGCCATTAGATTTGTGTGTGTGTGTGTGTGTGTGCGTGCGTGCGTGTGGGGGCATCTCGAAATCTGTGAATGAAAACAAAACATCTGTGTGGGACAGATCTCCCGATATGTGTGTGACAGATAGCTCTGCCTTTCAGAGGAATGTGGTCGAACCACCCACGATGACGTGCGCACGCACACACGCACACGCGCACAGGTGGTGCTTTATAAGGCCACGCTTCACATGTTAACACTGGCGCACCGCTCTATATTGCGTTTCCTTCCGCCGTCTGCAGTTACAGCCGCCTCAGCGCCGCGGCCAAACCCAGGGACAAACCACTACCTGCGTGAAATCTGACGCCGCCTTTCCGACGTGGGCGTTTATCGCCCGGCGAAGCGCGCGCGACCACGGCGCTCCATTGGGGCAACGCCTTGGGTGGGACGAAATAAAATAAAACCCCCCAATCGACCGCTCGCTCGTGGAAAGACACCCTGGAACCAGGTCAGACCTACGGACCCGCTACACGGCGCAGGTGGAAGACGGCGAGCGGACAGAAAAGAGTCGCTCCCGTCCGCCGGACACGTTTGTAGGCCTGCGGTGTGAAGAAGCAGAAGCGAGGTGGGCTTCCCTCCTCTGAGGTCACCAGAGTCCACCTTCACCAGCTGAGAACAGTGGTTGTTGGTTCTCTAGTTTGGACTTTAAAGGCACCCGCCACCGATTTCCTCCAGGTGCGGTGGCGGCGTGCACTCGTGGGACCTGCAGCGCGTCAAAGCTGGCGAAGACGAAAGGAACAGCGGGAGGGATCTTGAGGCCGAGTCCCCCCCCCCCCCGCGGTGCACGACCTTAAGAGGGATTGGACAGAGTCCTCGATCAGATCCTCGACCTCTGAGCTGCGGCTCAGCAGAGAGGATGAATGCGGGGCTGAGACAGCTGAGGTGAATGGGAGCCATCCGTGGGCGGCCCGCCTGGAGGCTGATTCATCCGCTGATCACCAACCCAGGCGCTCATTCACAAACTAAACACCTGAGCTCCAGGGGCACTCGGCGGCGTTCAGCCCTGACAAGTATCAGCTCGCTGCTCCACCCGCTGCCCGGGTGCGTGGGCAAGAGTCTGCCCGATCTCCTTACTTCCTGCTGTCGGCGGAGCTCCCTCCAGTTTCACTTTCCCTTCACTTTTCTCTCATTTATTCCTCTTTTTGTACTGTATGGACCCTGGAACATCACGGAGTGTTGTTTTTTGTTGTTGTTGTTGTTGTTGTTGTTTTTTTCTCATGCTCCCAATCGGGATGAGCAAGGCCACTTGATTGGATTCCATCACCCAGTTCGGCCCAGTAAGCGCAACCTCAAGAGATTACCACAGCTTTTACACTTTGGCATAAGTGCCAGCGCTTTTAAAGGCTTGACAAGGATCCTTAAACCAAAAATAGAACCGAATACAGCAGAAAACACAAGACACAGATGTGCCTCGATGTTATAAGGAATGTAAATGTTCTAATACAATAATGCTGTACTAAATACAGGAACCCTCAGATCATTTGAATATTGAAATCAATAGCATCAGGAAATTATATTAGTGACACTGTGGGGATAAAAATGTGGCCCTGACGTGTTAATCCCCCACTCATTGCTGGTGAGATAACCTAAAGCATCATTATATAATGTATTCTTAAATCGAGTTACCGTAATGAATCTAATTACTGCACACTCAAAAATTAAAGTATCCTCACAGACCCACCAAGTTCACAGAAGTCATGAACAGCCTCCAAAAAGTCAGCAAAATAGCATCAGCCAGACTAGAACATCCTTCATTTCCCCAGATTTCGTTGCCTCGCGTGCCGAAAGTGAATGAAAAGCGAGGGGGTGGGGGGGGCAGACAGCGTAGCTATTCAGGAAATAAAATGGGTGGTTACCTATTAGTCATCTAAGGATGCCTTCACATCCCCCAACTGCCCACATTCAACCCCACCAAAATAACCGACGGCAGCGCAGGAGATGCAGAAAGAAAAGGAAAGCATGGCAACATACTTTCACCACGTTATCATCAAATTTGAAAATAGATGACGTTAAGTAAGTAAAAGAGGAGGAAATTGGCCCCTTCGCCAATCTCAGGCTTTGGTTGAAAAGCTCTGTTGGTATTTGGATTAATTTGTATATTTGATTAGTGATTCATTAAAAGTCAAATACGGCCTCATCCTGTGATGCTTTAACCATTTTAGCTTCATGTGACTGAGAGAGGGAGCGACATTCTGTCTGAGGACGGGCAGCGGCGCAGCCTGCGTCACTACGAAATGCACCTAATGGGAGAGGCAGTGCATTCTATTTTATATTACACAACAGACAACCAAAACTTTCGATTAAACCAAATCAATTTCATCGAGATACAAGATCAACAAATGAGGGGGGAAGTTATCTAATGCAATGGTTTTGGAGTACGTGTGTTTGGCTTATTATCTGATGAGAATGTAATGAACACATACAGAACAACATCGGTTGTGAGTTTCACTTGTGGAAACACCCAAACCACAATGCAAGTGCAACTCAAGCTGAGGCGCATAATAAATTGTATATACATATATATATGTAGAATTTGCAAAATCTGTGTTTTTTTTTTGGTTTTGTTTTGGGGTTTTTTTTGCTGCTGGGTTTCGTGCAGAAGTGAACAGGTTACAGAGGAAGCCTTTTCAGAGAGCCACTGTTCAGCTTCTTGGATTAAAATCTTCATAAAACCACCCAGTAATCCTCCATCCCCGCCCTTCTGTCTTACATTCTCCTTCATCCCGCTTCCTGCCCTTTTTCCCCATCCGTGTGTTGGGTTGTCGTGCATATTTGCTTCCAGAATTAGATTTAACATAATTCAATTTCATCCTATTTCTGGTGACTCGCCTATTTTCCATCTCGCCCTGGTTTTGCTTCCTCCGTGGGGGGATGCATCTTATCTCTTAAAATGAGCGGAAAATTAAATAAACAACGCCACGGACGACGACAACAACAACAGCAGCAGCCTTCTCTTTTCATCACGCAGCTGCCCTTGGAGAATATCTCGGCCTAGTATCCGAGCAAAACACACGGATGAGAGACGCGCTCCTCGGCACGTGCGTGCGTGAGCGCGGAGACGGCGAGCGTATCCGCCGTGAGACAATGATGACAAAACAGCCAAAAGCCGGCGAGAGCAAACAAAAGTGGATAAGCTCAGGAGGAAGGCTTGACGCCCAACTTCACTCCTGCAGAGGAAAGTGCAGAAGACGAAGAAGAAGAGCGGAGGGGAGCGAGGTCGAAGTGAATTAGGCAGCCAACGGACCGCTTTTGTTCCTCTTCCTGCCGCCGACGCCACGGTGGCCGCGCTTGCACGTAAAACTTAGCGAGGCGTTCGGCCTCACTTATTATTCTAATCTGCTCCGACATGAGGGGATAAACAGGGGTGAGTGATTTCGGCGGCTCCGCGCTCGAGCAGCAGGCCTGTGAAACATGGGCTTTGAAAAGGAGAAGAAGAAGAAGAAGGGGGGGGAGAGAGAGAGAGAGAGAGAGAGAGAGAGAGAGAGAGAGTCACTCAGATAGAAAACTTGAGCTACAGGAAATGAGATGAGGAGAAAGGAATTTCAGCTGGATCCAAAACGTGGTTTAAAAACAGCGAACAACCCAGTTACCCCCTGAGTGTGAGTGCCATCAGAAGTCTCACACAACACCCACCCACACACACGCACACAACACCCACCCACACACACACTCACACAACACCCACACACACAGCATTTAAATATTAATCAGGAAAAATACGTCACAGCCTCTGTTTACAATGGGTCACGTGTTCATGCTAATACAAGAAATGCAAAATTAATTGGGATCACAAGAAATCCATTTGAGGCCCCCCTTCTCTCTCTCGCGCTCTCGTGACTTGTCATCCTTTCTCCTGAAGTCGGGACAAAACACGTCCCAGTATCTAGTCGGCAGAGCCCCCGGATTCTGTATTCCCCGTAAAGGAAGTCTTTTATATCTTCAGAGAGGCCTCCGCTGTCGGGGAAACACTAAGGGCTTTCAAGATATCCCACAAATCATTGTAGTTGCTCACACCAAACAGCTGTGTTAATGTTTTCTGCCGGAAGAACAGCAAAAACACGATGATATGGCGTCCTAATGTAGATAAAGTCAGCAACCCAGCTAATCATTAGCGGGGAGTTAGGTTGTGCCGCTTTCCCATCGCAAGTTACTGGATCTACTGGTTTAGTTCTGCGCTTTGCCTTTTTTAAAAAGAAAGAAAAAACAAAAAGCTTTGATTCAGCAGCAAGTTGTCAAGTAACCCACAGTGACATATGCACCCCCCCCTCACCCCCCACAAAAAAAAATTCTTAGGGGCTCCTGCAGAAAACAATGAGTCACTGGGAATCGACGTTTCTGCACAAAACCAGCGAGATTTTCCGGCAGCAGCTGCAAAAGGCTGCAAAAAGAGAAAAAAAGAAAAACTTAAAAAAAAAAAAAAAAACAACAACTGCCGGTTGTCACAAAACCGCGCTGAAGCTGCTGCGCGCTGACGGCTCCTCGCGACCGCAGCAGTTGTAGGATGGGCGTGGGGAGGTGGCGCGCACAAAACTAGCAGCTTCTGCACTCCACTGGCTTCTCTTCGCGAAGATTAAAAAAAAAAAAAAAAAAAAAAAAAAAAAAAAAGGCCTTATGTTACTGATCAAACTCGCGGCTAATGTTCAATCGGACCGGTCTCGATGGAAAAAACCCGGGCGAGTGCGATGACGTGCAAAAGTGCGAATACGCGCGTCGGTTCCGATCCACCGGTCCAAAAACTGGGGGTGAGGGGAAGGCGGCGGTTTCACTTTCCTTTCCCCCTTTGCATTGAATTTAAAAAACGCGTGCTTTCTTTTAGAACAGCGAGGGTACTTCTCTCACTCACTCCAGGGGGCAGCCTTTTTTTTATTATTATTGCAAGAAAGAAAGAGTGAAACTCCCCACATGTCCATTTGACCTTTTCCTACCCACTTTTTTAGAATGCAGACACAGTTTCTGACGGGATCTCGGTGGCCAGGTTTCACTCTTTTGCCCCCCTACCTGGTTGGGTTTTCGTGCCACGACATTGTTGGAAGTTAGAGGTCGTCCTATAGGAGCCGGGATCGAGTCGACTGCTCCCGCGGGGCATCTGAAGGACATCCTGAAGGAGTGGCCCTTTATTTACCCCCGCCAGCCGCGCATGCTGGGCCCTCGGCAACACATCCTCTTTATTCCCAGTACTGTTTTCCAGTGAAGGGCGCATTAATGAGCGCGGGGAGAGTGACAGCAGTCAACCCTGATCATTGCAGCGGCCTGGAACTCACCACGGTCTGAACAGTCAACATGCGTGTTTACAGCAAACTACCCCCCCCCCCCGGTCCCTGGAGAGCTGCCCTTTACGGGGGGGTCAGAGGCGTTAGACGCCGACAGCCGAGGATCAGTGTTTTTGTTTTTAAATCAACACACTTCCACCAAGTGGAGTCCCTTTCTTTCTTTTTTTTTTTTTTTTTTTTTTTTTTCAGGCAGCGCTCTAAACATTCCTGCGCTCCCGCCTCCACGGTCACTCCGTGGCTCATATTCAGTCTGGACAGGAGGAAATTCGGGAACCTCTGTTGGCCAGCTGTCAGAGGAAGAGGGGAGGGGAAGGGGAAGGGGCGGGGGGGGGTCTCAAGCCACCCACTCCTGTTTCAAAGACCTCCAACTATTTAACTCCTCCACACAATATGTAATCTAGTATTCCTTCTAGTTGCAGTTAGAGCCAATGATTAAATCCTTAAAACAAACAACAAAAACAAAAACATTCGGGTTTTCTGCGAAATAACGTGACGATTCGGAGAAGGGGTCACGTTAAGCCGCACGTTGGTTTTCTGTCCTCTCTCGGGATTTTTTTTTTTTTTTTTTGTCATTGACAGAAACAAACGGGATCCGTGGAAAACCGTGACGACGATCCGCGGCGCCTCTGCTCGTCGGGGAGGTGAAAGGAGGAAGCAGCCTCCACGCGGCGGGGTCCTCCCATGTTTGACCGCAGCTCAGGTTGTGTTTCCGCGGGGGGGGGCCCACCCCCCTGCTCGTATTTTAAGCAGCTCACGGACCCCTTGCATCATTCCTGCCCGTCTCGAGAGGTTCCCACACTTCGTGGTTGGCCGTTGCGTCACCTAAAGTTCCTAATATTGGGTCACGCTCGCCGAGGCTCGTCACCGCCGGCCTCGGCCTTTCCGTCTCGCCCGCTCTGTCGCCGCCTGCCCCCCCCCACCTCCGACGCTGCCACGTGCCTGTGACCTTCCGCCAACGCCGTCAGATCGAGTCCCCCTGCCTCCGCACCCGTTCGCGCAACATAAACAAAACAGGAAGTTGCGTAAGGGTTCCAGAAACTCACGAATATACGGTAAATCGTCCGTACCCCGGCGTGCTTTCCCCGCTTCTCCAAATCTCTGACGTGTCCCACGGCCGCCGACCACCCCCCCCCAACCACCACCACCACCCCGACCGCGGCCACCGGCTGACGAGGCGCAGCCCGCTCCCGCCACCTCCGTCCCCTCGCTCCGTCTCTCTCTCCCTACATCTGCTTTGCATTAGCCCGTTGCCACGCAGGAAAAAACACGATTCTTTTGTAGTCTGGCCCAGCCACTCAGGAAGAGAAACGGGGGTAGTTTCCTGTTTCCTGTGCTCGGACTCAGTAGCCCCGGCCCGTTTACGAAAAGTTTCGACGGGTTCCTTCAGGAAATTGGAGCGGAGTCATCGCCATAACAAAAAGTCATCTCCCTGTCTCTTGAGCAAATATGTGTTAGGATTTCAGCTGTGAGTCATCCTCCAGTCTACGCAGCAGCCCTGACAGCCCCCCCCCCACCACACCACCCACACGAACAACGTGTGACTTGCGCAGGCTGATGTTTGGTTGTTGCACCACCGTCTTTCCACCAAAACGCCCCTTGCGCTTCCACAGATGTCTTTTTTTTTCCCCCTACGGGGCTCTACTTGCCCTACTGTGCCCCCCGGCTTCAGGCGGGCCCTCCGGTAACGACGAGGTGATGCAAGGGTTACGTGGAAACCACCCGGAGGAGAGCTCCCCCGGGGGGGGGACGGCTGCTAGGCGATGGAACGCCGCGCCATCGTCAGGGAGTGGTGGTTACGCACGGCGGCCGCGCTGGTGAGTTGAGGTGTATTTATAGCAGCCGAAGTTCGGCCAGAGGAGGGGGCGCAGCAGGGCGTCCGGTTCCAGGGCGGGAGCCAGCTCCACGAGGTCTTCGCTTATGGCGTTCACCCCCCCGCCGCGGCGAGGGCCGGCCCCGCACTCGGATTCAAAGACCCCCGCCCCGACTTCCGGGGAAGCCAAAAAAGACAAGAGGACCCGAAAGACCCACCGAGCAGCTGCCGCGGCTCGGGATTGTGGGAAGTGTAGTCGCGCAACAGGCATGGACGCACGCGTGGACAACTGACTTCCAGACAGGAATGACAGACTTAAGAGCTGACTGGAACTGGAAGTCCATTTTAACAGCGCGCGTGTGTGTGTTTCACACTTTCATAGAGTCAGAATAACTCTATTAAAGTGTTATTTTTACACTTTCAGAACGACCCGGTTAATGAACTAACAGGCCTGCGCTCTAGTCAGTTGTCACAGTTTTCACAACACTTGAGACCAGTCAGGTGGATTTCAGCTGCCTTCCCACCGCAAGCTGCGCCCGAGCACCGCGCCGGGTTTTTACGGGTAATTTTCAGAGCTGATGTTTCTTCACCGAGCGAAAGCGTTTGTGAATCAGTCATTCAGCTTTCAGTCACGGGAGTTTGACTGGCTGAGCGTTCATTCACAAAGCGCAGCCACCTGACGAGGCCTTTGATAGCCGCGTGAGTCATCCCACGGGGGAATAAAACGTTTGAAAATTCAAATCGGCGGGGCCCTCCGCGCCGCCCACCCCCCCTCCCTCCCGCCACACACACACACACACACACACACAGGGGGGACGGTGCAGCCTGTTTGAATAGCAGGTGAAGAGATTAAAAAGTGCACGCCAGCTCAGCCGAGACCGAAGGGAGGCCGGAGGCCTGATTATTCGCTCTGCAGGCTGGCACCGTCGAGGGCCTGCTGGTGTGTCTACCCCCCCCCCCACTCCTGCAGGTCCCTTCTATCGCATGTTTGGAATCAAAACAAACCAGAGAGCCCGGATGAATAAGGTGCCAGATGTCAGAGGGAATGAGAGGAGAACGCCTCGGACCGACAAGAGCGGTGGCGCGCGGAGGAAATCCGGTCGTGCTTTTTTTTTTCCTTTTTTTCCTTTTCTAGGGCAAAAGTTCAAAAACAGATAGGTGAGACTGACACCCATGAGCCCCACACCACAGCCCCCCCCAAAAAAAATACTGAGGCCCGGCTTCCAGTCGCGTGGGGATTTGCAGCGCTGGCGATCCCTCATCAAACAATAATTGGCTTTTGGGCGATTATTGATAGAATTTAAAGCTCTGGGCCTCTTCGTCCTCTGGTGAAACCTACAAAGCCAACTGGTCTGAGCCTCCTCGTGGCTCCATTCACAAGCACGCCTGGTACAAACCCAGAGTGCCCACAAGAGACCAGCTACACATCTAAATATAGAAATCTGGGCTAACAATCAATAGCTAGACAGTTTGGCATAAGGCTGTTTTTTTTTTTTTAGGGGGGGGTGGGGCTGAGAGAGACCGGGGGTGGAGGGGGTTGGAGGAGGAGGTTGCTGGGTCTATTACATGAATGGGTTGCTGCGATTCGGGTGTAATAATGGTTTAAGTAATTAAACTCGATCCCGAAAAAGGGAAGGAGTCATCCGGATCCGTGCAGCTGTGGAGCCGCTCATGCGCTCAGCCTGTTCGGATTACTCCATAATTCAAAATCTGACACTGGTTTCTTAAGCCAGCTGCCAAATTCCCACAATTTCCCCACACAAGCCTTCCGATGTGTCGACTTTCTCCCCTTTTTGGCGTTCATGATCCTAACAGCTTGCGGTTCGCCGGCTTTGCGCCGGAAGGGAAGAGGGTTTATATTTAAAAAAAAAAAAAAAAGACAAAAAAGCAAAAACAAAAACAAAAAAAACCCAAAACGTGTGATATGAATTATAAACAACAGACAGAAGACGGGTCTCTCCCATGTCTCCACCGCCGCCTGCTCGGCCCGTTAAGACGCAGCCGTGCGTCGAGGCGCACAGACTGGAGGGGGTTGGGGTTGTCGGTGTGGGGGGGTGTTGTATTTTCCTTCTTACCTATTTTTATTTTAACGCTCTGGAAAATCCGCAGACCTTCCTCTTCTACCGCCATACTTTCCCCGCGGCTCTTTCCCCCGTTGACGAGATCAGACAAAGGCAGTCCTCCAGGGTGGTCGGTTCTGGCCTCTCCAGCGCGCGGATATTCCAGGGGTTTTGCACATCTATGCTCCGTGGGCAGCGATCGTGCCTCCGTCCGGGCTCCTCTGCTGGCTGCTGCCGCTGCGGGCTGGTCGGGGACTGAAGCGGATGGAAACAGCGTCAGTCCCGCAGAGGCAGCGGCGGACCGGTGGGCGGGGCCTCGGCCCGGGCCACGCCCCCGCGCGGGTATGGAGTTTATACTGTATATATGGAAAGTAATCCACACTGCGAGGGGAAGAAAGGCTTTTCTTCAATTAACTCTTGGGGGGAAAGCTCAGTAATGCCATTATAAATATCTATAAACATCACATGTCAAAAAAGGTGTCTCTTATAACAGTGTAATAACAGAGTGGTAATGGAATTTAGTCATCTATAACTATAATAAAACTGAGTCTCTCTTTTTTTAAGATTATAAACCCCTATTCACTCATACACTCATATACCAGTACTTTGAGATTTGTTGCAAATGTAAAGTGCATTACAAATAAAATGTATTACTATTCTCAATATGTAATTCACTATCAAAACTCAGTGGCCAAGACACACAGTTTCAAAACAATTTACATATACCAACGGTAGCATTATTGTTTATGGTGTGTTTCCTGTATCTACTTCCTGTTGCATTATTAACCCACTGGAGACGCCGAAGTTCATCGGTTCTCATGGAAGCGACGAAATGTTGGGTGGATTCGTTGCTGCAATTCTTTGCGAAAAGAGCTAGAGATGCTGCTGCAGGCAAGGCTGACTCATCATACTGTTATAATCAGAAAGTTCTTTCGCACCCTCCATCTGACTGCGCTGAATGTGACTCCCTCCCTGCCTGAGCGCACACGTGCGGCTGCATGAGTCTGACTCCACTCGTTCTCCTGGGCTGCCTCTTCAAATAGAATGCAGATGCAAACGGCAATAAACACTATTGGTATTCTTATTTCTGTCTGCCGCCCCACCCTGCTTGAAATCTGCTACTCAGACGAGAAAGAAGGCCAAACATCACCTCCTGCCCAGATTTAACCCAAAGATTTACTCTTCACAAGGTTTTAGCTCAGCTCCTAACACTAACCCCGACGTTGCTGATTGGTCACCAAATTGTCAGAACTCAGATTTTCACCATCCATCTGTCTTTGGATTAAAGATTTATAAATGATCACCCACCCCCCAACCCCAGTCTAACATCAAACCCTCCTCCTCCACCACCCCCATTCTACTCTCTCCACACGCCTGACTGTGTCCCCACCCACCACAGGTCACCGCTGTTGTAGATAATGCAACTGTGGAAGGAGTCGACTTGAGATTACGTGGTTGAGGGGTTGCGAACGTGCTGCATCCTGGTCCCGCTCAATGTTTCTTCCTGTTAAAAGGGAGTGCTTTTTTTTTTTTCTCCTGCCACAGTTGCCTGTTCTGGGGGAGGTCAGGCTCTGGGTTTAGAGACAAGCTGGAGTGTGACAGATGCTTTACAGATAAAGTTGAATTGAATTAACCATAAACCGGTCCTCAGTGTCCTCTTCCTTCACTCATGGACACGCGAACGTCCTGCGGCTTCAGAAAACACGCTGCATAAAAAAAAAATAAAACAAAATAAAAAGCTTGAGTTGACTAAGCGGGAGGTTTTTGGAGTGATGAAGCCTGCAGCTCACAGAAGGGACGTCAAATCAAGGCTAGGATAAAATTCTGATATTTGTTCGTCAAAGGATATAAAGAAACACGGAAATAACCGTCTCAAGTAGTTCCTGTTTCCTGCGTGCGAATGCTTTGTGCTGCACTTCTGGGTCAGGGCGCCATCCTGGGCAGGTGGAGGGACGTCTGGGCGCGAGTGAAAATCCACTCAGGTGGCCACCGCCAAGGCCGCACTCTGAGCCTGCGGTGGTGAGGTGGTGGTGGAAGCGGAGGGGGGGGGGGCAAGACTACAAGATCCCGATGACCACGTTCCTGAAAATAGCCGGACTCTGGTCTGGGACACGGACCTTGCTGGATGAACCCAACCCCGCTGAGATGTGGGGCCAAAGAGCAGTTGGGAACGCTCTGATCCAGGGGCAGTTGTGAGCTGCAGAGGGAGCGCCGCAGGCTAAAGCGTGAATCGGGATTAGCCGCGACTCGTTTAGAAAAGCTTTAAATCTAATTAGGTTATTCACCTCAGCGCCAAACCTTAACCTGTTAGACCCTCCTCAATAAGCCTCCCTGTCTGCCTTTACTTTTTAACACCAACAATCTTTTTCACATCTTCTTTTTGGGGTGAAAGTCACCAAAATAGCCTTAAAATTATTTGAGGTTGGGTTCGAACTAGCAGATACCCATGAGATCTGGAGCTGATTAAATTTTCAGCATTTCGGGCCAACAGCTGGCATTTTTCTCCCATGTGAGGCCAATATACACAGAACAAAACCAACGAGGGAGGTCGCGGTGCGTCTCCTGCTGTGCCGCCATATTTCCTCCAGCTGACAGTTTTATGTTTAGCCAATAAGAGTTTTTTTTTTGGGGGGGGAACTATACATCAATAATGGAGTGGATTGTTTGAAAGCACAATTGTTATTATATGAGCAAAGAAAACACACAAAGCATGAAACCCGTAATTGCTGTGCACAATGACAACAGAGAAAAGAATAAAACGCTTCCATATCAGCGTGTATTTACATAATGAAATTCTTCTGAAATTGGCTTTATCTACAGGAAATAAGAACACAGAATGCAACTCTCAATATGATATTTTCTGTACCAGTGACTCAATGTGAAAACTCCCTGACGCATGACAGTAAGAGGTTTATTGACAAGTTCCATCAGAATATGGTCTCCAAAACTAGTGGGAAAAAAAGTTGAAAAAAAGGGAAGAAGAAAACCCCCTTTTATACCAAAATGGAGATAGCTATCTGTTTGTTTATAGCTGTGAGGCTGCAAGTGTTCTAACACTGCCAAAATGTTATTCAGTGCATGAAGTGGTACAAGACTATCATGACTAACAAAGAAAATAAACATGCCACACACCAACAATGACATGTTTGTGTGTCATGTGCATACTATCACAAAGGGAAACGATGCTGAAAGATGAAATGTCATTTCAGTTTTGCTTAAGTGGCTACGCCCTTGTGGCAAGCCACAGGCCTACAAATGTGTAACTGTGTGTGTATGTTGTGTGTGTGTTTGTGTGTGTGGATGCTCTGATGGAACAGGCACAAAAGCAGAAAGAAACAAGTCCTTTCTGCATGTATTTGTACATCTGTCTCATTTCAGAAATTAAAAAAAGAAGGGCAGAAATAAGCCACAAATGAAGATTTTGAGTGTGGCTATACTCATACACAGAATTAACATACGTGTCTACTTCCAATGAACAGTCCTTTCTACGGGTAGAGATTGTTACGGTACTGTGACACAACATCATTTACTGTAAGCATACATCTGGTTATAGAATACATGCAGAACTGGAGAGATGGACAGATGGGGATTGGTATATACAGCGTTAATCCTGGAATTATGAAAGGGGGGGGTTAAACATCTCCATAAAATCACATGGATCAAAGTGTTTGTGTGATTTAGAAAGTGGGCAATGAAAATAGCAGTGTGCTTTTATTATCACCTATTGTGCATATTTGCCCCCCCCTCATTTTTTTTTTTTTGGGGGGGCAGGCAACGATGACAATGACAAAGGGGATAATGAGCAACATATGCTGATGTTGTGGACACTGTTTGGGCTACACAGGCCAACCAAACAGGTTTGGTTTGGGCATTGGGCATCTGTCAGTGTCACTGAAAAAAGGGCCTTTTGCCTAGAATCAAGGGTTACTGGTGACCAGTCTATCAGAAAGAAGGAAGTGAACACACAGCAATGTGCACCAAGCAGAACTTGTTGTGAAACAAGGGCGTCTTTATCTGATGATCTGAGATGTGTAAGAGATAAATGTTAATCTAAACGATACATGAGACCTCTAAAAAAAAATAAAAATAATTTACCTTGTCTGTGCTGAAATAACAAAAACTGTTACTATTGCGCCATCTAGAGTGCGTTGGTTGTCATGTAATACTAATAACAATTACAATAATAACAACAATAACAACAACAACAATAACAATTTATCTCAAACATTGCTCGGTAAAGATCCGTTATTACAATAGACACAATTTCAGACTTTTAAATGCACTTAAATTACAGACACATGCATCATGCACACAGAGACATCAACCTGAGCTTGTTTTCGTTTATTACCAGCTGTTCAAGTGATTGATTCTGCGTTTGAGCAGATCAAGGGGAATCGCTCCAAAGGCAATTTAAAGGGTTTAACTCGCTAAAGGAAAGACAATAATCTTCTATCGACTCCGGAATGAGGACGCTCGTTCACCTTTTCCTCCACTAGAAAGCGCTCGTCTCTCTTTTATTTTTGCAAAAACAAACGCGGCAGAAGAAGAACAAGAACAAGAAGCAGTTTCGGGGGCGTGGGCGGGGCCGGACGACAGCGGAGGGCGTGACCAGGGTTAACCCCGCCCAACCGCTCAGGGTTAACCCCGCCCACCGCGGACTGCAGCCGTACCCCGCTGTTGCCGTGGAGAATGTGTCCCTGAAGGAGCGATAGCTGCACCCCTTTAAACAACTCTCCTCCCCGTCTTCCCCGCTTCGCCGCTTTTGTTTTCATTGTCGCTTCCATTTTTAAATTTTTTTTTTATTTTTTATATATATATATACATACACCATGGCTGCCCATTGTAACGAAGAACCCTTCCCTTTCCACGGGCTGCTCCCCAAAAAAGAAACAGGTGCCACGTCTTACCTGACCCGGTTCCCCGACTATGACGGCCGAGGGGTGCTCATCGCCGTGCTGGACACCGGGGTGGACCCCGGGGCTCCCGGCATGCAGGTACGTCCGCCCGGCCGGCCGGCCGGCCGCCGCTAGCTCCGGGGCTAGCGGGTCGGGGCTAACCGACCCAGGAGGCCCGACGCTCCCACAGACGGGCGAACCTCGCTCCACGGCCCTCGACCCCCCGCGGCCGCGAGGCTCCCCCCGCGCCGGGGCCGCCCTGGAGGGTTCGGGGGTCGGGTTTAACCCGGGTCGGGCTGTCGGCTGTGACCGTTCGGAGCTAACGGCGGTGGGCACATGCTAACACCTGAAGCCGGGGACTATTGTAGTTTATTTACCCAACTCTCGAGTAACATTCGTCTTTTCAGTTGGTTTTACGCGTTCTTATAATCACCATTATATTATTATTATTATTATTATTATTATTATTATTATTATTATTATTATTGTGTAATTCATATGAAGTTGATCTGACGAAGCTTAAATGAATCGAGTTTTCCGATTAAACAGACTATGCTAATATGCAATAACATCAATATGAATCCCTGGCACATTCTGTATCGTGACGAGTGATCGAGGGCAATAAAGTGGTGAGAATAGCCCTTTAATTGTGTTCACCCCTACTAAACGACTGACATTAACTCAGATGAGAGTTACAGCCGTGTTTCCATCAGGTGAACCTCTGACATATTCTAACAAACTGTGTCTGCCATAACAATAAAAGACTGATTTTCAAATATTGAGAAAGTGGTTTTCAAGTTTTTCCTTGACTGAATGCATCCCGTTTTGAAATGCGCTGACCCTTTGTGCGAGCATTATCGATTCCTTTAGTTCAAACTATGTAGTTTGATCCCCATAAGTAAATGTCGACCTCTACTATGTATTATTGAATCTGATGTGTGATGGTTTCCTTAACTGATCTCCCTGTGTTGTAGGTCACAACGGAAGGGAAGCCAAAGATCATTGACATCATCGACACCACCGGTAGTGGCGATGTGAACATGACCACAGTCGTAGAGCCCAAAGACGGGACAATCGCTGGCCTCTCTGGGAGAACACTTAAGGTCAGTAGACATTTTCCTGACAAGAACTCCACCATGAATAAGTAACAGCTGTCCTACAAGGGACAAAGTCAAATCCCATAAATATTTTCTTTCACTGAATCTCTTTGGTCCATATAAAACCCTGTTGATAGTGCTGTCTATGCATTTACTGGTACTCTTCATATTTGCCTCACATGGTGTCTTTTTATGTCTTCCAGATCCCTCCTGCTTGGGTCAATCCATCAGGGAAGTACCGCATTGGAGTTAAAAATGGATATGAATTTTTCCCCAAGGCTCTTAAAGAAAGAATTCAGGTGGGGTGATGTGACCTTATTGCTCTACTAAAGAATGCACATCAATCCTAGAGTTAATATTGGCAACAGTTTGACTCCTCAGCATTTTTTTGAGTTGCTAAAGAGCTTTTGCTTTTATATGCTGTTCAATCCTCCAGAAAGAGCGAAAAGAGAAGATGTGGGACCCTCAGCACAGAGCTGTAGTCGCTGAGGTCTCTCGTAAGACGGAGGAATTTGACCTCTCCCACCCAGCACCCTCACAGGTCACCTTAAAAAAAACAAAAAACTGCTTTCTAATGATTTTAACTGCGATGTTGAATCGTCACAATTCCATTTTTTATTAACTGCATGATTTCTTTGCCCTTTTCAGATGGAGAAATTACAGAAAGAAGATATGCAGAGTCAGTCAGAGCTACTGGCGTTACTAGAAAAGAAATACAGCGATCCGGGACCTGTCTATGACTGTGTTCTTTGGCATGATGGTGACACATGGAAGTGAGACACAGCTTTGCTTTGACTATCAAATAAGTCTCTATTTCAACTGCCTTTTCTGGGTTATTGACGATATATCTCCCTTTCTTCTCATCAGTGCCGTAGTCGACACTTCAGAGTGTGGAGAGCTTTCTCAGTGTACCGTGCTGCACTCTTACAAAGAGAAACAAGAATATGCCACCCTGGGAAACGTTGAGATGCTTAACTACTCTGTAAATATTTATGACGAGGGGACAACGCTCTGCATCGTCACCAGTGGAGGTGAGATAACGTAAAGGACACATTGCGTTGCTTTAAAAGGAAGTGCGCAGGGTGTAGTTCAAACAGTGGCTGAATTCATCACCACTTTCTTTTTTTTACCTAACACAAAACGAACCAATTTGCAGGCAGAGCAGTGTGATGCCTTCCTCCCCTGGAGGAAACACACAGACATTTCTGCAGCGCGTCTGACTACATTTTTAGAATTTCTAGCAGTTGCCTTTAGGTCTATAATAAAATATAGGAAAAGAAATGTAAGGTTTGGTCGCAGTTATCACTTCACTCCTCCATAAATGCTTTTAAACATTGCAGTAGGTACTGAAATGTACCAGAAGCTGCTATAAAAAGTGTCTTATTTGGGTCGATTTAGAATGTTTGGCGAGCTCTCTTTGTGCTGCGGTTGTAGCTTAATGTGTATTTTGTTTCACTGTATAACTTGCCTGTTGATTTTAAAAGGTGCCCATGGAACACATGTCGCAAGCATCGCTGCGGGTTACTTCCCAGAGGAACCTGAGCGCAACGGCGTGGCCCCCGGTGCTCAAATCCTGGCCCTTAAGATCGGAGACACTCGTCTCAGCACCATGGAGACGGGCACAGGACTCATCCGCGCGGTATTTCACCCGGACTTTGTCAAGCGTAAAAACCGTGTCTGTGTCATCCTTTAACCTGTTGTCTCTCCCTCACTCAAAGATGATCGAAGTCATCAAATACAAGTGCGACCTGGTTAACTATAGCTACGGAGAAGCTACCCACTGGCCCAATTCAGGGTAAGCCTCGCGGTCGGCATTGGCCGTTTGTGTGGTACATACGTGGCTTTACATATATTGTCAACATGTGTTTCAGGAGGATTTGTGAGGTGATCACAGAAGCTGTGCAGAAGCACAACGTGATGTTCGTCTCAAGTGCTGGGAACAACGGTCCATGTCTCTCTACGGTTGGCTGCCCGGGGGGAACAAGCATCAGTGTCATAGGTATTTAAGATCATTAAGAAAATATACATCCAGTATCTGAAGGCCCAGTATACCATTTTTAGCGGATGTAACTCTACTAAATTTGCTTTATCACAAAAAAGCTGCAAAAACTCTGCTTCAAGGCTTGGTTTCTTCCGTTGTTCAGGAGTTGGAGCATACGTGACTCCAGACATGATGGTTGCAGAGTACTCCCTTCGGGAGAAGCTTCCTCCCAACCAGTACACCTGGTCTTCCAGGGGCCCCACGACAGACGGGGCCCTGGGGGTCAGCATCAGTGCGCCTGGTGGGGCTATTGCTTCTGTACCAAACTGGACCCTCCGCGGTACGCAGCTCATGAATGGCACATCCATGTCGTCCCCTAATGCGTGTGGAGGCATCGCACTAATTCTCTCAGGTTTGTACAGATTTGGGACTAACATATATAACAGATACAGCCTGAAATGACACATATCTATATTTTCCTTGAAATGCGTGTTTGTGCTAAAAGGACTGAAGCAGAATGGAATCACCCCCTTTGTTCCTGCTGTGAGGAGAGCTTTGGAAAACACAGCCTTGAAAGTTGATGACATCGAAGTTTTTGCTCAAGGCCACGGAATTATCCAGGTATGTTTTTCTTTTCCCCCCCCTCTTCTTTTTTCCATCATCTTTTTTCCACATTTTCACCTTCTCTTCATCTGCAACAGGTGGACAAGGCATTAGACTACCTCATTCAACACGCCTCTTCTCCCACACACCACCTTGGCTTCTCAATAAACGTGGGCACCCAGAAGGGCATCTACCTCAGGGATCCATCCCAGATTCTGTCACCCTCAGATCATGGAGTAGGAATTGAACCAGTTTTTCCAGAGAATACAGGTACTGTTGATAAAAGAGCAATCAACCTGTCTTTTTCTTCCATGTAGCTTTAGTGGAGATCTTATTCATGTTTTTTTTTTTTTCTTTTTGGCAGGGAATGCTGAGCGCATCTCCTTGCAGCTACATTTAGCCCTCACATGCTCTGCCCCTTGGGTTCAGTGCCCCTCTTATTTGGAGCTTATGAACCAGTGCCGTCACGTGAACATCCGCATCGATCCGGTCGGCTTGAAAGAGGGAGTGCACTACACGGAGGTAGGGACTGGAGGGAATGAGGGAAGCTGTGAAACTCTGCTCAGTTTAACCCAAGCATGTGTTCTCGTTTAGGTGTGTGGGTATGACACAACATCACCAACCTCCGGTCCTCTGTTCAGAGTCCCAATCACAGTTATCGTCCCAACGAAGTAATGGTCTTTTTTTTTCTTTTTTTTTTTTAATGATTTGCAATTCAACTTGCTGTGTTCATGTGTGTGACATTCTCCTCTCTCTTTGATTTGACAGAGTTACAGATAGTCGCGAACCTGAGGTTTCTTACACAGATGTTCGATTCAGACCGGGACAGATCAGGCGTCACTTCTTCACCGTTCCTCAGGGAGCCTCCTGGGCAGGTCAGAGATTCCTTTCAGATGTGGCTTAAACAGAAACGTATTGTTACAAAACAAATACTATCAACTATAATTACCAAGTATCTTATAGTATGTGATGTAAATATATATGAGCCTTTGTTTTTGTGCTTGCAGAGGTCACGCTGACGTCTCACTCTGGAGACGTGTCTTCTAAGTTTGTTCTCCATGCGGTGCACCTGGTCAAGCAGAAGGCGTACAGGGCCAATGAATTCTACAAGTTCTCTTCACTGTTGGAGAAAGGCTCTTTGACCGAGGCCTTCCCTGTGCTGGTGCGTATCTGTAACCTCCGCTTCAGCTTGAATGATTGGAAGATTCCACTCATTGTCGTTCCTTTTCTGAAATTCAGTCCGGACGGGTCGTGGAGCTGTGTATTGCACGCTGGTGGGCGAGCCTGGGCGACGTCACAGTTGACTACAGCATCTCATTTCACGGACTCAACACCTCCCCTTCACCCCTTCACATAGTAAGGAAGGCACAGGCGGAAATAAATATCGCCTCGCATTGTTGTCCTAACATTCATTTGCCCCCCTCCTAGCATGCTTCAGAGGGAGTGACCAGCTTTGAAGTGTCGTCACCGCTCAAGTACGAAGAGGTGTCTCCTACCATCACCCTCAAGTCTTGGATTCAGCCGCTCAGGTAAGTCCTGACCCAACTCTGTTCTGACAGAATGTCCCTGCGATCATTACTCGTTTCAAACATCACTGATATTTCATTAATTTGAACCTCCTTGTTTCAGGCCCTCAAGTTCAAAAATCAAAGCTCTGGGATTAAGAGACGTTCTGCCAAATAACCGACAACTGTACGAGAATGTCCTCACGTACAGCTTTCATCAGGTAATGCTCCACGCATCACCTCTTCGTTGCCCAGAGGGAAATCTTTTTAAGTGTATTAGTTCTGAGACATAATCTGTTTTATCCTCAGCCAAAGAGTGGGGAGGTCACTCCCAGCTGCCCCATGCTCTGTGAGCTGCTCTACGAGTCTGAGTTTGACAGTCAGCTCTGGATGCTCTTTGATCAGAACAAGAGACTAATGGGCTCGGGTGATGCCTACCCTCACCAGGTGAGCCCAGCCACATGGAGGATTTACCGCTCACTCTTCCAGTCAGCCCACGTTTCAACTCTCTCTCTCTCGCCCGTCCGCAGTATTCTCTGAAGCTGGAAAAGGGCGACTACACTGTGCGCCTGCAGGTCCGCCACGAGCAGTCCAGCGAGCTGGAGCGCCTTAAAGACCTGCCTTTCGTGATCACCCATCGTCTGTCCACCACGCTCAGTTTAGATGTGTATGAAACCCACCGCGCTGCGCTCATGGCCAAGAAGAAGGCGAACCCTCTCACCCTGTGTCCCGGTGCTGCACAGCCCTTCTATGTTACTGCCTTGCCTGATGATAAGTGAGTCAATGTGGACTTCCCTCTTGTTTCTATGATCCATATTATGCAGATTTGGAGCACTTTACCAGTGAGAGTGCTTCACTAGATGCTGCTGCAGCACAGGAGAAATGGCTTTTCTACACAATAGAGATTATTTCTACACGGGTACATTTGTTTCGATGTTGATTTTCTTGTAGGAGTCAGAAATGGTTTGGCCTTGTGCTGTTTATAACCAGAAAATCCAATTTTGTGGGTGCAGGTTCATGAGAGAACTCTTAGCAGAGAGTGTTTACCAGAGTATCTTATATAAAGATGCTTCACATTGCCTTTTATTATTATTATTTAACATTAACTTTGTTTTTTGGTCTTTGTTTAGGATTCCAAAGGGGACGGGTCCTGGATGTTTCCTCTCGGGCTCTCTGCTGGTTTCCAAGAGCGAATTTGGCAAGAAGGCAGTAAGTTATTTTCTGTTATTGCTGTTTATTCTCCAGAGTAGACACTTTTCCAAACCAGGATTTGATCCCATGGAACTTTTCCAGCCTCTTCTGTTCCGTTTGTCACTTTGTTATTAAACACATTGTAGACTAAACTGCAAATTATGTTGCATGTTCTTGATGAGGTGGCTTTAAAATATGACATCAACTAAATGTGTTTGCGGTCCAGGGGATTGGGAGTACAATCTGCTTTTCATTGCTTTCTTTCTCATTGTTAATTTAATTTTTCATCACCTTCAGAGCTGGTCAAAGTTGTTCCGTGTTCATGTCTTTTCCACCTTTGACCACTTCACCCACATTCAAAACTCACCTGTTTCTTTTAACACTGAATTACTTGGAGTGTATTGTTGGACAAACAGTGTACGTCACCAATAATAGATATATATTGTCCACCATTGATCAGCACACCATAACTGAGCAATGAGCCGCACGGTTCTGAAAAATCCGATGATTAAATCCCCAATAAAGGTGGTCGTCATTTAAAATCAGACCTCTGCAGTGGTGAAAGTAACAACTCTGTTGTTGGCTCTCTTTCCTGTGTTGCTCGGTCTGTCGCCTTTATTTAAAAATTCAGAAACGGTGCCTATTTGGCATCCACATATTTCTATTTTTGACATCACATACACAATTTCAAATGATTTTACTCCATTTTTTTTGGTTGTGAGAGGGGTTGGATGTTTAGACTCAGTGGGTGATCTCATCACTTTTGCCACCGTTTATTTTAAGAGCGAGAGGTAGGTGGCTTTGCTGAGTTTTTGAGCTTGGAACAATCATAAAATGAAGAAAGAGAAGCTGGTGTGCTTGTATTGTCTCTGCCTTACTGTGTGTTATTCTGACCACCAGGGGCAGGCCTGTCCAAAACGACAAGGAAAGTTTAAAAAGGTACTGGCTGAGCTAGAAACACCACAGCAGATCATCCACTGCCCCCCCTGCAGCAGGAAGTGGTTTAAACCTTCTCCTCAGATAGGTTTAACTGCCACTTTTAACTTGTGCAAATGAAGTAAAATTTTGAAAACTACTTAACGACAGGATGTCAGACTTTTGAGGATACAAATTCAGCAGGAAGAGGGTCAGAGTTTGGAATGTTGTTTTGTTGTAAGGATGCCACTCGGTGGGATAATTCATCTAAAATTGAATTCATTGTGGACACCAGGGCTGGTAGACTTTCTGGGTTTTTGAGAATTGTGACCAAATTAATACAGTTAAATGGTGCCACCACACACACACACAATACCTGAACATTGCTTACATCTAGAATTTTCAGCACTGTTTTTAGGTAGTTTAACTACAGAGTATTAACTGGTCACATTTCCCTAAGGTTGCATCTGGTTTCAGTTGGGACGTCAGAATGTTTCGCTTCTGGGTGAACCTTTTTTTTTTTTTCCCACCCCCCAGCATTTGACCGTCAACCATCTTTGTGTGTGTTTTCTGTAGGATATCGTTCCTGTTTTTTACCATTTGATCCCTCCCCCAAACAAAACAAAGAACGGAGGCAAGGACAAGGACAAGGAAGGAGACAAGGACAAAGACGTGAAGGAGGAATTCGCCGAAGCTCTCAGAGACTTGAAGATCCAGTGGATGACGAAGTAGGCAGGCCTTCTCCCCCAGCGGAGCATTGCCTCATTCTCTGCGGGCTTCCTTTTACATCCTCTCTCTTTCCCGTTAAGGTTGGATTCCAACGTAATCTACGACGAACTGAGGGAAACCTACCCGGACTACCTTCCGCTGCACGTGCAGCGACTTCACCAGCTGGACTCGGAGAAGGTAACGTGGAAGCCGGTCAGAGGAAAGGAACCCCCCCCTCCGGTCTCCTTTTCTCCTCGCCTCACGCCTCCTCCTCTCGTCTTCAGGAGCGCGCGAAGCGTCTGGCGGAGGTGATATCGGCTGCAGACCTGGTCATCTCCCACATCGACCAGACAGCTTTGGCCGTCTACCTCACCATGAAGACGGACCCGCGACCCGACGCTGCGTCCATCAAGAAGTATGTCAAATCGTCCCCGGTGCTGACAGCGGCAGGCTGCGATGTCAGTGGCACACGGGCTCACTTTTCTCGCCGCTTGTGTCTTCCAGCGACATGGAGAAGCAGAAGTCCTCGCTGCTGGACGCTCTGTGCAGGAAGGGCTGCGCTCTGGCCGACCAGCTCCTCCTGCCTGCCGCGCCACGCGATGGCGCCAGTGCCGTGGTCAGCGCACGGCCAGCAGACGAAACAGTTGTCCTCAAACAGGAGCCCAGCAGCTCTGATGACATCATCAACAACGTGGCCAAAGCCCTGATGGAAACATTTTGGGAAGTGCAGAAGTGGGCAGAGCTAACGGACTCCAAGGTGAGAACTTGGCAATAAAAATATGTGGGATTTTTTTTTTTTTAACTAATTTTATAAAAAGGCCTTTGTGCCTGTTTTCTATGTCTTTTTCTATTTGTTCCTCTTGAAGATAGAAGTTATGTAGAGTCGTTTAATTAATTCAGACATAGATTCTGTAATTTTGAGCAGATGTTGTATAAATGTTGGAGTAAAGAGTCCATTGTTCCCTCTGTTACAAACCCATTAATAGGTGTTACTACAGAGGAAAGGTGCATATGTGTTTGCATCAAAATCAAGTACAGTGAGGATACAGCCAGTGCATGGTTTTTGGTCGTCGGCGAAGGTCTGTGAGGCAGGAGTATCAGAGTTAATGTCATCATTTCATACCTTTGCACGCCGGCGTTTATCCCGCCATTCTTGTAAAAGCTCTCGTAACACTAGCAAGGCTCTTCATTTGTTGGTGAAGAGGTGAAGCCTGTTTCTCTTGCGGATGCGTGAAAGTGATTGTTGCACCGTGCGCCACCGCCAGCCTCTGCACCCGTTTGGTAATTGTGCTCTACGGCCTTTCAGATGTTGATGTTTTCGTACAAACACGCTCTTGCGAACAAGATGTACGGCCGAGCCTTAAAATACGCCTCCAAAATTCTCGAGGAGAAGCCCAGCAAAGAGAACATGAGGAACTGCATCCAGGTAGGAGCCCTTTACACCATTAGATCATTTAGAGATATTCATGGTTAGTGCGTCATAAGAACTTTGTTTGTTCTTATTTTCCAGCTTATGCGACACCTGGGGTGGACACACTGCGCCACCTTCAGCGAGAACTGGCTCCCTGTCATGTACCCTTCTGATTACACACCATTTTAGGGCCAAGCACGCACACACGAGCAGCACGGCCCTACAAGGTCCATTACACAGCAACTCATATCATATCCCTCAGGATCACATGGTCTGGCTTTTCAAACCTCCGTGTAGGCAAACACCGAAATGGAAGCTACCGCCGGACGTCAACGGTTACATAGTCGGTTGATGTTTGTCTTTTTGTTTTTGTTTTTTTTAAATTTCGGTCTTGCATTCGGAGACTTTCACACGCATCCGACCTCAGCTGTCTGGACTCGGACGAAAGAGCCAGATACGACTCATTAGTAACCCCGTCTACTTTCAAAGACAGCAGGAAGCGGCCTTCATCACTCCAGCGAGGAGGAGGAGGAGGCGAACGAGGGTGTGCCGACTCCCCGACAAGGCTTCAGCAGAGGTTTTTTTTTTTTAAATTAGTTTTTTTTAATCTTCTGTGATCCAGCCGAGGTGGGTTGACTAAATTAACACCAAACACTGTTGAGGTGCCTTCCTACACAAACCTTCTCCGACGGGAGGGGGGCCAAGGGAAAAAAAAAAAAAAAAAGTGCACGGGTTCCGAAGCTGCAGATTCGGCAGCATCAGTCAACGCTCGCCACTCAGCCGTCAGCGTCAAATGTCTCCGCTCACGTCGGAGCCCGGCGGCCACCTGTTTCCCGCCGCCGCTGCCCGACCAGCACATTTTTCAGCCCTCTCAGACCTCACTCATGTGTCAGATGCAGATGTGCAGCTGCAGGATGTTCAGATTTCAGTGTACAATTTTAGACATTTCAGACGAGCTTCGTTTTCTTTTCCTGCAGTATTCACACCGCATTTGTAAAGTGTCATAAATATTGTACATACTCATTACAAAAAGTAATAAGATGAAATAGGTATATAATATAAATGTTATTCTAATTAATGTATTTTCCATATATGCATGTCTAGGATGTAAGAACATTTTTATTTAGCTTTTAGGTTATTTTATTCTCAAACAGTAGTCATTATATTCTGCTATTTTAAGTGTTTCTGAGTACATTACATTTTTTTTTTGTTGCTTGTTTATCTTACAGGACAACATTGAAGCAGTTATAGTCAGATTATAGGCTTTTTCTTTTTTAAAAAGACTTTTGTATAGATCATCTCATGTCCTCATTTACATTTTCTCTACGGTTATTTTAGGTTTCACATTCATTTACTTTAGTTTTACAACCACGGTGGACACAAAGTCTGTAAATTGCCCTAAACTGATAATCAGATTTCACTCTCACCTTCAAACCCCGAACACCATCAGTATAAATGAAATCTTGTGTGTTGCTGTTTTGTTGATTAGCTGCCATTTAATGTTTTTTTTTTTTTGTGCATGTGTGTGGAGAGGAGGCATGACGTACTCCTCTGTGTAACTGCACTCTTTTACCGTCTAAAGTGTGAAAATTGACATTTTGAATCGAACATTTGGACCGTTTCTACGCCGAGGTCTTCAAAAACACTGATATGAAATGTTGAAATTTGTCAGTCGGATCGTAAAAGATTCGGAAGTTTTCTCCGAGGTATGAAGGCTTAAAGGAAGGACCTTGATTTGGGCAGGTTTGGGTCTTGTCTTGGATGGACTTTGTGCTGCAGCTTCAGCACAGACCTCACCGAGGTTCACCCCCCCCCCCGCCCCCCCTTTTCTGGTTACAGGTGTTACGTGTCGTGTGTGCTTGTGTGTGTGCATTTGCCAACGAGAGTCTCCAAAAATGGCCTTAACTTTAACCACACTGTACCGTCCATCACTGACACCTTTTGTTCTCTGCAGGAGAAACGCTGCTTCTCCTGCACATTTAGGATGACCTGTTTAACAAACTGTCACCGACGCTGATGTTTTCCATCGCTACCAGACAAGGTTGTTTTTATTGGCGTTGTTTTATACCCATTATTTACAAGTAATGTGGGATGGACCTGAGCTATTGTCACACCATGATGTGGTCATGAAATCAAAAGGAAGGCGACACTGAATAAAAACGATTTGGAAGAATGCGAGTTTCCTCGGTCATCACTTTAATCGCTATGGAAACCAGCTGCGAGTATAAAATGGGGCATTCAGCTACTTGAATTGAGCGGCTCTCCGATTGTGATGGATCACCATTGATGACTATTCCGAGCAGCGTTGTCTATTCCGAGCATCGTGTTTGCGCCTGTGGACAGCCGTGACCTTTAACCCTGGGAGGTGTGCAGCCGCCGTCAAACGCGGGGGTGCGAGTGCGATACTGCGGATCGAAGCCACGATGCGCGGGGGCTCAGATGCGTTTGCAAAAGTCAGTCCTGCGACCCGCGTGCGGGTCGATAACCCTCACTCTCTGCAGGTGGCCATGAAGATCCTCATGTCCCCGTCTTCAGCCAGCAGGCTGGTGTGAAAAGTCCTCTGGAAGTTCTCGGTGAACCTGAGGTCGCTCTCCAGCCTCACCTTGTTGGCCCAGATCAGGGTGGTTCCGGCTCTGCAGAAGTGCTTCATGGTGTCCAGGAGCTCGTCCAGGAAGTCGTGGTGGTAGACCACGTCCGCCGCCAGCACGTAGTCGTAGCGATACACCGACGTGGGGTAGGCGGCCTCCAGGTCGTGACCCCAGGCCAGAGCCGCCACCTGGGGGAGGTGTTTGCAGCGGCCCCTGGTGTTTCTCATCACGTTTGCACGGAGGTTACTCAACACTTCGGGTAAGTCTGTAGCGGTGACTGAAGCCCCTGAGGAAGCAGAGACACTCAACATCCTACAACCTTTTCTGTTTGTGAAAAAAATATCAAGTTATTTATAATGATTAATAATCTGTTGGATTATGCAGCTAATTTGAGATGTTTTTAATTTACTACACTGCAAGCACTAACAAGTCCCCAGCCTTAGGAGGGGTCAGTATAAAACACAAGGGTTGTTCCTTTTGTGAGCGGTGAATCTGAGGAGTACACACCCAGCAGGCTGGCCACAATGGTCACTAATCCCGTTCCTGCTCCCAGCTCCAGGACCTCCTTCCCCTGCATGTCAAACATCTGTCTGTTCTTGTCCAGGTAGGAGCACAGCGCCAACGCCTGCACGACAAACGCAGAACACAGGCGCTCTGAGCTCCTGGTCTTACCGCTTCCGGCCTGGATTCGAGGGCACTCACCCCCGGCCACATCACGGCTCCAAAGTAATCTATGGACTCCTGGATGACGATGTCGTGGCCCACGTAGTGGTAGGTGTCCTTGCCAAAGCTGCTCCGAGGGCTGGGCACCCAGGCTGGCTCTCTGTCCTGTTGCACAGCGGCGGGTTGAAAACCTGCGTGTTCTGAGGTGGGACATCAAATCAGATCATGACTGGGGGGGGGGGTCCTCTTAGATCTGAACCAGCAGAGGGAATTAAAGGAATCTGAAATCAGTTCCTGATTTTGGTTTGGTTTTATGGACTCACCTGTAACTTCTGGGACTTCCTCATTCTCCTTACACTCATCACATTCGATGGGGACGATCTCTAAATCCTCATTTAACCCTTTATCGGTTCCTCTTTCGTCTTCAGACAGAGGAAGCTCCTCGGGCGGGTCCAGCTCCTCTTCTGCACGTTGCTCCGCGCCTTCCTCGTCCTCGGACTCCTCTTTTTCCTCCTCCTCCTCCCTCTGGGGTTCCACGTTTGCCGCATCCTCTTCCTCGTCTCTGCAGGTGGCCATGAAGATCCTCATGTCCCCGTCTTCAGCCAGCAGGCTGGTGTGAAAAGTCCTCTGGAAGTTCTCGGTGAACCTGAGGTCGCTCTCCAGCCTCACCTTGTTGGCCCAGATCAGGGTGGTTCCGGCTCTGCAGAAGTGCTTCATGGTGTCCAGGAGCGCGTCCAGGAAGTCGTGGTGGTAGACCACGTCCGCCGCCAGCACGTAGTCGTAGCGATACACCGACGTGGGGTAGGCGGCCTCCAGGTCGTGACCCCAGGCCAGAGCCGCCACCTGGGGCGTGTGCCTGCAGCGGCCCCTGGTGTTTCTCGACACGTTGGCTGTCAGGTTGCCCAGGACCTCCGGGAGGTCCGTGGCCGTCACCCAGGCGCCTGAAGGGGACCGACAGACGACATCACGGGGCTTTGGTTGAGGTCGGACTTGTCCCGGAGGACAGGGAGGGACGCCAGGACGCTCTTACCCAGTAGCGCAGCGACAACAGACAAGAGGCCGGTCCCCGCCCCGATCTCCAGCACGGCCTTGTCCACCAGGTTGAACTGCTGACGGTGGGAGTCCAGGTAGCGACAGAGCGCCAGAGCCTGGGAGGAATCAGAGGGGCCTGAGGTAGGGAAGCCCGAGACGGCTCCGGGGGCTGAGGTGTGACTCCCCCCGCGACCGAGCACATGCGGACGGTAACTCACGGCGGGCCATATCATCCCCGCGTAGGAGTCCAGCCCCTCCTCTATGACGATCTTCTCATCGACGTAGTAGTAGACCTCCCTCAGCAGGCTGCAGAAGTAACCGATGCGGGGGGAGGTGCCGGTCTCCTGCTTCTTCTGGGCAGGAGCCTCGTCTGGGGGGGGGGGGGGGCACAAGTCAGACGCTCACATCCGATAAGAACCGTCTTTAATCTCAGCTGCTCATCATCTTACCTTCTCCCTCTTCTTGCACTTCTTCATCCCTCGTTTCCTCCTCCTCTTCCTCCATGCCTCCTTTTCCTGTAGAGTTTCCTTCATCTTCAAACTTCAGGATATCCATTTAGACTCTTGGTTGCTGTCCCCCAGAGAGCATTAATGGCATTTGGTAATAGTATTCTCTTTCTCCATGACTCTTTTTACTCCTGATTATTAATTACAGTCAAAGTTTGTCACAGAGCTGAACATAGTGAACTCTAATTCCCTCGTTATCTTCCAACCGCGCATCAAACGTCCGCGTTTCTCTCGACACGCGCGGCTGCCTCGATGAAAAGCCTCCCGCCCGCGACCTCTGACCTACCTGCCGCCGCTCTGCTGCCTCACGAAAAGATCTCAGGAGCGATCTCCGGGCGCAAGGTTATAGAGGCACAGCATCCTGCTGGACACACCCATCTTCATCACAAGGACATGGGCTTATTTTTAGACACGCGGCCAGGAGGGATAAACACAGGCAGGATACGGGGGAGGAGGGCACGTCGAGGGCCAGGGAGAGGGAAGAGCGTTACTGGTTTCTGTCCCCCCTGGACTGGTGAGCCCCTCACACCTCCAGCGCGTGAAGGTTTTTTTTTCCCCCCCAAGAACCTGCGCGGGTTCTTCGGGGAAAACCAAGCGCGCCAATCGGGGCTAAAACCCGAACCCGGGGCGCCCTTTGGGTGGTTCTCCTGCGGCTTTCCCTCAGACCAAAAACTAAAAATACCGCCGAACCTAAAAGGTCGTCCCAATGAAATCATGTTTTGGTTCGCTCACAGCTCCTGACCTCTCCTGCTCTGCCAGCGATGGAAGGTAACCCGATCAAGCTGGCCTGCAATCAACCCAGGAAAAGAAGGGGGCTCCTGTGGTGAATTTAAAAAACATCGCATTCAACCCCCCCCCCCAGCAGTTTCGGGTATCGGCGGTCCTAAACACCCCCCTCCTCCCTCGCATCCCAAAACTCAAAATCCCTCCAGGGCGGCAGTGTGGTTTGACACATTAACCGGTGGGCGTAGATCTTAGGTCATTGCTCAAACTGGTTGTTGCTGCAGATGAAAGCCGCGGCTCAGCTGCCCCTCGGCCAGAGGCTGTTTATTACCAAGACGCTGTTGAAAGAGGGAAATTTTTAACGGCGCGTCTCACCCCAGCTGTCGGGTGTTTGTCTTTTAATCCAGTTCTACCGCAAAGCCTGAGCTTTAGAGAAAAAAAAGAAAAGAAAACGGCTTCTGTGATTTCCGCGTCTGTTTTTAGGGGCCCCCTCGTGCGTTCACAAGCTCGAGAACGTTCACGTTCGTCATCCTCTTCCATCCACTTTGTCTGTGTTGCATCTGTAACAAGCAAGATCTTGGTGGTTTACGGAAACTAGAGCCTGAGCCCAAACAAGCAGTAGCAATGTCATTTAACAGGAAGAAACCTTGAGCAGGACCAGGCTCCTTAAGGGGGCTGATGAGGGGGCACCTGGGAGCTGCCAAGGTCGGAGACTGCAGCAATGTCACGCAGTATTGACAATAACTATTATTATTACTTAATATTATTAGTATTATTGTCATGCAGAGAGCACACGTATGTGTGTGTTATGTCGAATGAGGAAAAGAAAGAACCAAACTCAAGAAATGATCAACGAAATCTGTTTTAATAGTTCATATTATTATACACATTATTCTAACTGAGATTCATCCAAAATGTGTTAAAATGATAAGACCACTTGGCATATTTAAGAGATTGAATTTGTTTTTGTCGAATCAGCCATAAATATTTTTTTTTCTAACATCTGAGGAATCTTCAGGAACCCTGAAAAATATGGACCAGCTCCCTCAAAGTCCAGGAAATTTGGGTTGACGTGGACAATAAAGTGGACATGTGAGTCACAGGAGGACATCAGTGTTGAAGTTCTGGTTCGGAAGAGTAGGAGAAAAACAGTCAAACTGCCTTCATCTGGTGTTTGTTGTGCTCAGAGTGACCATCTGCAGATTTTATGACCATTCTGAAATGAAGTCATGTTTTGGAGGCAAAAGAAAAAGGTCTGTATTTTTAGATTTGTCAGGTGTTCCTCTAATAATTCTGGCCACCACGGCGGCTGTAATTTGACCACCTTAAATGAAATGGAATTAAATGTTTGTCTGTTGGTGGGAACATCAGGGTCTAGAGCCCATGTGGGTGTGGGTGTGGGTGTGTGTGTGGGTGTGGGTGTGTGTGTGTGTGTGTGTGTGTATGTGTGTGTGTGTGTGTGTGGGTGTTCTTGTACTTGCTGCATGTTGTGTCCCCAAATACTCATTCTACGAGCAAAGTGAGGACATTTTTTGGACGTGGGGGGCATTTTGTCTGGTCCTCACAACTTCGAAGGACCGTTTGAGGGTCGAAACCTGGTTTGAAGGTTGAGGTTAGAATTAGATTTGGTTTAGGTCAGGGTCAGAGGTCAGGGGTCATTTGTGATGGTGAAGGGCTGAGGAATGCATCACGTCTATAAAAGTCCTCACAGAGATAGAAGTACAAGGATGTTTGTGTGTGTGTGTGTGTGTGTGTGTGTGAGAGAGTGAGAGTGAGAGAAAAATGAATCCCTATATTTTCCAAGACTCCTGTTACTGGGAGATGAAGGATGTCCATCAGAATAGGTTCATACTAAACAGATGAAGGTGAAGGTCTGGGGGGGGGTCAAGCGGCGGCCCCTCCGTGGTTCTTGGTCCTCTTGTCTCTCCTCCAGGCGCGGAACAGTTTGATGCTCAGACTGGGGAGGTCGTAGAGCTGCTCCAGGTGGAAGCGCTGCTCGAAGCGTTCCACGAAGCTGTTCTCCGGGTCCAGGCGGAAGCGCATGGCCCACAGGATCTGCGTGGCGTCCTGGCACAGGTGGTCGAACGTGGCCATCAGCTCCTCCAGGTAGGGATGGGAGTAGACCACGTCGGCGGCCAGCACGTAGTCGAAGCGGTGCGTGGCGGGCGGGAAACGCTGCTCCACCTCCTGACCCCAGGTCAGCTCCGTCACCTGGGAACACGCGGGCGGCTTTTAGAGGGTTTACCTGCACACGCGAGGCTCGGACATCGGTCCCGGGCGCTGGACGCACCAGAGGGATGTACTTGCATCGGCCCTTGGTGTTGCGTGTGACGTTGTACTGGAGGTTCCCCAACACGTCCGGAAGATCCGTGGAGGTCACCTTAGCGCCTGGAGGAGGAATAGAGCACTAAAATTACAGGCAACTTCCGAAACCTTCGGGGGAATCTGTCTGGAGCGCTGGAGTTCGTACCCAAGAGGCTGGACACGATGGTGACCAGACCGGTCCCAGCGCCCAGTTCGATCACATTTTTGTCCCTCAAGCTGAATTTGTCCTGGTTCGTCTCCAGGAAGTGACACAGCACCATGGCCTGCCGGAGGTTCGGAGGTCAGAGGTTTGCAGCGAGGGAGACGAAGGACGCGGCGATGGCGCGAGCGCCTGAGAGTACCGAAGGCCAGAGGACGGCCCCGTAAAGGTCCGTGGACTCTTTGATGCGGATCTCCATGTCTGAAAACCTGTACCCCTCCCAGGACTCGGGGCCGAGGGCCGAGGGGTGGAACTGACGAGCCATGACGGCTTTGGCCAACTTGGCGTCCTCGGCGGCGCCTGCTGTGACCCCCCCCCCCACCCCCCCCACACCCGAGGAAAGAACAGAGGTCAGTGACATTGAATCATTTATTTCCATCAAGGTTTGATTAAAAAAAAAAGCGGATTGGTTGTGAACGTTTCCCCCGAGCCCGTTGCCGGGCTGCGCCGTCTGGATGCTTCTGCGGTGAAAACACGGCGATCCCGCCGATTATCCCTCGTATCGCGTTGCAGCCGATGTTTGAGCCGCACAGGCCCGTAATTCCCTCTGATCCGTCGTGTGTTTTCCAGCTCTCGTCCTCTGCCAGACTCGGCGACAGAGCATCTGACGGGCACCTTTAATTATGCCGGGAAGCCCTCCGAGCCGCGGCGTAAAGGTCAAACCGGGTCGACCTGTGAGTGACGCCGCCGGCGCGTTTGCGACACGTCGTCGTGTGCGGTGGGACGCTTTAACG
Source organism: Lagocephalus sceleratus (assembly GCA_911728415.1). Lineage (NCBI taxonomy): Eukaryota > Metazoa > Chordata > Actinopteri > Tetraodontiformes > Tetraodontidae > Lagocephalus > Lagocephalus sceleratus. Next base: position 6,315,498 of record CAJVRN010000017.1, on the reverse strand, counting down.
CGGCCGAGGAGCGCAGCTGAGCGTTATCACGAGTCCACGGAGAGACTTTTACGATGCCTGCAGGTTCTTCTTTAAGAGGACTGTAAAGGCTCTTACCGTCTTCCTTGGAGGAGGCGTCTCCCGCCGCTTTGGGACACGTCTGGGGGTTCATGTCTGGAGTCCAGGAAAAGAAGCCGAGACCCCCACCGGGACCGAAAAATCTGCACCTGCTTGCCGCTTTTCTTGGTTTCTGTCCCCAGATCGAGTCCTCAAGAGCTCCGGAGGTTTCGGGTTACGAGCAAATCCAGCATTTCCCAGCTCCGCATCCGAGCACGCGTCCCCCCCCCGGGCCCCCTACACCGCCAGCTCTCTGTGGGCGCGCTGGAACTCCTCTGATTCATTCCAGCGCCCGGACAGACGGACAGACAGCAACAGATGCTGTCTGCCCCCCCCCCACCACCACCACCACCACCACAGCCCCAACCGAACAGGGCCAGGGGGAATTTGATACAAATCTCCGTAATAACGGTTTGCAACATTCCAGCCGACCTGATATCTGCCATAGGTGTTCATGAATGATTCATTTAATCGATTCATTCAGCTTAATGCGAAAACAGGCCGCGTTGTTCAAGGGTGGGGGGGGTGGGGGACTGAAACACAACCTGAGGTCCACACGAGGAATGTGACCCGCTGGAGATCCACACCGATCAGGGTCGCCAAACAGACACCAACGAGGAGGTGTGATGCAAAAAATGGTACAAAGTTTATTATATTTATGGATGCCAAATAAATAACGTGTGAGGCAGGAGGGTTCGTCTGACGGGTGAGGTCCAGCTCAGCTCAAAGTCCCGTCTCATCACAGCTTCTTCCCTCTTCCCCGCGCGCTTCCTCGTCCCCTGGTGCTTTTTCCGCGGCCGCCTCTCCGGCCGCCTTCGAACACCGGTCGGGCCGTTACCATGGCGACCTCTCGGCCGCCGTCGCTGTCGTTGCCGGAGCTGCTTCCGCTGCTCCCGCTGCTCCTGCCGGCCCTCTGGGGTGCGGTCGACCTTTCCGAACTCCGGGGACCCCGGTTGGCGCGGATGCCCCCCGCCGGCGGTTCCGGGGCCGTCTCCAAGGACGGCTCCAAGGTTGGCTCCAAGGTCGTCCCCAAGGTCGTCTCCGAGCCCAGAAACCCGCCCCCCGCCACCGCCCTCTCTCCGTCCGTCTCCGGCTTCCTGCTTGAACCTCTGCTCGCCGCCCCGCCTCTTTTGGGTCCGGACGGCGACGGGCTTTCCTCCTCGCCGCTCTCCTCCTCGTCGGCTCGCTCCTTCCTCTTCATGCAGGTGACGGCTCGGCGGAGACGCTGACTGAGGACGGCGCCCTTTTCCCGCTGCGCCATATGGAAGAACGACTCGATCCTCGTCTGGGTCTAACCGGGACGGGCAAAAAAAGGCGGCAACGATGTCATGTGACGTGTTAACCACCGCACGTCAATCACCTTTTTCTAATGAGCGTTCCAAACTACAAACACAGGAATGACTCCGGGGGGTGGGGGACGACTGTTGGCTACCTGTTGAGCTCCGAGCTGCTTCATCACGGGCTGAAGAGTGTCCTCCGTCCTCCGGCTGCTCCAGCCGAAGCGGTTCAGGCAGAACGTGAACGATGGTTCAGGAAAACCCGGTACCATCGAGCGCGGAGCCGGGCGCGCGGGCGCGGAGGCGGGGAAGGATATTCCTTGATGAGGTCGACTTGCGGGCGGCCCCAGGAGAAGCCGCTGTCCGACTGGTCCACGCAGGGCTGCAGGTAGGCCTGGGCCACGGCCGGGTTGGGGAAGCCGGGGTGAAGCTTCAGCTCCCTCAGCTTCTTCTTCACTTTGGTGTCGCGAGGATCGGCCGCCAGGCGCTTCTTCTCCTGGGCCTCCGACCACCATCGACTAAGGGGGTGGGTGGGGGGACGAGGCTCGGGATTAAGCTCCGCCCCCGAAACGATTCCGCCAGGCTTCCGGAGGCGCGTACCTGAACTCCACCAGCGGCTCCAGGCCGGGCCCGGGAAACTCGTTCAGGACCTCCATGCCTGTCACGTAGCCCACGCCGGCCACGCCCTCCGTGTAGTCGCTCCCCAGCAGGTAGGCCAAGTTGATGAGTTTGGTTCTGTCCAGGCCTGGCAGACGAGCGAGACGGGGGGAGAGAAGGGCGACAAAGTGAAGCTCGCGACAACTGCCGCCGACACCTGTCGCTGATATTTGCACTATGAACCCATCAGATTAGCGCACTAATGAATTAACATACTAGAATTCCACAACGGCGCTATTCGATTTCAAACGCTGCTCCAGCTCTGAAATGGAGCAGGGGAACAGCATGAATGACCTCAATGGGGGGGGGCACTGACCCAGGACGTTCTGTAGGTCACTGTACTGGAAATATTCCACGTATTTGTTCTGGCTGAAGAAGTTCTTGTAGACGTGCCTCCCTCCGAACAGCCACACGTCCGAGTCGTCGGTGATGGTCCCGTGCGTGTGGTCGGCCCGGTCCAGAGCGGCGCACTGGGCCTCGGCCTCCATCGGCGCCACCAGGAAGGGCACGCCGAAGAGCCGCAGCAGCTCCTGGTGGCAGAGGAACGCGCCTACGATGCCCTGAGGTCTGTTTATTCACCCGCGGCGCTCCGGTTTCCCGAAGCTCGGGCGCCATAAATCAGCCTTTTGAAGCCAAACGTTTGCCCGCCCACCTGGCTCTCCAGGTACATCTGCCCGGTCACACTGTTGGCCATCCGCTCCTGCTGCTGCTTCAGCTCCCTCAGGCTGCTCTGCTCGGCCTGCAGAGAGCTCTCCAGAGCCTCCAGTTCATCCTGCACACACACACACACACACACACACACACACACACACCATATAGTTACAGGGCTGTCCTGTGTGTTAATGTCAACAGGACAATACAGCAAACGTCATCCCAATTACAGCGTCATCCCGGATTACAGCCATTTAACACATTTTGTGTTCCTTTGTGCTTTTTTTGTTCTGCTGTTTTAATGTTTATGTTCCGTACTCAGAAAAGGTGTGTGTGTGTGTATGTGTGTTGGGGGGGGCTCTACTCACTGCATCAAACTGTTCCCATTCGTTGACTGCAGGAGAGGCACTTTCTCCCATCTCTGGCCCCTCGTTCAGCCCTGCATCTCCCGCCTGACTCTTTTTGTCTTCCTCGTCCTCGGATATCAAACTAGTGACGGCTTCCTCCACGTTGTCCTCGGACCTTCCCTCTGCGGTTCGGAGAACATCTGGAGTTCCCTTCTCTTCCGTTGCAGGCTGAACCTCTTCCTGTTCAAGTTCTTCGTCTGAGACCTCAATGAAGCTCTCTAGAGGAAAAACACCCGTGTTTGTGCTCCTTATTATAATTATTGGCTTTCCCAAAATATATTTGACATCTTAACACTTGACTTGTGTTGCGGTGCAAACTGATAAGAGTGTACCTTCAGAGTCACTCTCCTCACTGGCCTCTGAGATCACGGCGCTTTTCTCTGGAGCTTCGGTGGATCTGGGACTGCTCTCCTCAAAGGTCTCAGCCCCTGCATCCCCAGGCCGTTCACGTAACGGGGCAGAGAGCGGGACCTCCCGCTCTTGTTGCTTTTGGGCCTGTGCGCCTCTCCCGTCCTCCGACAGCTCTCTCTCTTTGTTCGACTCGCCCTTGGACTCCGCGTCTCCCTCGTGGGCCGGTCGTGACAGCGCGAGGCGAAGGCCTCTGTTCCTCCGACCGATCACTTGGTCCATCTCATCTTCAGAACTACTGTCCAGCAGAACGTCCTTCACGGGTAAGCTCTGCGTTGCTTGGTTCCATTTAAGGTTCAGGTTCTCTTGAGGTAAAGTCTTGACAGTACTGGGCTCTGGTTCGTCCTCCGAGCTGCTCAGAACCACCGGGGGAGCCGGGTGACGGACGCTGGTCGGGGCGGTACCAGGGGAGCCGATTACGACCGGCTGTTCCACGAAGGCGCCTTCGTCTTCGGCCAGCGCCTGTTGGATCGCCAGCAGGGTACGCGGGGAGGTGCCACCGCCGCTCCTGACCCGGTCCTCCTCCTCTTTGTCCGAGCTGTCGCTCATGGCAGCCTGGATGGCCTTCAGTGTGCGAGGAGACGGTGGGGACGAGTCCGTCCACGGGGGTTTGGAGACAGAAGGCTCTGGGACTCCCGAGGACGGGCCGGGCTCGCTGTCCCGATCATCACAAGTGGGACGCCACAGTGGCTCTGGTCGACCTGCCGCTCGTCTTTTACCCCCCTGGAAGCCCCCACACCAGAGCGCAGCTGCAGGTTGGGTCTCAGGAACAGTCTCAGGAACATTCTTGGAGCCTAAATGATTTCAGAAAAGTTTAATAAATAACATTTGCTATTGTAAACACATTCTTCCTTCATATCAAATGACGCACAATTCTTGAAATAATAATCGTCACAGCTGCAACCACCTTTAATCAGAATATAGTGGGAATTGTCTTCTGAAACCAGTCGGTTCGACTCGACGCTGTGACTCTTCTGCTCGCCGTCCTGTCCGTAGACCTGAGGAGCACTGCCGGCGCTCCGCTCGCTCATCTCCTTCTCCACCTTCCCCAGACGCTGATTCAGCAGGTTTCTTTGCAGCAGCCCGGCGAGCTGGTACTGAGAAAAGTCTCCTGAATGCTGTAAAGTGAGTCAAGAGGAGTCTGTGTTGGCAAAAAAAAAAAAAAAAGCAGGGGAAGGGTGACAGTCTGGGGGGCGAACAAGGATACATCGTACCTCCGGAGGCTTCTGGTACATAGTCCGCCGTCTTTTGGAAAATTCCTTCATGTCTTTGAGTATTTCGTGTTTCATTTCAGGAGGCAGGCTGGCAAACTCCTCTGAGTTGATGTCCACAGCGTTGGGGTCTTCATATATTTCCCCCTTCATTTGCACCAAAAAGTATCATCACAATAATAACAGCTCAATGTATAATATCACAACTATAGTTAAACCTTTTAAGCTCCAATTTCATTTTACACTCAATGTTCAATGACAATAAAGGGCATTCTATTCTATTCTAAAGTCTTCTAGCTGGTGGTGATCCTACAGGGCTGCATCATTTTGAAGGGTTATAGTCTTACCTGATACGTGTGATAATTGTCGACCATCTCCTCCCACTCCTTATCTTCCTCCTCTGAACTGGAAGAAGACAAACATCAAGGTGAGGGCAGCATCTCTGTGATTTATGTGGTTTATGGACCTCACCAGTTTTCAAGCACTGAACAGTGACTTGACGGCTCACGTGGGATTCTGACCTGCTTTCCTTCTTCTCTTCCTCCTCTGGTGCGGGCAGAGCTGGGAGGACGTACATATCGTCCACCTCATCTCTCCTCACAGAGGAGAGGCTGGGGATAGGTTCTTTACTGTACCAGTGAGAAAAGAAAACAGGTTATAATCCAGATAATAACTCTGAATTTCTTTGACAACTGTTCGCAGGTTTGCCCTACCTCTGATCTCCCAGAGCAGCTTTGAGAGCCTGCCTCTTCAGGAATGTCTTCAGGAGCTTCTCGTTGGTTTGCTTGGACTCCCTGCTCAACTCCTCTTTCCTCTGCCTCCTCAGGGCCTGCCGGAGGAGGAGGAGACACGTGAAACGCTGGAGTAAGTGGGAGAACCAGGCCGAGGGCCTGGTGCACGGGTGCCCACCAGAGTCTGCTTCTTCAGCAGAGGCGCCTCTCCGTCAAACACAAACACCGGCCTGATGCGGAAGAAGAGCAGCTTGCAGATGCGGTGGAAGAGAGTGAGCAGGTGAGCGTTCTGGACACTGTTGCCTTCACGGTCCCTCACTCCCTTCACCGCTTGATTCAGCCATATGCTGATGTCTGGAGGTGTCTGGTTAAGGCCAATAACGGTGTTCAGTCAATTACAACTGAGTTATGGAAGGAGTGCAGAAAAGAGGTGTGATGTGCCTGGATCTGTTCCCCCTCAGTTATGAACAGCTCTGTTGAAATGTCTGGCAAAGAGGTAATGGTAAATGACAGAGCAGGATGCGCACAGTGAACTTTTAGAGGATAATCTTCCACGGTCAGAAGGATACCAACAGCAAGGATCTTCCCTTCAAGCGTCTCTGGGTTGATTGGTTTCCCTGTACTCTCCAGGAGCCTCCAGAGCCCGTGAACTCCCATGATAACTGGTGCTGCCTATCCAGCTATTTGAACTTTCAAGAAAAGGCTTGATTAGTGTTTATATACTTTAATGTATGTAAAGAACTCTGAAAATCGCCGGAGTGTGAGAACAACAGAACACAGGCGGCGTAACTCTTAAATGTGTCCGTGCAGAAAATCACGATGACGCCTAAGGTTCCACGAATCCCACCGAGTTATATTTCGCTCTCGCACACTCAGTATGGAATAAAAACAATGAATAGCACGGATTTTGTGTTTGTTTGTTTTTTTTTATTTTCTTTTAATTTAATTGAACGAAGGCTTAACAGCCAAACAAAAGCAAAAATAACACACCATAACAGATTTGTTGGCAGGAAACTGTGGCGAAGGGGGCGGGGCTAATCCATGGGTCCTCTTCCCATGTAGTAATACTCGTCAGGCTGAAGAAAAGTAGCGCTTTGTGACCAAAGATTGAATGCTTTGTTAGTAATCAAACTGCCTTAGTGAATTACTACACAAGTGTAAGATAATTTACGTGCAGCGTTGCCAACATTGTCAAAAACACATCTGTGTAGCAACCCTTTTTTTTTCTTTTACGCAGGAAGTTCGCCTGACAGCCAAAATCCGGGGACAAAATGTTTGACTTCCGGTCAGAAGTCAACTGTTTCCGGCGGTGAACCATTAAACTGTTGATTCAAGTTAAAAGACATTAAGACGATGTCGGGGTCTAATTTATGGGACTTGAGGAGTTCGATGTCGGGGGCCGCAAAGAGGGTCGTCGAATAACTACCGCAGTGATTTATTCCGGCCGTTAACAGTTCGCTTTTTCCTGAACTGTATTACCTCCCCGGCTGGTGTGACGTCTTCAGCTCTTCATGTTGACTTGAAAACCACCGTTTTCTTCTCTGAAACAAATGATTCCGCATTTCATGCTGCGAAGCGCACAGATCTGCACCAAGTAAAGCCCGCAGCACTTCCAGTCTTCATCCCTTCTCCTCCCTTCAGTTTATCGCCAGTGAACAGCTCGATGGCGGCGGTGGTAAGAGGTAAGAGCTCATTGTTTTCAGCCTTCTGTCGCTGGTTTGACTCTATTCTGATGTTTTCAGGCTGTGACAGACAATAATTAGATCATCTGCTGGTGCCACACGAGAATCTAGCTATATTTCTATTAGCTATATTATGTATGCAATGTTTTTTCCAGTTTCTGTGGTGTGACTGTATATATATATATATGTATATATATATATTTAGAAAATTCAGTGGAGTTTTCCACCATTTTAAGTCGTCCTTGTTCTCTTTTTCCATTTTCCACTCTGCTGCAGTGCCGATCCGAGGTGCCGGCGATGGCATGGAAACTAAGAAAGCGCCGGTGGTTGTGGAGGCGAATCCAGACCCCTCACCACCAGGCTCAAACACGCCCCCACCCCTCAAGGTGGCCAGCTCAACGCCGCGCAGCCCCAAATGCAATCACCCGGCTCCCAGCGTCCCCCCGCAGCCCCTCGGGGTTCTGCACCTGGGCAAGGTGAGCCGGGAATCCTGCACGGAGGTGGAGGCCATGAGGATCGTCGTTCCCCGCTCCGCCATCAGCCGCAGCGGCCGCGTCGCGCCCGCGGAGGGGAAGGGGGACGGCGGGCAACAGGCGGAGGGACGCGGCTCCTCCCCGCTGCCTGCCGCCGAAGACTGGAGGGGCCAGATGGAGAAGCTGCAGAACTCTGAACGCAGGCTTCTCCAGGACAAGGAGGGCCTCTCCAATCAGCTCCGCGTGCAGACAGAGGTGAGATGACGTCAAACATCAAAGATTGGGGGGGTTCTCCTGCATGTTGTCAGCTCAGGCTCAGTTGAATCCCCCCTCTGACTCAGGTGAACCGTGAGCTGAAGAAGCTGCTGGTAGCGTCGGTGGGGGATGACCTGCAGTACCACTTTGAGCGTCTCTCACGGGAGAAGAACCAGCTGATCCTGGAGAACGAGGCCCTGGGCAGGAATCTGGCCCACACTACGGAGCAGCTGGAGCGGATGAGCATCCAGTGCGACGTCTGGAGGAGCAAGTTTTTGGCCAGCAGGTGGGAACGAGACGGAGTCGGCGCTTATTTGCGAGGGCCCCGGCGCAGACAGATTGAGAGTCTCGTCAAAGCCCCCACCCTGTGTTTGATAAATACGTCTGCATCGACGTTTGCTCAGGGTCATGGCTGAGGAGTTGACGAACGCCCGAGCAGCTCTCCAGAGACAGACGAGGGAGGCTCAGGGAGCCATCCAGGATCTGCTGCTGGAGAGAGAGGAGTTCTCCAGGAACATGTTACTCACTCACAGGTACATGTGACCCCTCATTCAGAATCACTGGATCTGACTTAGAAATTTCCCCTGGGAGCAACATGGAGCTGCGCTCGCACACTCCCGTGGAGATAACGACGACACCGGTCCCTGATGCGTAAAAGATGACTGAAGTCCCCTCACACTATCGAGCCACAGGCACTTAAATATTCATAAAATTCACGTCAGAGTCCAGAACAAGTTCCCCCTTGATCCAAGGGTAACGCTGTTAGGGCTCACATAACTCACTTATGATGTCAGATGACTTCAAGTATGCTGAGCATTAAATCCTCTCCAGCCTCCCGTTGAATAGCGGTAGTTTAGTTTTTCCGCTACAGCCGACCTGCAGAGCTCCGAGGCGTTTATGATCTTTACAGCACACGTTTGCACATCTTTATCTAGCTCACACGTGCGCTGGTGGTTTACTTATTGAGCCTTTTTCAGGTCCTTGGAGCAGCTGCTGGTGTCTCTGCAGTGGGGCAGGCAGCAGACTTACTACCCGAGCGCGCAGCCCCTCAGCACCGGAGAGCTGGCCACAGCCAATCACAAGCTGGCGGAGGCCATCAACTCCCACCTGCTGGGAAAGTTCACCAGCAGCAGCGCGGCGAAGGGCGGCGGCGCGGCGGCTCAGCAGCTCTGCAACACGCCCGCCGAGATGATGGCAGAGAAGGTTGCTGGTTCCGTTCCCGCGCGCTGACCCGACCTGGGGTAGCGAATGCGACTAATATTCGGCACCTAATTGTCTTTTTCGTTTTCTCTCACAGGTCCTGAAGATTTTGGATCCGATTTCCCCCCCAGAAAACAAGGCGGAGCCTCCGTTCGGTGACTCCGCCCCCCCAAATTTCCTCAGCAACAAAAAGAGCATCGGCAGGTTTCACCCTTACACCCGCTATGAGAACATCACTTTCAACTGCTGCGAGCGCTGCTCTGGAGACATCCTGGTGCTGTAGAGGTAAAACTTTGACCCCCCCGCGGGCCTCTGATAACACCAGCCGATTTCGGGGACTCTGGAACTTGGCTCCGATGTGTTTGCCGACGCCTTTGGGCAACCAGGGGTTTGCGTCAAAGCCCCGACGCCGGCTCGACATCCTCACGGTTTTCAGAGTAATTCTTCTAAGGGGTTTAAAAACTTGAGATCATTTCAGCAGTAATGGAAACTGCCGGCTCCACCCGATGTGTGAGGTCAACATGAATCAATGTTAATGATTAGGAGACGCTGTTATGGTGCCCACTCAGTGAAGCTTGAATGTTTCAGTATTTTATTTACTCTTAAGTGCATTTTTAAATACGTAAACAGAATGAATAATAGATGAGAGGGCGCATCTCCTACTGCTGTCTTCTCCAAATACTTGTATGGCAGTAGTGTCGCTTTTAAAGCTTTTTTTTTTTTTTTTTTTGCAAAGTTTTAACTGTTTACTTTCACAAACTACACAATTTATTTAAGGCTTTGTGCATTTTCTGTTTTTTTGGTGGTTTATATTGTATTGAGATTTTGTTATTTCTAAAAAAAAAAAAAAAAAAGATTCTGTGATCATTTACATTTCAGATACATTTTTCCAGAAAAGGAAAACGAAACAAGGTCATTTATTTTAACTATTTCGTTATTAAGGCTGGTTCGAGTTTTGCCTGGGAATACGCCATTTTAGGAAAAGAATAAATTGCAGTTGGATTTTTGCAGTTGTCTTAACCAAAAGTGGTTGTTTTATTTAATTTATCCTGGGGGGAAAAAAAAGACCAAATAAAGTGATTTATACGTTCTTAAAAAGAAGCGTTTTTTGCATCGAATCTGCGTACACGGCGGTACACGCGGCTCCCTCCGTTCATTCACGCTTTAAAGGACTCTTCTGAGTTCAGTCATCCTCCCACCACATCTTGGTTCTGCCTTTCCTTCCCTCCATGTCGCTCTTAAAAGATGTCCGTCGTCTCGTCACAGCCGGCGTCCCTCTGTCCCCGGCCTTCCCGTCTTTCCCCGACCCCCCAGGCTGACGCTGACCTTCCCGTTGGACCGTCTGCCTTCCGGGTTTTAGCCGCGCCCCCCCGTCTCTGGCCCCTCCCCCGGCCCGCCGGGGCGCCGTCTCCCCGTGGCCGAAGCCGTCGTGCTTCCTCCGGGGGACGAACTTCAAAGCCTCCTCCCACTTCCCCGTCTCCTTGAGAGCCAGCATGATGCGGATCATCTGGTCCAGCGTCAGGTTCTTGGCCCCCATCTCCCAGTGGAGGAACTCGTCCAGGGGCAGGCGGGCCGTGGCCAGCTTCAGCCGCTTCGCGTTGGCCAAAGTCAGGCCCGACTGGATGGACCGGTCCACCAGGGCCCCGACGACGTACACCTTGGACGGGTCGAAGGCTCGGAGGACGTTGGGCGAGTCGGCTGTGAGGTACACCAGCCGCTCGCGGGGGAAGACCTGGACGTGCTCGCGGTCGGTGCAGGTGACCAGCAGGCGGCTCCAGGCCTCGGCGCCGTAGCGCTTGAGGAGCTCCCGCGCGTAGGCGCCGCCCGGCTGCAGGTTGCAGTAGTGCAGGTGGAAGGGCTCGGCGGCGCGCCGGTTCCAGCCCTCCACGTCCATCAGCTGGGACACGGCGTTGTCCACCTCGCGCTTGGACATGTTGGCCTCGTAGCTCATGTCGAACACCAGCGGCTGGTCGAACACCATGGCCTGAGCGCACCTCCAGCCCAGCAGCTTGTCCAGGGAGCGGTCCCAGAACTGCAGCAGGAAGGTGTTTTTGGCGCCTCCGTCCTCGCGGGCGTCCCCCTCGGGCGCCCTGGCGGCGTCCCTCTGCGCCTTCGTCCTCTCCTGCTTCTCCTTCCTGTGCCGCCTGTGGCCCTCTTTGACGGCCAGGAACTTGAGGTACTTCTTCTTGGAGGACTTGGTGGAGAGGTCTGCCAGCGCCTGGACCTCCTCGTCGGTCATCTCCTGAGGAACGAGTTTCCCCGCATGGCGCCACATTGTCACCAGTTCCCGGGTGGTCTCCAACAGAGAAGGGGCCTTCAAGTCCACCTCTGGTCCTCCGGGACCTTCCTCCCCCACGCGGCTCGTTTCTTCTCTTTGGCTCCCGTCCTTCGCTTTCTCCATCATTTTGGACTTCATGACCGCCTTCCACTTGTCCAAATCGATGTCCTCCCCTTGGTCGGACTCGTCAGCCTCCGGCTGGAGGCCGTCCTTCCGCAGACGATCACCAGTCCTGTAGTGGCGAAACAGGCCGTGGGTTCCGCAGGCTCGCGTGAGGCCGGGCGGGAGGACGCTCTTCGCCTTGGTCCCGCAGTACGCCACAGATCTAGCACATGTCCACAGTTCATAAACGGCTTGGGTGCAAATGAGCCTCAACATCGTCACAAGCGAGCTCAAAGTCGTGCGAAACCCGGAGAGTGAACCATGAAGTCAAAAACTGCCGCCTCTCCTGCGTCCAGTAAAATTAGATCCGCGCGAACGACGCGTCGTTTTCCGCCTTCAGCTGTTGGAAATGGTTACAAGGCACCAAGATTCAGTGTCGTGTGGTGAGTTCCAGCCATCCAGAAGTTGTTTTGATTCTTAGAAGCATCACGATCGTCAGATAGTGGAAGGTCACGTTGTGACGCGGCGTTACACTTTAATGTGTCGTAGTAAGACGTGAGCGTGTTCCACCCGGAACACTAAAGCTATCTGCTCTTAACTGTTTAATATGCGATGTACCACAGTCATAATGTATGTGTTTACTCAATTTGGGTCTAACCACTTTTAAAATACCAAATATTTGTGTCACTTTTGGAAAATCTTGTCAAAGGACACCTTTGTTGACGGCCGGACGTTTTACTGTTTCGGACGGCAGTGATGACGTATTTCCTCGCACTAGCGCCGAGCTAAAGCTGCATTAATCCTCAACATGAGTCTGTTTCTGCCCAAACTAACCTCCAAAAAGGACATAGACGAAGTCATCAAAGGCGTTGCCGAAAAAGTCGTAGTTCTGAGGTTCGGAAGAGACGAAGATTCGGTCTGCCTCCAGCTGGACGAGATCGTGAGTTTAACCCCCCCGTTGTGTCTCCGCCCGTCTAAACCCTTTCCTCATCACCTTCTTCTTTTTGTCCCTGTCGTCGACTCCAGCTGTCAAAAACCGCCCACGACCTGAGCAACATGGCCTCCATCTACGTGGTGGACGTGGACAGGGCTCCGATCTACAGCCGCTACTTCGACATCAGCTTCATCCCCTCCACCGTCTTCTTCTTCAACGGGCAGCACATGAAGGTGGACTACGGGTGGGTCACCCCCCCTCTTCTGTCCTCATAGACATTGTCCCCCCCTCCAGGTCTGATGCTGGGTCACCTCTGTCCTCATAGACGTTGTCTCTCCCCCCTCAGGTCTCAGGCTGGGTCACCTCTGTCCTCGCCCCCTCAGGTCTCAGGCTGGGTCACCTCTGTCCTCATTCACGTTGTCTCTCCCCCCTCAGGTCTCAGGCTGGGTCACCTCTGTCCTCATAGACGTTGTCTCTCCCCCCTCAGGTCTCAGGCTGGGTCACCTCTGTCCTCATGGACGTTGTCTCTCCCCCTCAGGTCTCAGGCTGGGTCACCTCTGTCCTCATAGACGTTGTCTCTCCCCCCTCAGGTCTCAGGCTGGGTCACCTCTGTCCTCATAGACGTTGTCTCTCCCCCCTCAGGTCTCAGGCTGGGTCACCTCTGTCCTCATAGACGTTGTCTCTCCCCCCTCAGGTCTCAGGCTGGGTCACCTCTGTCCTCATGGACGTTGTCTCTCCCCCCTCAGGTCTCAGGCGTGGTCACCTCTGTCCTCATAGACGTTGTCCCCCCCTCAGGTCTCAGGCTGGGTCACCTCTGTCCTCATTCACGTTGTCTCTCCCCCCTCAGGTCTCAGGCTGGGTCACCTCTGTCCTCATAGACGTTGTCTCTCCCCCTCAGGTCTCAGGCTGGGTCACCTCTGTCCTCATGGACGTTGTCTCTCCCCCTCAGGTCTCAGGCTGGGTCACCTCTGTCCTCATAGACGTTGTCTCTCCCCCCTCAGGTCTCAGGCTGGGTCACCTCTGTCCTCATAGACGTTGTCCCCCCCTCAGGTCTCAGGCTGGGTCACCTCTGTCCTCATTCACGTTGTCTCTCCCCCCCTCAGGTCTCAGGCTGGGTCACCTCTGTCCTCATAGACGTTGTCTCTCCCCCCTCAGGTCTCAGGCTGGGTCACCTCTGTCCTCATGGACGTTGTCTCTCCCCCCTCAGGTCTCAGGCTGGGTCACCTCTGTCCTCATAGACGTTGTCTCTCCCCCCTCAGGTCTCAGGCTGGGTCACCTCTGTCCTCATAGACGTTGTCTCTCCCCCCTCAGGTCTCAGGCTGGGTCACCTCTGTCCTCATTGACGTTGTCTCTCCCCCCTCAGGTCTCAGGCTGGGTCACCTCTGTCCTCATTCACGTTGTCTCTCCCCCCTCCAGGTCTCAGGCTGGGTCACCTCTGTCCTCATGGACGTTGTCTCTCCCCCCTCAGGTCTCAGGCTGGGTCACCTCTGTCCTCATAGACGTTGTCTCTCCCCCCTCAGGTCTCAGGCTGGGTCACCTCTGTCCTCATAGACGTTGTCTCCCCCCTCAGGTCTCAGGCTGGGTCACCTCTGTCCTCATAGACGTTGTCTCTCCCCCCTCAGGTCTCAGGCTGGGTCACCTCTGTCCTCATTCACGTTGTCTCTCCCCCCTCAGGTCTCAGGCTGGGTCACCTCTGTCCTCATGGACGTTGTCTCTCCCCCCTCAGGTCTCAGGCTGGGTCACCTCTGTCCTCATAGACGTTGTCTCTCCCCCCTCAGGTCTCAGGCTGGGTCACCTCTGTCCTCATGGACGTTGTCTCTCCCCCCTCAGGTCTCAGGCTGGGTCACCTCTGTCCTCATAGACGTTGTCTCCCCCCCCCCAGGTCTCCTGATCACACCAAGTTCGTGGGCAGCTTCAAGACCAAGCAGGATTTCATGGATCTGATCGAGGTGGTCTACAGGGGGGCCATGAGGGGCAAGATGATCGTCCAGAGCCCCATCGACCCCCAGAACATCCCCAAATACGACCTGCTCTACCACGGCATCTGAGAGGGGGCTGTCCTCCCGACGGGGGACCGACCCGCCTTGCGTCCTCCACGCCCTCCAGAGGACGGTCTAAAGACCTGAAAACACCCGGAGACACTTCAGGACAGTTTCCCTCGTTATTAGAGGTTTATTGTGGACGATCTGGTCACCGGGGAGACGGCGTGTCGACGCTTTTGTGTTTTCCAGCTTTTCTTACGACAAATCCAACATAAAAGTACTTTTTACTTTTTGTCCGCTGTCACCAAAGAGCAGCAGATTAGCAGCGCTTTTAGTGTATTTCCTGTTTGAAGAAGTGTTATCTCGATGTTTCCCATGGAAAGTGACATATTTGTGCACAAATGTACGCCACATATATGCTGTTTTTGTAATAAAACATACATTGTTACATATATTGAGGTCCTGGGTGTTCAGGGCGGAGAGTGATAAGACGACACACCATAGATGACAGCTAAAAGGTCCAATTAAAGGAGATTAAATTCATTTTGACGATCTGTTGTAACATGAGATGATCGTGAATGAGTTCATCTTTTCTTTGCACCTCCAGTCAAAAGTGTGCGGTGGGGGGGTTCTTAGTTTTAGAGAGGAAGCTGATTATCAGACAAATACTAACTCACTTTCGGGCGCGCAGAACTGAGACCTTTATCTATTGATTTCCGTTTGTCTCGTCTTTGCTGGATAATAGTAGAATAAAGAGCGTCAGAACCTGTGATGGCCGGAGCGGCCAGCAGGGGGCGGCAGAGCTCCCCGTGACGTCATCACCACCCCGGAAACGACGCCAAGAAGAAGAACATGGTCCAACATGGACCACGTGACTCTTGCGCTCATAAAACGACCCTTTTGACCGCAGGTTAAATTAAACATTTAGATTTAGAAGAACTGTTATCTTAGGTTTAGAAGAACGGCCGGTGTTTGGGACGTTATGTTCTCCCTCCTGAAGTCGGTGGTCGGCGGAGTGACGGGCGTCTGTAGAGCTCACCGAGGTAACAAATTAAGATCAGATCTGAAGATGGGATTCAGAAGACAACAAACCTTTCACGACCTCGGCATTAAGTCCTGACACAGACGTTAATCTATTAGAAAATAAATGTTTCTTTTTTTTTTATTCACGCATGTTCATGCTCTTTTACCTTTACCGTGTGAACTTGATGTGTCCGTCTATTGGTCGTGTGAGAAATCAACGTGAAATATTCACAATGTTTCATACATCGGTAATAAATAAGGCGTCAATGCTGCTTGTTTGTTTGTCAGGTCCTTTAGAAACCCACCTGAAATTGCTGGCTGCTGGGTTGAAGACTTATGAAATTCCCCCAGACTACAGTGGTAATCACTCATCTGCAGTTCATTATTCAAAGGATTTAGAGTCAATAAAGTTTACTCGCATTCATTTACTAGTCTCATAGATAGAAGCACCTGAAATGCTTGTGCATGATAACACTGCTCTGAAGCTTGTGCATGATAACACTTTTTTTTTTGTCTCTGAAGATGTAGTGTTGCCAGAAAAACCCAAACTTAAATTTATGAATAAAGTTCCAAACTTAAAGAAGGCCAAGAGAGAAAGGAAGAAGCTCTGGGATATTCAAGGACCAGCTAGGGCAGCAAACACCTTCACCACCGGACAGTATGCTATCGTGGTGAGTCCAATAATTGCGTATAACTTGAGAAAAATCCAAATTTTTCTGTCATTTTCCTGCAGCATTTTAGCAGGTCAAGCATCTGTTCATGATGGGGAGGAGAAAATACCTCAACCTCTATGTTCACTGCTGTGTCTCTGTGATGCTCAGGCCATGGGAGGAGGCTACCTTCATTGGGGCCACATAGAGATGATTCGTCTGACCATCAACCGCAAGATGGACTCGCGGACAACGTTTGCGCGCTGGCGCATCAACAGCCCGTATAAACCCATCACACGCAAAGGTCTGGGACAGCGCATGGGTGGAGGAAAAGGAGCCATCGACCACTACCTGACCCCCGTTCGATACGGTCGTTTGATCGTGGAGGTGGGAGGCAAGGTAGAGCTGGGGGAGGTCGAACCCATCTTGACTGAAGTGGCAAAGAAGTTACCGTTCCCCGCCAAGGTCAGCCGCCTCGTGTGACGTGTCCACGTTGCCAGATGCAGTCTTGAACTCTCACTTTGTTTTTAAATTTTTGTCGCTGGAACTTGACAACGTGTCCTGCTTCGGTTTATTTCAGGTGATGAGCAGGGAGAGCCTGGCAGCCCTGCAGAAAGAGCAGGCTGAAAGAGAGGAGAACAACCAGAATCCTTGGACCTTCAAGGAAATAGTGCAAGGCAACATGCTCGGCATCAGAAAGGTGCTCAGCCCCGTGGACCTGCACTATAAGGGACAATTCACTGGAAAATTTCACCTCCCGGGGAGAGTGTAACAGGCCTAATGGACAGACATTATTTGTGTCGCACTGATGCCAACCAAACATCAGTCATATGTTTGACAGATCTGTCAGATTCTAAGAAAACAGGAATAAACCAATGTTTTACAGTTCTACGTAAAGGTTTTTATGTATTGAAGGTCAACGTCAGTATACTTTCTTTTTAGTTGACTAACATTTGGTGTTTTTTTAGACTGCATCCGACTTTCCTCAAAACTGGTGTCAGTTTATTACATAAAAAGCCCTTTTTATCAGTAACTCTAAAACAGGACTTCAACCATGCTGACTGCACAAACCAGTGTGATGTCATCACAGTAACAAACCTAATTTTGTGTCACCGTTGACATATTTTCAGTTAAATGAGGATTTCTTTCATTTTTCATTTTATTTCCACTGGGTCACGTGACATATTTATGGGCTAAATTCTGAAAAAAATATTATTTCTATTTTAAATGAAAACAATCTGCCCTATGATCAAAAGGATGGATTTAAAGACTTTTTAGTAAGTGGGTTTTTTAGGCCCGGATCAAAGGACCAAACGCCCGATACTGGGGAAACATCATTGATCCCCCTTTTATGAGACAACAAAACCTTTTATTTTCAGCCATACACATCAAAGCTGAAGATCACAAGCACAAGCACGAAAAAACATTTATAGCAGGCAAACTATATCATAGGTTAACTTTAGCCGACAAAATTTGTAACAGTCAAACCTTGACCCAGATAGATTTTGAGATGGCAACCATGTTGAAGGAGTGCATTTTTATTGTTAATCACCTGAATGACGAACCATTTCTCAAAAACCTCAGCTTCGCCACGTTTGAGGGATTCAGTCCGGCGAAGCTGATAGAGGTTTTGAACGAGGTCCTGACAGAAATAAAGCCCAAACACCCTGAAAGCCTCAAGGGTAAGGTGGCAGAAGAAAGAGTATCAGAAATCTTTAACTTGCTGTCAATCCTTGAATATGAGCCCATCAAAGACTGTTGTGACGAGATCAGAAGAGGTTTGGAGGAGAAGAGCAAGGCAGTGATCTACCCTATTCTCTGCTGGTTGCTGGGGAACATCCCTGTCCTGAAGAGAAAGGCATATATAGCTCAATTCACAATTGAATTAGAGGTCCCCATACATTTGCAGAAAAATGAAAATATCCGCAAATGTATGAACGAGCAAAAGGAGCTCATCCAGGCCTTCAAGCAGAGGTTGGAGGACTATGAGACACTGCAGCCTGCAAGTGTAGCCAAAGACAAAGTCATGGCCGACTGCAAGAAGATGCAAATCAATAGACGCAGCTTACTCAGTCGGAGGGATAGCCTACTGAGGGAGTTGGAGTCATCGGGGAAGGCGTCAGAAGACTTGATAAATGCAACCCGAGAACTGCGTCTGGAGATGCAGAGAGAGAAGGAACTGACTCAGCAGAGCAAACGGCAGGATGAACTTCTGGCCCAGGAAAAGAAGAAACTGTTTGAGTTGGAGAAGCAGAACAGGGGAGAACCGACGGCAGACGTTAATCGAGCAAATATCATGGCGGAGTTTCAAAAAGACATCGAGGCCAACACGGCCAAGGTGAAGGTGAAACGGCTGGAGCTGGAGAAGATGAGGGAAAAAGTTAGTATGCTGCAGGCGATGGCAGATGCACCTTTCATCACAGCTGCTAATTTCATCGGGATGAAAAGCAAAGTTGATGAAGTAAAAGCGCAGATAAACAAACACAACGTCGAGATGGCCATTAGCCAGGCTTTCGATGAGGAGAGGCTGAATTCCTTGAGGCAACAGGCCTCGCTCATCCATCAGAAGAAGAACGCCAAGGCCAAGGAACTCCAGGAACGACGAGAGAGGTTGGAGTGTGCACAGAGAAAGCTGCAGCAGGACAATCAGGATAGAAGGAGGAGCGTCCGAGATCTGCAGGAATGCAACAAAGACACTTTGACTAAGAAATGTGAAGATCTTGCTCAGCTGAAAGTGAAGCATGATGACCTGAAAAGGGAACAAAGATCTTTGAAACAGAAAGATCAATACATTCAACCCTTACTCAGGATTCTGGAAGCCGAGAAGGGCAAGCCCGGCCTCAGCGATGCCCAGAAGGTGCTGGAGAGGATGGTGGCCATAAAGAGCAAAGGGTACAGCCAAACCGATAAATCCAAAATGAAGAAATTGGAATTGGTGGCGTCCCTGAGGTCCAACCTTCCAGCCCTGAAGGAGGAGTGCAGCTTGATGAGGCAGCAATGCTATGAGCTGGCCGACAGGTACAGGAAGCAGAAGGGTTCGGGCGCAAAGGGGTTAAAGCAGAAGACTGCAGAGATGGAGAAACAGTTTATGGACAAGAAGGCCCTCCTGGAGATCACAGTGGTAAAGACAGGAGCAGCCATAGCACAGCTGAAGGCCTTGAGCCCCCCCACAAGACAACAAACCCCCAAGATTGTGAAAGCAAAGGGGAAGAAGTCACATGACCCTTTGATTAAACGATAACTTTAATTAGAAAATGCAGATGAAGCGAATAAAGACACTAAATAAGAAAAAAAAATGGTTTCACATGTGTTGTTGGGCCCTGACATCATCATCACATTTAAGTTCACGTCAAAGAGTCTTTGGTCAAATGATTAGACTTTCCTTATGAGATTTCACTGTTTTTTTTTCGTTTTTTTTTAGAGGTGCAAGTACGGACACATCTTTACATAAATGTTGGTCTTGAACATTCGTGTTTAAAGTTACTGTTGATTTATCAGACTTGGTAGTAGAACGGCACCATCTTCGGTTGGTAGGTTGTAACTGACGTGGCCTTTCCCCACTTTTGACTACCGGGCGACAAATATGTGCCCGAGACAGGGGTGGCGAACAAGTTAGACACAAAGAGCCAACATTTGAAACTGTGAGAGTCAAAGAGCCACACCACGCAGTGACCTACCAAAAGAGACAGACACATACACAAAAAAGCTCTCTTCTTCTTCTTTTCTTCCTTTTCACTTCTCTCCATCACTTTCCTGGGGTCCATAGCAAATAAACGTTAAACGAAGACGACGCTGGGATACACACACCTGTACATATTGACGTCCCTTCTAGCCAATGGGATGACAGGATGTTGCTAGGCGACAGCCAATGGCAGAAATGTCGTAACCTGAAAATTCCGCATGTAGAGACATTCGTAAGTAGAGGTCCCACTGTATATACAAAATATCATAAATGCAAAGAGCCACATTCATTTTGGCCGGGAGCCGAATGCGGCTCGAGAGCCGCGTGTTCGCCACCCCTGGCCCAAGAGGTTCCCAAGAGCAGGATTCTTTCTTCCCAAAGTAACTCACAGTTTAGCGAAATTTTGAAAGCAAATTTTGTGTAACCGTCAACATATTTTTGGTTGAATGAGGATTTCTTTCTTTTATTTCATTTTATTTCCACTGGGTCACGTGACATATTTATGGGCTAAATTCGGAAAAAAATATTATTTCTATTTTAAATGAAAACAATCTGCCCTATGATCAAAAGGATGGATTTAAAGACTTTTTAGTAAGTGGGTTTTTTAGGCCCGGATCAAAGGACCAAACGCCCGATACTGGGGAAACATCATTGATCCCCCTTTTATGAGACAACAAAGCCTTTTATTTTCAGCCATACACATCAAAGCTGAAGATCACAAGCACAAGCACGAAAAAATATTTATAGCAGGCAAACTATATCATAGGTTAACTTTAGCCGACAAAATTTGTAACAGTCAAACCTTGACCTGGATAGATTTTGAGATGGCAACCATGTTGAAGGAGTGCATTTTTATTGTTAATCACCTGAATGACGAACCATTTCTCAAAAACCTCAGCTTCGCCACGTTTGAGGGATTCAGTCCGGCAAAGCTGATAGAGGTTTTGAACGAGGTCCTGACAGAAATAAAGCCCAAACACCCTGAAAGCCTCAAGGGTAAGGTGGCAGAAGAAAGAGTATCAGAAATCCTTAACTTGCTGTCAATCCTTGAATATGAGCCCATCAAAGACTGTTGTGACGAGATCAGAAGAGGTTTGGAGGAGAAGAGCAAGGCAGTGATCTACCCTATTCTCTGCTGGTTGCTGGGGAACATCCCTGTCCTGAAGAGAAAGGCATATATAGCTCAATTCACAATTGAATTAGAGGTCCCCATACATTTGCAGAAAAATGAAAATATCCGCAAATGTATGAACGAGCAAAAGGAGCTCATCCAGGCCTTCAAGCAGAGGTTGGAGGACTATGAGACACTGCAGCCTGCAAGTGTAGCCAAAGACAAAGTCATGGCCGACTGCAAGAAGATGCAAATCAATAGACGCAGCTTACTCAGTCGGAGGGATAGCCTACTGAGGGAGTTGGAGTCATCGGGGAAGGCGTCAGAAGACTTGATAAATGCAACCCGAGAACTGCGTCTGGAGATGCAGAGAGAGAAGGAACTGACTCAGCAGAGCAAACGGCAGGATGAACTTCTGGCCCAGGAAAAGAAGAAACTGTTTGAGTTGGAGAAGCAGAACAGGGGAGAACCGACGGCAGACGTTAATCGAGCAAATATCATGGCGGAGTTTCAAAAAGACATCGAGGCCAACACGGCCAAGGTGAAGGTGAAACGGCTGGAGCTGGAGAAGATGAGGGAAAAGTTAGTATGCTGCAGGCGATGGCAGATGCACCTTTCATCACAGCTGCTAATTTCATCGGGATGAAAAGCAAAGTTGATGAAGTAAAAGCGCAGATAAACAAACACAACGTCGAGATGGCCATTAGCCAGGCTTTCGATGAGGAGAGGCTGAATTCCTTGAGGCAACAGGCCTCGCTCATCCATCAGAAGAAGAACGCCAAGGCCAAGGAACTCCAGGAACGACGAGAGAGGTTGGAGTGTGCACAGAGAAAGCTGCAGCAGGACAATCAGGATAGAAGGAGGAGCGTCCGAGATCTGCAGGAATGCAACAAAGACACTTTGACTAAGAAATGTGAAGATCTTGCTCAGCTGAAAGTGAAGCATGATGACCTGAAAAGGGAACAAAGATCTTTGAAACAGAAAGATCAATACATTCAACCCTTACTCAGGATTCTGGAAGCCGAGAAGGGCAAGCCCGGCCTCAGCGATGCCCAGAAGGTGCTGGAGAGGATGGTGGCCATAAAGAGCAAAGGGTACAGCCAAACCGATAAATCCAAAATGAAGAAATTGGAATTGGTGGCGTCCCTGAGGTCCAACCTTCCAGCCCTGAAGGAGGAGTCCAGCTCGATGAGGCAGCAATGCTATGAGCTGGCCGACAGGTACAGGAAGCAGAAGGGTTCGGGCGCAAAGGGGTTAAAGCAGAAGACTGCAGAGATGGAGAAACAGTTTATGGACAAGAAGGCCCTCCTGGAGATCACAGTGGTAAAGACAGGAGCAGCCATAGCACAGCTGAAGGCCTTGAGCCCCCCCACAAGACAACAAACCCCCAAGATTGTGAAAGCAAAGGGGAAGAAGTCACATGACCCTTTGATTAAACGATAACTTTAATTAGAAAATGCAGATAAAGCGAATAAATAGACACTAAATCAGAAAAAAATGGTTTCACATGTGTTGTTGGGCCCTGACATCATCATCACATTTAAGTTCACGTCAAAGAGTCTTTGGTCAAATGATTAGACTTTCCTTATGAGATTTCACTGTTTTTTTTTTTCGTTTTTTTTTAGAGGCGCAAGTACGGACACATCTTTACATAAATGTTGGTCTTGAACATTCGTGTTTAAAGTTACTGTTGATTTATCAGACTTGGTAGTAGAACGGCACCATCTTCGGTTGGTAGGTTGTAACTGACGTGGCCTTTCCCCACTTTTGACTATTGGGCGACAAATATGTGCCCAAGAGGTTCCCAAGAGCAGGATTCTTTCTTCCCAAAATAACTCACAGTTAAGCGAAATTTTGAAAGCAAATTTCGTGCAACCGTCGACATATTGAATGAGGATTTCTTTCTTTTATTTAATTTTATTTCCGCTGGGTCACGTGACATATTTATGGGCTAAAATGATAAAGTGATTGTTTATTTTTCAAATGAAAGCGACCTGCCCTACGATAAAGAGGATGGATTTAAAGACTTTTTAGTAAGTCGGTTTTCTAGGCCCCGATCTAAACGACCAAAGGCCCTATAAAGGCCCTATACTGTGTTTAGCACAGCTGAAGGCCTTGAGCCCCCCCACAAGACAACAAACCCCCACCTTTCACAGATTGTGAAAGCAAAGGGGAAGAAGTCACATGACCATTTGATTAAACGATAACTTTAATTAGAAAATGCCGATTAAGAGAATAAATAGACACTAAATAAGAAAAAAAATGGTTTCACATATGATTTTGGGCACTGACAGCATCGTCACTACATTAAAGCTCACATCGGGTCAAAAAGTCCTTGGGAAAATGTTTCGACTTCCCTTATGACATTTCCCTGCTTTTTTTTTAGAGGTGCAACACACATTTGCGTAAACGTTGGTCTTGAACGTCCGTGTTTAAATTTACCGTTGATTTAACGTTTCAGTAGAACGGCGCCATCCTCCGTTGCTACGTTATAGCTACAATTTAGTGCCATTGGGTCCTCAGTTTTGACTGTCAGGCGACAAATATGTGCCGTTGTGCTAGAAATCGGCCGATTAAGCTTTGAAACCACTAAAGCCACATTATATACTGTTCATAAAAGTTACACACGTGTCATAATTTTACTCTTAATTGTTGCAAACCATCGTACCCCGGTCAACATCTGCCTGACAGGCAAAATTCAGGATTAACTGTTTCTATTACGAGCGAGCGAATTCTTTCAATTGTTGACCCGCGAAACAGCAGCCGCAGACCTGAGTAATCACATGAAATTAGAGGAAATACAGGCGTAATTTTTTTAATGTTATCGCTCTTCAGCGGCTGGGATACATGTTGTTTCTGCAGACTTTGGTGACTTGGTGCTAGCGGAGCTGGCAGATCTCCCGCGGTGTCCCATTAGCAGAAGCCGGCTATGGTGAAGGCTGTGGGCGCCTCTCGGCGAGCCTCGACCCGGGGACCAGGAGAACAGAAGCAGCACAAAAAGAAGAAACCTGGGGGGAAACGAGCTCCACACGACCAGGTACAGACCTCCCAGGGTCCCGCCGGTGCATGGGTTTATGTCTTGTGACGCTTGACGCCTTTCCCATGTTCAGGAGTCGGAAGTCGGGGAGGATGGAGAGAACGGCCAGCAGGCACCAGGAAAGAGGACAGGTACTCTTTGAAGAACACGGTTTCTCTGCAGATGTGTGCGCTTAACTGCACGATTTCCCCCTGAACGGAGGGCTGTGTTTAGGTGGCAGGGCTGGGGAAGACTTGCAGCTGATCTCCAGGAGCTGCATGGCAGAGATGGAGAACGTCCTGGACATGGCAATACTGTAAGTGTTAAACCAGGAAAACCATGGGGCGGAAAAAAAATTTACGTTTCCTGCCCTTAAAAACTCTGGAAACAAAATTCAGTTATGCACCAACAACTATCAACCCAAAAAGTGTAGCAGCACCACATCACTGTTGTATACTGCATCTATGTTTGGATGGGATTAAACAGTGGTGTGCTGTTGCTCCATTATATTGTCATAAGTCACGTAGAATTAATAATCACACTCATTTTGAAAGCCCATCTTATAAATATGTTTATATGAATTTACTATAAGTCAATAAACAATAGAATGTACACCGAACACACTTGAAAAATACTTGAATCTGACCTTGAAATGTGAATTGTATGTCAGGCTTTATTGTCATCTGTGTGCTTTTCTGTGAAACAGAGCAACTCTTGCTTTGAGAAAGACAGAGAAGAGGGAAAGCCAGGAGCATCTGAACACGATAAAAAGACGGTAACGGACCAGCGATAGATGGGCTGAATCTCTGGTGTCGTCTCTTGGCTGTGTTGCACGTTTACTGCATGTTCTCTTGATGGCTCTGTTCATTCTCTTGGAGGTTTCATCACAGCCTCACTTATGTTAGAGCTTGTCTTATTTATATATATACATAATTCTCTCTAGGTTTCTTGCTGACTGTGCGAAGCTTAAAGTTCCGCCTCGCAAACAGAGACATGTGGAGTTTTCCTCTCAGCACCACAAGGAGGAGACCAAGAAGTTTAATGCTGGGAAGGCGACTGTGAGCGCGCTTCAGGTGAGACAGGTTTTTATGTCTTAAACCTGACCATTAAAAAAAAAAGCCCCTCCTAAATGAAGAATTGATTCATAATAAAAATGTTCTCCTTCGTGTTCTTCTCCTGTCATGGTCTTGGGACCTCAGAGAAGCCGTTTCCAATGTCTTTGTCATTGTTTCTGGTAATCTGCCTGAGAGAATAAGGTGAAAAACAAAGGAGAGTTGTGAAAGTGTCCGGTGTATGTGCGTGTTTGCAGGAAGACTTAGAGGCTGTGGTCGTCGCTTTGGAGAAGACGGAGGAGCAGGTGGCGTCCTTGCAGCAGGAATGCTCCCTGTTGAGAGATCAGGTGGAGGAAGAGGAGGAGAAGGCAAAACAGGTAAAACGCCCCCATGCCACTGTATAAAGTAAAATGATTCTAAAACTATGTGCCCTTTAATAGAGGAGTCATTGATTATTGTATTAAATATTTTTCCCCTGAGATGTTCACGTGAAGGTGGGTTATAAAAAAACATTCTGACATGACCCGTCTTGGTTTCTTGTTGTACTTGCGCCATTATATTCTACAAGTTGACAGATGTGTCGAAATGATTCTAAAGCCAATGTAAATGTGCCCATCCAGGCCAGAGCATGTCGAGCTCAACTTCAAAATCCCTTTCATACAAACAAGTTGTTGCTTGAGTCTTTTTGGTTGAGCACTTTTGTTGCGATGTTTTAAAAAAAAAAAAAAAAAAGAAAACCAATTGGGTGTGATCGCAGTATGGACTAAAACTCTGGTTTCAACACTGGCAAAAATGCGAGTTTTACCTAAAAAAGTCACAATTCATGTGACGAAGAATGACTGGCTGCGTTTCTCGAGATGAGTATCAGCTTTTGCTTTGCAAAGTGTCGGTACAAACAACTTTATTTGCTCAAGGTTGTGAAATCAGTGTCTTCCCACGTTCACCGCTTCCACAGATGCTACAGAGAACGGAACAATGCGTTCTCCACATTGATTTCCAGGCTCCAGAAAAGGATGAACCAACGCTAGAGGTGAGCGGAGCTCATTCACGCTACAATGCCCTTATTGCACAACAGCTGTTTTTATGATTGAAGCCTTTTGGAGATTTTAGTTCCCCTTTCTGAATTAGTTGTGCATGTGAAAGTCTGAATTGGCACTTTTTCGACAAACTAATGCAATACCTCATGTCAAAATGTGTTTCTGCAATGTTTCAAAGAAAGATACAAATATTTCATATATGCCTGGACAATTCTTTCATCACTGTATGCACCACATTTGCAAGATTTAAGTTAAGTTTTTTTTTTTGTTGTTTTTTTTTTTAAGGCTCAGATGAGACAAATGTTGTCGGACGGCGACGCCGATGCCACTGCGAGGAAGCTGGGAAAACTCCTGCAGACTTCGGAGGCCAGCCAGGCTGCTCAGGAGCTGCTCCTGAAGGCCCACCGATGGGCCGATCAGCTCTTGGACATCGCCAGTGAACCTTGATCAGACTGAAACCTCAGAATTTTGCTTGAAGATGTCACATCCTAACAAACCAAAATTTTGATAGATTAAATATTTGCTTTAATTGGACCTTGTTAATGCCTTAATAGGAACATATCCCTCAAAACTCCCTTTTCAGTGCTTTATTTCATATATTTGCATATCTGAAGGGGTTCCCAGTTTCGACAATGTTGAGTAAACTGTTGTAGTCTGTAAATGTGTCTCACAATGATCCGTTTTGCACATCCGCCTGCTCCTCAAGTCTTTTCGCCACGCAGAGGAGATGGGTGTGGCAAAGACCATCTGTGAGTCGAGCAAAGACAATCTGTTGGCAGAGCAAAGACCGTCTGTGGGCGGGACAATGGTCTCTGTGGGCGGCGCTGACCGCTCATTAGGATTTAGAGAGAAAGGCCGTCAAATCGGCCGTTTTTTGTGCAGGGATGTGAAACTGGTGTGCTTAGAGGCCAACTGTGCACAATCCTTTCGGGATTTTTCAAACAACACTATACTAACATTGTATAGAGACACCAAGGAAACATGTTAACCATGTATGTTATCTTTAATGTCTTGTCCTTTTGGGCCAGACAAGCAAATATTCCAGATCGTTCATCAAAACAGAAGCAATACATTTAAGTACGTAAACTGGATCTATATAATAAAATGGTCTGAATATATAAGTATATATTTCTTTAAAGAGATTACAGGCAGGTCACATTGGAGGAGTCACTGGAAAGAGCTGCCCTGAATGCCAGGATAGTGGGTTTATTATGTTTGGTAACACTTGAATGAGATGAGTCAGTACCTTGGCATGCTGCGACAGAGGCAAGAACATTTTTGAGCACTCCCATCACCGGGGACTCATTGATCAGTCATGGCTATAAATCTTAAAAACTAACAGCAGTTTGTTGGACTGAATGCGGCTTTTTAAACAAAAAAAACTGGGTATATTTCATACCAGTTAAAATTCTACTGAAGGATCACTTCCTGATTTTAGCAGTGGATCCTTATTTCTGTCTTATTCAAGTCAATTCTGCAAAGTGAGGGTTTCTTTTCCATTTCCATCACTATCAAACTGGCTCTGAACCGTTCGGAACCCTTGATTACACCTGGGAATTCTTAAGTGAGTTTTTATGAGACTTCCTCCGGATCGAATCCAAAGATTCGTCACTGAAAAGCCGTTCGATGGTGGAGACGAGGGAAGCCTTGACGGCGCGGCTCAGCCCCCGGGCGGCGAACACGTACATCACTGGGTTGAGGACGCTCTTGATGTACACCAGGAACAAGGACACGTATGTTCCTCGAACCGCCATCTTGTAAAGCCCA
The DNA here is from genome assembly GCA_911728415.1 of Lagocephalus sceleratus. Taxonomy (NCBI): domain Eukaryota; kingdom Metazoa; phylum Chordata; class Actinopteri; order Tetraodontiformes; family Tetraodontidae; genus Lagocephalus; species Lagocephalus sceleratus. The sequence goes on along the minus strand of CAJVRN010000017.1, from coordinate 6,287,816 downwards.
GCCCGCTCGGGCCGTTCTATGGCCAAGGCCCGCAGGAACCGAAACAAAAAATAGGGCACCCAGCAGGTGAGGAAGAGGAGCATGGTGAGGAAGAGCACCTGGTACATCCTGGACATCCTGCGGGAGGCTGTAGGGGTGGATGTGGGGCTCAGGGGTACGGCCTTTTGAACCGTGATCAGCACGGCCAGGTTGCTACCCACAAACACCAGCAGGGGGAGAATGAACCCGGCCACCGTTTCTGTGACGAACTGTCCCACTTTAAACTCCCCACTCTCCAGGCATTGGTAGGTCCCGTTTACTTTCTTGAGGACAGAGCTTTGGATGTAAGGAGCTGCCAGGATGCCGGCCATCAGCCACATGATGCCGCACGTCAGCGGCACCGCCCAGGTGGGGCGACGCATTCGAGACCACACGGGCCTCAGGAGGCACAAGCACCGCTCCAGGGCCACAGCGCACAGGAGGAAGGCATTGGCGTACAGCCCCAGGCACCGCAGGAACATGATCACGTGGCAGAAGATGTGCCCAAAGGGCCAGCTGTAGTTGTCGGCGACGTAGCCCAACATGATGGGGGTCCGCATGAGGAGCAGCAGGTCGGCCAGGGCGAGGTTCAGCACGTAGACGCGGAAGCTGTTGGCGGACCGCGTCTCCGCACCACTGCCCCTGCGCACCAGGTAACGGCGACCTCGCCAACCAAGGGCCCAGACCACCAGACTGTTGAGAGCGACCCCCACCTGAGGGAGACAGGACCCCCACACATCACCGACTTTTACAAGGGAAGGCTAACCAAAGCTGATGTGCAGGGAAGACATCGGCTTTGCATCCAGGTCTCCAGAAGCCTGAAGGGTTTCTCACCAGGAAGATGAGCAGGGTTATTGCTATTTGGACCCCCCTCTCTGCCTCGTATTGCCAAGAGTTGCCACTGATCTTCTTACTGTGGTTCACAGCATGGACAGGAAGCTGGGTTCCATTCATATCAACCATTTTGGTGATACCAGACAGGAAATGAGCTGAAAAACAGAGGGCACATTTTGAGACACTTGAGAAAACCCAGAAGCTGAGGGGGGGTGGCAGGTAGACATCAGCTTTCACCTGGAATCGTTGTTCCCTTGGTGAAAGCTGTTGTCTACCCAATAGGACAGAAAAAAAAAAACACTGCTGGATTGGGCAAGTTAGTGGCTCCAAAACACCACTATTTACTCTATTTTCAAATAACCATTTCTACAAATATGCCACCCCCTTACCAATATATTGGAATAGCCCTGATCAATGGTAACAGTGGCAAGGAAATAGACTCCCTTTTAACAGGAAGAAACCTTGAGCAGATTCAGGCTGGGTAAAGAGAGAGAAAACAGTGATGTAATTGAAGGAACATATGCAACATGTATATCTACTGTCTGAAATTATCTTCATCGAGGAAGTGTGAAGTATGGACAAAAATTAAGAATAAAAAGTCCTAATGTACACAGATTGCTTCAACATCATTTAATAATTCAGAAGATAATCTAAAGACCTGTAGTCTGTGGTCTTCAGAAAGGCTGAGTTGCAAATGCACAGGTTTTTTTTTATATGTAAACCTCAATACTGTACTAACCGTTTTAGATGGTGTTGATTAGGCTGGTTATGAACATTACAGAACAACAGAAGCTTGCTGCACTCTCTAGAGTTCCTTACTTTGTGCTCAGTTGCAGATGTCTTCTACTTATTGACACAATAACACAAACTAACCTTACAAAATGTAAAATGGCGTGTGCATAAATAAATAAAAACAACATGCATGTGAAACCCTAATTCAATTATTTGCATTCTTTTAAACCTTCAGTAACCGATGAATAGTCTACTTTCTAAAATAATATCAATATATAGACCTGAGCTGTCATAAAGTGCATCTCTAAATAATTTGTATATTAATTTGTAAGGTCTTACCTTTATTAATGTGCGGGTTATAAGCATAGGTAAATATATGAAAACGATCTCTCTCGCCCTCTTGCTTTTTCCTGTCTGTCGTTACAACCCACTTCCCATCAGTTTTATCTAAGAATGTCATAAACATTTACTACCATATAAGTCATAAGGAGGTTCGCATTTTGCAGAAGGAAATTACCTTACTCTCCTTTAAAATTCACTCTTTCCTCTGCAAACTTTAAAGACAGTTTGAGGTAAAAGGAAGTCTCTCATAAGATAAAACCATTTAATCAAGTCCTATCATCTTGCACATGTGGCAGCCTCTGTTTTACTTGCTTTAATTTGCTTCCGCTGCTCTGTCCCCCGAAGCCGTCCTCCCTCTCCCGTGGTTCGGCTCTAATTGGAAAAGTTAAGGTTGCTGCAGCAGGTTGTTGTTTCGGACAGGTTATGCGCCCTCTGGAGTCTTCACCTTTCTGCCGAACACCGTTCTGCAGCGGCGGGAACGCCCCTCCGCCCTGGCCACGCCCCCTTCCCCAGTCTTCACCTCCCACGATGCATTACAGGACAATCACCGGTAGATGGCAGCAGTGTTAGCATTTAAAACAATAATGGTCCCCCAACACACACATACACAACTCTATCATGTGACAAAAATTACACTTTTAAAGGACCAACCTCAAAAATAAAGTGATGTCACAAGGAGGGTTTACAGACCGATGAAAGTATGCACTAAGACACTGTTTCGTCATTGCATTTCAAAATAAATGTACTATTTGATAGTTTAAAACAATTATATTCAATTTACATCCACATCATTCATTTCATATTAAATTTGTATTTTCTGTTTTTAGTTTGGTTTTAGTAACAAAAGGTTTTGAATTTGTTGACAGTAAGACTTTATTACATTATTAATTTTAGTGTTTTATTTGTCTTAAACAAGAAAATATGTAAGAAAATAAATTCAAATCGAGTGAAAAATATGAAAGAAAAATTTCAAAAGATGACAAAATAAATTTGGAATACACTTTAAATGCTAAGTTTTTGCTGTTTATAAGAGCACATTTTGAAAAAGGCATATATCTGACTTATTTCTAATCTCATTATTTCATCTTTGCACATGATCTCAGTTTGAATAATCGATAAGTAACACTTGTGTTGATTATTGATCAATTAAATGAAGTGAAAACTTTGTTTAAAATTTAGAATGCTGTTGTCATTAAATGTGTATTTTTATTTGATAATTATTCTGATATTCATTCTTTATAGAATCTGAAAGAAGATATTTTAAGAAAAGAAACAGTTTAAAAATCAAATCACTTTAATAATCACTGTGACATATCTATATGTATAATATGTTTTGACATTGTTACCTATTACACAGTTGAATTGTGCTTTAATCCAGTAATAAGTACCATTTTATCATGATATGGTAATGGTCATGCTCTAGCTTTAACAATTGATAATGATCAAAGACTTTCAATAACCCAGAAATGTAGAAATGTTTGTATATTTAAAGTACTGTGGAATTCAATCATAAGCAACTTTGGGTTTTTTCCACCTCTTAAATCTGCCCACACTTCTCTTAAATGATCTATTTTTAGCTGTAGGGGTTTTGATGGGCAGGGGGGGGATTGAGCTCTCATATGGCAGCGAAACAGCAGGAATTAAAAAAAAAAAAAAAGCACACACACAAACACACACACACACAACTCTGCCCTAGTCTGTGATCAATAACACCAATTCTGAGTAAAGATATATAATATCATCTGCCTGCGGTGCTGTCTCTTCCTGTGTGTGGTGTAAGTGTCTGTGTTTGTGTACGTGTGTGTGATGTAAGTGTGTGTGTGTGTGTGTGTGTGTGGGGGGGGGGCATGTAGGGCCACATGTGGCAAGATACACAGAGTCGACGGCAGACAAGAGCTGGAAAGTGGTGGATCAAACCCTTCTGGTTGCGTGTCCCACATACGACAGGAAATCAGAACCTGTGCCCACGTGGAAACAGAGAAGAAAACGACTTCTCTGAGAAGGAGACAGAATCGCAGGTCCTGCAACACCTAATTTTTTCAACAAAGTAGCTGACACGTGTAAAGGTGACTTCCTGATCTTTGTGTTGCTTCAGCAGAACTTTAAAAAAATGTAAAAAAATTGCATCAGCTTCCCCCGCCGCGGCTAACGTGAACATGATCTCTCTTTCTGACGCATGCATGAGGTCATTATTATGCCAGGTTCTTCTCTTAATTTCTGACAAATGACACTGTGAATTTCCCATATGTAAAGTGTGTTACAAGATCTGAGCTGCGACTTCTTCCCCCACCTCCTCATGTCCTTTCAACCTTTGTGACTGTGGCCTGGGCCCGTCTCTGCCCGACTGTTTGTTTGCTCTGCAACAACCTCACTGCTCATGCAGGCAACTCTGGATTAAACCAAGAACTTTATCGTGCACAATTATTCACAAATCAGAGCGGAGGAAAGTGAAGGAGGTACGGTGTCAGGCTCCATCTCAATGTATTCATTCCCACCCCCACCCGCTAGGTGGGGATTTGCGCACATTTTCTGTTGTTGCTGGGCCACCCCATTGCGTAGGCTTGCTCCTGAGCGAGCTAGCTGGGGGCGTTGGTCCGACTTCGTTCGTCCTGTGTTGCCGGGATGAACTAGCTCCACAGGTTCGTATCAACGATGCAACCTTCTTGATGCTAGAAAAGGGTACCAAGTGGGGTCTGTGGGTGTGTGTATGTGTGTGTGTGTGTATGCGCATTGGGGGGATTGGTAGATGTGTAGTGAAATGATTGGGGGATGTACCGTTCTGAGAAACCACAAACGAACAGCCGAGGCACGGCCAAGGCCAATTTCCAGACAAACACACACAAACGATAGCAGGTAGGATAGTGTGCATGATCACAGTCATTTTGTGGAAAGGGGTATCCCCGCTGTTACCACTCCCGTAACTGTCGACCTCTCAACCAGTGATTTTGCCCAGTCATAATGTTCTGTGGCAGCCTGACTGGTAATCGTGAACTTAGTCAGTTCATTATCAAGCCTGTAGAACGTTGTCTTAACTCTCATTTATTTCAGTTTTGGGGAGAAAATGTGTCTCTGTAAAACCTGTTTCCTTTTGGTTTCATTACTAGTTACAATGATATTGAAGCCAGGCGAAGCCTTTCTCGTGGTGTCACAGAGCACTGTCCCGTTGATCTCTGCGATCAAGTTCCCAACAGCTCTCGTAGCAGTAAAGAGCGTGTTTACCGTAAACAGATGCATTCTGGGCTGTGGACCCCAAGTAAGTCTCTCCCACTGTCAGCAACGCTGAGTAAAAATGACACACTTTGCTTTTACATTGACGCATCACACGCTGCATCAGCGGCGGCGCTGCGGTCGTCCCCTGCTGTGGTGGGCTGGGATCAACCAGTGTTTCATCGCCCCATGGGGCGGAGGGTCGCTGGCTGGGTGACAATGATGGGGCACCTGAGGAAAGCGGTAGCACCCTAGGGTGTCTGTCTGCCCCAGACCAGTGGCTTCCCCTGCCCCACCTGGGAGTGTTGACCCCTGCCCTGCCCACTTCGTACCCCATGGGGCCATGAGCAGTGGAGTACTGACATAAAAATGAAATGACTAATCTTATTTAGGGTCATCCATCTTCTTCTTCCGCTTAGTCCTCCACAGAGGGTCATGGGGGGACTGGAGCCTATCTGAGGACATTGGACAAAGGTAGGGTACACTCTGGACCGGACGCCAGTCAGTCGCAGGGCTGATACATATAGACAAACAACCACTCACACTCACACCTATGGGCAATTTAGAGTGACCAATTAGCCTAATCCTCAGTTGTGCATGTCTTTGGACTGTGGGAGGAATCCAGACTACCCGGAGAGAACCCACGCAGGCACAGGGAGAACATGGAAACTCCACACAGAAAGTCCCCAGCCTCTGTCCCAACAGGGATTTAAACCTGGGGCCTTGTTGCTGTGAGGTGACGGTGTTAACCACCACCCATCCATGCTGTGTTTAGGGTCAGTCCCTTATTTAAATTGTCCTTTTTTCATCTTATTGTGGGGTTTGAGTGTCTGTACGTGTGTGTGTGTGTGTGTGTGTGTGTGTGTGTTCCTCCTGGGAAGGGCTCTGAGGCCTGACAGGCCACTGGTCATGAGGGTGCAGTCCGAAGTTCAGTTTCTGCCTGATGGGCATGTCGAAACTCCCCACTGTTTCATTCTGATCCATTTTGAACTGAGCAACTCAGTTCAAGTTTGTCCATTTTGAACTGAGCAACTCAGTTCAAAATGGACAAACTTGAGGGGACGGCGGTCCGTGCCGACATATCGTGAGACAGAAGATCTTCTTTTGGTGGTGCTTTGACATGGTTAAAAGCCATAAACCTGACAATTCCGACTCTTCCACCTGTTGATGTCACTATGAGGAGACGGGCCGTGGTGCATGCAGAGCGGTAACCACTTAGATAAAACGATTAGTGATAGACAAAATAGCTAATAAGAAAACTTAATCCAGAGTTGGATTTTTGTCTGATTTTTTTTTTTTTGTACTTTGGTGAACAATGTGGATGTGTTACAATGGAAAAAAAAAATCACTTTTACTTTAGTCACGTTTTCTTCACACCCATCAACAGAAAAATCCAGACAAACATGAAACTGTTCGTGTGGGTCAGACTGCTAACATTTACACATATGTCAGCGCTGCTATTTTCACAGTTGCTATATCTGTAAAAACCCAGAAGTGAATGACTCCTCTTGACATCTGTAGGTAGCTTTGCGTGAAAGATAAATGACATACTCCCTGCAAGGTTTCTAGAACAGAGGGGATTTCACATCATGAGTCATGCCATGGTGTGATTATAAAAGAGACCTGGGCCCACATCTTGGTTTACTGCTCAGTCGGGGAGAGCAATCCAGAGGGAGGACAGACAGACAGAGGGACAGACAAGACAAGACAGCCGGGGGGAGTAGCGGCAGTTGCTGAAAGAGGAAACGCTGGGGCCCCCAGGAACCAGGTCGGTAGCCGCTCCACTCCAGCTGCAGGCACACACACTTCCTGACTTAACCCAGATTAATGTCATGATTTGAACCTGAACCAGCAGCCGTCACCTACTGTAGGAGGTCACGATTTCGGCGGAGCTGCATGCCTTCTACCGCCTTCACACCCTCGCAACCTCAGTTCTTCTTTCTAACGGCGTCGGTTTCTTTCAAATCGAGCCTGAATCTGAACGGAGAATACAGCACATGTGACAAACGGTCTACTCTAGACGCACCTGGTTGACTGTCATCTTTGTATCGGCCATCGCTGGGGCTCCCTGGGGCCCCCTGCAGGACGCCACGTGTGGACGTTGGAGCTTCTCCGGTCCCGGATTGAAGTTAATGCTAATCGTGATAGGGGTTCTTGCTTTCCAGACACCTAGCATGTTAGCATTAGCTTCACTCAGGGAGATCACGCCGCTGAAACCTGGCCGCGGTTGCCATGGCTGCCTGCAGACCACCGAGGAATGTGGCGAAATGTGAACTGCTGCATTGTTGTCAGATGTTTCTCAGAGATGCTCCAGGAGTGTTTCCACAAGAGAAAGTGTGCTTCATTTGTATCTGTAAATAAATAATGATAATCCTTTTGAAAAAAAGGTCTATTTTGGGGTCGGCTCTAATCTTTTTTTTAGTCATTCACTTTGCTTTAAAAAAAACAAAACATCAACTTGGATCTATTCTCAGACAAGTAAAAACTGAATCAATCTAAATATTAATAACAACAGCTTCTGCGTTTTAATTAATTTTAATCTAGAAGTTTTTTGCGCTTTAGAAAGATTTTTATTTTAATTTAAGGGATTTTGAGTCAAAACAAAAGCTCTTTTATCTGGTTCTCTCTATAACGTAAATGTATGCTAAATAAAGAATAAAATAAGCGGATTCTTTCACTTGTGTTATTCTCCTAACTGTGTCCTCTCCTCTTCCTTCACTCTTGACTCGTCGTCTCCTCGTCCTCCGTCGAAATCACGCCTCGCACACGTGGGCCGAGGAGGCGACGGATTTCATTGGCGTTTCCGTGGAAACGCTTGGAACCCCGCGAATTCCAGCCGTCGTGTGGAATCTCGACGACCTCGCATCTGTCACATCGGCGTCCGCACGCTGAAATATCAGTTTCAGCGGCTGCGTCCTTGTGCGTTGCTGGAGGTGCAGTTTCAGTCAAGTCTCATTAAATTCAAAACACCTTTCACAGAAATCCCCCTTCTGCTTCAGATAGAAAGCTCTTGCCTTTAGGGATTTCCCCCAACTGGCACGATGTCTGGTGGGTTTATTCAGAGACATTGTGCACATTGTCATCGATACGGTATAAAAAAAGATTATAATAAGATGATAAGATGATGCGTGGCAGTACACCTTTAATTACATTTAGAATTGATGTTAGATGTCTGCAGAATGCATGTGGATTTCCTGTAGTGTATTTTGACTAAAGTCTCACTTTAATGAGAATAATGTACAAACTAACATACAGTTAGATCGTATCGATGATTATTATAATTAATATACTTTGATTTTGTTAGCAGACCTTCAGTGTCTCGTTTGTTTGCCGGGTGATTCTTTAGCTATTCAAGTATTTTATGTGCTAGAAAAATGTGTTAATTTATATTCTCAATGACACAATACACAGAACAAATATATTAGTATGATCAGAATGAACTGTCACGAGACATCCATGCTAAATAAATATAAAATTTCAATGAAGCAAAAAGAAAACAAAATGATAAATCAAAACTGTGGGTTCAGCACACAGAACGTAGACAAAATAAATCAAGAACTTTTGACATGGATTTGAGAATGTATCGTCTTGCATTGATTTATTCTGAAAGAAAGGGGGGATTCATTTTTAAATTAAGTTAAAATCTCTATATTAACTTCTTCATTTAACTGATCAAAGGCTTTTACTCTATTAAAAAATCCCGGAAAATCCCGAAATATGTAAATGCGCCGAATTCTAGGCGTTATTTCTCTTTAGCTGTTTATATATTACATTTTTAAAATCTATCTTTATTGCGAAATTTCAGAGTAATCTGATTTCACCGCAGCAGCAGCAGCTTATCATCCAGAGCAGCAGCGGAAACGTGCCAAACAGCCTCGGTCCATTTACGCATGAGCGTGTTGTTGTGGGCGGGTCGGTCAGTCAGCTGATGACTGAAACTACTCCACAACACATCTAAATACGGTCACTCGCTCCCAAGAATGCATCTCTAGCCAGACACGCACAATGTGGAACGTTTCCTACAGCTGGGGAGGGAAGCTCGTTCGTCCAGGGATGTGTCCTGTGCGCGCACCTGCAGACGCGCAGGGGCGACAGCGGTCCAGGCGATTCCACCCTGTTTTATGATCCTGGAGCCGGAGGTGGAGCTGCGATCTTTGCTTTTTTTTTTTTTTCCTCCACATTGGGATGGGGACAATTGCGTGGTGTTGCGGTGCCACGGTCCTGCTGGCCAGCATAGGCTGGTGCCTGGCCGCCACGCTGGAGTCCATCCACTGGAGCAGCACCAACACCAAGTGAGTAGATCCGCACCAACTGTCCCTCTGACGCTCTCGCTGATGTCTGACGATTTCACGAATACTCAACTTTCACGCGAGGCTGTCGGGAATCACGTCTTTCACGTTTAACAAGCAAACCGACGATAACTTGCCAATAAACCTGTAAGTTTTATTCGGTGGAAATATTCTTAGAAATCCGTGAAAATAGCGATGCAAAAAGAGAACCAGCGAGCTGAAATGGATAAAAAACGCGTTCCCTTTGATAAACACGCAAAAAATCACAAAAGCAATCAGAAGAAAATCAGCAACTAGTCGTTAAAATTGTGAATTTCTGAGTTCCGACCCTTTCTCCAAAGAAAATAAACATGCTGAAATGGTCATTTTACAGTCTTACCTGGGTTCTGTCAATTACATAATGGGATAAATTGCAAAATACATTATAAATAAGCTCAAAGACTTAGATAATGTAATTTCCACTCTGCTTGTTCTTTGATTTCAAACAGGAAATTAAATGAGTGCTGCTTCATTTTCTCCCTCTCGTCTTTGACGTGACTGCAGATTTAATCCAGACCAGGGTCTGGTACTGTACCCTCAGATCGGAGACAAGGTGGACATCGTGTGCCCCCGATCGAACGGTCCCCCCGGCATCAAGGACGAGTTCCACCGAGTCTACATGGTGTCCAAGGGCCAGATGGAGAGCTGCACCGTGGAGCCCACGGACATGCTCCTGCTCAACTGCAACAAGCCCCACCAGGACGTCAAGTACACGCTCAAGTTCCAGGAGTTCAGCCCCAACCTGTGGGGCCTGGAGTTCCTCAGGGGGAGGGACTACTACATCACCTGTGAGTCCTACTTGCTAACTTCACCCCTCAGCCCCCGCTCCTCCTCCTCCTCTGATCTCTGGGACCAGCATTTGAGCCACCGATCTCCTTGGCCCCCCCCTCCCTCGGGAGACGAAGAGGAAGCCGCCGCTTCCGCCGCCATCGACTCCCTCTGAACCTGTCAGCGTGCATGAGAGTCAGGGAAAACCGGAGAACGTGGCCCAGTTTCGGGGGGCTGCTGTCACTTGGAAAAGCATCTTAGTGGCAAGTGAGGCATGAGATGGAGAGGCGGCCCGAGCGCGGAGCCCCGTCCGTGTCAGCGCCTTGGCGTGGGGTGGGGGGGTGGGTGACGCCCGGGGCTTACATGCCCCAAATCACACAGGGCTTTCACAGCGGGCCGCAGATTTGACGGGGGCTTTGGTGGCGATGTGGCTTGTGGTCGGTGAGATGCTGATATCTGACCTAAATGGCGCTCACCAGTGTGTGTGTGTGTGTGCGGTGCTTGTTCCTGTTGTTCTTATTGGTTGTATAGCAGGGTCTGGGTCGACGTCAGTGATGGCGAAGGCTCAGACAGAGGCCGAGAGGGCGAACTGTTCCAGTCAGCGCAAATAGAGATGCTGATGGTGTGTTTGTGTGTGTGTGTATGTGTGTGTGTGCGTGTGTGTGTGTGTGTACGTGTGACTGACGGGAAAGTACTGTCCCCCCCCCCATATTTTTCCATCTTTACGTTTCGCTGCAGCTAATTTCCCAACATCAGTCCCGCGTCTGTCGGTTGCGTTCCCTGAAGTTACCCGCCGATGTGAGTCCGTGATCGCTCTCCTGGCACGTTGCACCATGGGATAGACTCCATCCCCCCCTCACACACACACACACACACACACACACACTTCCTGGCAACTTCACACGGATTCGGCTCTTTTGACTCTCTCCTATGGATTCCGCTCCGGCGCAAAGCGAGCGGCGTAAAAGCGTTTCTTTTAGCATTAATGCGCTCTTAAACCAGTGTGCAGCCTTAAAGTCCATCCTATACGCCTGATAAGTGACGCAATGCTCGGCAAGTGGATACGTTTTTATGCAAAGACATCATAATAGAGCTCTGTGTGTGTGCCTGTGTGTGTGTGTGTGACCTGTTTTTGTGTGTGTGTGTGTGTGTGTGCATCAGCCACTTCCACAGGCTTCCTCCAAGGCCTGGACAACACTAAGGGCGGAGTGTGTAGGACCAAATCGATGAAGCTGGTGCTGAGAGTGGGTCAAAGTGAGTTCTTTGTGTTTGTGTGGCGACCCGGCGGGCCGCGCTCCTCCCGCGGGGGCCGCTCATTCAGACCCTCCCTCCCCCATCCACCCACCCACTCTGTAATAATCTCACCTCTGCTCCGGAATTAAGTGGCCGCGCGCTGTAATCCCAATCATATTCTGGCTCCAAAAACGGCGGTAAATCCCTAATTCCGGCCCGCTGGCAGCTTAAGGGGATCTGGCGGGTCCCGGCTGCTGCCGTCGATCCTCTGTCCCGCTGCACTTCAGAGGGATCCATCCCGCTTTGTTTATCAACCCTCTTCTAACACGCATGAAAATTTGATGAGGCCGATTTTTAAATATCTGCTGACTAAATACCCCCGGAGTAAATGACCCCCGGCAACACGGTATCCACCCATAAACAGGTTGGTTTTTTTTTTCTCCATGAAACCGCCGAGGCGACTTGGGGGTGACGCTGGCGTCCATTTCATTTCGACCTCTTTATGCATGCGCTGGATCACACGTGCTATCGAGCCGCAGATGAATTAAACAGACGCCGCATGAAACTTTAAAAGATAAATCAGCACCCCCCACTCCTCCAAATATAAATTTTTGACCTCAGAAATGTGAAGTGTTATTCCCATAAATTATTCAGGAAGTTTAGAGAGTTGGAGATGAAGAAGTCAGCATCTTATGTGTTTTATCCAGCCATCATAACTGAAAGGATGCGGCTGATTTCTGCTGCACTTACAAACAGCGCTGATGTAAACAAACCCCCTGAACAGCCTCAGAAAACAGTAATAACCCAGATTTGGCTCTAATCCTGTGTTAATCTCTACGTGTATTAAGATGGACGTCGATCAGCCCGAGGCTTGTTTCAATTCCCAGGCTTGTGTTTGAACGCATGTGTGTGGAATTTAGCGTGTGGAATTAAATTAAGAGCTTGATTGCCTTACAAATATGTCCATTCTTGCATGTGGTGACCGAAAAAGAAAGGATTTACTCTTTATTTTTTCTGTAGTTTTTAGTCTCTAGTTTTTATCTGTAGTTTAGATCATGGTAATACATCCATACTGGCTGAACTTTATTGGAAATGATGCGAAAGCAGAGGTGGGGGGCACTAAAAAGAGCCTTTACTTCAAATAAAATGACACGCAAACCACGGCAAAAGTATATGAAATATGATAAAACGGATAAAAATACATCTCTGGAATATGAGAGCAGCTAAAAAACAAGTTTCAAAGGATGCATTTAAAATGACTGTTGCACAACTAAAAGGTCAGAAAGCACTTCCTTTCCATGCGTCTGTGCCTCTGATTTATGTGCCAGTGACCCGTCTCACCATCACACCTCCTCAACAATGATTGTAACACCACCACACGCTACACTCATGAAGCTCATAATTCATAACGCTCTATATTTCAGGCCCTTTGGATCCACTTTCAACTCTGCAGGAGTCCCCCACCAGATTCCCACCCACAAGAACCAAGTCAAAGGAACCTTCTGCTAAAGAAAAGGATCTAAAAGGTAAAACCTGAGAAAAAAAACAAACGCAACATGTACACACAAAGGGTGGATTGTTTTATGGTATTTTATTGATAAATTGGAACATAGCAGATAGAGTACAAGTGATGAAATGTCCATTCTTTGTTCACAAAAGCCGGTATGTTGGAATTTAAAGGCTAATTTTCTCAAAGAGGTCAGGAACAATCAGAGACAGCTTCAAACGGCTCAAAACACACAGCATATTGCAGCTTTGCAGAGTTACAGTTTTAATTAACAGAAAATGAAATGAATGGATAAAAATGTGCCTCCATCGCACTAGATTAAGTTCAGAATTAAATTAAATCTGCACGCAGTGTAGTTCTGATATCTGGGAGCCGTGGTGAATGTGGGCTGCCCTCCTCTTTGCGCTGTGTTTACGTTGAAAGGCACCAGCTTTAGGCTTACAGCGTGACACCAGGGACCATGAGTGCACGCACAGCTGCACACAGCTGTTTAAGATCTTTGACGCTCAGCGCTACAGCTGGCGTCCAGTCTTCTTCCAAAGTCTGCTGAGATGAGGCCTTTGAGCGCCGACATATACTGCGGCTTTTCCCGTAGCGTCTGAGTATCGGACCCATTTGAGGTTCGCTGGCGTGTAGTTCGTGTCCCCGCCGCCAGGGGGAGACGCTCGCCTGACCAGTGGCCTGTGCAGAACCACAGAAGGTCATCTCCCAACACCTCCTAGGTTCTTCATGTAACAAAGGCTCAACGAGGCCAGAAAACAGGTGCTTTTGAGTCTCTGGGCCTTTCCCCTTACTTTGATCCTTTGCTCCCCGCAGCAGATTCGGGCTCAGAACCAGGACAGGCGAGCGACGGCGAGGGCCCCGCGTCGCACGTGCTGGTGTGGGTCGTCTCGGGCTGCGCGCTCCTGCTCGTGGTCATCACGATCCTGGCGGTGGCGCTCTGGAGGTACCGCGGCCGTCGCCGCGGCCGGGAAACCCAGCAGCCCGCTCCCATTTCCCTCAGCACCCTGGCTGCGCCCAAGCGGGACAGCGTCAGCAGCGACAACAACGGCTCAGACCGCAGCGACGTCGTCTTCCCTCTGAGGGCTTCCGACAGCATGATCTGCCGCCATTACGAGCGCGTCAGCTGCGACTACGGGCCCCCGGTGTACATAGTTCAAGAAATAGCGCCGCAGAACCCCACCAACGTTTACTATAAGGTCTGACGTTTGAGCTCAGGCCTCAGGTGGAGGGGACAGTCAGATGCCTCCGTCCTTGGTTTTGCGGTTTATCTGAAGCTTCTGGTGCTGCTGAAATCATTTGCGGAATCCCCTCCGAGGGCCCAAAATAGATTAGAATCATCCGGCGAACGTGAGAAACGCCGGGAAGCGCCATGTCGGTGATCACGTGGGGCCATTTTGTTTCACTGTGAGCTGCTGCTTTGATTATTTGGAGGGAATAAAAATGATATTTATTGATTTCACAATCAAAAGATGGATTTCAATTTGCACTTTTATTATAAAATAAACCACTGGATTGTGTCACGGCTCTTGTGTCACGCTAAGACGTTTCCTCTTAAAAAAAACAACCCACATTTTTTTAATGGTGTTATACAACACGTGTGAAACATGAAATTGCTCAACAGGTTTAAAATGATGTTTCAGCTGTTTTCCAGGGTTTCTCTCTTTGCTCCGCTCCCCCAAACGTGACTACACTTGTGGCGAAAGTGACGGCCAGGGACACCGGTGGGAAAGGGAATCAATGAAATAACCGATTTAAAGTTTGGAAGCAGATAAGACTGTTGAACTCAGCACGTAGACTCAGCTCTGCGGTTACACATTTACCAACAAAACACCCGCGTGTGTAGAAACTGCGCTTTTTTGATTTTGTCGATCGTGAGTCTGTTTTCTGGATCTGGATGTTCTTTGTGCTTCTGCAAATATTTGCACACGGTGTTTTCGTAGCTCTTTTTTTTTTTTTCTTTTTTGGTGAACAAAACGCGCGAGCGTGTGACGTGGACGGGATTGATGTCGGTATTTGTGCCAGAGGAACTGTTTGAGTGTAAAGTGCACAACAACAAGACCGGCTGAAGGGGACGGAACATTAAAGTTTAATGCTGGCGGCTGGTGGCTGGCACCCTGATTGACGTACAGCAGCTCAGAAGTGAAAAGAAACTTAAAATAGCAGATTTTTTTTTTGGGGGGGTGCTGATGCAGTTCAGAGGAGCGTGGCTGCTCGTCGCTTAATGGCGCTCGTGGGATGCGGGCTGTCGTTCCGCAGTCGACGGCATCGCGATGAGTGTTTCACCATGTCTGATGTGAGGAGGACGGACCGACAGACGGGCCTTTCTCAAGGAAAACCTTTAAGAGGTTGGATTTAGGGTTTTGTCTAAAAAAAAAAAAAAAAGTCAGACTTCCGGATTAACGGCGTCATTTAGGATAGATTCCGACAACCGGCTGCGGTAACCGTCGTGTAAATCTTGCTCGTGGCGTGAACGTCTCCCCCGCGGCGCCCCGCTCCGCGTCCGCGAGGAAACATGTTTCATGCTCCTTCAGCCACATCATGCCGCACATTTTCAACCTGTCAGCTTCCATGAGCTTCCCCTCCGAAGGGGACGGATCTGCCTACGGATGCGCGGAGCCGAACCGGAGGGAGCCTTCGGTGAAGCGGCTGAGACAAGAGGAGAACGTGTTTGGAAACAAAAGCGTGGGGCCTTCGCGCAGCTTCCAACCCCCAAGGAACTGCCTTCAAATGGGAGATATGTAAAGATAAATTTGTCACCGCTGCCCATATCCATCCTACTTTAATAGGCCTTTACAGCTCAGCCTGTTTGAACCACTCTTTGGTTTCCTTACAGGATTAATCTGGGATTGTTCTTCTGATCGTGCTGTTCGCCGCCGTCCACCGCGGCTTTTCAGGGAACAAAAGGCTGTTGCACAAATTGGTTTGTGACTCTGAAACGGTCCCGAGAGCGGCCGCCGTCTGTGTGCATGCGCCCGTCTTTCCCACCCCCTCGCTCGAGGTGAACCTTGCCCTTTCGAGATGTTTTTCGTACAATGCCGGGCTTCACAGATGAATGGGCCATGGTCGGGCGAGGTGAGTTCGGTTGACCCCGGGGTCGCGCAGACACAATGGTGGCCGGGCTTCTATAGGAAGAACAAAAACAGAGACCCCCGGGCTCATGGCCCCTGTTGTGGGAGGGGCCTGGACACGGTAGGCCATTTTAAAGGAAAGAAGAAAGAAAGAAAGAAAGAAAGAAAGAAACAGAAACAGAGAGAAAGAGAGAAAGAGAGAAAGAAAGAAAGAAGTGGTCCTACATCTGAGGGGATGTTTCGGATCTGAAGTGGAGTCTTCGGTTTCACAAGTGCAGCCTGATGTTTCTTTGCTCATTTGTACCCGAGGAATCCTGCAATACAAACGCGGCCAGCCTGGACAGCGTCGTTTTTTTTCCTCACTTTTCTGATCTCGGGCGCGGATGAGGCGGCCCCAGAGATGATGTTTGCACCTGCGCTGATAGCAGAGTCTTTGATCGGCATTTGCGCTGAGAGCCTGTGGGGGGAAGGTCTCCCAAAGTAGAATCGTGGGCATTTATCTGACCCCATGGGACGACGTGGAGTCCACACCCTCCCCGTGTCCGTGCACCCACCCCCCAGCTCGCTCCCATATGCAAGGGGAACCGGCCCAATCTTTGGCTTTGTGTGGGGGGTTGGGGGTCATGACTGAACGCTCCCACTCCCACAGTGAGCCCACAGGAATGGAGAACAACGGATATTCTGGTATCATCAGATAAAAACCTTTGGGAGTCGCTCATCTGCTACAGAGAAACGCACCAAATCCCAAACTGGACCATCAAGATATAGAAACTAAACAGGCTCAAAGTTGAACCCAAGATTCTCCAGCACAAACTACGTAGGAGCGAAACGCTTCACCATCTGCTCTCTGAGCCTTGGGTGGTTACATAAAGCTCCCTCTCGCTCTCCGTTTTGAGGAACAGAAACTCCTGTGATGAAGAAACAGCAGCGTTGCTTCCTCAAAGAGCTAAGAGGGGATCATATCGGCGCACGTATGGGTACAGTATTCAGTTGGCTGCTTCCCTCTGCTGGCCGGCTCTCACACTGTACTCGCAGCTCTGCTCCAGCATCAATGTTTGCAACAGGCAGGAAGCCAGATGTGGAGGACAGCAGCAGCAGCCTGAGCCATCAGCCTCAGCCCATCTGGCCCGAAGCAGCGCAGACCCAACACTCAAAGCAGGAGTTTGTCCATCGCTGATAAACGCTGCGAATAAAGGTGTCTGAGCATTATTTCAGCAGTACTAAAGACTGGAATGCAAAGGGGGAAATGTGGGTTCAAGTGAGGCAAAAAGCGTCGTCCGCGGCTTTTAACTTCACTGGTTTACGAGAAAACTTGTTCAGTTATTCAGCACTGAATTGTCGGATTAAATAAATTTAAAACTGAAAGAGAATACAGCACATACACGCACACACAAAGGCCGAAGGTATTTCTCTCAATGAGGAGCCACTTTTAAAGGAAATTTAAAAGGAAAGTTTTTAAAAGGCATTAAGATAAGCTAAAAGGGGATTCCTTTAACAAAGAATTATACAATTTCCCCCTAATCTATTAAATAAAGTTGCTGTCAAAGTTTAAAAAGTCACTCACTTTTAAAAGCTTTGTTGCCTTTTGATTTTCCACCTAAATTAAAAATGCAGTGTCAGTGTTTACTCCATAAAACTTTTAGCACAGACAAACTAAGATGCACAGAGGTATTTTAATGTGTTTCTTTGTAACTTACTAAATAAATCGAGTTTAAGAAAACAATTTGAATGTCAAGGTGAAAATGTTCTGAGTGACTGAGATCAGCTTTCAAGGCCTAAAATTTGAGCTTTGTTTTGGTAGAAAGACAAGAAATAAGACAGAGATTGTTAAAAAGCTTTTATTTTTTATTTCGAGGTTTGTATGGGCATGAAATGTTCAGATTAGAAAAACATTATTAATTCAGTTTCAACTACTAAAATAAAGTTGCTTGAAAGGGAAATGCAACAATTGTAACTTTAAATTATGGGACTAAAACAATTGTTTAAACTGAGATGAAGATGAAGATCATTCTTTTCACTGTGTTTCACAGTTATCACACTACTTCAGTTACTAACATTTATTTGGACCTTTTTAAAATGTTGCACTTTTTTCTGGTTTCTCTCTTAGTTTCTCTTCATATTTTGAGCAAAGATAACTAACTTTGTGAGTGCATTTCATAAAAGCCTGCAACAGGCTTTTATGAAATTTAGGATATATATCACTGAGATCACCTTAATTCCTACTGGGATTAAACAAAAAACTTACATATGTTGTCTTTGAACATTTGCATTTTTGAACAAATCTGTGAAACTGTGCTGATATGCAACCAAGATTTTTTTAAAAAATATATAGAATAAAAAAACAAACAAACCAAAAACCAACTAAATAACACGTTTTCACCATACCACAACAATACAAAAACAATCGAACACAATAAGTAGCTGTTTTCTTTTAATATATTCTGCACCAACAAAACACACACAAGAAACGACGAATTCGGCTGCAACAGGTTCGAGGGTTTAAATATTTTTTTTTTAATTAAAAAAACATAAAAAATATCGCTCCCAATGATTCAATTAAAAAAAAAAAAAAAACGTGTTCGCTGGAACGCGTCAGGAAACTTCAAAATAAGAGACCCTCGCAGGCCGGCCGATCCAAACCCGCGTTGTTATCGTGGTTTATTTTTTTTTCTTCTGCCGTATTAGCCTCAATTATGGAGGAAACAATGATCCGTGAACGCCCCCCCCTCTCACTCCCCGGCCCCCCCCCCAACCACCACCACCACCTCCCCAGAGGCTGGTCGGGGATGTGAATCGGAAGTCTGGTAGTTGATGTAGCCTATGCTAATGGGCAGAGTTGGGGGGTTGTAGCTAGATATTTACGTTCGGCGGGAGCCGCCCTTCATTCACCCACATGGTTACAAACCGGCCGCCTTCGCGCCACTTTCCCGGCCCCGCAGCCGTCGAGGAGCCGAGGCTTGCGGGGAGGGAGGGGGGGGAGAACCGGGGAGAGAGAACCGACACCCAGCCGCGCCGGAGCCCACTTTTGAGCCGAGGAGGGTTTTTCGTCTCGCAGCAGTTAAGTTTTTTTTTTTTTTTTTTTTTTATAGTGTGTGTTGAGGTGGAGGGGGGTGGTGTGTTAAGAGGAGGAGGAGGGAGGGGGGTTAGTTGTGTATTTATTCCTCTCTTTTGTCGGTAGGAGACTACGCGGCAGCCCGAGCAAGTGAGCGAAGATGGTGGATCTCGGCTGGTGAGTGGCCGCGTGTTTATCGCCGAGGAAGTCGGCTTGTTTTGGGTTTATTTTTATTTTTTTCCCAACAACCCCCCCCCTCTCCTTCTCTATCTCCTCTCCTCCTCCACCACCACTATCCTCCACCACCCCCCTCTCTCTCTTAACCTCTCCCCAGCCTCGCAAAAAAAGAAACCCTCTTTTTTTTTTTTTTTTGGTCTATTTATTTATTTTTTTTAACGCTTTTTTTTTCCTGCGCGAGCAAAAAAAAAGAAGATAAATCGCGGTGGTGGTGGAGGGGGGGGGAGCGGCGTGGTTGCGATGAAAACAGAGTAACGTGAGGCGCATGGCAGCCCCCTCTGCTCCACCATGGAGGGAATGAGGGAGATTTGAAAACCTGCCCCCCCTCTCACACACACACACACACACACACACACACACACACACGCGCGCAACCGCCAACAACCTCCGCCGTTCCCGCAACTAGTTGAAAATGCCGGGCCGCTCCGCCGCCGGGTGTCCGGTCCGCCCGGAGGCCCCGGGTCGGTGCTGCGGGCTGAACTTGTGGAGGGTGAGGGGGGGAGGAGGGGGTGAGTTAAAGTGCCTCCCAGAACAAAGCGGCAGCACATGGGGCAGCCGCAGGCCGCGCGGGCTTAGCCTAGCCTAGCCTAGCCGCCTTAGCCTAGCCTAGCCTAGCCGCCGAGGCTAAGCGGCGCTCCTGCGGGCTGAGGGGGGGAAACAAAACCCGGGCAGCGCCCCCCTCCTCCCCTCACTCCCCCCCCGCTACTACCACCACCACCACCACCGTCCCCCTCGGTGGAGCGGACGCGGCCCGGGCCGCCCTTTCGTCGGGTCCCCCCCCCCCCGCTTGTTGTCGGCTAGTTAGCTTTAGCCCCGCGGAGCTCGGATTTATTGGCTGGCGGACCACGCGCGTGCGGACCCGTGTCGCCCCGGACAGCGGCGCCACCCCCGCGAGGGTGGCGTTTCAGCCCGGACACTTTGTTTGTTTTTTGTTTTTGTTGTTTTTGTTTTTGGGGTTTTTTTTTTTTTTTTTGGTCGTTGTTTTTGTTGCTTCGCTCGCGCTCCGCGGCTGGAGCTGCTGCTGCCGCCTCGCGCTCTCGGAGCTTCGCGACATTTTCGCTTCGACCCCCCCCCACACACACACACACACACACTCTCACACACACACACACACACACACACACACACACACACACACACTCACATACACACACAACCCCGCCAGGGTTCGGGGGCACCGCGCCGGCGTCCGACCCGGAGCGCGTGTGTGAGAGTGTGTGTGTGTGTGTGTGTGTGTGTGTGTGAGAGAGTGTGTGTGTGTGTGTGTGAGGGGGGGTTGTTTTTTAAAAGTTATTTGTGCTACGGTTGGCGCACTTGGAGGCGCCATGTTGAAGGCGGTGGGGGAGGGGTGGACAACAACCGCCCGTGCGCACGCGCCGCCGTGTCGCAGGGCGCGCGGGCCCACGGGCCGCGCGGCCCATTCATGTTTTCGGTGACCTCGTGCTGCCGCGATAAATCACAACACGGTCCGAGCGAACCCCCCCCCCCAAACAGGTGTGAAGGGCGCGTGATCCACGGGAGGAGGGGGGGGGTGAGACGAGTTGATTAATTGACTTTTTTTTAATTGGTGGATCAGAACTTGTTGCAACTCTGTGCCAATGACTTGCCTTTCTGTGCTTCTTTTTTCTTAATTCACAGGCACGCAGGACCCCCCCCCCCTCAAGAGCGGCGGTTCCCTTCCCGTGATGCCTGTGGAGCGCGCGGGGGGAGGCTCGGCGTCGCCGTACTCGGTCTGTGTATTGCCAAAGTGCTTACAGTGCAGGTAGTACTACGTAACACCTACTGCAATGGAGGCACTTACAGCAGTACTCTTGACACTGGTGTGCGGGATCCACCGACGGCGCCCCGTTTTGTGAAGTTCCGTCTTTGTGCTAAGGTGCATCTAGTGCAGATAGTGAAATAGACTAGCACCTACTGCCCTAAGTGCTCCTTCTGGCATAAGGGGCTGTGATATGCACCACCAGAACATTTTCAAAATTATCTAATTGGGCTCAAATATCTTGCAGTTCTCTGCTAGTTTTGCATAGTTGCACTACAAGAATAGAGGAGTTGTGCAAATCTATGCAAAACTGATGGTGGCCTGCTTGCTCTCCACCTGGTAAGATTTCTTGTGGTTTTGGGGGTGTCACATCAAAAACCTGAATGCACACTGCCTCTTACCCGGTTTACCCCAGGAGCACTTGTCCTATCTCACCCGCTGACAGTTTCAGCAATACTAAAGTGCTTATAGTGCAGGTAGTGTTTCCTATCTACTGCAATGTGAGCACTTGAAGTATTTCTAACTAACTACATCTCTGTGAAGCTCAGGTGCTGGAAGCAGCCTCAGACTCTGTGTCCAATCGTCGTGTGGTCAGTTTTGCTGGTTTGCATTCAGCTTTCTTATTGCGCTGTGCAAATCCATGCAAAACTGACTAAGACGATGGCCTGATCACCGCCAGAGGGTCAAAGTTTTGTTATATCTCGTGTGTTTTGGGCCGTGTGTGGCTATATCAGATGTCCCTTCCCATACAGGTGGGGATCAGTAGCAATGCTGTGTATTCGGAGGTATTGCACTTGTCCCGGCCTGTGTAGGAATGAGGAGATGGAGGTGTGCAGTACTTTACTGAAATATGCACATATTATTGATGACTGCTTTATCAGATAAGTGTAATGTTTAGAGGTCATTAAAATATTGTTTGTACCCCATGTTCTTATTTGTGCACATTTCTTTATTTCAAGTTTTCTAATTCTCTCCATAGAATATGTAATATGGGCCTAAGGTAAGCTTCAAGATTCTCTTTGGTTGTCCTCGTGGTGACTTATTATTTGAAGGTGTAGGATCTTTATCGCATAAAAGTGCGATTGGGTGTAATTTGTAACCTGTAAGTGGTCTGCACCTGGGAAAATTCTATGTAAAATAATTTAACAGCGTGGAAGACGCTTTATATTTAATCCCCACACATTTGATATCTGAAATTAATGTTTTGCGAATGTTCAAAGGTTTAAAGCCTACAATTTGAGCCCATTGTTACAGAAATTAGACCCTTTCGGGACTTTAAAACGTCTTTTGTGTAGAGCCTTCGTGTCACATCACACTGGAAATGACGGTTTAATTTATCTAAATGCGTTTTTACGTAACTTTTAACCCGCTTTTGCGTCAATCTCTCATTGAATTAATAAACACGGTTGACTGGCGTCCACTAGGTGGCGCCTTCGACCTTCACGGCGGAGGCGCCTCCGCCAGCGGTGCAGGTAACGCGCCGGTACCGCCTCTGTAACGCGCCGGTACCGCCTCTGTAACCCTCGGTCCAATCAAGTGGGCCAGCGCGCAGTTTTCTGACAGTCGCCCCGCAGCAGCGTGCGCGTCGGCGTGCGCGGACTCGGAACCATTCCCGGATCTCCTCTGCGATGCCAACGCGCACACGCGGCTGAAGGCGGCCGGGACGCACCTGAGACGCACCGCCGATCAACTTTCGCCGTGCGCGCCTCCCGAGGGTCCTCGCCATGCCTCCGCGGTGGATTACTTACTTTTTCCTCCTGGCGTGGTGCCCCGGATCGGCGCCGGGAAGCCCGAACAAATGCGACGAAGTGCGCAAACTTTTCCAGCTCACGCAGATCGGACCGAGCCAATTACTGCCTCTGAGCCCCAGAGCAGGTACGTCGGGCCCGGGAGGAGAGATGCTCCTCACGCGAGTCCTGCTGGAACTCTTTTAGGCATTTCCATTATTTAAGCAGCGCAAACTGTGATTTCCTTTTAAGTCTCTCTTTTTTATCGCCTCTCCCTGAGGTGCTCTCCTGTCATTTAAGGGCTTTTTGAAGTATCCCCTGTACTTACCGCACACGCCTTTTTAAAGCGCGTTTCAGAGGCGTGTGCGCAGTCGTGATAATGACACACGCACACGAGCGCAGCCTCGAACCGCCGGAATGATCTTTACGCGGCTTTGGTTCAAGTCGCCATGGAGACCGCTTGTATTTGGGCTGCAGGTTCAAGTGTCGGCTTTGCGCGTACGCGCACGGTTTAAGGATCCGCGGGCCTCGCGGAGAGACGAGATGTTTGGGAACACTTTGAGTAAACAGCCCACGACCGCCCGCTGTTTACCTCACTGTGAAATATGCTGCCTTAATCCAGGAGAAGTTCTGGGGAGATTACCTCAAACTGCTCCTTCCACCGGACTAATGCAGATAAGTGGCTTGCAGGGATAAACGGGAATTATTTGTGTAAAGTTAGGAAAACCGCACTTAAGTTTCCAAACGTCACCCCAAAATGTAATCCAGCCTGACACTTCATGAGATTTAAGGGGAAAATTTGAATTCTTGCTCCTGGTGCGTTCTCCCCCCAGAGTAAATCTTAATGCTGCCACAAAATACCCCCTATAAACACCCCCCCCAATTTAACTGTCAGAAAACCCTCAAATTGCACTGAAATCTCTGAATAGTGGCGGTAATGCCATCCTGCCTCCCTTCATTGCTGCGGCTTCCTGTTCAGGGATGGCTTCGCTCGGATTTTGTGTGATTCCGCGGCCCCGAACCTTTGTTTACCGCCGCACCTCTGCTGACCTCTGCGGCCGCTGGGAGGACTCACGCGGTTCCTGTTGGAGGTTGTGTGTGCATGTGTGTGTGTGTGTGTGTGTGTGGGGGGGGTTGTTATGGGACAGGGAGAGCAGCGATCCCAGAGCTGGAGTTTTAAAGTGTTGTGGCGGAACAACCTCCAGAAATTCCAGGAATCCGTGAGACAGACTTTGTCCCGGCGTCGGGAGAAGCTCTTGGTTTCTTTCTTGGCCCAGCGAAGTGCGCCGCCGGGGTGGGGGGAGAGAAAAAAATATCCGAGCTGGGGGGGCTTTTTGAGTTCTCTTATCTGGGAGTTTGAATTCCTCCCGATGTGCCATCACCTGCTCCGCTCCGGCGCTCATGTGGGGAGCCGATAACGTCTGGCTCCGGCCCTGCGCTGCTCTGCCCGGGCATGTCGGAGTGGGATTTTTTTTTTTTTTTTTTCCAGAGTTCAGGTCATTTTTCAGATGTCTCGATTGTCCTGCGTACGTGCAGACGGCTCGCATATCTGGTGAACGCTCCGAAAACCAGTTTTGTCCCCTTTTAAAGCTTGAAAACAAACAAACGTACTTCCTCTTCCTGCCTGAAAACCCAATCTAAAAGTACAGGAAGGCTCCAGCTGTTGGTCGAGGGGGGTGTCCGCTCGAGTGATTTTTATGAACTGTTTTACGTGAGCGAGCAACCTGACCCTGACGGGTGACGTTTGATGTCAGAGTCCGACCTCCAGGTGTGCGTGTCCAAGAACCTGACCTGCTGCACCAAGAAGATGGAGGAGAAGTACCAGCTGGCGGCCCGCAGAGACATCCAGAACCTCCTCCAGACCTCCAGCTCGGGCCTCAAGCTCCTCATCTCGCGCAACGTCGCCGCCCTCCAAGGTAAGCCCCGAGATAATGGGCGTTTGTGTCACCGCTGAGGCAGCTCTCAGGCGGGTCCAAACCCTTGATAGAATCGTTTTCTATGATGAAACAAGTGTTTTAGGGTTTTTACTGGGTGGCTCCTAAGTGGGGGGGGGCTCAATCATGAACCTCATTAGAATAAATCGACCTTTCCGTGTGTGTATCCCCTACACCTACACCTAGCACTTTTCGGGATGTCCACAGAAAACATAGGAAGGTCCGGTTCAAAGGTTCCCCCGAGCGAGCAGCGCGCCAACGCAAACAGTCTCCCCCGTCGACGGCATCGGTCGGCAAACACCGGCGGACCTCAGCCTGGCCACGGGCGCCGCGCAGCCTCGTGGGGGGGGGTACGGGAACGTGGCCGTACCACATCCACTATCAAGTCATCAGTTCTGTCCCCGAAGCTGCTCTATTGTTTTTCCTAGGACATTGTCTTCGTAGACCAGCAGCTACGAGGGATTTTTAGATTTTCCCGTATCCTCTACCTTTTGATTAAGCCGTGTTTTGACAGCTTCTTCTTCGCTGTCTGGAGGGTCTGTTGCCTTCGCTGTTTTCTTCTCCTCTGTAAACCCTGCCGTGGATTACAGTTCTGCCACGCCGGCCGTTTAAACACCCTCTTTTAAGATGGATTTTTCACGTTCGTTTGTCACAACTGCAACGTCGGAATAACAGATTTCCCGAGCCATGTTTGAAATGAAGCTACAATTGAACCACCCTCTCATCATCTGAGATGGAGGCCTGGGCCCAAGAGTTCAGATGATTCAAACCGCTTCAAACGAAACTTTTAACAACACATTGCTACAGTAAGAACCGAAAAATGCAGCTTTGTTAATGACAGCTGATGCTGGTTAAAAGCTTTTATTTGGACAGACTTTTTGACTCCATCTGCTCTCTCTCTCTCTCTCTCTCTCGCTCTCTCTCTCACTCACACTCACACACACCAGAAGCCACCCATGTGGCATTGTATAGAGGTTTTAAAAGCCTTTGTCACACTGGGGAAGCACAATGCTGCACCATAAGTATGGGAAGCACGGAGGGACAAAATACAGGGGCCGTTTCCTACAACCGGATCAGGAGAAATGGGAACGCCGGTGTTAACTGCCGTCCCCGATGTTGCGTCCTAGGCGCCCCTGAAGTTAAAAAAAAAAGAAAAAAAAAAGGTTGCAGTTTCTCCAGGGAGCAGTACGGGAGCCTGATGAGGGAGGTGGGATGAACAACAGGCAGGAAAAACAAACCTGGCTCTCAAAGGACGGTCGGCCAAACGCTGTAATTTGAGTCAGAGTGGTCAAGCGCTGCGACCGTAGAGCGAGACAGATGAGTCAAAGGGGGGCAATCTAATGCTGGAAGGCCTTCAATTAGACGCGTCTACGTGACGCGGCTGGGGGGGTGGGTGAGGAGAGCAGGGGGTACGTAGGTGGACAAGAGTGTAAACGCCCCGAAGAAAGCGCAAAAGGCAGCGAAGGCCGAGCAAGACACGACCCTAAGAAGAAAGAAAGCGCTCGACTTTGAACTGATGT
Source organism: Lagocephalus sceleratus (assembly GCA_911728415.1). Lineage (NCBI taxonomy): Eukaryota > Metazoa > Chordata > Actinopteri > Tetraodontiformes > Tetraodontidae > Lagocephalus > Lagocephalus sceleratus. The sequence continues at coordinate 6,261,547 of CAJVRN010000017.1, read as the reverse complement.
CATCCCGTAAAGGGGATTCATCCCAGTTCGTCTCGCCCTTTCTTTCCGACTGTGCCGAAAGCCGGAGGAGCGGGCTGTGGGAAAAACGGGCAGGAATCATGACCGGGCTAATCAGAGAAGCTGGCGGGCCTCCAAACCCCCCCCAGCACTTGCACCTCCGCTTGCGTCCGCGAGGGCTCCGCGCTTTCATCCGCCGGCTGTGGGGTTCCTGCACGTCGTCCACAAATATGCAGCCCGCTGAACTGGGCTCTTGGGGGTGGGGGGGTTGGTTGGAGGTGGCGACGGCGGTGGTGGGGGTCTTTTCTTTTCTTTTTTTTTTTTTTTTCCCGCCCCTCACAGGTTTGTCTCACATCCATGGCAACCGACCTGCGCAATTCCAGAGCGCCCCGCGAGGCCGCGGTTAAATAAAAGTCAGGGACAGAAGCCACTTTAATCAGCTGTTAAGATGCCCGGGGGGGTTTCTGGAGACGCCGGCCAGGAGCCTCCTTCCTCCTGCAGCGCGGCGCCGTTAACAGGCATTTATTTGACGCGCGCAGAGCGAAGGCGCATCGGCCCGGCGATTACCTTCGTCCGTGCAGCCGCAGAGAGCGCGCTGATGCGCATCTGGAAGTGCGCGCAGCACTCTGTAAACACCTCAATCAGACTCGCTGCCCACTTACTCACATCTGTATTCCATTTGGGGGAGGGGGGTGGAGCAGTGCAGGGACGGGATGGGAAGGGTCCCATTAATCAGCCTCCTCCAGGCTTTTCAGTGTGGCCTCTCCCGTGACAACACTTATTGTAATTTCGCTTAGCTGAAGCTGCTGGGAGGCTCACGTGCACCCTGGACATCATCAGGTACAAAGATGGGGCAGAGGGAAACGAGCGTTTACTGGGAACCCACAAAAACCGCCGTGGTTTCTATGCTGGGCCACTAGTTGGCGCTGTGTTTTGACCGAAAAGGCCGTTTCTGTGTAAACGCACGGGCAAATTGCGACTCTTGTTTCAGGGGCCTCGACCATGAGCGACATTCTGATGCACACCGAAGATATTTGGGCTTGAAAGTTAAGCAACAAGTCAAACGCAGACATGGCCTTTTGGAAGGAATTCTGTATGTTTACTCTTGTACATGGTAGTCAGTAGTCCTGTAGTCCACTTGGTAGTCAGTCCTACTTAGTCTTGTAGTAAGAAGGTTGTGGGTTTGATCTCAGCTCCTTTCATGTGGCGTTTGCATGTTCTCCCACTGCCTGTTTGGGTTTGCTCCACTGTTAAACAAGTGTGTATGTGTGTGTGTGTGTGTGTATCTTGTGAACTCCTGACCCGTTCCGGGCGTCCCTGAGCAAGTGAATGCTGGGTTAGGCGACCCCGATGGAGGGCGCGTTGGCTGCTGATGTTCGTGTCGGCAGGCGGACGTCTCACTGCGCTCAGACGTTTCTACGCGATGTACGGCGCCAGAGTGCGCGTTAACATTTGATTTCAAACCATCCCTTACTTGCACACGCCTGTGTGAGCGCGCCGAGAGCAGCTGGATGTTTATTTAATGCCCCTCTTGCTTGAATATCTGTGGCACGGAGCTCTGGTGGTGCTCAAGGCTCGGCTGTTTGTGGTCTCCCTTCCCGACAACGGCTGATTTTGGTTTCCAGTCTTGGGAAAAACAGCAGTTTAACACAACATGTGACACGGATGTACGCACACAAGAGGCCTCCTCTTTTTTTCTCTTTTTTTTTTCTTTTTTTTTACTTGCTCTGCGTCTAGTTGGGAGCTACTGTTTTGTCAGGGAGTCAAGGTTTTGGCTCCCCGATGGTGGTTCAGAGGGACACGTCGCCCTTCTGTCCCTCTCAATCTTCCTTGAGAGCTTTGTTTAGTGGTCCTGGACCCACAGCCGCTGTCGGTTTTAGTGGTTTACCCCGTTCCTGCTGAACCGGGAGTGAAGGGGAAAACCGGAGCACGGACACTCGGGAGGATCGCAGGTGCCGACCGCACACCGCCGTCGAGGCAGGAGCGCAGCATCGCCGGGACAAACGGGCCCCCGGCCAGCTGTTCTGGGCTCCGAACGTTTCCCCCCGCGTTCATTAGCCTCTAAGAAGGAGGCTGTTTGGGTTTGTGGTTTCCGTTTGACAGCCCTGTCATGTTTGATTTTCTTCTCCGGAATCTCTCCCGTCCTCCTCAACAACTGCTAACCACCGAATTAGTCCAAGCATGCTGTCAATAAGGGCTCACGGCGAATCCGGAGTGGGTCAAGGCGCCACACTTGAGGTATTCCACCTCAGCTGTGTCTTTAACTCAAGCGGGCCGCTCCGTTCCAGCTCTTTTTTTTCTTTTTTTTTTTTCTTCTTCTTCTAAAAACAGGCCACAGCACCAGCCACATCCAACCGTCCCATCCAGACTTCTCCAAGAATTCCTCTGTCCACCCTAACCAGCACGTTCTCCATACTGAGCCCATTGTGCAGCAGCGGCGTTCTTTTCCTGTAAACTTTTGAGGTCGCTCGCGAATCGCCCGCTCATGTCAGCCAGGGAAACTATGTAGCTTTTTTTTTTTAATTTTTTTTTTTTTTTCAGGGACTTTTGGGAGTTCTTTTCTCTCGAAAGTAAGCATTCCTTGTGTTGAATTCCCCTCAGGAAACGTCACTTGAGGCCTCTTTTAAGAGGACGCGGTGAGAGCCAGGGGACGTGCACAGTGAAAAAGAAACGTAGAGAAATATTTACTGTAAACCAGCTGTAAATGTGAAATATGGATAGACGTGCGCTGAACTCTGGCACGAGGTGCCGAGTTTCAGCTGGATCAATGTGAATATTCAAATTTCGCCCTCTCTCTGCTGGCCTAAAATCATTTTTAACCAGCTTACTGCTCTTTTGAGTGTCATTTATCAGCCGTGTCCACGGCTGCAGCGTCTTTGTTGTCACTTTTTGTGTGTGCGTGCGTGTGCGTGTGTGTGTGTGTGTGTGTGTGTGTGTGCGTGCGCGTGCGTGCGCGTGTGCGTGTGTGTACAGGGGCCTCTTTGAGTTTCCCCCAGAATTCGGGCCCGGCTTTGTGATCCGGGGCTGGACAGTTGATCCAGGGGAGGACAGAGAGGGGAAAAAGAATGCAAAGGAGAAGAAGAATGAGGGAGCGACGGAGGGAAAAAAGGTTGGGAAGATGCCAGGCTCGGAGTCAGAAGTAGAGGATTTAGAGGGGAGAGGGATTACCCGCAGTCAATGCCCCGCAACAGTCCAGGAGTTGTGGCTGACGCAAAGAAACAACTTTCCTGGTTGCTGCTTTTTGGAAGTTAAATGGGTATTGTTTTCGTGCGGAGGTTCGGATAAGAGGGATTAATCCGTTCTCGGCCCAAGATTCCACCATAACTTCACCAGCTCCCTTATCTCAGTGACACATGACAGCGACGGCTGGCCACTGTCCATCCGAGTCACAAGTGCCGCTCCGCAGCTGTGCCCACATCACAGAAATAACTTTTAACAGCCACCGTCCCTCTGTAGTACTCCCTCAGAGGCCCTCCACCGCCAGCTGGGGATTTTTTATTCTGTGTGCTGGGTTTACTGGTGCTCAGCAGGTCCAGGACTGCTGCGCTGCTCGCCAATGTGAACACACCCTGGTTGTCCGTCTCACGGCTCCCCTCTCTCTCTCTTTCTCTCTCTCTCTTTCTCTCTCTCTCTCTTTCTCTCTCTCTCTCTCTCTCTTTTATGCCTGAGCGCACACACGCACACACACACACAGAAACACACAGAAACACATACACATGCACACACTCACACGTTCTTGTACTTCTCTCTTTGGAGGACCCATCCTGACCTTGACCCCGACCTGTCCTACACCCAGTTCTAACCTCACCCTTAAAATCAACAGTCCTCTTAAGTTTGTGGGACCAGAAAAAAAATGTCGTTCACTTCCCAAAAGTGTCTTCGTTTTGCTAGTAGTAGTTTGGTGCTCAATATCCTTCAAGTATACACACACACACACACACGCACATGCGCACACACACTCACACACACACTTCAAACCAGTCAGCACTTTGCGCTGTTTGTCTCCCGTGTGCTCGTTTGAAATGGAGATTTATCACCCTCGGCTGTTGTCTTAGGGCCAATTTCCAAATGAGATGATGCAGCATGCTGTTAAACAGGAACTTTATCTTTGAAACAGATTTACACTGCTGTTTTTTTCTTTTTTTCTTTTTTACATTTTTATTTATTATTTAGGACTTTCATGCGACGTCGGGCTGCGTGGGGCTGATGCTCCGCTGTGATGTTTGCACAACGGCGCTGAAAAATGTCAACCTTGCCTTCACACTGTAGTTAAAACCGAGCGGACGCTGACATGCCGCGCCTCTGATTCCATGGAACCCGGGGCTGCTTGCTCCAAGGCCACGGAAAATGTTAAATAAATCAGATAACCAAATGGCCGACCAGTCAAACTCTCAGTCCTTTACGCTCCTTTGTTTCCACGAGGGCAGAAGAATCACCTCTTCTGTAACTCTGAAGCATTTCCTGAGCTGGGAAGGAGTCTCCAGGGATTAGCGTGTAATCGTCTGGGTGCTGAAATCCCAAACATGGCAACACACACACACACACACACACACACACACAGAGCCCCCCCCCCCCCCCCCCATTCCTCATCCTGACATGGCCATCGTGATGACAAAATTGGAGTGTTAAAAAGCCAGCCGTTTCCAGCTTTCTTTTTTATTTCGGTCAGGATTAACGGAACAATCGGAGTCTTGCTCATCTTTGCACAACCAGGCTGGGAGCTAGAGTAAAGTAACGCTCCCAGTGCTCCCATTCTGGGTCAGGAAGGAAGAGCAGTTCAAAGAAAACCAGACCAGTGGATTTATAATCCACATCATTATTTAATAACAAAAAGCAGCCAGGACGAAGTCACAGTTGTTACCTCACCTAAATATGCTGAGATATAATAGTATTTACTGTGTCACAGTTGTCGTAATCCCTAAAAATCCTCATGAAATCAGGCTCTGTGCGCGCGTAAGCGCTAAAATTGGCTGCTCGTTTCAAACCAGAGCCATTCATTCATCACATTTATGACTGCTCCGCTGTTCAGCCTAACGACGGTCGTCCTGTTGGCTCCTTCGCTGGCCTCGGACCAGCCGCAGGAAACTCGTAACGGCCTCGCACAGGCGCGCCTTTGACACCTAATGAAAGCTTTATTGTGATAACATTATTTCCCTCCCATCCCCTAAAAGCGGCCCGGCGCTCGCCCGCTGAGTTTCTGTGTGTTTTCTGACATCTTTACGAGTCCTGACCCCCACCTGCTTGCTTCTCGTGTTTGACTCTCATTTGCGTGACTCTGCAGGCCCCCCCCACTGACCATCATATTTGAATGCCCAGCCTCCTCCTAAACCTTAACCCAACATTATAAATGAATATCGGAAGCTCTGTCTTAAAGTAAAGAGCTGTGAAATGGCCACACTTACTCCAACACACACCACCCCCCCCCCCCTCCTCCTTCCCGACGTGGCCCGCAGGCCCGCGTGCTTCTGTGCGGAAGGCGCCCGCGCCCCACTTTACTGACCCCTCCGCATCTCCTCCTGAACGGAGCATTAAAGGCTGCGTTCACAGCCAGCCTCCGCGCTCTTTGAAGTGTTCAAGAGCTGCAACAGATCCGCAAATATTGACTTTTAAGCCTTCTGGAGGAAAGAGGGAGCAGCAGGGGGGAGAGATAGAGATGGAGGGAGTGGGGGGGGCAAAGGGAAAATGTCCTTAGGTGGGTGTTGTCAGATTTCTGACAGAGGCGGTGAGTTCGCTCTGGCTGAACACCCGCGTTTGTTGAGGTGGACGGGGAAAAGCGCGGCGACGAGGGCCGGAGTCTCCAGCACCCCCTGGGAGTCGCGGGTCTCCCTCTGCCTCCGTCTCTCTGCCTACTGGGTGGTGGTGGTGTTGTGGTGGTGGTGGGGGTTGTCAGAGAGGGTCTAAACTCTGCGGCGGTGGGTTCGATAAGGCTCGCCCTCGCGCAAACGTGCCCGCACACGCCCCCGAACACACAAGCGCACACGTCTTGTTCGGGGCGGTCTGTTTGCAGATCAGATCAGCCGGCTCCCGTGTGCGCGTGGGTTCGTGTTTGGGCCGTCGTCTCTATTCAGCTCTGCTCAAACTTTGAAAATCTGATACGAAATCTGATATGAAAAGCAAAACACGATTATTTGAAGTCGGGTAACCCAAAAACTCTTCAACAAGACGCACTTTAACAGCTTAAACCGGCCCGTTTAGCTCATGTGGATGTTTCAGACGATTTATGCTCCTCATTTAACTCACTTACCAAGAGACCACAATGTACCTGTGTTCTTACCAAAATGAAAGCACACCCTGACACTGGGGCAATTCAGAGTCTCCTACGAAGCCACTGAGCAACTTTTTTAGCGCTCAAGAGGAAACCAGAAGACAGAGAGAAGGTAGAAAAAGAGCCCCAAGCCTGGACATGAATCAAACCCACCTCCTCCTTGTTATGGCTACACCATCCCCCCCTTCACTGCCCCTGAAATATAAGTTGTTGTTTTAAATATCTCAGTTTACAGTCCCGTCTGACCTTTCTTTTTTTTTTTTTTTTTTTTTTGAAGTAAGGACAAATGTGCTGAAACGGTCTGCGTTGAAGCTGAAACCGAGGGAAGCAGGTGGGTCCTTTCCCAGCCTTTCATGTGGACATGCTCCTGTGTTGACTGTCCTCTCTGAGCGCCGCCGCAGGTCGGTGCCTTCCATTGTGTCCCCTTTTTCTCGGGGATGAGTCGAACCCGCAGCGTCACCGGCTCACACAGAGAGTGGCCTTTTCTGCAGCCTATCACATGTCACCAGGCCCCTCTGTTGTGGTTACAGCTATTCAGAGAGCCTGAATCACGTTAATGAAAACCACCTTTGCTGAGGTCAACTGGTGGCATTTCGTCGCTCCGTAGCCGGGAGGGTGGCGGCGGCGGTGTGTGTGTTGCCAGGTGGTGGTGGTGGTGGTGGTAGGTGGGTGTGGGGGGGCCTCGAACAAAGTGGCCGCCGCTGATGTGATCTGGTCACGGCCCACGCTGTAATGGAACATTTATGGATGCATTGAAAGCGCCCGCGCCACGCTCTTGTTTGTTCTGTGGGTGTCGTTTGTTTAAAAAGGCCATTAAACCTCAGAGATTCATCTGCCTCCTCATCTAATTGACTGATTTTCTCCCCCCTCTTTGCCAGCCCCAGATAAAACACACACACACAGAGCTGAGCTGAGCTCTGTGTGTGTGTGTGTGTGTGTGTGTGTGTCTCAGCAGGTAGTTTGAAAGTGCGTCTGGTTTTGTAGCTGTGAATAATAAACGGCGCCTCAGTCAGTTTGATTTCACGTATTTTGGGGCTTTAACAAAAATAGAGTGCATTGGAACACAGATATGAATATAGAGTAATGTGGAAAAACTGTCACAATACATTTATGAATGTAATATCGAATGATTTGTAAAAAAAAAAAAAGCTTTTTAAAGCAAAACTGTGGCGCAAGAGTCTGAGGGGTGAGACGTTAATGTGAATAATGTCTCCCTCTAGTGGAGGCCAACTAGTACAACACCTTCCCCATTCTGGGTGTTTTTTTTACTGTGGATTAAAAATCCGAGATTAAAACAACCACACGTCTGCATCTGATGCCCGATCTGCCACTTGCAAAACCGCACACACACGTGTGAGAATCGCCTCCTGCTTGCATTGCCAGCCACCAGAGGCCCTGACCTTGGGCGTAACCCGTCACTCGGTCGGCTGTCACGGCTAACAAGATCATCCCACATTAAAGAAAATGAGAAGTGCAATTACGGGAAAACGGAAGGAGAAAAAAGAGAGGGGGGGGGGATCAAATCCAAAAACCTTTTAGAGGTGGAGAGGATGTCAGCTGCGTGAGAAATCCTAGAGAAGGAGCTCTGTCATTAGGGTGCAATAGCTAATAGATCTGCGTTATAGTCAAATTAAACTGCACGTTTATCCCAAACTGGGAGAAAAAGCAAAGCAGAGTTTTTGTAGCGGCTTCCTGTTGCGACTAAATGACGGAGATCCGCCGTTCTGACCTTGATTTATCAGTTTATCAACCCAAACTCGCACACGTTGAGCTCATTTGCTTTATTCGCAATAGACTATAAGCGGAATATTACTGTGGAAAAGCTGCAAAAGTCCCAGTTTTCATTTACAGCAGAAGCAGATTTAATCAGAAGTAATAAAAGATTCTCTGTATATCAGTTTTTCTTTCAAAAGAGATTAACGGCCCAACTTGTTTCATTATTATCTGTGTTATTTTTACATTTCGTTTCTTCTTGTTCTCATTATTTTCAGCTGCAGGACACTCAAGCCAAGTGGGTTTCGTAGCAAGCTGAGTGTTATTATGCTCTTCTGTTTCTTTCCTGTGTAAAAATTGGTAATAATTTCAGTCAATTATCCGTGCGAAACGCACACACACATGCACATCGCGTGTCCTGCTGCTGCTTAATTGAAACAGACCAGACGCTCAACAACGCTGTAAGGAACCACTCGCCTGCAGCCTGAGTGTTTTCTGTCACGCTGACTTTCTTCCCGCTGTCAGAAATGAAAACACGTCTGCTCTCCTCTTATCAGCTGGATCACCCACACGCACACACACACACACACACACACACACACACACACACACACACACACACACACACACACACACACACACACACACACACACACACGGGCAAACTGTGGCGTCCCCTTAAAGCCGAAGAGAATTGGCCCAAAATCAGGAAAACCATAAACGGGAAGACTTTCAGTCTCATCAGTGGCTGCTGGGGCGATGAAAGGGTCACCGTGTGACCTTTGACCTCTCCTGGTAGCTGTACCGGGGTCTCAAACCACCCGTGTGTGTGTGTGTCTGTGTGTGTGTGTGTGTGTGTGTGTATGTGTGTGTGTGTGTGTGTGTGTGTGTGTGTGTGTGTGTGTGTCTGGGCTCTGCGGCACTTTTCCTCTGAAAAGCTGCTTGCAGCCACATTTTTGCTGCCCTCCAGGCAGATCCCGTCTGAGCCGCGTCTCCTGGCGCTCGGCCGCCGTCTTCCTGCTGCCGTCCTCTTCTATTCCGGGAAGCACGCGGGCTCCAGACGCGGCGAGGAGGCTCGCGTTACTAAGCGGCGGTTCTCGCCGTCGAGGACGAGGCTCAGCGTGCCGCACGTGTGTCAAAGGCGCCTCGGAAGTTGTGACGAATGCCGTCAGCCGAGCGACGAGAGCCCCCCCCCCCCCCCCGTGTCCAAAAAGGAGCGTTATTTAAGTACAAAGATGCGCCGTTCCTGGCAGTCCTCCTCCAGCTCTTCCCTTTTATCTCCCTTCCCTCCTCGTCTTCTGTTCTGTGCATCCCGAGGCGACCCCCGAGGCCCGCCCCGGACGGCTGAGGCTGAGAAATCACGTCATTAAAAGTGCCAGAGCCAGATAACAACCCGTGCGTGGGTGTTCTCCTGCCGCAGCGGCGCTATCGATCCCTTATTACGCGCGCTTTCTTAACCCCCCCCACACATCATACACACGCTGATTTATGGTGCTGATTTAAGTGGTGGGAAGCACAACAAAGAGATAAAACAACACTTTTATTTACTCTACAAATATTCTTCATGCTCTTTGACAGGTGGGATCCACCCCCCCCCCCAGTGTTGGGACTAAGCTTGTTACCGTAGCCCGCCGGGGCTCCTCTGGGGCCGTGTGACTGACCTGGGGTCAGCTGCGGAGGCTCACGCCTTTGATCTGCTCCATGTTGGAGCATCAAAGCATCAAAGACCAGGGACCTTCATACCTCCGCACCGCACCTCTCCCCACCTCTCCGGGGGTCTTTCGGTCCTTCCTTCCACCTCTGTGCACATTTGTACAGCCCCCCCCCTCCTCCTCCTCCTCAGGGGTGCCTCACAACTCATGACGAGCACATGACGCAGGAATGGCTCAGATATGAAAGGACAGGAGGATAAAAGCAGGCCCCTCTGGGAGGGCCTGACCACCCCCCCCCCACCCTCCTCTCCTCCTCCTCTCTTTAGTGACGCCAGACGGTTACTGCGGAGACAGCCGGTTGATCGGCTGTTCGACCGGGACCGACCTTCACCGTTACCCGTGGGGGGGGGGGTCATTTCAGGACAGCGCCGGCCCTGATGCGGCTCCAGCAGCTCGGCTCTTCGGGCCCCCGCTGGGCGTCGACATCAGTCTGCTTGGCTGGCTCTGGGCTGTGATGTGGTCAATAAAGGCCGCCGTCGCGGGCCGACATGTTTGCAACGCTGTAAACACGACACAATCGATGGGGGTGGGAGTGGGGGGGGTCCCGTCATGTTGCAGCGCCTGGACACAAAAGCGAGCTGTAAGCTAAAAATTCAGGTTGCCACAGCGGGACCCCCCCCCCACCCCATCCGCTGACGCAGCAGCCTGCTCGTCGGGATCAGTCAGACACGAACGCCCTCGGGAGAAACGAAACCACCGCAGAAGTGTGTGTGTGTGTGTGGGGGGGGCAACGGGTCGAGAGCAGGGTTGGGGAATGAAAGGTTAGTCCCAGTTCCAGTCAGTTCTGGAGGCCTCATCACCCCCCCCGACCCCCCCAGCTGAAGCTCACGTTTCCTGCGGAGGTGGTCGTGGTAGTCCCTGTCTGACCGTGGTGGTGGAGCATGTGGGGGGGGGCTCGATTTGTTTAAGAGACCCTGCACCTAGGGTGGCCCACCCAGTCCCACGAGAGCCGCGGTCCAGCAGGTTTTCCGTCCCACCGGATCGACGACAGCCGTCGCCAAGGGAACGAGAACGGGGATTCCGGGCGAAAAACCTGCTGGATTCCCGGCCCCCGTGGGACCCCTGTCCGACGCGGTTGTTTTTCTGCGCGCAGACGCCTTCGAGGTCGTGCTGAAGCAGGCGGAGAACCACACCGTCGTCTCCCTCCGCCAGTGGCACCGCGGCGTGGCCGCCGAGGCCGCCGCCCCCGTGCGGGAGCTCTTCACCGCGGTCGGCCTCTTCCTGATGGGCTCCGAGCTCGGCGTGGACGAGTCGGTGCAGCGGTTCTTCGACGCCCTCTTCCCGCCCGTCTACGGGCGCCTCGTCGACCCCGCCCCCGGCGACCTGTCCCCGGGCTTCGCCGAGTGCGTGAGGTCGTCCCGCCGCGCCGCCAGGCCGTTCGGGCCGGCCCCCGGCGTCCTGGCCGAGCAGATCCTTCAGTCGGGTCTCGCCGGGAAGCTTTTCCTTCAGGCGCTGCACCTGGGCATCGAGGTCATCAACACCACGGACCACCTGCAGATGACCCGCGAGTGCAAGCGCGCGCTGCTGAAGATGCATTACTGCCCCTTCTGTCAGGTACACGCCGGCGTTCCGGGGATGACCTCAGCGTTCCGAAGCATTTCCCAACATCAGCAAATGCCATTTCCACCCCCCCAACCTCTCTGCAGGGTTTGACCCAGTCGAAGCCCTGCATGGGCTACTGCCTCAACGTGATGCGCGGCTGCCTGGCCAGCATGGCGGAGATCGACGCCCACTGGAGGGAGTTCGTGCACTCGCTGGAGGGGCTGTCGGCGCGGATGCACGGACCCCAGGATCTGGAGCAAGTGCTCCTGGGAGCTCACGCGCTGCTCCGCGAGGCCGTCGGACATGCCCAGAGGAACGCGGCGCGGATCTCGGCCCAGGTCAGATCACCGCCGCGGAGGGATTTACGGTAGCCTTGTGACTGAAATGAGGCCCCGTAGGAGGTAATAAAACCTGACTGGCTGGAAATCCGAGACAAGGGTACAAGATAAAGCATTCATTCAGAGAACTGCTGTTGTTGCTGTTTTTTTTTTTTTTTCCATGTCAGAATGGCCTGTGGTGTGGAAAACCAAAGATAAGTTGCTGGAAAAGGCTTGCGCCACACACAAGGACTTAGTCAGGCCAAACCTCTCCAGAAATACATTCATGTGGGCAGAAGGGCAGAACAGGCACAAGAATTCAGCACAGTGTCGGCAGCCAGTCCACTGTGTGTGCTCACTGCATGTGGTACAAGATGAATAAATCTATTAAATAATGCGGAATAGCATGGGGGAGAATCCTAAATCCAGCTCCTGTGTCACTGTCTTTAGTTTAGTTCGTGAGGTTTATCTTTCTTTTTTACAAGAACCCTCAGCTCCATCTAGTGGCCGTTCGGTGCAACTGCGTCAGAGCGCGAAACATTCTCTCGTTGTTTTCTTTTTTTCTTTTTCTTTGTCGTGCACTTGAACTTCACCGCGCACTTTAAAATGCACGCACGTTTGTGTCTGCTTTCAGGTGCACAAGCTGTGTGGCCCGCCGAGCAGGAGGCCGGCGCAGTCGGCCGGCGCTCAGCAAAGCAGCAGCAGCAGAGAATCCATCCCTCTCAAAACGGGGCCCAGAGGCTCGGGGGACTCTCTGGCCCTCAGGAGAAGGTAGGTGGGGTGGAAGATGACGGGGGTCGGGCAGCTAAGAAGCGATACATGGATGTGCAGCTTGAAAACATGTGACAAACGGGCGGTTAAATTGATTTCGTGTGGTGTGTGTGTGTGTGTGTGTGTGTGTGTGTCTCTGACAGGGACTTTCTGAACAGCCTGCGTCTGTACCGAACACACTACGGCGGCCTGGCGGATCAGCTGTGCGTGAGCGAGCTGGCCTCCGGTGACGGGCTCTCCTGCTGGAACGGAATCGACGCGGTGAAAAGGTATTTAAAGAGGGTGGGACGAGACGGGCGACAGTTCGATGAAAACCTCGCGTTGTTATTAGCGGGGGAAAAAAATAAGCACGAAGGGTATTTTAGATTTTAAAGCTTTATTGATTCCCCTCCGTCCCTGAAAACATCTTATCAGGATATGGAATTAAACGTCAGTCTCTATTAGCCTAATGGTTACTGCTGCTCAACAAAGATTGATGTGGCAAATGAGACCCCCCCCACACACACACACACACACACACACACCACCGCCGGATCCCATTTGCTTCAGAACTCTGAAGGATCTGGGATTCAGGAGAAATCCCGCGGACCTGCGTCGTTTCTTCAGAAGTTGGTGAGAAGCCTCCTCGATGTTTGGGGGCTTTCCGCGGTCAGGGTATGCAGTGGGGGGGGGTCAGCCCCGGGGCGATCACCTGATCAGCTCTGATGCTCAGCCGTTTAACCGTCCTGAAACCGCACATCTGGAACCAGCTGGGGGGCGGGGCGGTTCCAGGTCGCCGCCCCTGAGCAGACGATCTGGCCTGTTTCCTGGTATCAGTCGACGGCCTCGTCTCCATTAAACCCCCCCCCCAACGCTGGACTGTCATCACTCAAGGACCTCTTCATGCATCCTCAGTGTGCGGTTGTTCCTCTTAACTGTCAGCTGCTGTCAGTGCTGTAAAAATGCCAAGCGGCTCCATATTTCAGGCCGCCGTTGCCAGTTTTTGGGCCGGATGCTGGCGGTGATGGATGACGGCCTCACCCGGGCTCACAGCGGCCCGGCGGAGGTACGGAAGGAGGGTGTTTTTGGAAGGGGGGGTGTGTTCCTCCGTCCCGTCGCTCCTCAAGGTTAAGCTCCTCCTGACACCGGCGATTTAGCTGTTTCATCTCTGGCTGGTTTCCATTATCGCCGCCATCTCGGCGGTGGTCATCCCTCACGAGCGGAGGCGCTTTGTGCCGGACGGTCTCCAAGAGATGTTTACGGGCGGCCGGGCCCCCCCGGCCCCCCCGGCCCCCCCTGATTTCCCTTCTAACTGCTTCGCTCCGGCGGTTATTGACGAGGGCCCGGTCGCCCCGGCTCCTCGCGCCGGTCTTCATTTTGATTGGAGCATCACTCAGGAACAACGGAGGAGGAGAGCTCCTGGTGCGGGCGGGGGGGCAATCGGGATCGCTGATCACAGGCGATCAGAGGATGCCGCTCAGGTTCCTACGCCGCTTCCGCTCCACCTATCCGGGAAGAGATGGGAACAATAAATAAGCATCCTGCCTCCGGGCCGTAACCCCGACAACCAGGGAGAGAAGACGGGAATGAAACCCGCCGCTGGACGGAAGGCTGATTTACTGAAGCCTCGGGAGGCCCCGCGGGCTCCGTTTTATGCACCTTGGTGTCCTCTTCCTCCTCATCCTCCTCTTCTTCTTCTGCGGCAGCAACAGTTTGAATGCCCCCCCCCCGCCCTCCCAGTTAGATAAAATGGGACGGATTAGAAAAGGGGGGGTGGGGGAGGGAATGACAGGAGAGCCTGAGGTTTAGGAAAGATTTATGAAGAGCAATCAGATAAGAGCACAGAGGGAGAACACGAGCGGCTGATGGGCCCCGGCTCCGGGGCGGGCTCGGGAAGCGGGCTTTCCCTTTTTTCTTTGTTTACTGACGACACAGAAGCGGCGAGATGGATTTCCGGATGGCTTTCCCAGCCGGTTGTAATGAACACCGGAGGAGGAGTTCTTCTCCTTGGGCTCCCCCTGCCGTCAGTACGGGGCATCAAGGCTAACTGGCGGCATGCTCCTTGATCAACACCAACCACAAACACGCTCATAAATGTCTGACCTCCTCCGGTTCTGACGGCGTATCTGAGGCCGGATTACTAATCCCACTGGGTGAGACCGGAGCGCCGGTGCCGGAAGCCCGTTTGTGGATTTGGCCCCTGCCTCCCACCTTTCAGCCTTCCGTTGTTGTTTTTCAAGGCTTTTACGTGCGCCACAGCCCTCCGCTAAGGCCCGCCCCCCGACTACCACGGTAATAATAACTCAAGCGGCGAGCAGGCGCCCGACCTTTACACCAATTAGCTCGGAGATGCTAAAAGGTTTGCCGCGGCTGAGGATCGTGCCGAGGCGGGAAAAAAGCTCGCGCACTCGAAAAGCCCCACAGAAGGTGGTCATTTCAGCCCTCCGCACGCACTCAGAGTGGGTTGCTCGTAATACAAGACGACAAAGGTGACTCCGTTGCTGTGGAAATATCGCTACTGCCGTCACCGCCGTCGCCGCCGCCCCCATCAGGCCCCGTCAAGTGGGACTATTTTTAAATTCTTGTTGTGAGACTTCCTTTTCTTGCTCCTTGAAGATGTATTTCCCTGATTTTCCGATCCGACTCTGTGATCGATTCATCTGCCCTGTTTCACCTGATACTTGCTTGAGTGATGTGGGAGATGCTTATTCCCTTTTTCTAATCTACGTGACTGATGTAAAACCCGACGGATGCTCTTGTGATGGATTGTTTGTGAGCGGACGGCAAACGACCTGCGGGGACGACTGCGGAATTGGGCCAGACGGCCGCGTCGGAGAACGGAGAAGTCGTTCTCACGCGCTTCGGAGTTCATGGCTGAAGGCGCGTGCACGCGCGGCTGTTGTATAAGGATCCTTGACCCTCGGACAGACCGTTAAAGTCGTGAGGCTTGGCCAAAGTGTCCTCATTCGGCACTTAATTATGCCTCTGGTCCTCACTAAACACACACACACACACACGCACACACACTCGCAGGTCTTCACACCAATATTGAAAGTCGGATAACTTTGATTTGATTATATTTTGTCGTAAAACTCGAGGTGTTCCTGCTCTCTTTCCAAACCGCTGTTAAAAGCGGGGGCCTGCAGTTGGAACGTGTGATGTTTTATTCATGGGGGACCCCCCCCCACCACCCCCCGCCCGCGCACATTCACATTCTTCCCCACGCTCGCAGCCCCACTCAGGGTTGCCAGGTGTTCTCTCCAAAGACGCGACGGCTTCCTCCATCAGCCGGTGGTGCCGGCGGAGACAAATGATCTGAAAGACGGCGGGTGACGGGCGGTGAGACGCGGCGGCTGCCCGTCTTGTAGTAGGTCGTCACCCACCCCCCCCACCCCCACCCCCAATATGCTGGAAGCAGTGACTGGGCTGTGACCTCTGACCTTTCCCTCCTCTCTGCCGGGTGAGTCACGTGAGGGCCAAAAGCTGCTGTGACAGGAGCTGCTTCATCTCCTTCCAGGCATCTGTTCTGCTCAGGCTCAGAAGTGCCCCATCAGCACATTGCCCCCCCCCCCCCCCGCAGATGCTCCGGTGGGTCTGATTGCGGCGAGGCCTGCTCCTGTGGCGGATTTCGGAGATAAGGTCCTGGAGTCCGCCAGGACCGTCACCGTTACGGTTGCCGCCTCGCCCCCCTCTGAGACCACGGGTCTGCTCCTAAGCCAGCCCCGGTTCGGACTTCCGCCTTTCAGACGGGAGCGGAAGGGCGCCCGTGCGCGTTACGGACGCGCGCGCGCTCCGCCCGGTGGGACGCGTAGATGTCGGAACGTTGATGAAGCTTCAGGGAGGAGCGATTCGTCCTGGTGATGCAGCACGAATGTCAGCGCTTCAGGCCCCTTCTCACGGCCTGCCTTTTGTTCTGTCTGACCAGTAGGGGGAGCTCTGCACTTTTATCTCCTCCCTTCACACACACAAGACGCACTTACACACACACACACACACACACACACACTCTCAGCAGACACACACACACACACTCTCAGCAGATACACACACACACACACACACACACACACACACACACACACACACACACTCTCAGCAGACACATGCCAGATCGCTCAATCCTCTGCCTCCCTGTATCACTTGTGAAGACTGCACGCACAGGCTGTTGGATCTCCCGCGCATCCTCGCCGACAGCGATGCTGACAGACAGGAAACCTCATTTCAGCGATAAACACACACGTTTGTGGAACGCCGCGTGCTCGCTCCGCGCGTCTGCAGCCGCAAAGCCGCCTCATTTTAAATGAAAAGGGGTAACCTTTTAAATATGCGCTGTCAAATATATTATGCAGAGCTGGTCTCCGAGTCACTATCGTGCGAGAGAGATTTCCCTCAGCATCTTGTGGAGGAAAAAGAAAAAAAGAAAAAAAGAAGAAGGGAAGTATCGTAGGGAGTCATCGGAGCCGTAAAGTTCAAGACCAGTGCAGATGAGGGTTCCATTCCTGGAAACCAGTGAGTTAGTGTCTCCTCCTATAAATCAGCCGTCGTGATAATCAGGCCCGACTCATTTATGGTTCTGATCTTTTAATTTGGCACCAACGATGGGGGAGGAGAGGAGGGAGGAGGGGAGGAGAGGAGGGGAGGAGATGCTCTTGAAGAGCTCCTGCATGTTGCGGCAGCCGTCCGCTGCAGATAACCGCAGGCCGCTGCAGCGCTTGAGGTCTGGGAGCCGCACGTCTCCGGTTGCTCTCCAACCTGACCTCACATCCTGGCAGGATTTCGACGCCCCGGCCTCGGTCGGAGCGCCGCGTCCTGACCATCGTCCCGAGTGACGGAACCAAGAAATGGAGTTCATCGCTCCCTCTCGTGCGCGTGCATGTGTCCACTCCCCCCAACACACACACACACACACACACTCATTCTGGAATCATGTGTGCTTGCTCCGAATGACGTGCTTTCACCTTCGGCCTCTGGAAAAAAAAAAAAAAATAGTGATTCCCGACATGTTCCCAGGTCAGCCGTGGGGGGGGTGACAGCACCCCCTGCTGGTGTGGGGTGTAGTTATTTTCCAGCAGGTCGTCCTCTTATTGCTTCTGGAGCTCCCCAAACCAGCATTCCCAGAGGTCTTTGTCTCCTTTATTGAGCCAGTCATCGCCTTTGAATGAATACAGAATAAAAGCCGCCGTCTCATATTGAATTCTGCGCTTTTTTCCCCCCTCCGGCTGCTCAGAGGATGTCAGCGCGCCGAGTGCCATCTTATCGAGGAAGCCCCGCTTCGTATTGACTTTGTGACTGCGCGCGGACCGTATCCATGTCGAGTTCTGCTCCAGAAGACGCCTAATTTCTCTCACGCAGATGTTTGGCCGGGAACAAACGCTCTTTCATATCTGCGCATCGTGGCTGGGCTTTATCTCCACGGCTCCAGGCTTCCCCGCCGTTACCGCCGCACCTTCTGTTCCTTTAATTTCCCGCTCATTTGTTAACTAAACACGCCTCCCGTTTACTGCCACAAAGTGAAGAATGTCGTCGCCATTAAGAATTCATCACCTGTGCAATTTGTTTCTGCTTTATGCACATTTGGCCCGGAGAATATTCCGAATGTGTAGGTAGTTTGAATATTGACAGTTTGAGGAGGGAGCGCGTTTAATTATTTATCGCACGACGGCAACGATGGAGCCACTTTAATTTAAAATATTAACGGCAGCTGTGGCGTATCAACAACCGGAGACGTCCGTGTTGAAGGCCCTGGCGCCTCTCTGGAAGCAGAAACCCACCTTTTAGCTCCTGACCTGCGACGAAAGCGAGGCGCGAATATGCTCTCATTAATCTCAGCTCCCACGGCGAGGGGGCCCCGGGTTCGGAGGCAGCCCCGACAATTCATCTAAACGGCTCTTTTATTTATTTGAAGCCAAACGCAAACTGTTTCCAGCAACAAGCCGCCACGCCGTGGGACGCCCCGGGACCGGGATGTGCTCTCCCGTCATTAGCCCTCTAATGTTGTCATTGTCTGTTTCCATGGAAACCGAAATGGCCTTATTTAAAAGATGAAAAAAAAAAAAAAAGAGGGAGAAACGTTTCACCTTCCGCGAGCCTGCCCTTTACCTGACAGCCGAGATAAACGAGCGGGGGTCCTCGGAGGGAGGCAACGCAAACACGCGTCCCTGCTCATTGGCCCCCAGCTGGGGGCCCTTATTTACCTTAATACTGGGAGGGTTTGGGAGGTGTGTGCGCGGGCGTGTGTGTGTGTGTGTGTGTGTGTGTGTTCGGGAGGGTATTTGTTACACGCCGCCCTCCCGTCGGACAACCTTGAGCGGCGAAAGGGAGGGGGAAAAAAAAAACCAAACTCGTTTTGGGCGGGTGGTGTCACACGTCACCTTCAGCTAATGAAGGTGATGATGGCATGCATGAGCGCCGCGTACGTTCGCCATCTGCTCCATGCCTCGCCGCGTCTGAGCGGGGGTCCCTCGGCGGGCGTCCCGGCGACTCGCCGCGGCTTCAATCGCACGTTTAACTCCACCCGAATCTGAGCGTCGAGACTCCAACCTTTACACCCTGAACCGAGCTGGTCTGCTCGCATCCACCGCCTCCCCTTTATTTCCATTCACATTCAGTTAAACTCACTAAAACTGCCTTTTACGTGAGCTCATTTTAGTCGGTTTCCAATGAAAGTCCCTCCCATTTCTCAGAGAAGCCTTCTTTTGCTCGGAAGGATCTCTCCAGTGTAATAGTTTTCTTCGTTGGATCCATTTTCTCCGCAGTGTTCCTGGCGGACGAGCCCAGGGCCCGGAGCGGTGGCGCCGCATCTCGCCGCGGTGTTATTTTCTCCTTTGCCTCTCAAATAAATATCAGCAGTTTCTCTGGCTCCTCCATGATCCATCAGACACAAATAATATATCTGAAGCTCCAGCAGGTGATATTGGCTTTTGATTTTTTCCCCCCTTTTCTTCTTCCGGGCCCCGTGCAGCGCCGGCATATCGGTCTCCGGGGTTGATTATATTGGGGAAGAGGGAGTCTCTTTGTCGTAACTACGGGCGATGAAAGTGGTGATTGGCAGGCGCTTGACAGTGTAGCGTTAAAGGGGAGCACCGGCGACTGAAGATGATCTTTAGATAACATCAGATGACCTTTGAGAGCAGCCGAAACGATCGGTCTCCGCGGGGCTCCTCTCCTCCTCCTCCTCCTCCTCCTCCTCCTCCTCTAATGTCTCGACATTCTATTTTTTCGCCTCTCGCTCCCTCTTTTGCTCTCGCCTGTGTCTGTTGAGCGGAGTTTCTGCTCGTGGCGGGCTGGATCTGATCCTGAAGTAATTTACTGCTGCAGATAAGGAAGTCTTGCACCCGGCCTTTCGTTAAAGTTGCGTCTGACAGGGCAGGCCTGCAGCAGAAAACACTAAATTGGAGGAATATTTTGGACTCCGGGGAGAAAAGAAACCCGCAGAATTGTTATTAAAGTATTCCTCTGCAGGAGAATGGCGAGCGTTGAGCAGCGGGAGCGGGCCGCCGCTGCTCGGCTTCATCTTATTCCAGCGTTTCTTGAGAAACGCCGCCTCGATTGATCAACTTCGAGGGCCGCGGTCCGCCCGTTCGCCGTCGAGCGGGTGCTTTCGGTTAAAACGCGGAAAGTTTTCACCTCACGTCTGAGTCGACGGGGTTAAAACTCCAGCCTCTGGCCCAGCGATCCAACCAGTAATCAGGGCAGGAGAAAGGCCCGGAAAACATCACGTCCGTGAGCTGCCGAGCGCTCGCTTTGGAACACCGACGGCGCGCACAATGGAGTGACTCAGGCAGCTGTTCAGGCGGCTGCATCGTGACCGGGCTCAAGGCTCAAGGCTCAAGGCTCAAGGCTCAAGGCTCTCGGGCTCCGAGGTTCTCCGTATGCAGCCGCCGCTCTTGTTTCAACCGCCTCACCTGCCCAGCGCATTTCCGATGATTCCGCCGTGTTGCAGCCGAGAAAACCTAACTGACATCTGCGGAGGCCAGAGATATCGCAGGTGAGATTCTTTCACCTGAAATATCGAGGAGAAGATACAGAAGAGTACGTATGGAAGGCACCGTACGTACCGAGGGCCGGGCCGCTGCCTCGGGGATAGCGTGGAGGAACGCTCCTGTACTGCTGGCAAGAAGAAATATGAAAGGGGCCTTAAATCAAGACACAGAGCGCCATGAATCATGTCGGCGGCCGGGCTGAGGAGGAGGGATGGGACCGTCGGCGGCGGCGTCTGAATGGCTAACTGACTCGCGCTGCTCCTGACACCAGCCGCACAAGTGTGAAGAGGTGGCGAAGATTAGCGCCGCCGCTCGCCGCGCGTCCCGCAGCCCTGCCTCAGTCACAGATAAGCAAACCCAAATGCACTTTGTGCCCCATTCGTCACTCTGACATTCTACAAAATTGCATGCAGGGATGGGCTTTTTTTTTTGTTGTTGTTGTAAAATAAGATAAATTATTACGGCGCATCTGTAACGCCCCAGATCCATGCATCCGGGATTGTCTTCACTCTTTCTTGGTTCTCGCTTTCCCGGAAGCTTTTTGGCCGTGTCGAGCATCTTCACGGAGAGATCTGCGCCAAAAGTTTGAGTTGTGGGTTTGTACTGTGTTATTTAGCACAAGGGGAGCTGGAGTATTTACAGCATCAGCGCCGTTGGCTGTTTTAGTTTGTTGATCCAGTGGTTTCCTGGTTGAATGCGAACTCTGATGACGACAAAGTGGAACAAACATCGCCCCCTAGTGGGGGGTGGTGGCTCGACTCCACCGGTAATCAGGCTACTGCGACCTCGTTTGTAGGCAGGAAGTCTGGTTGCGTAAATTATTCACGCCGATCGAGCGAGAACTGTAGTCTTTGGGGTTTCAGAGGAGTTCTGCAGGCTGTGAGGCTGAGGCCTTCAGCTGCTCTGGGCGTCGTCACCTCCTGCTTCCCTGCCAGATCACGTTGTGACATCGTTGTGCAGCGGTTGTTCTCCCTCCTGTAACCTGGCATTCCTGACCTTCCTGAGGGTTTTTATTTTCTTTTATCATTAGGTAAACTCTGACTGTTTTTGTGGAGTAAGAACTGTCTCTCTGAAGCGAAGGACCTCAGCTTCCACCGCGGGTGAAGTTAAGCCACTGTCTAAACGTCTTTATTCCAGAGGAGGCTTCTGGGGGCTTAAGTGGGTGTCTTTGAGGAACGGCTCTCCGGGGCTGAGGGCAGACCGGGGGTAACGACGATGAAAAACGCCAGTCAGTTCTCCTCTTGGCTGGATGCGATTTAAATAATGAATAGAATAATCCCACCTGCCGACTTCCTCTCCAGACAGGTGCTGCGTTCATGGACCTGCAGGTGATGGGAAGCTCATAAAGCAGAGGAACTGTTGGCTGCTTAAAGTAAACTCCATCTGGCTCAGATCAATTATGATAATCTTCTCTGACTGCACAGACAAAGCTGACAGCGGGAAGATGAATCACTCTGCAGCTCCAGTCTAATGGGGGATCAGATCAGATCGCTGCGCTAAAGAACAAATAATATTTTCTTGGCAAATCGGTATGACTGTTTTTGAAGAACGCGATGATTCCTCTATGATTACCTCACTTTTGTTTTCATCTTCCCTGATATCTTCTCATTAAATGAGCAAAACGATGCTTAACGGACTCTTCAGAGGCAAGAAGCATACTGCAAACGGGAGCAGAGCACATCGGAACACTTTTACTCCCGTAAGGGACTTTAGGATTTTTTGTTTGGGGGTGTTGTTTGCGTGATTCTCCTGGGGTTTGACATATAGACAGAGGCGTGGAAAGATACGGCGAGGAAACGTAAACAGAGATAAGCCTATCAGGGAATGAAGGCAGGGGCTCGGCGGCGTGTGATCACTCAGCTGTAAAATCGACTCGGCCGAGCCGATTTTACTGTCTCTCAAGAAAGATCGCGCGATGACATGCAAGAAACAGCCCGGCTGCGCTTTATCTCCTATCTGGGCCGCGCGGCTTTGTTGTTCTAGTCTACAGCGTGTGAGATAAATCAGGAAGTTACGCTCCGGCCGCTGGAATAAATCCTTTATTATGGGGCCGTTTTGCTGGATAAAACAGCCTCCAGCTGCTCACCGGTGAATGGCTGCTCTTCACACTGGTCCTAATTAGCCCCATCAGCGATAAGAGGATGAATAAACGCTGTTGAATGATCAGACTGACTCTTGGTAATCACCGAGTGAGACTCAGTGACATGGAAAAAGCAAGAGTTGCTGTGGGCTCCTGTGGTTAAAGGGTCGTTCGCGGCAGGTCTTAGTTTCGTCTGTGTGTGGCTGACCTGTAACCCTCAAATCCAGAAGCTGTGCCTCGGCCTGGTGAAACGGCGACTGTATCGGTGACTGGACTAATCGCGTGAATTTAGGCGACCCAGGAGGGCAGCGTGTTCACCTCCTCCACAGTTTTCCACAAACAGAAGATCTTTGATGGCGAGGGGCGGGCAATTTGTTCCCAGTTCCCAGCTCGTTGTTACCGCAAATCCCCATTTTTCGTGATTAAAAACCCGCAAAGCCACTGTTGCATGCAGGGACAGATGCAGAGGGACATGCAGCACGGTCACTAATAATCATCAACGTCTAGTCATTATTTGGATGTTTCTGAAAATGCTCTAAAACGCGAGCGACAGTGCACGCTGATTCACAGCAGCGGTTCCCCTCCTGCGGCGCCGTCTCCTCGCCGCCTCGCCTCGCCGCGCACCTGTTTGCCTTCTGGTGATGATTTTCGGTCCGAAGATCTAATCAAACACACCTTAAATCCCTTCAAATCTGCGGCTGTCATTCACTCCGGGGAGTTTTGGGGCCTCTCTTCCATCATTTTCTTTCTTTTCTCTGCTTGTTTGATTCTCTCTCTCCTTTTCTTTTTTTCCCTCTGTTGTTGCTTTGGCCCATTAAGTTCCCGCCGCCCCCTCAGCGAAAAGAAAAATGGCGCCGAGAGCAAATATCCAGCGGCCCCTTCGCCAGGGTGATTAGACTGTTGGCACTGGGGGCCCGTCTGTCGCGCTGTTGTTTACTGCTGCAGATCAGCAGAGTCGCCTCACCTGAGAGAACCTCGCTGCAGCTGTGGCTCCGCCTCCCCTCCAGCTGCACGGAGGACAATAGCGGCGCTTTACGATCCTGGCGGAAGGGGCGGGGGCGGGGGGGGGCGTCTCTCCCGCGGAGCATCTTTTATTGCGCGTTTAAATCATATTGTTGATTTATCTTTGATCGGGACGCCGGTTGCGAAACCTCTCCGAGGCTGAGGCCTCCCACCCCGAGCACGCCGCCGCGGGCCACGTGACCCTCCTGGCTCCAGTTGAGTCCGCCGTAGTTTCAGATCAGCAGCTGCAGAGGGCCTCTGGAACTCTCTCTCATGTATTTTTAATAAGTCCGTGCAAATGATGCCGCTTCCTCTTTCTGAGCTTTTATGGCTTTTTAAAATTTGCCTCCACGGAGCCAAATATGAACGAATGAGCCCCGCGTGTCACGACCGTCTTCCACGTTTTCAGGAAAGCTGCAGACGGATCGGGCATCTTTGTCCGCGGCGGTCAAGGTTGCCACAGCAACGACCGGCTGTTTTTTCCCTTTTCCCCCCGTGGTCAGCTGACGGATGGAGGTTCGGTCCTCTTTAATCCGGGCGGATCGGAAGTGTAAATATTTCTGCGGGCTCATCCTGATCCGTCCCATCCTCATCCTGATGAGCTTTAAATGGCTGCCTGTTTCCTGCTGGTTCTACTTTTGCAAGTCAAGTATTTGTTGGGGGGGGGCTGAATTACATGCTAATATCCTGCTTTAAATGTCAAGTGTGTGTATACACCAGCATTCTTCCTCAAGCTTCATTACAGGCTATTTGCGCTCGCTGTGAGAGGAAGTCAAGTCTTGACTTGAGTGTTTGACAGCCTCCCAACGCCGACTGGGAGCAGCCAGACAATTAAAGAAGGCCCCCTAATCTGTTGGCGTATTTACATAACCCCCCCCAAAAAAAACGGTCCCATTCTTCTTTCTCCGGATTCACGAGTCGGGCTTTAAAATTTCAGACGGTCTGTGAACGTACCAGGATGGCGAGGACCCCGTAAGCCTCTTAAGTTTTTGCCACAGAGGAGGGAAAAAAAAAAGGTTTTAATCACTGCAGCGGTTTTCGATAATCTGCCCTGGATTCAGACCGAGAACTGAAGGGCTGATATTAATTTGTACTCTGCAGTCCAATCCCACTTTCCAACGGATGAAAATATACAGCATCTTCCGGCGCTTCCTGCACGATATTGCGCCTGAGCCCTTTATTGTCTCCTCTGCTCTTAACACATCCGTTTAATCCAGGAAGTTATTGCCGCAATGTGACATTAACATCTTTTTAAAAAGCCCCCCTTTTGGTGACCATCTGCCTTTATGAGGACATTTTTTCCCCTTTTTATTCTTATTACAGTCCATAAAACTCAAATATTGGAGCGGCGTTGTAAACCCCCCCCCCCCCGTTTCAGGGATCCTGATCTGTCTGACGTTAAGAGGCGCCATCTTGTGAGGTGTAACACGTTTTTATAACCCCGCTAATGCACGTGAATCGCCGTCCGTCTGTCCATATGCTCGTACGCTGCCAGCTTTTTTTTTTTTTTTTTTTTTTTTTTTTTTTGGAGAACGCGCTTTGATTTGGATTCATTCGAGTTGAGCCGCCGTCGATTCCGGGGCCGCCGTTATCCCTGTGATCTGCTGCAGTTAGAGCTTATTCAACATGAAGGTTGTTATCGTCCTCCCCGCCACCCTCACACCATTTGAAATGCAATTATTCAAGCCTGTCAGCCGATTTTCATATCACCACCTGTTAGCTCCGGGCACTCCGCTGCTCGTAACAACCTTAACGGTGAAACAAACACATTCTGAATCTGCCTCCCGCGGTCTGAACTTAGCGTCTGCTCCGCCAGCTTCCACTCGGCTCGTCTTGTGAAGGGAAAGCTCCTGGCTCTGCGGTAATTAAAGAACGTGCCCCCTGAAGCAACTGACACTGAATAAGTAAACAAATGCACTGTCCGACTCAAGACGTTGGGGCCCTAATACGGACGCCGATGCAGACGTCTAAGCATGCAGAGAGGTCAAAGGTCGAGCTTGAGGGATTTAACCTGAGAACGTGTGGTGGCTACTAGAAGTGAGCGCTGGAGTCTGGAAAAGCCATCTGGACCCCCGAGCATGACACCAATAGGCACTGTCATGGAGTTGTTTCCCCTTTTCCACGTTCAGCTGCTGTGAAGGGGAAACCATTCCCTTAATGTTCTTGAAAGCTGCTCCAGCAGATTTTGGGATGTTGCCTGTGGAGCGTTTATGAGGCCAGGTCAAAAATCCTGCCTCGGTTTGATCAAGGTTTGGGCCCAGGGCAGGTCCTCCTCCAGCAAACCCATCAAACCACAGTTGGAAGGGAATCTCCCCTCCCAAATGTCTTGGTATTCCAGTATTTCCAGTCCGGAGACACGTGCTTTGGCGCTCCATCCGACCTCTACCAAAGGACCTGGTGATGCAACATTCGGGTCAAACCCATTCCATGAAGCCCCCACTGCCCCCACATTAACGCCGGTGGAAGTTGGGAATCCTTCTTTTGTGGAATCAGCAGAGCGCTGGCCGTAGCGCTGGCCTTACACTCCGAAGCCGAGCTGCTGTTGCTCCTAAATGCGTCCTCATACTAATAATATCACCATGGAATTGTCCCCAAAGCCTTCCCATGCCGAGGTGGCTCATTCAACGAGCGTGAATATTACAGACTAATGCTGTAATGTACTGAAGAGAACCTGATTTTTAGCTTGCGATTTCCCCTGCCCTCTGATTTAGATTGCTAAAAATATCAAAAAAGCTGAAATACACGCATGCTGATGGGTATTAGGAGGCGGTTTCACTCACAGCCTGGCGACAGGAAACCTGCGGGCTCTCGCTGATTGCAGCTACTTGAAAGTTCCACAGCCGACGCTGCAGATACATCCTGAATTCTGACGCGCAGGAACAGCCGGGGAACGCCGCCACCGTTCCCTGACAGCTCTGTCTGGCTAATTCCGCTGTTTTTCTCCGGCACGAGTCAATAGAGCTCGAAGACACTGAGTTTAATTGGAACAAACACCGCTGTAATGCTGTTTGGGGCTCAGTCTTTGCCAGGGGCACCAGTGTCCTCTTGTTCTTTTCCACAGCCCCCAGTAAAGGTACACCAGCAAACCTTTTAATCCTCATTATAATAATCCTTTGTGGAAATAACAAAACTAGGCGATGTTCTTTTTTTTTTCTCCCCTCTTATTTTCTCTGATTTGGAATTTTCGCTCTAATAAAATTGGGAATCCTGCAGGCGTCTATTGAATGCACGTGTTCTGTGCATCTCATGCATTATTTAATCAGAGCGCAGCAGATTTCACTCTATAGCGCCTCTGCCTTAAACAAATGTTTGTTTAAAGGCTGCTCTCTGTTTATTTCTCACATTAAATTGCACATGTTTTATTGTCCCGCCTGAGGTAATTTCCATCCTTTTTCTGAATTTGCGGCAGACATTGGATGGGCCCCCGAGCCGCGAGGACTTTCTGTTGCCGCGGCGACAACCCGACACGTTCCTGTTCTGGCCGGAAAACTGCCGCTTTGCTTTCTTTCTCACTTTGAGGCGGCGCGGGGTCCGACTGCCCCCCCCCCCTCGTGGAGGTGCCTATGAACTCGGCTCTCCATAATGAGTTTCTGTTTGCTTTAAACCGCCTTTCGCAGCCCTTCACTTGGTTTTTAGAACCTTAAAAGTGAGCACACAAGATAAATAACTGCTCATTACCCGCCGTTAACGACTCCAGTGGGAAAGAGGAACAATTTTATTTATTTTTTTTTAAAATCATCACTTCAATTGCAGACATGAATTCAGGGTTGAAAGACAGATGGCAGCCTAATAATTAGAATGCTGTGCATCAGCGGCAGGTCGTTATTATTATCTCGAACGCACGAGATGCATTGGCAGCCTGGTGAACTTGGTGGACTTTGATAATTTATGCATAACATAAAGCCTTTTTACCGCAGAAGACGCTTTGATTGGCTCTTTTTCTTAAAGGTACAAACTGGTTGATGTCTCCAAAATCAGGATTCGGGTCACTTGATGGCCGATGCGAGACAAACTACACCCGTCTTGCACCCTCGCTCTTTTCATCGCATTGTTTCTACAGCTAATCCGTTTAACGAGCGGTGACTCGGGAGGCCTTCCCGAGTTCCCAGGCTCCAATTAAAAGTTTTTTTTTTTTGGCACATCGCGCCGTCGCCACTCGTACCCGACCTCGCGTCACGTGGCTTTGTAAAGAGCTGAGGTGCACCGCATTCGAAAGTTCTGCCTATTTTTGGCGGTCGCTCGGCTTCCCGGCCCAGATGAAAGGCAAGCGAGACAAAGATACATCAGACAGAGGAGACGTCAGAAGCATCGCAGTCCGCCTTCTCCTGTGGAAGGGAGACTTCTGAAGGCGAGGCGCTAGGCAGCATGGATTGCTTTCGCACCCAGTCCTCCACTGTCCTTTTACACGGGAATGAACGCCTCGCCAGGGTCCGAGCTCAGACGCGAGCACGGCCGAGCGAGACGCCGCGAGAGAGACGAGCCGAGAGTAAAATGATTGAAAATTTCAATCGCGGGGGAGCGGCCCGAGCAGAGATGAGATGCAAGCCAAAGCATCCCCCCGGCTCCAAGGATGTGGATGATAAGAGCCCGCCGCCGGCCTGCGGAGACAGAAGCAATCATTGGGCAGTTTGATGCCCTCTTGTGCTAGTCGCCTTTTCCTTTAAAGCGTACGTCAAAGTTTTGTTTGCTTCTCTTCGCCGGTGACGCCTCTTAAGAAGCAGATCTATCGCCCCTGCTGTATTTCCAGGGGAGCCTTTGCATCACGAAGCCTCAGGCCCTGAAGCACGTTCTATAAAATTGTATATGTTTTCTGTTGCACACCCCAGCGGCCTGATGAAACACACTCTTCATCTCCTCTTTGAGCGAACGTTAGTGTGTGTGAGTGTGTGTGTGTGTGTGTGTGCGTGTGGGGTTACCAGTCAGATTGTACATTAAATTTCCCGCAGGATCCCGCTAAATTCTTGCATGTCTGCTGCTTTAATGTGATAACCTGCTCTGTTTTATGCACGTAACCATCCATATTTTTTTATGAGGATGAGCCCAGATGGTTCTGATGTAATCTCCTCAATCTGCTCTTAATCACACAGCACAAAAGAGGGAAATGGAAGCACTAGATTCACCTAATGAACTGTGAGCAATCTATAGGCTTATAAAACAGAGTGGGCACTATAACCCCACTTAACCTGCTCTTTACCTTATAGTTTTGAGGTTGTATTCTTTTTGTGTTTATGTGTCTACAGCAGCCGCCGAGCTGAGCCACTTTATCTTCCCTTACCTGGTGGATGTGTTCAGGCCCTGAACCGTGCGGCAGCAGGGTCGCGGTCCGGGAATCTGTGATCGGACTGCACATTAGCACCCCTGGGCTGCAGCGGCTTCGCTCGCCGTTTCGCTGCAAAGCGCTAGATCTTCAGCTTTTCAGGGGAATCGTTTCATGGCAGGGGGGGGGGCCCGCCCGGGAACCCGCCGGCATGTGTCACCGCATCACGGTGCCTTCAATGAAGGCAGTGGTGTGCACAGACTGAAGGGTTAGGGGCGAAAAGAAAAAAAAAGGGTTAGGGTTAGTGGATTGGTTTTTGCCTCCTGAGGGGCCTCTAGTACGTGTTTTCAACAATTGGACCACGAGAGGATCAGATAGTGACCCCCCCCCCCCACTCCCTGTGCACGCCACTGAATGGAGAAGGTGAAATGCAGGTGCTCACGTAGCTGGACACCCCTGCTGCTCCCGGTTCAGATAAAATTTGGTATCTCCGAGTGCCGGGATGTGCACATCTGTTTGCCTCCCAGCAGCTGGAGTCAATTCAGGACGATGTGCTTTTGTGTTCCGCAAGCACAGGGATGAGGCAAAGTGTGATTACACCACTGATCACCGGTGTAATGTAACCATTCTGGCCCCATCGAGCGATTTCGGGGAGGACAGGCTGCCCCCTGCCACGGCGGCTCCAGCTCACAGAGTTCTAACGGCCCCGCGCTGTTGCAGAACGCTTCCAGAGCCGCGCAAATGAAGCAATTACCCTGATGCGCACGTTTACGGGCCGAGGGAGGAAACATCCAGAGGGAACGTCTGGCAGGAGGAGAAGACGCAGTCGGCCCAGGGAGCGCCTTGTTGCTTTCTCCAGGACCTTCCAAAACCTCAAGGTTAACAGCGGGGGGGCTGTCGTTGGCGGCGATCGCCCGGGCCACGTGACACACGCGTGCGTGCCCGCCGTTGTCTGCAGCACCCGCTTGCGTGCTCCTCTCATTTCAGCGCGTTCTCGGGTCTTACAGCTTGTAAAAGACTTAATAAAACGGTCCGCTTTGGTCCGACCGGGCGGCCAAAACAGAAACATTCCTGATCTCAGCGGCCATAAATTAGACCTTTGAGGCAGCAGACAGTTAATGTTGTTTTCAGAGCTGCAGAACGGCCCAGCAGGCACTTTCCAGACATTTCGACGATGAGTTACTTCACCTTGATCCCGCTTAATAAACGACGCGTTAGCGATTGAGCCGTTAGTGAAATGCGTTCGGTCGCCGTCCGCCACGGTCAGAGTCATTACGGCTGACGGACCGCGCTGGAACCGAGGGCCCAGGAGTCCTTGAGGTGAGCAGCAGCCTGTTACCCAGCTGCTGTACAACAACAGCAAATTGCTTTAAAACATCGATTAATGCCACGCGCTGAAATATTAAGGCAGGAATCATAACCGAAGCCGCCGGCCGCTTTTATTTAGGGGCCGTAATAAAAGTCTGGAGTGGATTTAAGCCGCACATTTCAGGTGCGGCCTCAGTGCTGATGCCCGGTTCAGGGGTGGGGGGGTGGTGGAGAGGTGACGCATGCTTCCTCGCAGGCCCCAGTTTAACCCCGGGGCATGTCTGCAAATGGATTGTGCGTTCACCTTTGTGTGAGTTCAGCATATTGATCATTTTTAGTGTTTTTGGCCCAGAGGTCGGGGATAAAAGATGAGACTTTGTTCAGCGGGAGAGCGCAGAGTTTGCTTTTTACGACACAACACATATTTCTCTGATCCTCGCTCTCGCTCTCTCTCTTTTGTCTGGAAACTCTCACATTTTGGATAACGCTAAAGTGACATGACAGGAATGCTGTGTAGATACACAATATATTAATATCCTTATTGTTTGATGCATTTTGGTGTTGTCACTGCTTAAATGGACTATTTTTAATATGAGCTGTTAGTTTTGTGAGCGCTCCTCTAACTGTCTGATTAGATGGGGAAGCAGAGAAGAAAACGTTCCTAGAAACAAAGATCTCTTTTCTGGGCTTTATCTCTAATTCAGAGCCAGGGAATCTGACGCCACACTGTCCTCATATCTGTGATAATGGGCTGGATGGGGATGATTAATTATTGATGCGATTGTGTAGATAGAGGAAGCACACTAGATGTGTATCTTGTACTGTGAATGTCCCACCTTTCGAGAAAACATGACCCGTAGAAAACTGAACCGGAATTCTAGTCGGTGCGGCAAGTGGGTTTATTTTGAAAGTGACCGATCGGCGTATTCACGAGCCGTCCTCCTTCTGCCCACAGCTACACGCTCCGTGTGGTGGGCAGCGGCATCAAGGCCCAGAGCAGCAACCCGGAGGTCAAGGTGAAGGTCGTGGACCCTGTAGTGAACCAGATCATCGACAAGCTCAAGCACATCAACCAGGTGAGCTCCCACATTCCCTCCTGATCCCCCGCCCCCCACGTC
The DNA here is from genome assembly GCA_911728415.1 of Lagocephalus sceleratus. Taxonomy (NCBI): domain Eukaryota; kingdom Metazoa; phylum Chordata; class Actinopteri; order Tetraodontiformes; family Tetraodontidae; genus Lagocephalus; species Lagocephalus sceleratus. Next base: position 6,230,504 of record CAJVRN010000017.1, on the reverse strand, counting down.
ACCTTCCCAGATCCCCTCGGACGCCGAGCGACAACCAAAAGCGCGGTCCGCGAGCAAAAATCAGCCGTCACACTTCCGGGGGCCCGTCTGATCCGGCTGCCTTCTCCTCATATTTACGCTCATCTTTTGTCGAGATCAATGAAACTCTTTTTCCGCCGCTCTGGTTGCCTCCGTGCACGTTTTCGCCGCTCCGGCTCCTTTCAGCGCTCTCCGCGTCTCGGGATGATGAGATTAGCGCTGTTTACCGGGGCTTTTTCCGCCCCTGGAACAGCTGCCGCGGCAGCCTGCGGGCCGCTGCGCGTGCCTGCCACGCCGGTGTCCCCGGTGGCGGGCTGAAGGCCAGGTCACCCCTCTCGGCCTCATGCTGGCACCCCCCTTCCCTGACTAATTCACACCATCTGCGGGTTGTCAGAACACATAAATGTGCAGGATAACAATTTCACAGCTCCCGATCTTCTCAGTCATCTCCTCCTTTTCCACCTCAGACACGTATGGGCTGTGCTCGGGAACTATTTTGGAACGCAGGTTGCTTCCGGTTTTTATCTGTTGCTGCGTTAAAGTCCCATTCCCCGTCGCCTGTGACAGAAAATTGTGACCGTGGAGACATAGACCCCCCCCCGAAAACTCCCGAATGTCTGAGATGAAACCTATAATAAGCCGCCAACTGAGAGTCGTGAAAGTATGCATTGTTTTGACAGACGCGTTTTCCTTCTGTCTGTTAAATCGATGATGTTAATCAGGATGTGAATAAAAAAGAGGGTCCCAATCAAACACGCCAATTTCACAGGGATTTAAATATCATTTAAAATTCCTTCAGCGTGAAGCAACAGATTTAAATAAAGAAAACCTCGTCTCCTGTGATGGTTTAGAAGGAACCCTCAGAGAGTCCCAAGGTTTTCCGGGAGGTTTATTGGAATTCAATCAGCAAAGCCTCTCCAGTGTTGAGGAGTTAAATCACACCCAAACGTGAGCTAAACCGGACGGTGCTTCGTTGTTTTGTCTGCACTTATTCGTGCGTCCTACCAGATTCATCCGTCGCGGGTGTTTCCGTCTCTCCCGCCAACGCAAAACAGATCGGGAGAGCGTAACGAAGCCCGAATCCATCCGCACGATCTGAAACGTGCACTTGCGTCTCTCCGGAGGAGTTCCGATAAAGGCAAAGTCGTTACTTCTCTCATTAACGATGCGGAGGAGGATTATTGGGCAGGAATGCTCCGGCGTTTGTCCTGAAGAGAAACATTTTAATCAGCTTTCCAACCCAGGAAAAAACAAACAATCCCATGTGATAAGGAGCTGCAGGAGTGTTTTCTTCTGGTGTCTTCACTGCGCTTGTTAACTTGCTAAAACTGTAATTAACTGGGATCTTTGTAAACTGGTGCAGCTGTAAGGGTTACACAGCAGGTGTCCGTGCTTGGCTTAGACATTATGGATCGGATTTGGGATTTCAGGATTCTTATGCAGGAACTGAGGCGGTGTGGTGGATAAACACGCGGTGGAAATTTAACGCTATGAATCAGACTTTCGTATCATCCATCTGCCCCGGAGTCTATTCTTCATCATCAACTCATGCCTGACATACAACTCGTCCTGGGTGGCACCCCATCAGCTGCGTCATTGCAGCAAGTGTGTGTGTGTGTGTGTGTGTGTGTGTGTGTGTGTGTGTGTGTGTTTTGTATTCTTGTACTCGCAATATACTGAGTACCAAAATCTGCATTCTGCTATCAAGGTGAGGACATTTTTTGGGATGTGAGGACATTTTGACTGGTCCTCACAACTTCAAAGGAATGTTTGAGGGTCAAGACCTGGTTTGAAGGTTGAGGTTAGAGTTGGGTTTCGCTTTGGTTAGGATTAAGATGAGGGGATTAATTGGGATGGTTGGAGTTAGGATAAGTAACTAGGTATTACCTTGTGTCTATGAAAGTCCTCACAAAGATAAAAGTACAAGGATATGTGTGTGTGTGTGTGTGTGTGTGTGTGTGAAAGAGAGAGAGAGTTTGTGATTTGCACTTACTCATGCACAGCCGCAGTCATCTCCCGCTTTACTGCGCGACTGCGTGCGTCACACAGCGCTGCAGTTCCTGCGTCCACCTCGGCTTTTCCATCTCTGCTCCATAAATCCTCCGTTTACATTTATTCAGCAGCGACCTTGACCAACCTCTCCAAAACGCTCCCGTTTCCATAGGACCGGATGAAAGCGCATCATTGCTATTCCCCCCTGAAAGCGCGGCGCGACGGCTGTTGACAAAACTCATCGCGCAATCCGAGCGCACGGAGCGCAGATTTCATCACGGTGCTCTTCATCAGCGGCTCCAATGAATTATTTGTCGACTGCTCTCCACCTCCGCCTGTCCTCTCATCTCAATGTGGTTAAGAATCTATAAGCAGGCCCCGTCCCCGTGTCTCTCAATCAAAAGCGGGAGCGCCCGGCTCCTCCCCCAGTCTGCCGCTTGAATTATTTACCAGCCGTGGACGTGTTGGTTGACCTGCACTTTTTTTTTTTTTTTTTTTCTTTTTTCAAACTGAATTATTCATGCCCCGACTCCACTTAGCCCAACAGATTAACGCTAAAATATATTCTGTTTCTGCGACTCCTAAATGTGAATAACATATGCGTAACATTCAAATGGCACCCCGGCTAAGAAACAGAGACAAGCCGGGTCTCTGGAGACGTTAAACACAGCACCTCTTGTGGGTTTGACATACAAATTGAGCTGCTTGCATTAATTCGGGCTGCTGTTCGTGGAGGGATCTGTAAAATGAGACGCCCCGGGCCTGCCAAAGAAGACTTAATCGTTAATTGGAAGCCAATGCCGAAGCCCTTGGACTAGTAATTTCTTTGTAAAATATAATTTTTAACCGCGCATCCTTTTGCTTGTTGGACCCTCAAACTTTTGTGTGTAGTTGTTGGAAAAAAAACAATGCTATTCGCCGAAGCCCGGCTGGATATCCGTAATTAAAAGCAAAAAGCGACCACTGTTCAAGGTTTACAGATGAGGAAACAAGGCTATGCTTTGCAACGCTCTGAATTATTATTCTAATTTATTAAACCAAGCGGCCAAAGCGGTTCGCGAAACGTGACGGATGTGCCGCTGGAGCGGGCTCAGGGCCGCGCCGGCCTCCGCCGAGTTCGCTGCAGCACTTTTCCCGCCCCCGAGAAGTAGGTCGGCGTTCCACTCCGAGGCGGACGGGCGGCGGATCTATATTTGACGGAGGTCTTTCAGCTCCGGAGCGGATCGGACCGAACAAACAAACGCGAGTCAACTTCGAAAATAAAACGAACGAAATGGGACCAGATGTAAGGAAGGTTCCATACGCCCAGATCTGTTGCTGATTCTGTTCTGACCTCTGGCCCTCGGATTCGGGCCTGGGATAAACACCCTACCAGCGCTCACGAGAGCTGGATTGGGAGTGAGTGTGTCTGCCTTCTGGCTGCTGAAGTGACGGTTGAGGCGCCGTCCCTCCGCTCTGCATTTCCTGTAGGAGACGAACTAATGACCAAACAGCAAACTCCTCACCCGCTGAATTCGTTATTCGGAACACCTGCGGGAAGGAGCCGTCCCTTAAGATGTATCAGTGAGGCCGGCGTGGGGGGGGGCTGGACAACATCACGGAGCCGTGGGAGTTCTGGAGAAGGTTGAGCCGGTCGAGGTCGTAGCCTTGTGAAGTGAAGCCGGACGTCGGTCCCCTTGGAAATGTGCTCCCTCAAGGAGAAGGCTCGTTTTCACATGTGAGGGAAACATGATTGAATTCACACAACGAACAAAGAGAAGTCAGTCGTCTGCTCTGCCCGGCGACAACGAACCAGCCGATGTAATTAATATTTTCTTCTTAATGATGCGTTATTCCACCCCCACCCCCCCCCCCCCCCCACACTAATAATTATAATGTGGATTTTCATGACCGTGCCTCCTTGGATCTCAGAGGGATTTATGGCCCATTTCTGTTTGCGCTGGCCACATTTAAGTCCTGTGTCGTAATTATTTCCACAACGCCATGACACCAATTCCTGAACGGTGTTTACGTTGGTACAACAAGAGACAAAAGGAAAATGATTTCCAAACCAGCTCAACTGGAGAGAAAGGGTAAACAGCACTGATATGCGACGTGTTTTATTTATTCATTGGACTAAACGCTTCCAGTAAAATCAGATTAAGAAAATGGACAATAAAGAACAAATCCCAGTTGTGTAATTGGACTGAACAAAGCAGAGGGAATCAGATTCTTGTTGGTAATAGCAGCGTCTGAACGATGCTGCTAAAGGCTTCAGTGAAAACGTTCAATCTAAATCTCCTTTTGTGAATTTGGTGTTTCGCTCTGGTTGTCGTGAGCGCTGGGATGTCTCATTCCAACGGCGCCTCTGTCCTGTGAAACGACTTTCTGTTTGTCTCTGTTTTTTGGTGGACGCTCTAAAGTGCGAGCGCAGAACCAGCCAGGGCCTCGCCCAAAGATGCCGCCCCCCCACCGGTCCGGTTTCCATCTGGAGTCGCCCAGAATGACTGAATCCTGCTGCTTTCAGCGCGGTTTCCTTCTGGAATCGACAGGCTCTGATTGAATGTTTGCTCTCAGCCTTCCGATAAACGGGTTTGCAAATGAGCGCACCCCCCCTCAAACAACCCAATCGTGGGCCGCGTCGTGGTCTCTGAACCTCGGCACGGCACGGGCTCCCGCGGCCGCCTAATCTCAGGTGCAGCAGAAAGTCATTATTCCACACAATCCATTAAACGTTTGGTTAGGTTTTCAGACTCTAAATGGCACTAAATTATGATAATTACGCACGCGGAACAGAAGAAACTCTCCCTTTTTCCTCCGTCTTCTGAGCCGCCGTCATCGAGGGTGCAGAAAATTCCAGACAGGGTAATTAGCGGTGCGGGTCTGTCCCGGCTCATCGGTGGCAGCGACCCTGACACTTTTGCTCCCGCGCACTGAACCACAACAGCAACTAATTAACATGGACACTGCCTTTTCTGATCAACACAAAGCAGCCTTTCTTGTTTCCAGCGTTGCGCCGTGAATTTCAATGAGCCAATTAGCGCGTCCGTGTCCCTCAATATCGAGCCTTTAAGATGCGCAGCAATGCAGCAGGAAGTCGAGGGCCGCGGCGGCCTCTCGAAGTCCCGGGTCGTCTTTACGCAACGTCCAATCTCGCTTTTCGGAGGATTGACTTGGCACAAGTGGTTTACCCCCCCCCCCCCTCTCTCTCTCTTTCGCCCATAGCTGCTGCAGGGCAAATCCATTCCCAAACTGGGATCTCTGGACCAGATCGAAACGGGGAGCGGCGACGCGGAGGGGCGCTACAGCGGCGACTGCGACGACGAGGACGGCTGCGGCAGCTCGGGCGGAGGAGAGAGCAGGAGGAAGAACGGCAGAGTTGCCAAGCGTGAGTCTTTCCTTACCGTCGACCGGGCCGACCCGTTGGAGACGGGACTGCAGACAGTCAACCGAACTTTAAAGGGAGGCGCTCCACGGAAACAGTTCCTGATGATATTTAAGTAAAATGTGCTCTTACTTATTTTATTCTGGTTGCTATGGAGACGTAATTACAGCCAGTTATTTTTTAAAAAAAGTGTCCCCTCTCATGGAGGACTCCGCTTCCTCTTCCTCCTCCTTTCATCAAACATAGTACGAACCCAATACATCACTGCTCTCACCTCTGTGTGTGTGTGTGTGTGTGTGTGTGTGTATGTGTTTGTAAGTGGGGTCATTTAAACAAGCCCCTCTATCCCTGTAAATGTTTCCTTTCCTGCTCATCAGTCTGGACTCTCAGAGCTCCTCTGAGGCTGTGTGTGTGTGTGTGTGTGTGTGTGTGTGTGTGTGTGTGTGTGTGTGTGTGTGTGTGTGTAGGGACTGACATTTAACACCCATTACAGTAGGACTGCCCTGACCCCGTCACACAGGCCACGTCAGCCTGCCTCCTGTATTTATAACCGCCCCCCCACACACACTTACACACACACATACACACCCTCTCCAGTTGCTGCCCCTTCTGTCAACCCGGTGAGCCCTCGATGTTGCTGAGAGGCGGGTGAGTGCAGACCTGTCCGTCTGGCCATCTGTCCGTCAATTCTGCACATCTTGAACCCAAAGACCGTCTGCACTCAGTTCCTTAACCCTGAAACCACCATAAACGCCGCCATCTGACTCATCCATCCACCTGAAGACGGGAAGGTTTTTGTCAAAGACTGTAGAACTTTGCGTTCTCGCTCGTTCCCACCCATCTCTCTCGCCTTCGCTGGAAACGTCGGCGTGCCCGGTTGAAGTCTTTGAAACCGGAGCGCGCCGCAACACAATAATCCTCGAAGTTGCGTCACCCACTTTACAAGGCTGGATTATGATTTCAATTTACGGAGCCGCACGGCGGTGATTCGGTGCCCGGCCTCATCGCTGGAAGCTCGCTGCGGTTGGGAATGCTGGGAGGGCGATGATAACTTCGCCCTCGGGGGAAGCATAAGCTGCTGTTTCAGAAGTGTTTGTTTGGAATTGCTCCTGAAAGCCTCCACCTCCCCGTCATCCTCCCGGATGTGAGATTTCAGCGCTCCGTATCCGACAGTTCTGTTTCCCAAAACTGACAGTTGGACATCCAGTCTAGCTTATTAAGCCGACTCCGCGGAAGTCAGAGTAAACACTGAAGCAGTCGGGCTGCTTAGAGCAGATCCTCTCCGCAGCACACTCCAAACCCGATGCCTGCTTGAGAATTCCGACCAAGAATTCTGCGGTAATTCTGTTTTTTTTCCTCCAGCTACACGTCGTTTGCACCCCTATCTCTCGTATACATCCGAGCGTTCAGCGACAAGAGGCGCAAAAGTACATCAGGCTGTTCTCTGCCTTCCCAAAAACGGGGTTGACGCGGAGAAGGCGGATCAGGAGGAGCTTGGGCGTAGATGGAAATGTCTCCCGGTTGCGTCGCGGATTCAAAGCCCCAAAAGCGAGCTTCGGCTCGGACACGCGTCGAGCTTGTGCTCCACTGAACTGTTAATAGCTTTGATGGGCAATTAATTAACCTCATCCCTGCATGTAAAACGTAATTGCTGTAATCTGTTAAAATAAAGCTGAGGCCAAACCTAACAAGATCTCACCACGGCAACAGAGCTAATAAATCAGCTACCGCCAGGATAACCCACCGAGCAGGTCGTACACTATTAATGAGCATTGTTGTTTTTTTTATTCCTTTCTTGGCGTGAAACACTGAGCCAATGAGACTATGAGAATACAATATTAAAGCACAACTGCAGAGCTACATTTTTAAGTTAAAAAAAAAAGGAAAAAGGTCAATGCTAAAAAAACAAAACTGAGAGAACTCCTGCGGAATGACATGACTGTCATCAGTGGATTATTCACACGTGAATAATTAGTGACGCTCGTATAATCAAAGCCGAGTTGAGAGGTGACGTTGGGAAAACAAAGGGAGGGAAACACAGCTAGATGCTGCTTTGATCTATCTTTGATCACCCTTGAATCGCGCAACGTTGAAGTCTGTGACTGTGTTTTATCTCAGATGCAGACGTTCTGACGGAGCTGCCAATCATCCGAGCACCTGGGCACTAAAGACTTAAAACGCCGCCTGCGTTAATTTGATTTCTCACTCAATTATGCATTTATCTATAATCCCTCTCCTTTGTGCCTTTGATGTTTATCGGCAGAAAGGGTTAGCTGTAGATTGAGATAAGGAACAGAAGGGGGGGCTCATTTCTGACAATTGGAGCCTGATTTAAGGGATTATCCTCATTAGGTAGAGTTGTTGTTGTGTGAAAATGCTTTGTGTGTGTGACAAGGAAAAACAATGTGCCTTATCTTTAAAAATATCTTTTCCTCTTTTGCAAGAGCAGATTGGTAATGTTTACGGCGTCGTGCTGGCAGATCGGCCTGACTCTGGTGGATTCTTTTTCCTTTGTTTACTTGTTCTTTGTCTGTGTGTAGTCCTAAATAATTTCTGAAAACACTGATTACAGTCTGGTGCTTTGTCAAATATTAATAGGCAATTAGCTGAGACTAAAAAGTCAGCAATTCAGCTCCAGCTGTAGTGACCTTTTTTTTTGTTGTTGTTTCTTTACAAGGCTGCAGTGAACTTACATTAAATTAAATCACCATTTAAAGGCAAAACTAAATGCACCACAATAATTGAACAGTAAATGCACAGAAATAGTTTCAGCACTTAAGGTGAAGCTTGTCCTATATGTGATGCGCAGCTATATTGTGAATATATGACCATAAATTCATCCATAACTGCGAATAATTACATTTATGGTAATTAAATTATTACATAATGACTCATTAAAAGTATACTGCCTCCTGAACTAATTAAATTTGGCATAAAAACACAGTTACTATGGCGACAGCAACATCGGGATGGTAACCAGCACACAACATCGCTTTTTTTGTGCTCGAGCTAAAAGTTTCGCCGGTGCTCGGTGGTATCAAATTTTCGGTCCCCATGTTTCCAATGATGATGCGGACGACTTTCCCTCTGACTTCACCACTTCCGTGTCAACTTCTCGATCACATGAACTCTGGTTTTCTACCGTTGTAGAGGCTGCGCTGTGTTTGTTAAATGGAGCTTCTGTTTATTCTGCCCAGCCCCCCCCCCCCGTTTTCCGCCGACACCTATTTCCTGACTATGGGAATGCCGTTAGGTACGGCCAGCTACTGCTAATCTGCGACTCCAGGGAAACCTGCCCTGCGGCGTTGCTCCGTAGCACCGGACGACCCCTTCAAGCAGGCAGTCAAATTGGGTCCCTTACTGCACCCCCCCTCCCCATTATGTTCCAGGGGTGGACCACTGGGGAGGAACGAAACGTGCAAGGGGCTCGGCAGAAAAAGCCCCGTTAGGCTCGGTGGCGGCGGCGGCGTGGAGAAAAATCGATTCCCGGCGTGTAAACACGCCGACTGTGGGGGCTCTTCTTATTAATTAGCTGCGTTTCGGGCAGGAGTGTATTTGATGCCTGAGCTGCTGGTTTGCAGTTCAGAGCCAAATGTACCTGGGAGGGGCCCGCGCGGCGGGGAAATCCCTGTCCTGCTTTGTGGGACATCATTGGGGGAATTAGACTACACGGGGGCTGCTTGGCTGGACATGCATGTAACACACACGGGCCCGTCACTGCGAGCCATTTTCCGTATTCCTAACAGGCTTCGTCTCCTTTGCGCGGCCCATTAGAACAGCCTTTATCCTCATTACAGTGCAAGATCAAATTAGGTCACCTGCTGTGGCTCCTGCCCTCGTCTGTGTCAGTAATAATGGGATCAGAATCATTCGCAGCACTTCCCCTTTGAAGCTCCTGACCATTAAGCCCAACTGGATGGACTCTTGTAGCCCCCTGGTTTGTCAATTACATTAACCCCCCCGAACTAATTTAGCATAAAGAATTCTGAAAGACTGTCCTGCAACAGTTATTAAGACATCGTAGGTCAAATGCTGTATGAATACAAAGTCTTGTTTGAGTTACATTAGCAAGGAATTAAAGAAACTCACATTTTACTAAGGACATGGGAACACGTAGTAAATCGTGATATCGCAGTCATCAGAACACTTTCCTGTTTGTTATGGATGAAACATCAATAAGTGTTGTATTTTGGCAAGTGATTCTCAGCAATCTGGGCTTTGTGGGAGATCATTTCTTTCTTTGATCTTTATTGCGATACATCAATACCAGCGTGCGGTCCAACACCAATCTGTAGCTGATAATATAATGAACACATGCTTTTAATAATCCAGAATAACCTCAGTTCAACATCATAATCTGTGTTTTCTTGACTTTTGGAGTGGAAACATTTACATAAATATTGACTCACAGGGGGGCCCCCCCCCCACAATGGCTGGCTGAAGGCTGCCTCACTGTGTTTCCTATTATGTTAATATTGATCAACACCACAGAGCAGAAAAACAACCCAAAAAAACAATTTCTGGATCCATATGTTCCACAGGGGTGGAGGAGGGAACAGTCCCACAGTAACGCCTCTAAATCAGAGGACGTCCACCCAGTCCTAGAATCCTGCAGCCGGGTTTTTAGCCCTACCCAGTTTTAACAGAGGAACCTGATCCCAGCTGAAAGCAGGCGCTGCCTGGTTGGGCAGAAAACCTGGCTGGATTTTAGGATTATGGAACTGGGCCGAAGACTGCTGCTCTAAATGAAGGAAATAATCTTGACAATCTCTAAATGAAGGAAATGATAATCAGCAGCACTGTCCTGCAAAAAAAAAAAAAACAGCTCTGCTGTAATATGGTTGAATGAACCTAAAGATGAGAGCGCAGCACTTGTGGATCTTCCGAGAACATCTGCCAGTGAAGGTCAACAGCGCGCTCAGAGACACCCACAGATGCTCAGCGCGCTTGTGAGGGTGGAGGTGGCGGGTGGGGGGGGGTGTGGTGGAGAGCTGCTCCCATGCAGCCGAACAAGCTGCTGCTCCACATTAACCTGCGCAGACTTCTTATTCTGATGAGCAGGAGGGCAGAGAAAGGTTCATCAGGAGGGCTCCCATCAGTCACATCAGCCACTGTACGCGCGCGCCATTAAGGGTCGCTGCCCTGGACGTCCACGGATTCACAATCGCCTTAATGTTCGGTGAATCACCAAAAGGCCACGCGTTGGAAAACCTGGACGGGATTCACCGGCCACGGCGCCCCCGGGCGTCTTCCCTCAGTTATTGTTTCAGGGGGAGGAGGAGGGAGATGAAGAGGCGGCGGCGGGGAAACCTGAAGGAGTGGCGCCCGGGCGAAGGACTCCGATCCATCACCCCGGGTTGCCTCTGGAGACGGAAGAGGGGCACGCCAAGGACGCTGGATGAAACACGAAGCAGTCATGAGTGCATTAGTAAAATGGCTGCTGTCACCCGCAGACAGATGAGGCGGCTGCCAGAGACGGCCAGAAAAAGACGCCATCTGCCATCGGAAGAGGGGGGGGGGGGTGGGCGGCGAGGGTCGCTGCTTTTTATAAGAGGGAGCGGCGCGGTGTGAGCGAATACTCAAATGGCCGTAAAACAGGGGGAGCAACAACCGAGTCGTTGAGCGCGACGTCAGCGCGCGACCTTGAATCTGAGCGCGGCGCTGTGCGACACGCGTGTCCGCTGACGCCTCCCCCGCGCGGGCCTGCCGCTCGGACGGGAAAGGTCGTGACGAGGCCGCGTCTCTGCCGGGGGAAGCTGTCCGTCACTCCGCTGTCGGGGGACGCGGCCGCGTCCCCGTCGGCGCCGCAGCGGGCCCCGGGACCGCCGAGCCTTCCTGTCGGTTCCGTTTGTCAAGTTCGCTTTCAAACTTTATTCATTTATTTATTTATTTATTTTTTGGACTCCACCTGCTACATTTGTGCATGTCGTACATTAGATCTGCAAACCGCATTAGATCTATTATTTATCCGTCCGCCTGTTTATTTAGGAGTGAGAACACCCTCCGGGCCCTCTGGGTAAACACTGGTTTTATAGCCCAATAAATTCCTCAAAGCTTCTTAGTCCCGTGGGAACATCCCACTGTTGAAAATATCATCTGCTAATGTTGCCTGTTCCCATTGAATTTACCTTGACACGACCTAGATACTAAACTATCTTAAAGAGCATATTAACCCCGCCGCCTCCCACTCACGCGCGGATTGTTTGAGGTTTTAGCTTCACCGTGGGATTAGTTTATGTAATCAGTCTCTTGTGACTCATCTGCAAATGCCTCCCCCGTTTGTTGTGGGTTTATCTAACCCACGAGGATAATCAGCCACCTTTCTTTAACTCCGTCTGCTTTTGAACTGCTGGAAGTGACTGATTTGAGTGACTTATCCGCCTGAATATTTATTTATTTTCTTGAACAGGCTGCGCTGCTCTGATACGATTCTTCCATTTAGAGCATCTGACACGTGGAAGCGCGTCACAGCAGGGCCGAACCGGAGCGCGCTCGTCGGCGATGCTGACGCGCAACGCCGCGCCGCGTCGCGTCGCCTTTCCCGCGCTCGTGCTGCTGCCTGTCGACGGCCCGGGGCCTCCCGTGCCCTTCCGCGCAAAGTGACGCATGGAGCCGAGGGATGAAAGCATGCAGATCGGTATCTGCTGCGTATAAACATATGGTCACGGCGGAGATTGGATTTGGTTTTCGAATTGAAACGCATACCTTGTTGTTCGCGCTTTGAACAATATTGCCAAGCCTCCATGCAGCCGCGCTTGGATGGAAATGAAAGGCAATCACTTTCTGATATGCAACATAAAAATAATGACTTTTCCTTCCCTGACGATTGCACAAACCTGCTGTATTCGTACCCCCGCCCCTCCTCTCTGGTGTTTTTCTTTTAAGCAGAGATTTTTTAACCATTATCTTTAGTGACATGCTCTTGTTTTTCAGCCGTTTTCTCAGAGCCTTTATGATTCCAGCGTTGGCTTAATGAGCTGCGGCGTGCATGCGGAAGGATAGCGCTTCAATGAACCATGAAAAGGGCAGGCGCGCACCACTGTGTGAGCAGTTTAACGATCAGCCTGAGCTGGTGCGTCCGGCGAACGCCGCTCCATCAGTAAGCACTGATACAGGATGTTTCATTAAGACGACTCGTTCTCGCCCTCCGATGCAGACACGCATCGCTCCGCGTCCAAGCCTTGAGCTCCGTACGTACAGTAGATCTGGAGCCCAGAGATCAGTCCACCTCTCCACCCTTTGATTCAGCCTCCTTTTAGATGAAAAGATCCAAAACCGTTGTGGGTAAAATGAGGACAGCACAAAATTCACACTTTTTATTTGTTTCACTTTCGCTATATTTTAGCGTTGTAAACCGCATCTCAACGCATATCTGAAGATTTAATTAAATGTAAGACAAGGGCGCAACCCTAACCATTCCACGCTCACATTATCGGTGATCGTGGTTCATTTTCAAATGGTTCGAGAATATTTTTAGCAGAGAGAAGAGTTTGTTTTTCTCGGCTTCTGCCCGCGTTGTCTCACTTTCGCAAGAAATACGAGATTATGTTGACAACACTTTGATTAAAACTCCTTTTTGTGGGCTTGTTTTTGCTTTAGTTTAAGGAGAAATTAAAGTCATAGTCAAGGGATCGCCGATGTCGAAAACTTGTAGCATACGGAGAAACATCGCAGGAAAAGTTTGAATGGAAGAAGCTGCGTTAAAATCCATTTTTCTGCTGGAGAACAAGCCACAAATGTCTCCAAATGCTGTTTTTCTCTCTAAAAAAACAAGAAACTAAAGACACTATTATGTGACCCAAACACTCTTCTGACAAGCGGCTTTTTGTCTCCTTTCCCTCTGTCGTCTCTGCAAATATCGCCCGTTCTCGCGTTTCCAAGGTCGTTTTCAGATATTAGTCAGCAAAGCAACGCGCTGCTTTTCCATCTCCACCGCCTGCTCTTTGTCTCCCGGTTCCTTGAAGTCATTCGGGTGTGCAAGGATACACACACATACGCACACCCACCCACACCTACACACACACACACACACACACACACACACACACACACACACACACAGGAACACATCAGGTCCAACAGGTGTCTCGGAGCCACTTGGATTGATGTTCCGTGTTGACCTTCAGTGGTAATGGAAAAGGCTGGTATCCAGACAGGAAACACGGCGGGAGAACGTCCGAGTCTGTCAGGTCACAAGCGGAGACGTCTGGCCGGAAGGACGGGTTTTTGTGTTTGCGCCTCGCTTCACCGACGGATGCGTTTTTACGAAGCTTTGGCCGTGGTCCGTGGAGAGTGTTGCGGGGCGACGCCGTTTGAAGTTTGATCAGTTTCCAGACAAGCAGATTAAAGATTCATCGCTCCAGGCACGAGCTCTCTGGAATGTGAAGGACACACGTCGGCAATTTGTCCCTGACGAGCTAATGAAGGCACCGGGTCCTCTGACCCGCGCCAACCGTAGTGTTATTTATTTATTTTTTTTAAATAAAACAGCCGCGGAGAAGGCTCATGGTCAGTCGCTGAGGACGGCCTCACTTTTAAATGATTCACAGCTGCCACCGAGCGACCTTGGAACTCGCTGTCTCAGGTTGTCTTTTGACACGGATCCGCCGCTCTTTCACCAAAACACTCACACCGATCAATGCGCAGAGTTCTGAGCGCTGCGAGAATCAAAAAAAAAAAAAAAAGACGAGAAAAACAACTTTCCACGCTTTACTCGTGGAGGTTTAGGACCCTCTGTGGCCTTTCGCTCAGAGCCCCGGAAGCTTCCTGGGTCCTTGGCTGCTCCTGCCTACTCAGTCTCAGGGTTCGAGACCATTCGCCACACGTTCTTCTGTGGGCTACGGCTTCCGCTTTTATTTATTCTGGAACTCGCCGCTTTCTCCTGACCTCTCTCTGATTTTTAGCGTTTTTGTGAGGAGTGAAGCGGCTACAAGATGCTCCTCTTCTTCTGCTGCGCTGACCTTTTGACCTTTGGTGCATCAACGACTCGCTGCAGCTTCTCTTGCCCGCCTGACTTTTACGTCGCGTTCGTGATTTATCAGGTGCACGCCGTCATCCTCAAAAAATTAGAACCATTCAATTACTGATGAATAAACTATTAATAGGAGGTAATTACAACAGATTACACTAAAGCTTGCTCGTGTGCATCAGGGGGACAGCGGACGTCAGGCTGAGCGAAGGGCGCCGCGTCGCGTAGACGAGTGTAGGCTGTGACAGCCACAACCAGCTGGAACAGGAGACGTGTCGGCGACGACCACATGATGGTATCAGTCAGCTTCATCTGACAGCCGATATGTGTCCTCACTGGGAATCATCTTTTCTTCCTCAAGACCCACAAATCCCAATTTTCCGTATCAGAGTGATCGGATGTCACAACACCGCACACCCCGAGACACTCGGGGGGGTCACAGCGGTGTGAAACACACACACATACACACATAAACACACACATAAACAGCCATAAACACACATACACACATAAACACACACATAAACAGCCATAAAAACACATACACACACATTAATACACACATAAAGGCACACATAAACTAAACACACATGGACACACATTAACAAAGATAAACAGACAAACACACATAGACACATGTTTAGACACATATTAACACACACATAAACGCATACATAAACACACATAGACACACATAAACAAAGATAAACAGACAAACACACATAGACTCATGTTTAGACACAAATTAACACACACACATAAACACATACATAAACACACGTGCAGTCACCAGCCTCATCCATGGGCGACATTAGGATCCAATGTAGATTTTATAAACCTCATTACTCATGCAGCGCCTTTCCTCGGACCAATAATGCGTATGAAGCGTGGCGTATATTCACAAACCGGTTCAAATGTCCACATTTGGCACATCTCATTTGCAGCAAGCGCTGAATCTGATTCGTCTAAATTTAATCTTTGATCGCGTTGGCAGCCAGCGTTGAGGTGCGCGACATATTACCTCTAAAAACGACCTCTGAATGCAAAAGGAAAGCGACCCCCGCGGCGCTTTACGGTGGAAATCATCAAGGTGGAGCGTGGCGGCTGTCGCCTCAGCTCAAGCTCAGTGTCAAACTTATTTCTCACCAGTAAATTAATTCACAGCTTTTTACTCCGTCACATTGTCTCAACTCAATGTTAATTGCTGCTTATTTATAATGATTACTTATATAGACCCTGTTGGAAACTCAGGAAAAACTTCCTTTTAAAGGCAGAGCTGTATTCCGATCAGGAAGTGGAGGTACAACCCAGGCTGAGCTCACGTTGTTTTGAACAGAAGAAATCATTGAATGTTGCTCAGAAAAGTTGCGGTAGATATTTACTGTGAACACGTCAGACTCTCTTCATTCCTCACTGCATCAGTTAGTCGTTGATTTATCATCCCAACCTCCGGAGGTGAACCCTGGAGATGAACTCCTGGCCCTCAAAAGCTCCAGCTCCGCTGGCCGGTACCACCGGAGTCGGAGGGACGCGTCACCGACGGTGGAGGTCACGCTGCCGGTCCACCAAGCATGCGTCGCGGTTCCATCTCTCAGAGCCCGTTTAGCCCGTCCCGGTGCGGCGCGATTCCAGCCGACGATTCCAAGCCAAGCGAGAGACTCCGCGCATCTGTCGAACTTTTCCTGCGTTTCATGTGTGGAAGCTGTTTTCTTTCTTTTTGCCAAGTGCCTCTTCACTCGCAGATCATCTGGAGAAGCTGGCAGATTTCTCCCCAACTCTTGTAACGGGAATCATTTTGCGGCGTGAAAGGATTCTTCGCACCAACGCTGCACCTCAGTTCAGGATGAGCTGCTTCTCTTTACTTTGATCCAGATGGATTTATTGTTGTCGTGCATTCATTTATTCATTTAGCGGCGTGGAGACGACAGCTGTGTGTCTCCAATCTTTGATATCGACGAGACGCTGGGGAGGCTGGAGTCTCGTCTCCGCTCTGAAGTGAGCGTTTGCGGCTCCGCTGCTCTTGAGTAATCGCAGCGAGCGCGTCTGATGACGAGACGCGCTAAGCCGAGGCGGCGCCTCCACCTGCTGCGGCAGGTTCTCACCTGCATCACAGAGCGGAACGATCCCGGAGCCTCGGTAAAAAAAAAAAAAAACAGTCTGGAGTGGCTCCCGCCTTCCTCTCGGCACCAGGAGGATGTTTGCCTGCCGTTTTTCATTCGATTGCCTCGGATGATTGAATGACTGATTCTACCACAAAGGCCAAATCTGGAGCGGTTTGGATAAACAGCTGCTGCCTCTCTTAGAGGAGGGGAAAGAAATGGAGCGAAACAAGTGATCTGAGGGCTTCTACGTGCAGACGGACGGACGTGCTCCGCCTTTCTGATGAGATTAACGGTCCCGGTTTGTTTTGATGATCAGATACTGTTTACAGATGAAACACATTGAGGTCAAAGCAGAAGAAAACACATCTTTATTATTATGAGTAAACATAGTGATGCAATGTTCGTTGGTATTACTTTTATGTCTTTTTTTATGAATTCAGAACTCATCTCATGAAGCGCTTTTAGGGTTTTAAAGATGCCTTTTAAGTAATTAAACTCTCCTCTGAGACTTTCTTACTCCAAGCGTATTGTGTTAGTTGTGCTAGAGTTTTTCAGAAGAGCGGTTCTGCACGCCACACAAGAAAGTCTGCAGACTCTGACTTGGCGAGTACTGCAAATCACAACCAAAGCATAAGGCTTTATTCTCTTGACAGCTTCATGGCTTCCAATACTTTAATACCAGCAAACAAAGCTGCTGGGTGGAGTTGGATGCCTCCAAACTACTCACACAAACAAATATTAGAGCTTTTTACTCCATGTTGTTCTGAAATCTGGCCGTGGTGTTAATGTAAAACCCGTCAGTTCATCTCTTCTGTCTGTGATCTCCCAGTAATCTCTTACTCCTCTTCAATTAGTTGAAAAGCATCACTTGTAGAGATGTTGTTTGGGTCTGGAGCACAGTCAGTTAGGGGAGTTGTTGTTGCCGTGCGACACCAGCATGAAGCCTGAGGAAGTCGAGTCAGGCCCTCCTGGACGGAGGAGGTTGAGGCCTCTAGAAGGTCAGGGAGTGTCCTGCCTGAGGAGAGAAAGATGCCAAGGTCGCTGAAACTCACTGATACAGACAGGCTATTATGGGTTTCATAACGCTGTCCTTGGAAACCCTATTAAAGGGGCCTCATAACAGTTTTATTTTCATATACAGTGTCGATGCAAAGCAGGAGAATTGGTGCTCATTTAAGAATGTTAGAGTATGATAGCACTGTTTTCAGAAGAGATATAGAAGTAGGGGTGCGACTCAATTTAAAAAATCTATTGGATTAGAGGCATAGTAATTAATATTCATGTATCACATTTTAATCACTTAATATTTGCTGACTGAATCAAATAATACATAGAGACATGAATATTCTAAATTCAAACTCTCTTCATGTCTGCAAAAATGCATTAAATTGCATTCCAATGCAAAGTAGACTATGAAATAACTACAAGAACTGCTATTTTTTTTATTGATTAAAAAAAAATCTACTTTTGGTTTGTCAGTCTGGTTTGTTCCAGTGTGTTTTTTCTGCAGCCTCTGGCTCTTGGTAATTCAGTTTTGTCTGCTTCTCAGCTGGATTTCAACTTCAGGTCCAGGTGTGTTACTATAAAAACAAGCAATTTTCTGTCACATAGAATGAATCATTCACGCCTCTCAATAGAAATGTTTAAATGATGGCAATAGACAGGAGTGGAAAACTCATATTTACCACAAACATGAGCTCTACTGCGCAAATAGTGCCTGCTCCACATCTGCCATCACAGCGGTGGATGTTTTGACACATTACTTTCACCACCAAATCAAATTTCGGGATGTTTGTTCTCCGCTTGGTTGCCCTGAACAACACGCGGCCCGGCCCAGCCCGGCCCGGCCCGAGCCCTGCTCTTCCTGTTGGAGGCAGAAAGCAAACTACAGCTGTTTGGATCAACAGATGGTTGGAAAGAACAACCCATTTACTTTGATTTAATGTGGTGATATTTGTGCTTTCCAGCGCTGTGCATGTGGGCAAGCTGGCTGGAGAAGACTCTTTAAAAATGGCCTGCAGAATCAACATTCACCAGATGAGGCTCTTTTTTCTTTTTTTTTTTCCTGAGGATTACTGTCAAGACATGATGTATGAGGGCTGCTGCACTGCATGTAAGGAAGTCCCGCTGGTCTTACTCAGAGCTGGAGTGGCACACACACTTGAATCCAGAGCCGCTCACATGAAAATTAAACTTGTTGACATTATCATCCAGGGCCTGGCCTGATTCAGCAGGATTTAAAGGGGATGAGATTGACGTGTCAGCCCATGGACTACAAGATAATCTGTGCTGACCTTCTCTCACTTCGAGCCCGCTCGGACTCTGTGACAAACGTGGCCACGAGGTCAACAATTATGTCATCAGTGATCAGAAAAACAAAGACATTTACCATTTCCTTAAAGGTGACATATTATGCTCCTTTTCTGCAAGTTAACATAGATCCGTGATGTCTGATGGATAATTGAAATGTAAGTAATGTGCTTTGGTTGCACAAAACCGGATTGAGCACAGTTGGACTCTAAAGGCACCCGTCTGACAGCCCTGCTCACAACAGCTGGTTAGACTGCCTTTACCTCTAAATACTAATGAGCTTCTGTTGGCTCCACCCACACATGCTCTTTGCCCCGCCCATCTCTGAGGGCAGGGGACAGCTTTGCAAGGTGGATCCTTGCACAGGTAGCTGTGGTTGTACGGGAATGAGATATCCACCAGGAGGGCAATGTTATTCAAATCAGCCCAGCTGTTATGTAACAGTAGGGAGGAAGTGCAAAAGCGACACATATAAATATTACAGAAGATTTCTGAACATTGAATTGATTGTTCATTCTGAAATTTACGGTTTGAGGAGCCCCTCTGGATACACAAATATATACACACTAAAGCACTGGAAAAGTGAGCTTTGTAGAATATTTCACCTTTAGGTTTTAGCGATAAGAATCCTCAGTTGAACTCGAATTGCTGTGGTTATAGAAGTTTTGTCCTTTTCTCACCGGAGCAGACTATTTCCTGTCTGAGCAGAATCGGGAGAGGGGGTGGGGTGGACATCCATTATCTCTGGTGCCGTCGAGGTGAAGAGAGGATTATCTGACTCCTGCAGGTTTAGCCAGCATCCTACAGCTCGCCGACGCCTAGATCCATCTGGAGGCTGTCGATCAGGGTCTGCTGTACATCTCCATTAGCACCCCGTGACTGATGTTTCCCATCCACCGTTCATCGGAAGTGTCACGCACCCTTAATTGGGCATGGTAATCACCCAATCACACAATATTAAGTGTCCTATTTGTGGAAATGTGGCCGGAGAAAATGAATAGTTATTGATTAGCAACACTGACATTCAGCTTACTCCTTTTCGCACATTAGCCTAGCATTGATTGCTGGCAGCGTTTCCTGTGTGCAATACTGAGAATCGACCAGGTTCTTAATGTGCGGTCCAGGCTTGACCATTATAACCATCCATTATCACGCTTGCCATCTGAAGCCTTGTCACTACAGCCTGCTGGGGAATTGGCAGCCAGACACGATTGAGACTGTGAGGCAGCAGCGGCAGGTTCGAGCTCTCCAGTTTCTGTCAGCAAACTATTACATAATTAATCGATCATGGCCCCGCGCGAGTGCGCATCGGCTGCAGGACGAACCGCAGCGATAAAGCCTTGACCCGGTCGTCTCGACCGGGGCTGCGTGTTTGCGTAATGCTTCCCGGGCTTTTTTGACGCTTTAGAAATGATTTGGGACATTGATCTTAAGCTGAAACTGAATATTTATGCCTCCTGGCTCCTGGCTGGATTAACCTCTCAGGCACCCTTGGGCAAAAGAATCTTTGAGGGGCCTGATTGAACAACTCTCCACTGAGTTTCTGCCCTCTGAATCTTACACACCTCACATGACGGCTCCATCCTGGGTTCAGATTAGAGATTTGGGTCCATGTGAAGAGAGCATGCCTCCAGATACATGCACATTCGGGGTGATTGGAGACCCTGAATTGCCCCTAGGTGTGATTGTGCATGTGTGTGTGTGTGTGTGTGTGTGTGTGTGTGTGTGTGTGTGTGTGTGTGTGTGAAGAGAGTGTGTGCCATATAATGGACTGGTGATCCGTCCATGGTGCATTCCAGCCTCCCAGCCAGAGGCTGCTGGGATTGGCTCCAGAACCCTCCAGTCACTTTAATGAGGAGTAAGTGGGGACAGGTGGAGAGATGATTTTTCTCCCTCCGAAAAGTCCAAACTACCGGGTCCAGGGACATAAGGACGGAGCTGGAGCTCTGCAGACATTTCTGATCAGCCAAATGCAATTAGCATCTCAATCAAGTTGCAGCTTTTTTTGTCGCTCTGGTGGTTAATGTGAAGCGAGCCTCGCGTGCTCCACCTGCGGAGGGCTTCCAGCCATGGAAAAGCCACTCCAAAGCTGCAATTGCAACGAATGGCAAGCTCGATCTGGCAGCTGTTGTTGTGGGGTGCTGCTCCACTGATGGGCGCAGATTTATCTAAGAGCAGGCCGACACGACGGCCGAGCAACGGACCAGGAGAGTGTGGCCGACTTTACTCTGTAAATCCTCGTCTTCTTCTAGAGCTGCCTTGTGCTCTAATAGAGGTCCACTCAGCTGTGTTGGACCCGATCTCACTCCTCATACCGATCGCCCGCGAAAGCAATCTCTTCATGTTCTGCATTTATGGCAAGCCCGGGCTCGCCGGAGGTCTGCACTTTCGGGGAGATCTATCATCGTAACACAGGTAGGCAGTTTAATAACGCGGCTGTGGACTCCCGAGAAAAGCCAGGCATTTATTTAATGTAACATGGGCAATGTCGGGGGGCTGACAGATGGCCCGGCCAGGAAAAATGATGTTCTCTCTCTTCTTGCTGCTGGTTTCATACAGAAGAACCCGAGAAGGGACCTTCTGCTGCAAACTGTGCGTAGGCGCTGCAAGCAGACGCTTTGAAGGTCTTCATTTTTTTGTGTAAACACTCATCGGGTTTATCAGATCTCTAAATTTTGCTGCTGCCACCCTTTACTTTCCCCTGCCTAATGATGCCTGCCTCCACTCAGGCAGCAGAGCTCATCAGCCCCACATTAGCCCTGCGCCAGGATCCATCTTCATATTCTCTTGTCTGGAATTTATTTCTTTACCTCTAATAAGCTTTTTAAAAAGCACTTGTGAAGCTCACCAAGTGTAAAATACAGACATACGGCAGCTTATTAAAAGTTTTCATGAAAGAGGAGCCCCGAGGATGTTCTTCCTGGTTTTATTTCGGCGTGGACGGCGGAATTGGGGACACCAACAGTGGGATTAGCGGCGGTTCCTGCGGCTGTTGAGCTGCTGAAATGCTCTGACCTGCAAACAGGAAATATGTGACATCGTCAGACTGGCGTTCACCTTTACAGAGCGCCTTCATTAAAAAAACAGGAGCGTTTGAAAAATAAAAACAGGCGTCCCGCCACTCAGTGGATCCTCAAACCGGCGGGGATTTTCGTATTCTTCTCGACTCATAAATACTTCAGACAAAGAGTCAGAGAGGAGTCATCGCAGAAAGATTTAAACAAAGCAGAGTAGCGCACGATGGTTCCCTTTGACGTTTCATTGTTTTTTCAGTGCTTTACGTCTTATGCATTAAATATAGGGCATGTTGATGCATTTCTCATGGAATATGTGAAGATTTACAGCATTCCTGCGCAACACTTTGCTTCCTCCGCGCTTCTTATCGCGTGAAAAGTTTGCCGTGGCGAGGAGCCCGCGTGTAAATCATGCATATTGGAGGAGACATGGAGCAGATGAGCCCGGGCCCTCCAGCCAGGCCAGACATTAATTAAATATCAATTGGGCCTGCTTCCGTACCTCATTTCATGCCACATTCATACCTTGCTGAGGGGAAAGTTGCGTCCTCGCAGCTTCACATGAATCACCGCGACACTCAGCTTGAGGTCCGTCGCCGTGGCGATGGGTTCTGATTGGCTTCTGGGGGGGAAGGCGTGAAGGAAAAAAAAAAATATGATGAAAAATGGATACAGGAAAATTAGCATTGCTTTAAATCCTCGAATGTTGAGAAAAAGATAAGAATAAACGTTGGACGGAAAGTCTGTTTATGAAACCTTTTTTGTTGCTTAAAAAGAATACAGTACAATATAGTTTTCTGATAATCAGAGCAGCCCACATCAATTGGACAAAAGTCTGAAAATATAACTATTTAATAAAGTCATATCTGTGGATTTCTGTCCACAGCTTCCCTGTTATCACCCCTTTGTAGGTGGGAAGTGGGAAAACTTCAAACAGACCTCACACCAAGCAGAGCTGGAGTCCAATCCCCTGATACCTTCAGCACTTTAGGATTTTCAAAGCCCAGATTTTCTTAAAGCACATAAAAAAAGGCTATTTTTGCAAATATAGGCTGTGCAAATGTATGCAGTTAAAGCCACGTTCCATTACGTCCCTGACAGATGTCTGACACAAAGATCTGACAGTTCCACTGTTCCCTTCCCAGAGAACTCGGTCAAATGGTTTTTTCTCCCCTTATCCAAATGTGTGATGGGGCTGTGGAGCTGAGCTACTGCCTTGTGCGTCGGTGCGACTCTTCACCTCGGAGCCCCTTTGATGATGTCTGAGGGATTCCCCTAATCCTCGGAGGGTAGAGCGGAGGGCGCCGTCTCCCTGCTTAGGGCATGAAGCCACTTAATGGATCACAAAGTTAATCAACCGCAGGGAGAGCTCGACTGAAGTGAGGACATCTCTTCAGCCATTAGGATTCAGCACTCTCTGCCCTCTGTCTGACACACACACACACACACACACACACACACGCAAACACATGCCCCAATTCTGCTGTCACACTGCACAGATTATATTATCTGCAGATATTTATTTATGATTGTTGTTAGGCTGCTTCCATACATTTACCAACTAACTCTGACAGTTATGGTCTAAAAACACTTAATAAATATTTAATGAAACCTCTACACATGTTATCCCTGCAGGAGAGCCACTCGCTAACCTTTATCCACAGCCTGGCCTGGTTTACTATGAACAGATGTATGCCGATGCATGCCTTGTGCATGCCTGCGAGAATCTTCTGGATCGCTTCCACTGGAAAAAAAAAAAGTGTAAAAAACACTGCAAGGGGAAGTTAGCCAAAACAGTTGCTACAACCGGTCAGCTCATCACTCATCTGTCTGGACCAAGAAACAACATTTTGGGAAAGACAATAAAAAAAAAGTTCACTTTTGTTTACATTCCAGTGTTGTTGCTCAATATTGGGAAGAGGCAGGGGGCTCTCACACAGTCAGGGTTTTCTTGGGCTGTTTGGAGATGTAGGCCAACATCGAGCTATTACAGAGCTAAAGCACGCCACGTGTGAGACAATTACAAGTGGGACAGAAACGAGGTCAGCAAAAACACACAAAGAGAGTGAGGGAGGAGTGTTTATGTAACCACGGTTGGTTCGTCTCAACCGTCAGACGATGGAACTCAGACCTGGAGCGAGCAGCTTCAGTTACACACACAGGAGGCAGATGAGGATGCTAATGTTTTACATCCATCATAAAAGTGCGCCCAGCCCATTTTTGTTGCTGAGTCACGGTGCTAGTTAACACACGTTAACGCTTTGTGGTGGTATCTGGACTGATGGAGGCGGACCTGTGGTGATTTAAGACTGTGACAGCCTCAGTAAACAAATCTGAAAAGGGACCTGAGAGCAGTAAACCACAACGAACCAGCAGAGGAAACTCACAGGGAGGTAGTGGGAAGATGATACGTGTACTGGAGCTTGAATAATAAAAGGGAGGAGGGACCTTTTGCATCTGGCCACCAGAGGGCCAGGGGGCGTCTCTGTCCCCTCTTTTGGGGACTGCAATCTCCTCCCACTCTTGCGATAATCTGAGGTAAATGTGCAGCCTTTTGTTGTGTACAAACCTCTGGCTGTTGCGTCGCCTCCTCAGCCCTGAAGAGCTTCTGCGAGGTTTCATCTTCAGTGAGCTGCCAAGCTGCTCATGGATGATTAGGCAATGCGATGGGATCTTCTGGGGAATAATGCTTATAGCCCTCTGTGTTTATTAAAGGTTAATTGAAGGTTAATAGCAGGAGGATCTGTGATATGCAGAGACTGAACAGTAATATTTGGTTTGTATGTGGTTGTGCTAATTAGCAGATCATAACCACGGTCATGAAAGAGTCTGTCCCGATCTGTTATCTTGATTACCTAAGCGGTGAAATCAACCCTGATACAGGTGTTTCATTAGAACTGGTGACACTGTGAAGAGCTCATAAGTTGCTGCTTCCTTTCTCAGCTTCAGGAGGTAGTGTTACACTTGGAGAGAGCTCAGGATTCTACAGGGAATGAAATGAAGAGATTCCTGTTCCTAGTAAGCATATTTTTTAAGTGCTAATTAAATGTCACAGCAGACAACCAAGAGATTTCATCTGATAGAAAACTGCTAAAGCAGAAGGAGAATATTAATGAAGTTAACATGTCGTTAATAACTCCGCTAATAATTAACAACATAGGAAATGTGTTTACTTAGCGGCTCTCCTCTGTGTCAGAAATGGTATACCATAGGGGTCAACCCTGCACCCAGTGATGTTTGTAACATGTATCATGATGAAGTTTGTAAGATAAGTTGATAGATAGATAGATGGATAGATGGATAAATGGATAGATGACAGGCAGGGTAGCTTGTAAAAGTCTGCACAAAAGCAGCATTATGAAGTGAAAACTTACTGAACACAGCGTCCATGTGTGACTCAGAAGGTGACTGGAGAATAGGACGAGAGGGGAATACAGATCGGCAGTGCTTTAATGCTCCCATCTACTGCTGGATCTCATACCGAACCCCGAGATAAAACATGTGGACGACCTTGTCCTCGTGCAGCACAAGAGCTGCTTGGTTTTGCGGTCAGGGGAAGTTGACTTCTGCGAGTGTTAGCTCGGATGACTGGAGCCGGTGCTGATAAAGACACGCAAAAAAAAAAAAAAAAAAAAAAAGGAGAGGGCAGCTTTTCAGAGACCTCGACAAGTGCAGTGTCAATCAGGCCTGTGTGTTTTGTTTCCTCTGTGGTAGAGGAAATGCGCATGAAAAATTGAACACATTCCCTCCTTTCGTTAGCGCTCCCTGTCTCTGCGCGATACAGTATTAATCAGGATGTTTTCAACCTGCCTTTCATCATTTGCCAGGAACGAGGACCAGAATTTAGTTGTCTTTCACTGCCAGTTCTGTCATTTCCCTGGGAAGAATTAGAATCTATGTATGATTAAAGACCATATAACATGCTGTATATGAATATAGCATCTTTTTCCAGCTGGTAAAATGTGATGCGTGGAACAAATCCAGCAGGGTTTTTACAGTGTGTGAAGTTACAACCCTTTTTTTTTTTTTTAATTTAATTTAATTTTTTTTATATGCACCACTGTGATTTAACTTGTGATGGAGCTAAAACTGCTCACGAAAGGTTGAGCACAGAGAAGCTTTGAGTCTCCCGAGCTCATCTGTAGTCTTGCCGAGTGTGCAGCCTGAGAGTGAGTGACTGGCAGTCAGGCCCCAGTATTGACCGCTCTTAGGATGTAATAGAGGCTGGGGCGGTGGGATCCAGGACACGAGCAGCCAAGCTGTGCAGCTCAAACCCAGAGCACTTCATCATCCCGCTGGTGTTGTGCAGAGATGCGCCGGGCTTGCTGGTTTAAAAACCAGGCCTTTGTCTTAGATTACGGCTCCATTGATGCCGCATTTCGATATAACTGCACGAGTGAGATGGATGCTCATTTGAGGGGGTCAGAATCAGCCCGTGTTAAATGGCAGGGTTGAATTAAATCAGGCAAAAGGACAGTTGACCTGATTGAGGCTGATTGTTCCATCACTGATCTGGGTCTATTCTTTTAAACCTGGAGCAGTGTCCTGACTTCCTGGAGACTGACAGATCCTAGGAAAAGATGCATAGAATTTGTACTTCTTTCCTTCAGCATGTTAGCATTGTTTGAGTTAATGCCAATTTAGGAATGAAATTGTGCTCTGACCAAGCGTTCCTGCATGCACAGTTTCTAACTCGAGCTGTCCTGTTTGCAGGAGCAGCTCGAGCCAATTGTTTGCTTGAGAATGGAAGCGCTCAGCCTTCTCACCGGCCCGTCTCGTGGGGGGGGCGCATGCATTCTCTGTTTTTTCCTCACTTCTATTCTGCATGTAATCCAGCCCAGTTTTGGGGTAAAACAACTGGTGCAGAAATAAGCATTCTTCCTCTCTTCACATTTATCCTTCTCGTCATGCTCTGTGTGACTATGGGCTGGCCATTAAAATTCATTTGCAAGGGCTGAGCTGCCTGCACGATGCTGGAGCAGGTGCAGCGGTGTGTGTATAAGTGAGAATGAAGCCATCCGTATTTCAAGGCTCCCTGTTTCACCTACACAGCCGTAGCGCCTTAAAACCAGCTGAACTGTGAAACAATGAGGGAAAATCAGTTCAAAACACATTTGTTAGTAGATACACAATTGACCAAAGTCTCTGTTAAGGACTTCATGAATGTTTTATAAGACTTTCTGACCTATAAAGAGTATACATTCACAGTTGTTTTGCTGCATTTACATATGTGGTATAGATATTCCAAATAATGCAACTAAAGGTGCAATAAAAGGTTAAAAACAACAAAAACAGGCTTTTACTTTGAACCAATCAGTGCGAATGCTGGAGGTCCTCAACCGGCCAGGTCATGGAGGCAATGTGCCGCTGGACTTCTGTTCCCTTGTTTGCAGATGACTCACCTCTTATCTGAAAGGCTGCTTTAGTTCTGAGATGAGAGGCGTAACGTCTACAAACACGAGAACAGAGCTCCAGCGGCCCTGGACTGAAGCACTTACCAAATCAATGTGTATCAGAAAGGATGGAGAGGGATTTATTTTACTTACACTCAGTGAACTGATCATTCTGTTGTAGCTGCAGAAAATCAACACGTTGACATGGAATGAAAGACTGAATGTATGTATGCAGCTGATGATTCAAGCAACCAGCGCGATTTCAGCGAGTTTATTTGTAGCACAGAAGTTTTCAGAAAGTTCTGAAGTCTGAAACTCGACACTTCTTTCACCCAGATGGAAAAAAAAAAAAAAATCAGGAAAATCTGATTTTCCCTTTGCTTCAGCGATGAATAACAGTGACTGTGCCACTACCAGACGCGTGTTAGTCTGTCCAAGCTGTCCAAGAGAACACGCCGGACAGAAGTGACTTTTGACCACAAGATCGGCTTCATCCTCTTGTCCGAGTAAACGTTGGTGTGGGATTTTATCTATCTGAACTCTGACCAGCTCCTCCTCAGCTCCAGGTCAACAGGTTCACCACCTCTGAAGAATCTGAAGATAAAACTGATAGCCGCTGCTGGTAGATTCCACTTCCACTAGTGGAGTCTGCTTCACTGGTACTTTTTCACATTTGCCATCAAAAGAAGACGCAGCAACGTTTATTAAAAGAACTTTTAGTGGATGCTTCATTTGCTGATTTGACTGTATATTTCAATGATTATAAACCAAACCACCATGACACTGGTTATACTACTCACATGCTCATGGCATCAGGTCAGAAACTGAGCGGAGCATTGATGCTCGGTTCTGCTCTCCTGGTCGGTCCGTGCTGTCGACCTGCTGAATCATCCTCAAGATACCGAACTTCAAATTTGTGTTTCTTCAGAAACGTCTTGAAAAGCATCGGCTGATTGCAGGCCTCTGGGCTGCTCTGAGCGGGTCAACATGACCAAAAGTGTACATAAATGCAGTCAATTACCGAAGAGCATCCGCCGAGACTGGTGGGTGAGCCGAACACATACGGCTCTGAGGAGAATTTAGTCTGTAAAAGTGCTTTTCAAAGATGCGGCACCCGCCCTCTTTCTTTTTGATTAGGTCACTTTTCCCTTTAACACCGCTCTGAAAACGCTAAACTGGTGCGACTGGAGCGGTGCGACTGGAGCGGTGGACCTTCGCGTCTGAGCGCTGACCTCCTGGTAATCACATAAAATGCACTTTTGGTCACAGCTGTCGGTCTCCCGCAGTGTTTTCTTTTCCCGGGTGCACTTAGCGCAATATTGATCAACGTTGGCCCTCAGAAATCAGCTTCCATCGATTGGGCTTGAGTGGCGAGTTTCTGATCCGTTCCTGCTCAGAACATGGCAGAAGGAAATGTCTCACGATTTCTGGGTCTATTCCGAAACGATTCCCCAATAATCCCATGTAAAAAACAAGAAAAGTAGTAGAGTTCTTACGCCAGCACACAAGTTTGATTTTCCGTCTGTTTCTGTCATTCTGGCTGTAGCTCCCTGCTACTTTAGAGATCCAGAGGCTCCGGTCAGAGGTTGGGGGTCTCCTCGGCCCTCCATCTGAAGATCGCGCCAGGTCACGCCCGGATGCATCTGACTGACTCCTTCAAAAAAAAAAAAAAGAATAGGAATAAATGACTGCCAAGAGCATCTCAACTAGTTCACACGCCATACGTATATTAACGACTGACCCACTCCTGCTGAGGTCGACGACCTTTAACCTTGGTGTGACCTTAGGCGTCCATCTCACCTCTATGTCCAGTATAACCAGTCCATCTCCCCTCTATGTCCCAGTATAGTTGCGCCCTCCTGACAGGCTGTCTCTTCTCTCTCTACTCTCTCATCAGTGGGTCCAGATGTGGCTGCTGATGAGAACCACCACCATCGTCATCGTCATCGTCCACATGTGGAGGAAGGGGAGCTGAAGGGCACATCCGGGGGCCTGGGACTGACGGCGGCCATCTGGGGCTTGGTGTTGCCGTGGTTACACACCCTACAGGCCTTGTAACAGCTGCTCTTCTTCCCTTTTCTTTACTTTTTGTGTTGGTGGAACTCTAAAGACTCGATTTCAGGCTTCAGTTTCAGCTGGAAGCAGCAAACACTAATCATTCCTCATTACTTACCTGGGAAAAGAAAATATTGAGCTATTTATAACGATCTATTTTATGCTGGTATTAATTTAAGAGTTGTTTCCACAGATGTATATAATCATCCCTTTTGCTTCTGCGTAATTGCACTCTAACGTGGTCCAGCGTTTCTGTCCTCCTCTGAGCAAAGACGAACTTTCATTTATATTACAATTGGTAACTTTCACATTTGCCAGATCATATCTGATAATTCAGAGTGAGCAAGAAAAAAAAAGTTCTCTGCTGTAAAAGCTGCCCAGAGTCCATTTACTGTAATTACTTTTTTCCATGGCAACACTGACCTGTAGCGCTACAGCTGTTGAAAGGAGAGGGGTGAGTAGGTGGATGTGAAGTGGCAACTGAAAGATTTGATAGTCTGTTTTTTTTTTTTTTTTTTTTTTGCTGGAGAAATAGATTAGTTTCCCCCGGAGTCTATTATCGTCTTTCTGACTCAATCATCCCCTGCTTTTGTGGAGGCCTGGATGGGAGTTAATGGCTACCTGAGTCACTCCTGCCAAAGAGGCGAGGGGGACCTAGCGGCTACCCCAGGCTACTGGACGAGGGTGACTGGCCGCTGTCACCCAGAGGAAGGCATCTCAACCGGTCCTTTGAATGTCAAGTCAGCTGTTTCCCGAAACGTTGGTGTCAATCGCTGCTTTGCGTTATTGTGAGCACAAGCCTTAAAAAAAACACTGCAACCGCCTGACCCTCACTTTATTACCTGGAGGGGCCCCACTTCCTGTTTCTGGTATCTACCTGTTACGTGACACTTATGAATCGACGTTAGGTCCTAATTTTAAAACTGAATGAAACACTTGAAGCAAGCTAATGAGAGCTGAAAGTGAAATGAAATGTATCTGAAATGCTCTTTAGCTCCCTTTCCACGCCAAAGGAACCGTCTTTTCTTGCTTTCATCACTTGACAGACTGTTATTATCTGCATTCAAGGATAATTTGAAGTTAACTGAGACGCTTTAGCTTCCATATCTGCAGGTAATGGTAAATGTGACATTAGCACGCCCCTGGGTTGTTATTTCCTGGCTTTTTGTGATTCCGAAAGTGCTCAACAACGTTAATAGTTGTCATCGTTGCTGCCAGAAAGCCAGAACATCACACACTCAGATTGTTGCAGTCTGCAAAGCTTTCTCGTGATGACGTTAATGTGCCCTGATTATGGCTGATAAAAGGCAGCCAACACAGAGGTGAAGCGGCTGTGTGGTGAAACAAACATATCACTTCAACGTTGACGTGTTGTCTGATGTTTACGAGACTAGGATGGAGTTTAGATGCCTGGCTGTATCAATGGTTCCATCAACAGTCAGTAAATAAATGCAATTTTCAAGTCAAACTGTAATATCTGTCAGGTTAATGTGTATTTTTCAATAAAACTGCCTTTAAAACGAAATTATTGTGTACATTGTTTGGAAAAAAAAATAAAAAAATAAAAATAGGCATTCACGGACAGACGGTAAATTCATTTACTTAAGCAGGTTGCTGAATATATCTGGCCCGTTTCCATGGAAACCTTTGATCTGCATTAATAACCCTAGCTGTGGGTGTTCTATTGAGTTTGGAGGAACTTTGGTGCAGCGATTACCAAAAAGGTTGAGGGTTCGATCCCTGCTTCCTCCAGTTTCCTCCCACGTGCGCAGACAGTTGCCTGGGGACTCTGACCTGAACACCAGTGTGTGTGACTTGTTCCGTTCTTGCCCAGTATTATGCAGTATTACACCTAAATGTTCCACACGTGATGGGCGCTCTGATCTTTTCTAAAGTGGGAAAAGTGATTGAGGGGGGGGTATTCAAATCCTTTCATCACAAAGATCGAAAAGTTGAAAGATCGCAAGTCGGCGCGCTATCGTCCGAGGACGTACCTATCACCTTAATCCAGCTCCCGTTGCCCTGGTGATTGTGCTGAGGCCTCCAGTGAAATCAGCAGCACAAAATAATCCTTCACGACTCATTTGAAATTCACCGAAATGGAGTAAGCGATTAAAATGCCTCGTTTGTCCGGGTGTTCCCGCTCTCGCCGCTGTACCTTTACGAGCTGGAGCGAGCCGCATCGCAGAACGCCGTGGCCTCTTCAGAGGTGAAGTCTGCGATAGCGCGTAGCCTCTCTGGACTCTTTTATCTGCTGCACACTGACTGGGGCTCGCGGGACCTTCTGCCAAGAAGAATGCCGAGTTCCGCTTTAGCTTGGACGGAGATAAATTTCACGTTCCCACTGAGGCTCCTGTTTCGCTCGAAACGATTAGAGTGACCTTGGCAGCGGCTAACGTTTAGGCACAGCGTAGAG
This sequence comes from Lagocephalus sceleratus, assembly GCA_911728415.1. NCBI lineage: Eukaryota > Metazoa > Chordata > Actinopteri > Tetraodontiformes > Tetraodontidae > Lagocephalus > Lagocephalus sceleratus. The sequence continues at coordinate 6,198,872 of CAJVRN010000017.1, read as the reverse complement.
GGAAGCTTTAATCATCAGTGAGGCCATTCATGGTTGATTTCATTTTATATTTCCCTTTTTCCCAGGAGCTCATTATGGAATGCAACATGTCTTTAAGCGAGTCAAGGCGATAGCACCCTTACGAAGGTAAGGGAATGTTTAAACAATGGAAGGCCTGTTGCCATAGTAACAAGAAAAGTTTGAGCAATTCATGGCATATGTATCCGTTTGTATTTTCCTCAAACTGGTCAAAATAATGTCCAAAGATGGAAGAGTAGCTGCCGTGACCGACTGATGTCAGTCTGACAGAATTTGAGCTTTCTGTTGTTGAAAAACCCCAAATCATTATTTCCCTTTGATGTGTTCTCTCATTTCTTGACACTCTACACAACGGATTTTTATAAAATACTGTGTATGTGGGTTTTTTTTCTAGGTGGTGGTGATTGATTCACACCAGTAGGTGTCACTAAATCTTGATCAACGGACCTTTAAAATAGCCTACAAGAGGACGATGGCTGGGATTGGAGGGGGGAGTTTTTTTAAAATTCTCTTTACAACTGCTCATACTACATAAAGACATTCACACATGCACACATTCAGGCACACACACACACACGCGCACACACACAGATACCAGCAGTGCGGCCTCTGCATTGAATACCACTGGGATTCAATAGGATGAGTTATCTGCTTGAACATTTGCAGTGTTTTTTCACAGCGAGAACGATCGGTACGGTTACATTGGGAAACTCAGCGCTCTGCTGCCCCACAGGTGCCTTTTTTTTTTTTTTCAAAAAACCTTCCTTAAGGACTATTTTCCGATGTTAATAGGAGATGAAGGTGGATCCCGGCGGGACACACATCCCGGTTCCACCACCTGGAGACAGCAGCCGGTGTAACCACCCCCCCCCACCACCACCCGTTGTCTGTGTTTTCAGCTGAAATAGAGTAAATATTCTCATCAGTGTGGTCTTTTCCTGCTGTGTCCCCCCTGTAGGCATGTCCCCAGTAAACCCCCTCCTCTTTTTCCCAACTGTTCCTTCCTCTTCACTCATTTTCAACCCCCCCCCCACCCACTCGACTCTCGATTTCACCGTTAATTTGACAGCATCATGCCAGTGCAGCTCTTTCATCAGCGACTCCAGTCCAAACCAGGGCGCTGGGACGTGATCCGTTTACTCGTTTTTACATGGAGGCCTTCCTCTAAATGCGCAGGGGACGGGCGTTTATGAAAATTAGCTGTGATTGAAGGCCGCCCCGACAGCGACCCCCCCCCGCCTGATGGAAAGCAGAAACGACGCAGGATTGATGGGAGACACCAGGAAACATCCGACGGGAATGAAAAGATAATGGGAAATGGGAAATTAACTGATACACAGGTGGTATCACGTCTTCCGCTCTGTTATCGGCGCCGGCTTCACCGTTGTCCCTTTGAACTGTATTTTTGGGATGAGCGGATCCTTTTTTCTTTCGCCTGAAAGTGACCCACTTATCTCAGCCCCCCACATGCGCGGGCGCCGCAAACCGAGGCCATCGCACTGACCCATTTGCCAGATGAGCTAACCTTCAAAATTTCAAATTTTTCCGATCACATAAGTCATGCTCCAGTAATGCTCCCGCTAATGTTCCCTCCTTGCATTTCCAACTATATTTTCACCCCCCCCCCCACCCTTTCTCCGCATGTCTCCTCGCTCCAAGGTGGTCCCACATAACATCAAATCAACAAGTCCCTGACACACACGTGCACACAGACACACACACACGGACGCGCGCGTGCACAAGCGCACACAGCTGCCAGTTCCATTTGTGACACACGCACATACATTATTCATGCGTCTTAATCAGGGAAGTGAAGCAGCAGCTTATACTGGTGACACACTTCGCGGATCGGGGTGGGGGGGTTGGCTGCCACTTCCAGCGCGGCTGTGTCACAGCGAACGCGAACGCGATGAGGAACTGCAGCCAGAACTCCTAGAACATCGGAGTCACCCGTGGCCCTTCGTATAAGTTCTTCCAGCTCCCAACTCTACCTACTTTCTCTCTCGGCTTTCCGTGATTCGAACGGCGGCCTCAAATTCCTGACGCGTTTGGCCTGTCCGCTGACGCACAAATGTCGTTTCCACTTCCGGAAAAACAACGCTTTTGGAGTTGACCAATTTGAAAAAGGCCCTGGCGTCCGTTTCCCTGCAAACAAAGAAAACCGCGGTACCCGCGCAAAGGTCCCGCCGTTGTCGCACTTTACAAAAAACGTCGCCGGCTAGAGGCAGGGCGTGGACCCCGCAGCATTTCAACATCTTCTGTGTTCCGATATTCGTTTTCCAAAAGTTTCCCTCTGAAGCTGTTACTCTGTGATAACGAAAAGAGCAAAAAAAAAACAAAAAAAAACGATGCAGCTCCCAGCAGGTTGTTGGTGTGATTTTTCTCAGGCTGATGGTTTTTTTTTTTAGATTTTTTCTTAAAGTGAAGACTTTTTTGCTGCTCCTGCTCATGTGAGAGCGTGTGAGAGTTTCCTGGAGATCTGAAGTAAATACATTAAACGGGAGGAATGTGTTTACTCTCGACATCGCCGGTGCTCCCGTGCATATTTGGACCGTGAAGCACCTCTCCAGGCTGCATTCTAGACAGTTTTAGTTCATTCGCTGATGGCGGCTGTGAATGTTCCAGATCTGCTCTGGGGGAAGAGGAGGAGGAGGAGGGGTGGTGCTCAACCTTTTCAGCCTCCTCTTGTTGACGTGGCGACCTGTACCGCTGTAGCCGCACTAACCGTGTTTGTTCTACAGATCCGTGCCCCCAGACACCCCCCCCGCACAAGTCAAGTGTTGGGTCGTGAGGGATAAAACTGTTTCCTGTCGCCTCTCTGATACATGCTAATGTCGGTAGCGAGGCGGCTGAGCATCCCCCCCTCGGGGGCGGTTTCTGCGCTGCTCTCTCTCTTGTCTGGAGGAAGATCAGTGGGGGTAATCTCTGCCTCTGCTATCCAGGACTCTTCTGCTGTGTAATTTGCTCTTTATCCAGAGAGAGAAAAGTCTGCACATTTTGTCGGGGTGGGGGGGTGGGGTGGTAGTGGGTGGATCTGCTGCAGACGTGCGAAGATGAGCGATGTTGAGAATCCAGCACTGAATGGCGCATTGAAATGGCGACAGGTTAAGGTCAAGCTGATATCAGAGGAACGGGTATTGAACACATGTTCTTGAGCATAAAGACGGCATAAACATGCAAAGCGTGGGCAGAGATGGAGAGCATCTGCTCCCACCCGGGGAATCGAGCACACCACCCGAAGCAAAGTTCCGATAAAAGAACGAAAACGGGATTCACTTTGGAGCTTATTTATGTCTTATTATACAATAGTGGGTTACATCCGTTTAATTGCTCAAATCTTGTGGGACGGGAAATTGAAAAGCGAGCTTTAATTTCATAGGTCTGTACTTTCAGGGGATTTTTCCCTCTCTGTGTCTCCAAAGCCCCCGCACTATTACTTGTCATGTAATAAGCAATTACAATCAGTGCTGGGACGAAATGTGTCATCAGAGAATCCATTAGCGGCGTCCTCAGACCGTAATATTTACAGCCACCAGCCTACTTTCAGAGGCGACGCTGGTTTTCACGAGTTCTGAAGGGCGATTAAAAGGCACGGGCCTTGTTTCCAGACCGGCTCGGGTGGGCCGAGGACCTGTTTGATTATTAGCATTTCATAAAGGCGCTATTGTGGTTTTTCATTCAGTCCTGGGAGTGTTTGAGCCCCAGGACTGAAAAAAAAACAAAAAAAAAAACAAAAAAAAACAGGAAATGATGCTATGGCGACATTTGCATGCTTTTTATATGGTCTTTTTTACAAGTCACATTTTCAGCTGCTCAGCTGCTGGGCTGCTTCTTGCTCCCTAAAATTCATTTTACTGTTGTTTCGATGTTTACTCTCTCTTCATAACATTATCGCCCGTTTGCTCTCACAGCTGCACCAACAAATAGACTTTGGGCTAAAATTAATACAACTGTCCAGTTTTGTGCCGGTTATTAAAATAATCTTGGTGCAGAGATAAAGGGCAGGGTGTTTTTCTTTGAATTCACTTATTATTTAAAAAAAAATACACGCTCTGGGGTATGAGCTGCATTTTAGTTTAGCACATTTATTCCCTTTGGTCTTGGAGACTTTGCCTGAAGCGATCAAAAAGTATCAAGTGGATCTGGCAGGAAGAAAAAAAAAAACAGTTCTGCCTCTTAAATGTATAAAACTTTTTTTATTGTTGAATTTCACGTTGAGTTTGGCCTTTTCACACTGATTTCCATAATTGAAGCCTTTGTATAATTACAAAAAACCAGCGCTGGTAATGAAATATCCTGATTGAAATGTGAACTGTATTTGTAACCCCACTTATATGAATGTTTGATATCTGCAACACTTTATTTCACTTTATCTGTTTGTGTCAGAGGATTATTCTTTATCTTAGAGTCTAAAATATGCTCACAGTGTTGTCATTGATACCTGTAATTATGGTTTTAAACTTGATTTGACACAAACACCATGGAACACCTCATGTGAGATTGTTTGGTTGAGCAGAAAGATTCAGATTTAACCTAAATTACAAGTTAATTTAAGTGAGAGTACTTAAAGCTGTTCAGCCCTTAATGGATAACACATGTTTCCATTATCTAATTGATTATAACCGGCACACTGTTGATGTTCCCTTCAGGCTGTTATAGCAGCACCATAAATGACCCAACAAAGCTTTCAATTTCAAATGACTCACGAACATCAGTCAGGGCAAACATTCTGAGAAAAACGATGTTGACGCTTTGCAAACAAACGAACACATTTATTTAAAGCTACGACCCGATGCTGAAAAGAAATTTTCAGTCATAACTGTAACCTTTAGAATTTAACAGCGATAAAGGGAAGCTATGGAATTCTCCTCACACACAGACAAAGGCACAGGAAAAATGTCCATTTTATTAATAAAATGTTTATTATTACCTTTGTATTATTCTCCGTATACAAGAATGTGTAACAAAAGCCAAATAAGCAATCCTTTTAAAAATGGTAAGGCATGTCTGCTGATACAACCATCGACTACAGTTTTTCCCAGAATATTCCCAACAGCGTGCTACTGACAGATTTAAAAAAAGAAAAGAACTCCTCAGTTTTCTGTTTCTGCGATTCACGACGGTAACACAGCCACAGCGTCTCAGCAAAAGTGCAGCAAAACGACATTAATACGGAGAACTTGCATAAAAGCACACTTCACCCTTTTACAAAAAAACAGAAAAAGAAAAAGAAAAGAAAAGTGATTTCTCTCCATTTGTTTCCCCAAAGCGAGCTAAAGAAACCTGTGCGTCTGAGGGGACGACGCTCGACGGGAGGACCGGAGAAAGGTGTTGGCACCAACGTGCGCTCTTTGGAAAAAAACGTCCCCGTCCGAAACTAACCCGGAGGGCCAACAGCTGGACGGCGGAGAAAGAAAAGCCATTAAAGTTTGAGTAGGGAGACAGCCTTTAATTAATCAATGCCGGTCTGCGGGTCTGCGCTGATAACCACCTGCCTACCCCAACGCACGCTGTTCCCGTGGCTGATGCCAGCTCCAATCGTTAACGCTCGAAAATCCCCTTTTGTGCCCGACCGCTGTGAGACACATCAAAGCACAAAGAGCATAGAAGAAGCTGCTTTTGCTTCAACGGAACTGGGGGGTTAAAAAAAATTGTTTTAGTGTCTAGTTCCGAGCACTGAGCGCAGATGCCATCTTACCCCTGCAGCATCACGTCTGAACGCAAGACGCCCCCAACGATAGTTTGCGTAAAGACGAGTCTATGTACAGGTAGGAGCATCTCTGGGGGGGTCGGGTCGGCGCTCTGTGCGCCTTCAGGACAAAGACTCAGGGAGGATACGACAGGGGTGTGTTTGGCGTCACTTATCTAGGTCCATAAGAAAAAGAGCAACATTTCTGCAGGTTTTTTTTTTTTTTTTTTTTTAAACCGCGCCATTCGGTTCGATTCGGCCATTGTCGACTGGCCACTTGAGGTGGTTTATGGTCAGCGGAGGTCCGTGTTCACCTTTTGCCGGGGGATGACAACGGATGGGTGAATATGCAGACAAATCGAAGAAAGAAAAAAAAAAGGTGGGGATACAGCGGAACTATCCAACACTCGCAGGTGAGTAAATAAACGCGCACGTATCTGCGCGTCCCGTTTGGCCAATCAGAAACAGCGCTCAGAGAGGTTCGCAGTCAAACACCAGGCCGGCCACGGCTCTCTCATCTGGAAGTCCTTCATGTTTATCTCCAGCCTCCCAGTCTGCAACCGTGAGGCCGATATGTTTGGCGTTCTGGCTTCTAAATATGCACCGTTCGTCCCCGCATTGATTTTCTGCGCTCGTCCTGAGGAGCTTGTTCAAGCGGACTCGGCCGCGCTCCGTAATTAAGCGCCACGCCTGAGCTATTCCATTGTGTCTTGGCAGCTTTTTCGGCTCGGAATCGTCTCCTCCCGGGGAGGGGTTCGAACGAGGTTCCCTCCCCGTGCGTCCGCTCCGGAGGGTTGGGAATACGGAGGGCGCTTGGTGTGCGCGTCCGGAGAGAGAAGGCGCTCTTCACGTGTCATCAGAGCTCCTGATGTTTGTGCAGGTGTCTGGGAGGGGCCGGCGTTCCTCTCATCTCTGCCCTGGGAGCCGCAGCAGCTGCTTGTTTGTTACAGAAACCAGATCTTCTGAAACGAAGGAGCTTATTGGCTGTGACCAATTATGATGCCTGCTTCTGTTCTTCTCCACGCTCTCCCCTTCTTCTCTCCATCAACCCGGCCACAAGCCAGGCTCTGCTCAAGGTTTCTTCCTATTAAAAGGGATTTTCTCCTGTTACTGTTGCTCTAGGTTTCTGTAGAATGCCCAGAAACGATCTTAACGCTGAATAAATAAAATTGAATTGACAATTCAGTGCACACTTCCACAATTCTGATTGGCCAAACAAGTCTGCAAATACCTGCGTGTGAGGCCCTGCAGCTACAGGAGGGGTTACACTGTTACTTCTGTATGGAATATACACACACACACACACACATATATATATAAAAAACAAAGACATATAAGTACATAATAATATTTAACTGTGAATAATTAAAGCATCATTAAAGCTAGCCAAGAAAATGGAGGAAAATGCTGTTAACGTGCTGTTCGCTAATAGGACTAATATACTCTGGGTCCTCTGAGCAACAAAAAGAAAAATGAACGAAATCAATGGCTACTGTTCATAGGCGCTTGTCGGAGATTGGCTCACTGACGTGCTGAAACAAATTTCTAGGTGGTCGAAGAACTTGTAAAAGCAAGAATTACATTTATTCAACAATGTAACCAGTAACTTTCCAGTGAGATACATACTGAAGCGGCTTATAAGTACAATACAATCATTGGTATGATCTGAAAATATATTTTTTTAATTCTTCTATGGAATAGATGTTGTAGCTGCAGCTGTATAAACTTATGAGGCTAACAAAAATAATCTGTGCAAAGTAGTTCTCCTTGTGCACGAGGTTAGCACTTTCGTAGAGATAATGGTATGTGCAACTAGAAAGTGGCTGCCAGAGCTGGCTGTTTCCACGGAGATCCGACCGAACAGGAAACCGCTAGCGCCGTGCGATCCCGATCCGAAGTTGATTAGCCTGCATTTGAAAACGAACTCTAGAATATGTTGCTGTTAGTTTACAGTATTTCCAACGCATGCACCACACAAAGACGCTCTCCTTTCCAACTGGGTGAGGGGGTGGGTGGGCGGGGCTAAAAAGGACAAAAGGGGGCATTGCATCGTTTTCTCGACTTGATCGTCAAAAAAATTTGAATCTGGCTTTTTAACCTGAAGAATCAGATCTGTTTGTTTTCGCGGCCTTGCAGGGCGGCGGGATGCTCCGGAGACGCTTGAAAATCATTTCTAAAAATGGACGCGTTTTCGTTGTTTTGTTTCAGACACGTGAAGGCCGGGTTCAGTGGCGGCACCGAGCATTCTTTGGGGAGGGGGTGGAGCGGGACGCGGCACTGCGCTCGCTTCCAGTTCTGCCGTAACGCGCGGTTCGCCGTTCTCCGGGACGTTCTGCGTGTCCTGTGCGGGAGCAGCAGCCGACCCCCCCCCGCCCGTCGAAGCGTGCTGCACCAAACAGCGGGAACGTCCGCGATCGGGCCGCCCCGCGCGTATTATCTCCTCTGGTTTCGCATGGCCAAGAGCGGGAGCAGGAGCGCCGCCATCACCAGCGGCGTGGAGGGTCCGCGGGACAGCGACCTGCCCGCGGCCACCGCCGCGCGCTCGTCGCTCCTGTCGGCTCCGACGACGGGGGCCTCCGTCCCAACGTAGACGAACTCGGTGGTGCAGCCGTCGGAGCAGCCGCTGCCGCTGCCGGAGGTGCTGCCCTCGTCACCTGCGGGCACATTCCAACGTCAGGGTCGTCGTTCTGGAAGAGCGGGCCCCCCGCTGAAGCGCCGGGGAAGGGCCGGGGCACTTACTCGAGTCCCCGAAGTTGATGTCGTTGCCGTTGTAGGCGTTCTTCAGCTTGTTGGTCATGACGCGCAGGGCCATGATCTGCTGCCTGATGAGGGTGTCGGGCCTGGTGATGTCCACGTACACCTCGGGGTTGTTCACCTGGTTGGTGAGACCCTCTTTCACCACCTCAGGGAAGTACCTGGACGTAGTCGCACACACAAAACCCCTCAGCTCAGAGTCCACACTGATGTTTAGGACATTTAGTCTTAAGTGAGACAACATTAAAGAATAAAGTTGAATTCAATTAAAATGAATCACAACCTTAACTCAAACAACTGGTGACGTTAGGATTACGTCCTTCGTGTATGGGGGGGGTCAGTGGGTCAATCATGGGGTCTACAGTTTAAACAAGGCCACACCTCCCCAACACCCTCGAGGAAGGTCTTTATTGGGTGAACAAATCATGCAAACATTAACTGAATCCACACCATGGCACAGATGAGACAATTAAAAGTTTCAATTACTGCAGCTGGGAGGCAGCTGAACCAATCGAATGTTTTTCTTCTTTTCCAAAAGTTCTAAATAAGAAGAAAACAGTCTGAAAAAGAGACCATTAAAGCCTCTTAATTTTTAAATGGGCCCTGGCGTTCGCATCCTAGAAGACTAGCCGCGATAGAAAAAAACAGTTCCAGATGAGGAGAGATCAAAAATCAATTTACTTTAGAGGATTCACTTGATGCTTCGAACCGATACGAGCCCTGGCCAAAGAAAAAGCTCGTCTTTCATCATTGACTATAACTTGGAGAGGAAAACACAGCCAGGGGTGTGGGTGGATGGTTGGGGGGGGGGTCCTACATTTCCTCCATCATACAAAAAAAAATAAAAAAAATCCCTCGCTGTCCAATCAAGTGTAGGGCTCTGTGGTATATTCTACCCGCTGCAGCAGCGATAAGAGGTGTTGGAAACTCCACAATCCTCTGGGCGAGTGCAGCCTCTCAGCTTACGTCGCAGCTCACCACAGAAGCAGCCGCTATTGTCCAGAGAGAGGAAGTGCTAATCTGCAAACACGGTGGGGTTATTTTAATCCCTGGCAGGCCGGCCGCGATAAGTGGACCCGCTGGAGGTGGCTGCAGTCCTCACCTGCCCTGGATGTGGCTGTTCCAGCACTGCTCCTCGTCGGGCTCGGCCAGCTTGACCGTGGAGCACATGTCGTCGGGCAGGTTGGACCAGAACCGCTTCGATTCCTTCAGCTTGCCTTTGATGTCGACGACCTGCAAAGGGAAGAGCAAGAGGCCCGATGTACCACCTCGGTGATCTCGTATTTGAGAAATAAACTGGCACACAAGCAAGATGGATTAAAGACAGATAAGAAAAAAAAAAGTGGTCCATCAACCAGGTCGCGCCTCAGCGTGCAACAGATTAGAAGCATTTACATGTTAAAAAAAAGTTTTCTCCATTCTTGTTACAGACTTCTTTGATCAACTTCCATCCATATTGTGCTCATCTGAATCATGGAAGACAGAGTTGGGGTTCTTGGCACAACTGGTCCACCCCCAACTGATTCCATCTGGGCTCAGAGAGAGATCTCTGTGTGGGTGACCGACGAGAGCCAAGAACTCCGCTCTGACTCCGACTGGACCGTGGTACGAAGCGCACGCGGCGATATATTGGAAACTGTAGTACGAAATGAATACAAAATGCAAGACGCGCTGTACACACTTTACGGCACGCTCCGACTAACCAGCTGCAGCTTTGGCATAGACACAAAAAGATTAGAACCAGGCACAAGCAGAAAATGAGGCCCTGCTTTATTTCTCAAGTGACGCATTTACTGATTGTTACAATCTGTTTTGCCAAGGAACTGTGATGCTGATGATCGTCAGTGTTGCAAGTGTTAATTGTTCTACACTAGAAACACATTTGGCTGCAAAATAAAAAATAAATAAATAAACAAAACCCTCAACAGCTTGCAAAAGATTCCTCATGAAATGTACACAAAGAGCGCCTGATGCCAACACCTTCGTTCCTTTTTATCTCTATGGTTTTATGGTAATGTTTGACCTTAGCCCCAGATCTGAGACATTGGCGGTTAATAATGAATAATCGGGGCTGCTGGTGGTATCTGAACTTAGACAGACCACACCAGGAGGTAATCCAGCACCAACATACTGAAATGTGGGCCTTCCACCTGGGCTTAATGTGCCTGAGGTCCAGATACCGCAGAAGAGAAGATAAGGTATGGACCTTTGTGCTGAAGGCCAAAAGGCTTTCACCTATCAGGAGAAGGCTGCAGCGCCGGAGGAGAGTCGGCATGCAGGTAGAGCATCCTCATCAAATATGCAACAGTCAGTCCGTTCCGTGAGTGCACAGTCCGTGGGGGCGTGATATGATAAACATTAACTCTCCCCACTGAAGCGCGTCAAATCGGTCCAGGATGTGGGCCGATCCTGGAGTTTGGTGGGCTCGAGGAGATCGTCTGGACAGTAGGAACTGTCAGAGCAGCTTCCCAGGACTCCAGACGGGATCCCAGCCAGGGGCGGCGTCGCTTTGGCAACAGGCCACAGCGGGCGCGCCTTCTTACCATTAAAACCGGTACGCTATAAATTGAATGGGTTTCTTCACGGTGCCTAGAACTCAATAAGTTATAGCGCTTCTAATTACGCTAAATATTTAACAGCCTTATACATCTGCCCGCGCCAGCTGTTGTTCTGAAAATGAGCCCTCGCTGTTATTCAAGAGTGAATTTATGAAGACGCGGAAAATGGAGAGGTCAATCTCGCGCGCGGCTAATTAAAAACGCTTACGCGTTCACTTGAAGGCACCATGCGCTCTTTCTCCTCCATTCATCACTCTTGCTTGTTCCTATCTCACCTGCCCGGCGTTGTGGAACCACAAAGCCTCAGTTCAAAACTTTTTTCAGTTAATTTACAGATTTTAATAGATTCATTAATCTCCGTACCCTGCTCTTTGACGTCCTGTTTCACTGTAGCGCTTATTGGATTCCCTGCATCATTATTGGATCCGCTCTAATCCCATTGTAAAACTGTAATCCCAGTGGTGTATTTGTGCAAAACGTTACCATTTTGTGTACAATTATTTCAGCTTACCCACGTATGGTGTGATACACTCCCCCGCCGTCCAAGGAAAAGCCCCCCCCCAAAAAAAAACCTCTTCATCAAAGGGTTTTTTTTCCCCCCAATTAAATCTTGAGGTTTAGAAGATTTTCCCTTTGCTTTAATAAAGATTTGCAACGGGTCAGGAACTGTTGCTGTTTGCGTGCCTCGAACGCCTCTTGAGACGATGTACGCAAGCAGTCCAAACAAACAAACCTCGCTTTAATACAAGCTGCACAGTGTTACCCTGGCTGTTTTAATTTGATGCGTGCGGCTGGAGATATCTTCTGTAAATGCAAAGTCGCGGCCAGTCGAACCTGCTTGGTTTTTAATTGGCTATACTTGTTTTTCTCGACATTTCTGCAACAGTTCACAGCAGCATCTCCACTTGTGCTCAACAGATTCCTCTTTTTTTTTTTTTTTTTCCGCAGCGTGAGCAGCAGAAGATAATTAAATCACTTTTTTTTTTTCATATCTGGTTCCAATGATCGGATTTTTATTGAATTCATGTATATGGCTGTATATTAATGTGACTTGTATCGGGATGCACTGCCACTGTAACATCGTTCTCTCGGCTGACAGTCATTACAGAAACATCTGGACAGGAGCGATGGCGGCAGCCAGCCGAGGAGCAAGGATTTAGACCTCAAACATTTGGACAGGCATGAGGACACAGGCTAAACACACGGTCGTCTCCTCCGCTGCAGAATAACCTAAATCAAACTGGAAATGTCGCGTTCCTCCGATATGGAGGAAGGGTGCAGGACGCCATGCAAAGTTGGGACTATTTGCTTAGATATGATTCACTTGCTTTGTGGTCCTCTCGCTCTCTATTTTTTTTCTCTCAAACCGGGCCTCTATCAGACTCCAGCGGAAAGTAGCGGCGCCCCTGAAGGGATCCACATACTCCACAGAACACTCGCGTGATGCGAGCCCGCGCCGACACCTTCGTTTTCAAGCCAACGTTCAGCGGAAGTTACTTTTCGAGCAGGTGATAATGAGAACATGGCTGGGAATAAAGCCTTTGTGCTGGCTGTTTGTGGAGCACAGAGGTGTGTGTGTGTGTGTGTGTGTGTGTGTGTGTGTGTGTGTGTGTGTGTGTGTGTGTGCGGGTGTGGGTGTGCGTGCGTGCAGGACCAAGAGCGGTGGGATCATGACATGAAACAGATTTCATCCATAATTTAAGGATGTTCAGCGTCCCTTTAAGACTCTCGTGGCAGGACACTCATCTGAGGCAACCGTGACATAAAAGTCAGATGAAAGGTGGCGCGTGCGTTCAGGCTCAGATGGCGTAACAAAACAGCGGACCCGTTTTCAATTTGGGACCGCCGGTCCCAGGTCTGATTTAAACATTTGATACCGAGCACGCTTACCGCGCAGCCCGGAACCTGATACAAAAAAAAAAAAAAAAATGGATTCCGGGTCTGCTGCAGAGCGTCTGGGGAGCGCGTTTTCCTCATTAACATGGTGCTGCCGCTCGGTCTTCCATGAGCCGGAAGTCATAAAACCGTTGTTCCCCTGCATTCACACGAACCGGAGCAGCTGCGGTTCGTGGCTGCTCCGGTCTACATGCAGGCCTCCTGTCCAAACGGATGGCCACGTGTTCCCTGCAGATAGGAACGCTTGAGCCGCTCCCGGAGCCCCGCGCGCTCCAGCGTTGAAGGTGGAAACTTTGATTTGATTTGAAGAAAGGCCGCCCGGCCTCAACAGTCGAATGGCGGGTTGAAATGAAAACTAAGAGTCAGACATGCATTTGCAGCATCGTGCATCGTGAGGAGTAATTTACCCCCCCCCCCACCCTCAGCCGTTGTTATGACTTAATCTGAATAAAAGGTAATAAACCTGCTACGGTCCCTATCCACCCTGGGTGTCTCTGTGAACCTGCAGCAGCGACTGCTCTCTGGTGCCTGACGTAGGACGACTGCAGCCCCTCAGTGGCGACAGAAATGAAAACTGCATTTCAATTTTCTGTGTTCACAGAAGCACAGCGCAACTGATGAAATCTGCAGGTGCGAGGCTGACCCGAACTGATGACTTTTTAATGCTATGCCCACGCTGCGCGTATTTACGCGGCGGTAAAACCCAAGCGCGGGCGCGGACGGAAAACGCGGCGCGCCAACGCGAGGCGCGCTCCTGTTTACAAGCGGGGCCCCGGTCACGCCTGAGCTGCACCGGGGGAACCGAGGGAGCGCGCACGCCGGCGCCTCGGGTGTTCGGAGGGACATGAAAGGGTTCGCGCCACCAGTGCGCCGCCGCGGGGGGGCTTGCCCTCGCATTTGATGTGGTAATCCTGTCACGGAGACACCAAAGCTGGCTTAGCGCGCGCTGGTGTGGCTCCGATTCACGACGGCCCTCGGCGCCCGAGCGCTGACAACAGAATACGGGGCACAATCAGGAACACGGATTTGGCTCGAAACGGACACAAACGGACACAAACGCGCGCAGGAATCCTTCGGCGGAGACGGAGGAAAGGGCTGTGGACGCGCTCACACGTGTAGGAAGAAAATCACAAACGTGACCGGCGTCGTCGTTGCTTTCGCTGCGTCTCTGTGACCTCTAAAGTCATCTAGGGGCTCATGGGTAAAAAGGACCAAACAAACAGGCCAAGCAGCAGTAGCTGCGTTAAGCTCCAATAACAGCAGCGCAACTTTACTGCGTGGAATGCATTCAGGCCTGGCAAGTGCTTATAGCGAGATAAGATGATTTATCTCGTAAAGTAGCAACACATTTACGGCTGTGTGATAAGCCAACTCACACATGTTCTTTTCCTGCATTTCCCTTTCAAGTACAATCGCTCACGTGCCAGATATGCATCAAGTACCCCAGCTGACGTTGATTTATTCAGCGGCAACTGTTAAACAAGTGACAAACAAATTTATTTAAATGCAAATTAAAGGAGAAACAGTCCAGGAGTCGCTGGCTGGGACAGGCTTTGATTCATTATCTGATTCATTTGACACCATATTTGTCACTTTTACGCAATGGAGAATTGTAATTTGGTTAAGATAAATTTGATTTGTACATTTAAATTAAATTACCAGTTAATTACAACATTAAAAAGCTAAACAATTAGATAGTTGCGGGTGGCTATTACGAGCGGAGAAAAATACCTAGTCCTCTTTTTTAATTATCAAAATTATTATGTTTATCACACATCGGCAGTATGAAATTAGAGCCTGATAACAACACCGGCGCCTACGTTTCGAACGTGTGTTGACTGAATTAGTGCCTGTTGTACTTTCATTAATTACATTTGTGTGCTGAACTTCCTGTCGACGCCCACAGTCGGTCGCAGCAAACCCGCCGTCGACATTAAAGAGAGAAAAGTTTAGAAATGTCAGTAAGAACTAACTTTTATTCCGCTCAGACTGGAGTTTATCGCCCTGGAGCAGGAATGCAACACTGTGATGTGTCTGTTGACAACAGTAATTGTCTCCCCAAGAACGCCCAGGGGCCATTAGCACAGCCCATCTTGATCAATGTGATCCACTCTGACTCACCGGGTTCAAGCAAGAAATGAGAATTCGCAGTCGCAGCACACAGAGGTCAGACCAGAAATATCAATTCACATTAGTGGAATCTTGATTTTTTAAAATAAATGTTAATATTAGTAGTAGTAAAAACCTGATCAACTGGGGGGGTTAAACAAACCAGCTAATTGTTTTTAACTCTTCTTTAACCAACGAGGTGATCATTTCACAAGAACCGGTCCCTAACAGTGCAGTAGTTACCACAGCAACGGTACAGAAACACGGCTGTGGGGTTTACATCATTCTTCCCTGCCTGTTCTCTGGGGTATCCACGTGGGTTTTTACCAGACACTCCTGTTTCCCCACACATTAGGCTTGACTGGAGATTCCAAATTGGCCCTCGGCAGGAGTGTGTGAGTGAATGGTGAGTGTGTGTGACCTGTTTGTGTCCCTGGTTGAGAATTAGCAGTGGTCAAAATAGACAGATGGAATCTGTAAATACTGACTGCGATAAAACTATTGCCTCATATGTCTGCTAAAATACATGATGTTGTGAAATCGATCAGTTTACTAAAGAAATTAATATTTTAGGCCAAATATGCATTAAAACTGCATCATCAGTGGACTATGGGCTGTAAGGGCAAAGGTCCTTTATACAGCAAGTCTTATTTTACTGCTCCGACTAACAGTGGGCAGCACTTTTCTGTGCCTGGGGAGCAATGTGGATCGGGGTGCCTTGCTCAGGGGCAGCCCTTGCTCAGGACCTGTCCCTGATATTGCAGCCAATGAGCTGGAATATTTGGCCCCTTTTCCGGATCACGGTTGAAGCTAATTACACAATTAGTGCAGGTTCTGTTACCATAATATGCCCCACACATCTGTCATTCATAACAACAGGCAGTGGGTACATTTGGTATGCAATTCACAGCCTATCCCCATAACAACTGCTTTACCCAATGACCTTCATGATTTTAACAAGACTCCACTTGTTTACCTGTTTTTGTGTGTACTTCTATCTCTAATTACACTGAAAACATGCGTATTACGTAGGACTTCCTGACACATTTTCTCATTAGTTTTGTTAAAACAGATATAGTCCAAATGGCTGCACAAAAGCATCATTCTCGGGCACCATTTTTCTTGTTTTCCTTTAGCAAGCAGACCGAGGCAAAAGTATTCCAAATGCGGTGCTGAGCATTGTGGTGCACACATTTGTGTCTTTTGTTGGTTAAAAGGGCGGCTGTTATCAGCTCCAATCAGGCTCAAGAACACGAGGAGAATACGAATGTCAAAGTTATGTTGAAAAAGGGAGAGCAAAAAATGGAACAACAACACCATAAATAAAACATACAAGCATGTATTAAGTTCAGCGGAGCTGCATAAATGTAATACGCTGCTACTGTATAACGCAGCTGCCTAGCACCAAATGTATTTAGCCGAAACTTATATTTAGATAAGCTTTAGTTCTGGTGGCAGCTCAAGGAACCTCTCGGCCGATGAACAATCCACATTTCTTCACCCCCCTCGGAGCTTCACAATCCTCTGCTGCCGTAACCGAATAAACAAAGTAAATAGGAGGATTGCTGTGCTGTCGGCTGCAGAGACCAGCACAAATCATCAAATCACACTCCGGCCTCAGAGGACACAACAGCAGATCAACCTTATTGGCGGTGTTCCTAACAGGCGGCTCCCTGACACCATCCGCCTGTGGCAGAACTGCAGCCAGGAGGAAAAAAGGACGGGAAATCATTACGATATAATTATCCCATGTTCTTCCTCGGGGGTTAGACATCATCCGAAAAACTTCAGCCAGGACAAAAAGATACGCGTTTAATGACCTACAGACTAATATGTGATGTTGTCCATCATGTTTAAGGTTGGTTTATAGGCGGCTCCCTGGTTTTTCATTTCATCCCTTTTCTCCCCCCTCTTTAAATGCTGAACCCCGCAATCCAGACATAGCAGAGCAGCATTGGCCACAACCGGAATTCCCAAAGTCATAAAGAGAGGACACTCAGCAACGACAATGGACTCAACCGTCTGTAAGTTTAATAAGCTTCTGTTGAGAAGGGGAACGGGAGGATTCTCACATCATCCGTCTTTATAAACAGACATCGCTGGAAGAGCTATGTCTAAGGTGCATCCAGGCTGTGTGTTTTAGGATGTTTTCACACCATCTTTGTTGAGTTTGGCTGGGGCTAAGCCTGGTACGTTTGTGAATAATCACAGAGGAAACGTGATAACAACAAATAAACCGCGGTGTGGTTTGAATTTTAGCGAAAAAAAACACCAAATATTTTTGTGGTTAATGAGCTCACAGCCTACTGAGGGATGCAGGGTAGGCCAATTAGGTTTGCCTGAATTGCTACTTTTGCTCATTGAACAGACACCATGGACCAGGGTCGATGATGGAGAAGAACACAAATAAGTCGTCTTGACATATAATACTTTGCTATAAGCATAAATGTTAAGTGCTGGAAATCAAGTTGAAAAATATCAAGTTACTGAAGATGGAGATGAACATTTCCGCTCCACCATAAAACAGAATGAACTCTAACTAAATTCAGCTATGTGAAACTGAACAAAAGTCCCCAAAAGTAAACGGTCTACAGCAGGGATCCCAGTGCCATCCAGTCCCATATCCTCCACAATGCAGTTGCGTTTTCTGTCCCATCAGGTGGACAACCACTTTCAGGTGGAAATCAGGATGCCATCCTGGTCTAAAGGCCTAATTAATGACAACTTTGGTGAAAAAAAATGCCTGAAAATCTAATTTATTCAATATTTAATCCCATTGATTATTATTATTTTATGTACATATTTGAGCACTGACCTGCTGACCGGCCCCACTGACCCACTCAGATTTAGCTTTGCATCTTCACTATAACAAATTGCTGGCATGTATAATGTATGTGTCTGTTCTTCTCCTCTTTCTGTCCTTCCACCCTGCCCTATCTCTTCTTCTCCTCCTCGTTTACCCAGCCAACCATCAGCAGGCGGGTCCTACATATGAACATGGTTCTGCTCAAGGTTTCTTCCTGTTAAAGGAGAAAGTTCCTGCCACGTTTGCTTGTTCAGGGGGTCAGGCTCTGTGTCAAAGCCCCTGGAAACAATCTGGATTGTAACAGATGCTACATAAATAAAGTTGAAGTTACACCTCGGCGCCCGCAGTGGACGTCTGAGTCTGCTCGATTACCACGTCCAACTTTGACTACTCGGCAGAAACTGGACCTCAGGTGATTCCGAGCAGCTCTCCTAAAGAGTGTTCATGCTAAACAAACCGTGACCTGACTAATGCATGCACAGATGGGTGTTCCATACACAGCTGGGTTTGTGTCCCATCCCGAGGGTGAGCAAATCGTTGCGTTGGCTCTACAACCAGATGCTCGCTAAAGTTACCACAGCAACTTTAAAAGTTTCTGTCTGGTCCTGCAAAGCATTACTGTTTATGCCTGGCTCCTAGGTGAGAAGAATTTTTCCTTATTAATATAATGTTTACCATTCTGGAATTAAAACATCCCCCCAATATATATTTTTATATTATAAATATCAACCACTGCGATGATATCAAAAATAAATGATGGCACAAATGCAACAAAAATGCAAATGTGTTCATATGTAAATACGTGAACAGAGATGAGAAATATCCAATCTAAACTGAGAGACTCTCACACCCTTTCATTATTACAACAGTAATAAGCAGGGACAGAAATTAATGAATAATTTATACAGTGTTGGCATCACTATTGATTGACCTTGGGCAAGTTCTAGGTGTGAAAACAACAGAATGGTGTGTAATCTTCCGTCCCTCCTCTGTTGTCCGGCCTGATCATCGCTCAGTGACACCAAACGGGGGGGAAAAAAAATTGAAAAACATCCTCTTTATCTTCTCCCACATTTACACAGGATGAAAACGTACTCAATAAAGCAAAGTAGACTTCCCCAGCATCGGCGCCGCAGCGCTATCAGCACATTTAGCCAGGCGAACATCACTCACGGTGACAAAAATGTTAGGGATCAAAGCACAAACATCGGAGAAGTGCTGCAGGTAATATTGTTGTATTCACCAAAAGTGAGTTATCTCAATCCTGATAAATAGGCGAGGATGGTGGAACCGCTGAAGAGCCACCAGATTTTCTTGTTTAGGTCCATGAGTTCAGCCAATCTCTGGCCAAGACCTAATTTAGAATGTAGGAACACATCTAAAGACGGGACCCTGAAATTATCACTTCTGTGTTGTGTTCAGAGCAGTGGGTTCTTTTATAGACCCACGGTCCTGCATGTCTTGATTCAGTGTTTTCAGTAATGCACCAAACAGGATTCCTCCTGATGGGCTGTGGTTTACTTCAGCTCGCCCGTCCTAACCGCACACAGGACTTCAGCTCGGCTTTACCCGGATAAACACCCTCCACCTCCGGGCAGGCCTGTAAACCGAAACCTGGAGAACGGCGGCGGCTAAACCGCTAAAGGACACAAGTTCCTGCGAGTTCCTGCGTACACCGGATTTTTGATGGGGTGGGCTGAGATTACCCTTAACTGTGAAACAGGGAAGTGTGGTGAACCTTTGCCTTATTCAGAAATGCGAAGGTGATAAAAATATACACACATCCAATTAAATATTAACAGCTTGATGTAGCTGCCTGGTTTGGGTGACTACTAGCAGGTAGAGATGGAAATGATATTTAGATCATTTTGAGGTTTAACTGAATCTTGTATACCATGAAATTGATGTTGAATCCGTTGTTTATCTGTTGCACTAGAGGGTTTTTTTTTTTTTTTTTTGCATGACAATTAGAACATCAGGGTGGGAGGTGGGACCACCACCCTGGATCTGTGTTTCATCGGGGACGGCTGTGCGGCAAAGCCCACACCTCGCACTTTCCCCAGGCAACTGTCTGCCAAAGTAGATGTCACACCCTGGAAGAGCTCTCAGCAACATTTTTTGCTCAATCGCAAGGGACCAGGGTGACTAAACGCCTGATGAACGCACCCGCAGAGCCGTTTTACAGCCGGATGGCGCGTCGGCGCCCTTGGGAGCGCTCGCGAATGAAGCCGGGCGTGACGGCGCAGGTTTCAACTGAAGAGGCCAGGCGAGTAACAGAGAAAGCGCTCCATAAAAACAGAGGGAGAGCAGGCGGGGGAGGGTTTTAATAATGCGCCATGAAGTCAGCTGCGATAAAACACTGAAATTTGCTCTGCTGGTGATTTGAAGGCTGTTGGTTCGATTCCCAGTCAAACATCTTAGTGTCCTGGAGTAGGACCTGTCCGGGTTACATGAATGAGTGATTGAGAGGCTCATTTCGAGTTCTGACTCCTCAGAGCACTTGTAATATAAAATATAGAATGCCTAACTGCAGTTTAACATTGTGACTGCTGCCAAAAGTTGGAGCTCGACACACTGGTACACTAAATTATCCTCCCAGTGTGACTAACTGGTCTCAGCTCTTGTGTGCCCGCTGATCTGAACAGAATATACTATAAAGGAGTTTATTAACCAGCTCTGCAGGACACGCCAGCAGTTCATTGGACCTCTGACTGCCTCCATTTTTACAGCATGACTAGTGAATTTTTACCAATTTGGCAGTGTTGCTGTCACCATAATTGAGAGTTTTGTCTGCCATCACGCTGGGCGGAGTGCTTTCCCAGTGACTGATTGCTCTGGCAGGAGGAAGCTTTCACACGGGAACTGTGATTTTTTGGCCTATTCCAAATGTGAAGGATGCTCAAGACTGCCTTTTTTTCTCCCCCCAGCATGCGTTCATATCCACAGAACACTCCTCTAAATCTCTGTAAAATGTTGCTGCTGTTGTGTGGCCATAGCTAAAACCCACAGCAGAGCTGTGCGGCTCCCATCAACACTGGAACCAACAAAACACTCGTAATTTATTTTACTTCCCCCCCCACCCCCCCTTCTTTGTCAGATCGTTTACTGGCACCGGCTCTCTGCTGAAATGTCAAATGGAGCGTGAAGAAAGGCCTGACCACCACTAATGACTAAATAGCTTTTTTTCCAACTGCGTACTCGTTTCAACTGTGCTCAAAAACAAACAAGCCATTAGAGTGGCTCAAAATATTTAGAAATTGGTCAAATAAATCAATAATGCAATCCCCCCAGGACATTTTTTTACTCTAAAATTTGCATAATAGAGAAACTGAATGTGTGTTCAGCAGTATTGCTTTAAGTTGGGGGAAATTTACCAACACACATTTGTTTCAGAAATAAATGAAGAATGTAAAAGAACAAGTTTGTCTGCTCAGCACATACGACAGACTGTTTGCCGCATCGCTGGGTTTAAATAAGTTCCAATAAGAAATCAGTCAGGGCTTCCCAATATGTATTAAACTGTTTTCTCCTGTTGTCACGGTACTTTTCCTGGGACTGGTGACGACTGGGTGTGTTGTTGGTTCCCTTCTCTTCATGATTCATCACATAAAACTTCACATCAAAAAGGGGCACAGCCTAAAAAGTTTTTTTTTCTGCCGAAAAACAGATGTGAAATGTCCCTGAAAACAGGCAGATCAGACTGTACTTTATTTGCAGATTTTGCTGAAAACATCAACTTCTTTGCTGATGATCCAGCTTTGTTCTGCAGTCAAAAACAACAGATTGGCTGTGCGTGATGGTTTGATGCTAAGGTTGTTTTGAAAATGGAGCCAATCCTAGATATACTCAAGGTATGGGGACCGAAGGCCTTTTCACCACTGTCGAACAACTGATCCATGAGCTTATTTTCAAGGAAAGCTGATTGTAAATAGACGATACATAAACTTCAGCACCAGATGTGTCAAACCTGAGCTAATATAAACACTTTTGAGGACACTTTCTTTTGTTTTTTAAAGGAAAATGCCAATATCCATTGAAAACAGGTTTAAGATTTAAATCCTCCTCCAGCTGTGGTGCTGCCAGTGCAGTTGCAATAACTACAAATAAATAAATGGAGGAGTTTTCATTTTCATTTCAATTACAAGGAGAAGTTCTTCCTTCTGTCATGACTCAGCACAACACAGACAGATTTTTGTGCTAGGCCATACCATTAATATACATTACACAGTAATGAAATGTAAATTAGGATTCTGCTTTGTTAGAAAACCCACTCTGGTGCTAAATGAAGAGTCGCATTAAATTAAATACGCCTGGGCAATCGTAAATCAAAACATATGATACGATTCCAAACATAAATAACACTTGAAAACAAAACGGAAAATAAAGCACATTAAAAACCAAACCCGCTAAAGGCCACCACGGCGAACCCACTCAGACGTTTCAGCCGTGCAGTGAGCTGGAAAACCCAGACACGAAGCGTGGAAATTTCACGACTGGGTTCTGCTGCATGTGAGGGATGGAGATGTTAGATCCATGGAGGGGATGGAAACGGGTGGCCAGAACAAACAACTAACAATGTTAGCTCTGATGTGTAAAATCTCAACTTCAATCAGACATAATCTATCTAAAATAAACCTTCAGCTCCATATTTCGATCACTGCCACCTGGAAGAGTTTGACCCTTTCCTCACCCACAGAAACGCTCCTGTCAGTGATGACACAATCTTGCTTTAGCAACTTGCTTTTGCTTTTAGAACTGAGGACTGAATAGAAATGAATCGTCCTTCAGAGCTAAAACTTAAGTGGAAAAATGCCCCAAAAAATACTGAAATTATCTGTCATCTTAATTTGTAAACGTGCAAGAAACGCTGGTTTTAAAAAAACTCCAGAACTTGCGATTCACTAACAGATCCAGTCATTCTGTATGTAATCAATTGCAGATGTTTGGTCTGTTGTTTATCAGTTAGTCTTTCAGCCTTTTCACTATTTGGTGTGATTTACGGCCGTAACGATCTGTGGATTAAACAAAGCTTGAAGCTTGTTTCCATTGCGAAAAAGGCTTGGAATCTTCACAGGGTCAAGGCGAGGTTGACGCGCTAACACATGCCCATCACATCACATCCCAGCGTGAATTATTAACCAAGGGGGGGCTCAGGGAAAAGGCCAAATTCAACCTTCTGTCTTTAAAATGTTAACAGAACCCAATCAGACAATCGCAGAGCTGCCAGTTCAAACCAAATAACTCTGCTACAGAGAGAAAAAGGCAGTTTTAAACACTGAACTCAACAGCTTCAATCAAGGGATCCAAATCATTAAACCCGAGTGAAACAAAGAGCCCCGCCACACTTGCACAATCTGTATGAACCTAAATGATGAAGGGGAAAAAAACGACCACGAGACGGATGAGTTTGGTGAAAAAGGATTGAAAGGCTTACACTGTGTTGCATTGTCCTCCACACAACCCTCTGGGAGCAGCGGAGAAATGAAGAAGAAAGAGATTTAATTGGACATCAGAGAAATATGGACACTGAGAGAGGAGAGAGGAAAAAGAATGTCTATTAGTCAGCGAAGCAAAAAGTTAAGTGATAAATGGTGCCGCTGAATTATTCCGTCGGCCAGCCTCGGCTCAGCGAGAGATTCAGCACGTCTCGATGGATCCTCCCAACATGAAATCTGATAGAAATGTGCTGCTATTGAACCCGATCAATCCCAGTTTAGAAAAGTGGACAAAGGCGAGTTGGTGCTAATGTTTTTGGAAGGACTGGGACTGGGGAACTACGGTGGCTGTCAGGGAAAAATATCACGTTAAAGCTGAATTCTAACCAATAAGAAATATTAACAAATAGGCTTTAATCAGCTTCTGCATGTTTTAATCCTATCGGACAACTTACACGCCGCGCTATTAACCATGCCCCTTATTTAATAAGACAATAACATATTTAGTAAAAGGATTGGCTAATTGAACAGGGGATTACGGAAGCATTCGAGCCAGAAATCAAACAGTAATAACTGTCTAATAACTGACAAAGTGTAACATACTTATTTTATAAATGTGACACAATTATTTTAAAATAAAAAAGCAGTAATCGATAGCTTTTTCCATATTTGCCTTCAGTTTGACATTCACACATCTGATTTGATCTGTTTTAACAGGTTGTCGACTGGGGAGTGCCGTTAAGCACACGGTGATCTTTACGTGTATTTATTGATTAATTGAGCCGGTGCAGCATTTGTCACCAAGAATCTGTCGGAAGTTGATTGTTGGAGGGGAGAAAATCCCTTCTTCTCCAACAAACTGACCCGAGGTGAAGTGCTAAGGCTAGCTCCGTGTTCTGGACATACCAGTCGGTCCAGGCTGGTTCCGGCTGCGGTCGTTGGCCTCTCCTCGGGGGGGTACGGCCTGAAGCGAGCGTTGAACACGTCCGAGATGCCTCGCGCAGATCTGCCCGCTCCCGATGGCTTCGGTTGTCCGCAGCCCTGAAAGACCTGGAACCAAGCAGAGGTCACGGTCACGGCTCCATCCGAAGACACCTATGAGAACCTCCTGCCACAGGCCCGAGCCAGGTTGTTCACATTCCCGTTTGCGAAACGCCGGCGGCGGCCATCATCACGCGGGTCTTCGGTGTCATTTTGGTCACAGTAAACTTCATTTAACCTTTATCAGATATTTCCTGCGGCTCTTTGCCAGAATGCGCCCGTGTTTCCAAATTGAAAATTAGATGCGTTTGACCAAGGTTGCCGGGGCAACCCATTCCTGGCCGATGCTGCGACACAATTAATCGGATTTCGTCTCTGGATCTCTGCGGGCCTCAGCTTCATGCCTGCAGACGGTGGGGGCTGATCAGCATTCCTCCGCGTACGTGCTGATGTACGCGGCTGTCAGACAACAGGCCGTCCTTTGTCTAATATTTATCAATTCTTCTTCTATGATTACAATCCCACTGCCCCGAGTGTCGCACCAGCACGCCGACTGTCGACAGGTGGGAATGAAAGGCCGCCGTATCGTTGTCTGACACGTTCCGCACAGTCTGATGATTGGAAAAGTTTTATATGCATTTAAGATGCGGAAGCCGGGGGAAGATTGTAATCTCAAGGCAATCTGTCAGCCAGGTATGAGATTGCAGGTTTGTAGCCTGAAGCGCATAGACAACAGGCAACAATTCCCACCTCCTCCAATGCGGAAAAGCATGTGACATCTAATTCCCTCTGACCTTTGTGGCTCTGGCATAGAGACAGATCAGAACACAGCACCAGATCAGAGGAGAAAGTTCCACTGATTAATCTGCCCTTTAACCAGTAAGACAGTTGTGAGGAACTCTCCTCAGTGCTCCCTCAAAAGGAAAAGTGTTTCTAAAACTCTCGGAAAATTCATCTCCCGCACATAAAACGATGACCTTCAGGTCATCTGCATATCAAGTGTGGCTTAATGGTTTAATTAAACCAAATTTGCCAAAACGTGTCTGCTCAAAACAAAAATGAGTTTTACAAGTGCTCAAGCTCTTCACCGTGGCCTTAAAACACTACAAGATGTGGTGTCAAGATCATCGTGGGGATTTTCGATCTATAAAGAGCTTTACGTCGAGATGTCAACAGTCTGACAATCTGATGGAAGGATGGAGAATGTTCTCATCCACAGAGCTCCTGTTTTGGTTTATGCTGTGTGTAATCAGCAACAGAGGGATTTTATTAACATGTCAACGGTATCTTATGTAGGTCAGAGGCTGTGTAGGAGAAGAGGAGTTTCCTTTCTTTTCAAATTTCTGCAGTATTTCTAACCAAAGCAAAACGGCATCATGCAGCAATAATGATGATGAAAGATGATGATTTATTTCAACGCTGAAGCAGTTCTGAGCAGATCTTGCTCAGAAAGATTTGGATTTACTGACAAAGGCGCTATAAGTAGGCGTCATCGGGGTTAAGGTCGGTATGTGCTCGCAAGAACCGAGAAATTCATCAGCGATGCTCTTTTCTCACAGGCCGTGTTTTTGAGTTACGCCAACTTGTCATTAACATGGTTGCGCTATCTGTCCTAAACTGGGTGTGGCTAATGTCAAAAAGGGGGATATGTTGTCTCTTCCAATCTAATTATGAGCAAATAATTTAGGAAAAGAGATGTACACATGAATTTGCAAAAAAAGAGAGAAGATGTTATCGATGACAAAGAGAGAAAAAGACGGGGCTGCGATGGGAGCCCTGAGGCACACCAGAGTCAATAGCTGAGGGCTGTATGAAATCATATCACATATCCTGTGGACACAGACTGAAAAAAGAACGCTCTTGTGAAGCGGTACAGTACCTTGGCTGACACTTGCATGCTGTTGTCCTGCATGATCATGATGGCCTCCGAGATCTTGATGTCGATGGGTTCGATCACCGCTTCGATATTGAAGGGTCCCTGCAGCCTGTCTGCCACCAGCAGCATTGCGTCTGCCAAGACATTCACGGATGCCCTACATGTTAGTGCGCCGACGTCAGGATGTTTACACCCGATAATGCAAACGTCTGATTCATCGCGTATCAGCGAGCCAAATGAGAGTTAAAAAGACGATGTCTCCTGTGCAGGCGGTAATAATCACGAACACAGAGGAAACCTGCCAAATTTATAATTTAAATAAATCAACACGGTGTTGAACACAGATACGGAGATCCGACGTTTGTCAGAGGACCTGGGGCATCAGATACCGATTAAATATCGATGTGCTCAGTTTATAAATAGCTGACATTTTTGATAAAATTTTGATAGGCCTGCGTGTTTATCACTCCAGTCAGAGACAAGACTTCTGATTAATTAATCTCATCTCTGTTGGGTTTATGAAGGCCTGACTTTATCAATAAATGTATGAATGTATGCAGTTAAAGTCACAACTGCTTTCAATAAAAAAAAGGCCTCTTAAGGAATCAATTTTGTCAAACCTCAATTCAAATAAACTCTGGAAGAGAAAATAATGTTTGTTTTTTAAAATAAACCAGCTCCATGCACCAAACTCAAATTTATTACATTTAATAGCGCCCCGAAGAATCAAAAAAATTGTATATGAGAAATTAAAAGACATAAAGCAAAACCCAATAAAAGCAGGGCCTGTGTGACGCGATTATTCCATATGAGCCCTGGCATGAATCAATACCCAACACAAATTACCTACAGAGCTGCCGCGATTTATTTTCATTAAAATCCAGTGATAATAATAATATGTTCATACGGGGGGAAGGTGCTATCGATCCAGTCAGGCTGGGAGATGTCCCCCGCTGCAACCAATAAAGATATTTCCGTAAAACATTTTCATACTTCGGTAAAAACTGATACAAGGTGTGTGGAGGGTGGACTGGCACAGGAAACCTGCGACCATATGCAGGAGGTTTGATGCTCTGTCACTTCCAGGGGTGTGTGAGCCGATCACAGGGGGCCCCTGGTAGCCCCCCCCTCACCCGGGTGTCTTGCTGCGATCAGTCGTCAGCAGACAGGTGATCAGAGCCGACCCCAGGAGAGATCACCGGCCCTCCTAATCTGGGATTAAGGCAAGTCTGAAAATGACACACCCCGCTGTGGCGCAGGCAGGGGGCAGCAATTCCATCACCCGGGCCCCGATGACAAAAATACACTTTTATAAGGAGGAGGGGGGTACAGCTGTAATTACAACAGAGGTAGAGCGGATCAGGTGTGGAAAAAGCATAAATATGATCAATACTATTCTGCTGTTTATTAAGATTATAGATCCAGGTCGGGACTTTGACCTCCACTTCAGCGACAGCATCACATCGTTACCGCCGACGTAGTTGTGTGAAATCTATTTGGGCCTCTGGGACGGAATACGAATCTGCTCATTTCCCACAATTATGAACGTGTTTGTGTGATCTGGATCGGAGGGTTTCAGATCCGACCGCAAAATAACCTTTCCAGCTCTCTTTCTGCCCATGAAAAACGTTTCATCGGCAGAAACAGAGGTTTCTGTGAGATAAAAATGGCCGCCAGGCTGATGAGATTATTAACTATCAAAGGAGTTTTAAACATGATGGTGGTGACATTGGGACTGAGGATCAATATTCATGTCTTGTGTGGGATTCAGTGGAGTAAAAACAACCACGATTAACCAGACTGTGGACACAAAGGACCAACCAGAAAGTAGCAAAATACTTCAAAACGGTGAAACCTCAGCATTTCCTTCATAAATACGACTTCACACGTCTGGTGTCCAACAGTGAAAGCCCTCTGGCCTGTTGACACCCCAGTCTCTGGGTGGCCGTGACGCTGCTCTCAGGAGTCCGATCGGAGGTCCGAGGTCGGTGCACATGTGCAAGCTGAGGAGTCTAAACGGCCTCTGAGTGATGGAGAGTGGAGACCTCCGACAGGAGAGTTTTTCCTTTTGAGTAAATATCTTTTAAAAAGCTCTGTTTCTTGTTGGGGACCCTGTTTGTTATCGATTTAAATGTTAGTTTGGAGCTAAATTTGCTCTGCCGGCAAATTAGTTCAACGCCGTTGCTTTTTCAAGCTTCATCTCAGGATCCCGGCGTCAGTGCCTTGTCTGTTCTACTGAAGAGATGTTGTTTTGTTCCACCATTTCAACCATTCTGGTTGGAGTGGTGAAGCTGTTTACTGCAGGGTTGTTCTTTCTTCCTTCACTCTGCACTCATTTATTTTCCCATTGAAATCTCCGCCGTCAGCCTCACCCAGAAGGAACTGGAAACAGTCCAACACCCCCCCTGCAGAGATCCCCGGGGACACCAGTCAGACCTTCCTCCATAAATCTAGGACAGATCAGCACCTTTAATGTGAACTCACAGTGTGGGGAAATAAAGGGATTTGGGAGTTCCAAATATTCCGCGTTTCTTTAAATTTGCTGCAGCGGGATCGGTAATTAGACACGTTTCTTTTGTGCGTTGTGATCAGAGCCGGAGATCAAAGCGTCCGCTCTCTTTTTTGGTAAATCCATCAAATACTTCTGCTTCAAACCGACTGAAGCTAAACGGCAGGCTGGACCCGTCCTTTACAGACTGTTGACCCTTTAAAACTGTTTTAAAATGAGTGTTGGCCTGCAAACGAACACAGAATCAAAGCAGCAACCTTCAAAATGAGCACTGCTTTTAACCATTAGAAAAAGGTCATTGAACTCGCAGTAAATGTTATTTTTTTATGTTTTCTACCGACTCCTGAGCTTTTTTTTTTTAATTTAGGTGTGATGTTAAATCGGCCCAGGGATCCTCATCAGTCTGGCTCCTTTAACTGCTGTGAGGACCAGTTAAATAGGGATGGGGGGGGGGTGAATAATGATTCTTTTCCGATCCATTTGTCACAGCGAGGGTCAGTGAAGCGCTTCACACTACATTCACATCAAAAGAGCCGGCGTCATTGAGAGGGGCCGTCTCAGATCCAGGGTGCACTTGGTTCAAGAGTGAACTCATTACTTTCCTCATTTGCCTTATTTGTTGTCATTTTTATTCTATTTTAAATTCATAACATGTCTTATTTACTTCCTTTTGGTGATGGGTTTGTCTTCTTCTATTGCGGGTCAATAGGTATGCCGTCATGCTTCTGACACACCTTTACATGTGGGCGCTCGCATAAACAGTTCCAAGGTCATGTGATTATATCTACGGCTCATTAAACATTTCCGGGGGGGGTAGCTCCGTCTGTAGGGCTGAGAAGAGGAGGATTCTGGGTTTAAGCCCTAGTTATGGGAAAAAAGCAGGAAGATGTGCTGGTAGCAGGGCAGGTGCCCTGACCCTTGAGCAAGGTGTTCAGATAGGGCCCTGTGATGAATTGTACGATGCATTTGCCCGTATGCAGCTGGGATAGGCTCCGGCACGCCCTGCAGATCACTGATCGACAATCACGCCGACCCCAGCAGGGGTCGCAACCTGTGTGAGCATGCGGGTTTCGGGGTTGACTGGTTCTGCCCGTCAGACAGGTTGGTGATCTCCAGAGTTGTACGTGACAAATTTAACAAAGTCAAGCTTTGCTATTCAAACCTGTATTATCTCACACATAAACAGAAAGAGCAAGAAAGAAAAACATTAAATATTTCCTTTGTTTTCTAATGAAGCATTCACGATGCGTTTACAGGCAGATCAAACTCTGGGTGGAATATAAACTGAGGTCTGCTGCATGTTAAAAGACTGCTAATTAATCAAGGTTCTACACAGATGACATCATTTTCTATCTCACTATTGTAAAACTACTTTAGAATTGTTACTGATTAATGCCTCACACCCCAATGACCACAACGGGAAGTTAAAACCAGTTAATCCCAGTCAACTATTGATGAAACAGTGAAATGGTTGTTTCCTAGCTTGTTTCGGTCTCTCTGCAAACCTACGCTTTAAAGATTTTAAAACCGAGAGAGCCTTTTTTGTGCAACACGTATAAAAAGACCCACCCTCGGACTCCATCACTCCTGCAACTATCAGCCCAGTTTCCCAGTTTCCCCCACATGTCTGCAGCTGGGAGAAGTGGCTGCATCGCAGCAGCCTCATTAATGTGGAAACTCAGTGTGTCGTTTGGGGAAGGGTCCAGGAGTCTTCATTTCAGCACTCGCACAGCTGGATTGCGAACTAAAAAGCAGATATGTCTTGAATTTGCGCACGCTAGGGCTGTGTCTGGATGGCTTTAGCTCACCCAGTGACTCAAATGCCACGTCGGTAATTCTTTGCGTGTACGCTCCCTGACCCGTCAGCTGAGGAGCGCAGCCGCTGCTATTAGCTGTTTATTTTAAACACACTGCCTCTCGGCTGTTTTGCTTCCCTCGTTGCTTTGGCTGTTATTTTCCTCTCTTTCTGCACGTGAAGCTGCGCCCAAACCCCCCCCAAAAAAAAAAAAAAAAAAAAAAAGAAAACAAAGCAACACTACTTATCTAAAGTAAGTATTTGATAAAACACCTTCTAGAAACATGAAAACATGAGACAAAACATCCTGATGAAACGTCCTGGGTAATAAACCAGAAGCCACCTGATTTTCAACTCTGATAAACGGTATTAGAACAGGAAAAGTGGACGTGTAAGCAGTTACACGTTCTTAAAGAAATCAGCATTATGCAGATTTCTCGCAGTCAGTAGCGATAACAGAGGTACCTCATTATCCCCCAAGATATGAAGATTACTTTCACATGGCCTTTTTTTTAAAACATTTTATTAGTTCCCTTATTTGTTCCTGCCAAAGCCGTCACCATTCGCAGTAGCCGAGCTAAAGTCAGCCGCGGTTTTCGTCGTTCAGATCAAAGACGGGGTGCTTTCATGTCACATGTCAGGAAGAGCAAGAAAAGCGTTTCAGTGTGAAGGGTGTGTGGAGCATTAATGATGGTTGGGACACTCGCAGTAGGAGACGACAGGAGATAAATAAATAAACTGCATCAACCATAAAGGGGGAAGTGTGTGTGGTGGTGCGCGTGTGTGTGTGTGTGTGTGGGGAGGGGGGTGTCTTGTGGGGAGGTCCTGTTACACTTGGAGATGTTCCATGTAATTAAAAAGAGATGAGCAAATGAAATCAATGTGGATCTCTGACACACTGTGGTGTCAGAGGAGAGATTAGAGTTTATGGTCTGACCCAGTCAGGACGTCGCTCTCCGATGCCGCGGGGGCCAGAGCCGTGACCTTGACCCCTGAACTTCACGAGGGGCCTGGACCGCCACGTAGTCATCCAAGCGTTGCTGCTGACGCTCTGCTACGGAGAGCGCTTGTGTCCCCATGTGACGCGTTGGCAGTGTGACCGAGCAGCCTCACTCAACGTGCACAGCTCACCGTGTGTGACGGACCCCACACACGCAGGCACACACACACACACACACACACACACACACACACACACACGCACACACACACACACACACACACACACACACACACCCCTACCTTACATCCCCTGCTCCCTCCAGCTCTCAGTATTTGTTTAACACCACCATCTATCATCCTCTCCCTCCTTGTGACCGAGAGTGCACATTTGGAAGTTTTGTGCACACACGTGCACATAAAAGTCAGTCCGTGTTAAAGCGGCATGTTTCCGACCTGATGCCCTAATGAGAGGCGACATGTGGTTAACCTGAGGCGCGTGATTGGCGGGAGCTGTGGAGCACTTCTGTTATGCGCTTCCTGAGGAACTGTGGTTTTATTGTATATATGAATGTTTCCAGGATAAAAAAAAAACCTTTCATGATCAAAGAAAATAGATGATAAAACTGTTTTGTTTTTTAATTTTCTGATTCCAATTTATAGATGCGCATTTTTGTAAATGGGAATTTTTTGCACCTCGGGAGGCCAACAGCCCCCCCCCCCCGAAAATCAATCACAGCAAACAGCACTGCCCCAACTACGCCCGCATTTATTCAGCTCTTATAAAGAAGCCAGCCACAGGCAGCATCTGATAAATGCGCCATTATTTGACTACTTGTGGCGAGGAGGAATCATTTGAAGGTGCCGTGCAATAAAAATAAAAAGGAAAAAGGAAAAAGATGGGGACGCTGTGTGTCAGGAACCAAAGGGCTCAGACCAAAGAGTCGCCTTTTGAAGCAAGAATCCAAAAACATCTACAAACAGATGGCCTGGTTTGTGGAGGGAGCCTAAAAAAAAAAAAAAACAACCTGCAGCACAGCCCTTGTTCTCTTTTTTAGGGTATTTTAACAAGGTGCTGACAAGAAAAATGATAATGATGCGTCTGTCGCGATGCAACGCACAGGAAATTTGTCATAATGGCAGCTGACTGATGGTGTGGTATCCTCCGCTGGCCAGAACTGTGCAGTTTTTTCTCTTCGTGAATGACACACACACACACACACACACACGCGCACACACACACACACACACACACACACACACACACTTGAATTTCTGGATGACTGAAATACCTCAGCGCTGGTTCGAGCGGGTAAGTCACGCCCTCCTCCAGTTGCACGTTGTACATAAATGACACCCGTGATCCATTTTCAGCGGTGGTGGTTGTTATGGTAACCTTCACAAACTGTCACTGTAGTCAAGCTGCTGCTCTTCTCTCACAGGAGGCCTCGGTGCCGGATGTCTCCGGATGTGGACTCCGAACCGAACTTTTTGATCTGATGGCGCGCCCATTTTCATTTCCACACCTGAACTTCTAAACATATTTGTGTTTCCCCGGCCTGATAATTGTCTCTGCTTCTGTTAAATGATGTTTTAATGACTCCGCGCTGCGTTTAGGGTGCTTAAGTAAACCATCATTGGCTGGCCACTAAAACACTGTTATTGTTTTTAGTCGTTTTCACCCTCATTAAAAGACATTTCTCTTCTGTCTAAAGACACAGAAGACTTCGGAACGTTTTAGACTTCAGAGTTGGAAAATTAAAAAGTTGAGTGCGAGCATAAAGAAACACAATGTTCTAATCATCCTCCACGTGTACAAACATGGGGGCTTGATTGCGGCAGAGGGACGAATCTGGATCCGCCGGTTCCGCTGCATATCGTGCATTAAATTCCTGAATTGTTCCAGTAATGAGGAACACTCTGTATTCCGCTCTCTGGCATCAGGACAAACATATTTAAAAGAAACAAAACAACAACTCGGGTTGAAAGCTGCTCCCTCTTTATCCAAGGAAATGAACGCGGCCATGTGAGAGAAATTCCATGTGCGAATCCGATGAAGTGCGCTCCATTTATTGTTCTGCGCTCGCCAGAAATTGTTGTCAAGCAGCACTTGATGTCATGTGTTCTGGGAACGAGGGAACACGGAGGAGCATGAATGTTTAACAGGAAGCAGCTGGAGGCCGACAGCAGGCTCAACAGATTACACAACCCTCTCTCAACTTCTTTTTCACAGTTTTGGAATCGACCGAAATGTCTCCCACCGTGTTTCCTCCAATCAGCGCCATCAGTCGGGACATTCCACCACAAAAGAAGTCTGCGTAAGTCGGAGCCGAGGGCCAGAAATGGGCCGCGATTTGGATATGGACGCGGAGAGACGGCAGGTATGTTTGTCGAGTCGACGTTGACTGTGAGCCGACGGGGTAATGAAATCAAAGTTCTTCAGCTGCAGATGACAAACATTAAATGTCAGCAGGGATCAGAACCATCATCTGGGCTCCAGGTTCAGTCCCACAGCCAGAGCGCCTCCTCTTTTAAATAAAATGTAAACAGAAAAATCATAAAAGGGATCAACTTTCCTCCGCTAACATGGACGCTGTGATGGAGGCTCCATCTTAAACAGACAGAACTGGGATTGACGCGCTTTTGTCCTCTGCTCGTTCTTATTTCTCACTTTAATGTGTCCTCATTCTCTCTCTTTTAGCTCTACGCCCTTTTCTTTAATGTTTTTGGGCTTAGCTCTTGCAGGAGCGTGACTGTTTCGCTCTCTAGCAGGTAGAAAATGGGGGAAATAAAACAATTAAGAGCCTAACTGAACACATTTTGTAAACCTCCGGAGCGTTTCCGTCAAAGCGGCTGTGGAGTCAACTGAGTCTCCTAAAACGAGACGGTAACTCTTTAAAACGTAACATAGCCACGTCGTGATTGTTTGAGGTTGCAAAGCAACGGGGGGAAGGAAGTGGTCTTTGATGCGATGAGTTTCCGGGTTAGAACAAAAAAAGGAGCCCGTCACAAAAGAGCTGAAGGCTGAGGCGAGGCTCACCTGGCTGGGGAAGAGGGATCTCTCCGGGGGTGGGATCAGGGCGCATGACGCCTTTCCTCGACGCTCCAACTTCTGACAAGCGACGCTCACCGCCTTTTCTCTGTACCCATTTAACGGGGGGGGCAGCTTACGGCAGCCAGCTGCTTACGCTGGAACTCAAGTGTTCTATTACTCATCGAGCTCGGCTGGAAACACTATAGAAAATGTTTCAGCCTCGGATCTGCTCTCCTTTATCAATCCCAAACAGCAGGGACCGGCGCTTTGAGCATTACGCCAGGGTTCCAGTGACGGCAAACAACATTTCAGACAGAGGTGGGGGCGGGGGGGCGTTGGGGGTTGGGAGCGCAAACAAGATTTCAGTTTTGTCTGCGTAAATCCTTTAAGGCTGAAGCTAACGCGGCACATCCCACTGAATTCCCAAAGAGGCTATCCAAGGCTGCCTTGGAAAAGGGATGCAGGACTTTTGAAGCATGAGCTCA
Source organism: Lagocephalus sceleratus (assembly GCA_911728415.1). Classification (NCBI taxonomy): domain Eukaryota; kingdom Metazoa; phylum Chordata; class Actinopteri; order Tetraodontiformes; family Tetraodontidae; genus Lagocephalus; species Lagocephalus sceleratus. The sequence continues at coordinate 6,163,988 of CAJVRN010000017.1, read as the reverse complement.
CCCAAAGAGAGAGAGGCGCCAGGAAGAGGAGGAGAGGGCGGGGAAAGGTGCGGCTTCTTACCGATGAAGAGGTTCCACTCGGTGTCCAGGTCGGCCTGGTTGGCCAGGCAGCCCCTCATCACGTTGCGGCAGTAGTTCTGGCAGGGCTTCAGGCCGGGAAGGCCGCGGCAGTAGGGACAGTAGAGCATCCTGGTCAGGGCCACGCGGCAGCCCGGGACCACATTAACCTGCAAGGCAAAGACAGGTTCCCTTTCATTCAGCGCCTCCTGACACCGGACGAAGCCAAGGCGCAGTTTTCGTTAAAAAAAAAAAAAAAAAAAACACTGCCGGGTTTCCACAGAAACGGCTGTGGGGCGCCGTCAGCGCACATGAGGCATCGGCGAGGAATGTGAGCGCGATTCCCACTCGACTCCAACGCGGTCCAACTCCTGACAAGCATCCCCGCGCCGCGTCGCATCTTTAAAGCATTACGAGCCAACACCCCCACCCCACCAGCGCCATAGAAACCCCACATGACGTCGACGCCTTGCTGATTTCTCGTGAGGGTCTCTTGTTGAACTGGGCTGGCCGAGGGCGAGGGAACGCTCACATCTGCTCTCATCCCTCCCGAGGTGGGTGGGTGGGGGGTGGCGAGTAGAGAGCGAGCTTTTATAATTGGCCTGTCAGCCCACGTATTCATGCCTGACTTTAGAATTTGTCCAGCGCGCACCCCGGAGACGGCCCCCGGAGCTGGCTGCGAACGCATGGATCTTCGTTGCCGATCGCCGCTGAGCGTCGACGAAGCCTCGTTTGATCAAGAAGTCAGCGTTTGCCCAATCAAAGACACGGTTAACCTGCCCACCTCGGTCCGTCCAGCCGTTGTGGGAGGTGCTAAGGCTGTCCTGGGCTGATATTACCACGCCCCCCTCGGAAGCAGGCCAACACCCCGAGCCGCCTGTTATCCGGCGGGCTGCGAACACAGGCGTCACCGAGGACAGGCAGCGATGCAACAGTATCAACGCAGCCATCGCCTTCTGCTCAGCAGCTGGCTGCCAGGATCAAATGAGCCGTCGCTGACATTTGCAATTTGCCGCTGACATCGGGCGACGTCTTGTACGGAGGCCATTAAACGGGGCGGTTGGCTGTCGTTTCCGATGCTGTCCGTCATCTGCTGGGTTACTGTCAGCGTCGCGCGTCATAGAGCTATTGCTCGCATTCCTTTTCTCAGGAGCTGATAATCCACAAGATACAGAAGAATGCCTAAAACAGACCATTATTTGTTGTAAAGATAAGAGCTGGAATGGAAATTAAAATTATATTAACACATTTGGCTTCACTCAAAAGAAAAGTTGATGATGAATAAAACTTTTCACATAGAGTGAGACCTCTACTTAGGAACGTCTCTACATGTGGAATTTTCAGGTTACGACACGTCTCAACGGGAAAATATTTCCTTTTGTTATGAAAGAAACTTCAGGATACGAAAGGCAAAAATATACTACCGCTGCTACTAATCTCCGAATTGTTGGGGGCTTAGAACGGATTAGGACATTGACATGTAAAACGCGTCTTTATTTACGTAATTTTCAGGTTACGAAACAACTTCCGGAACCAATTAATTTTGTAAGTAGAGGTCCCACTGTAAAACTTTCATACAAAGTCATCAGAGATTAAATACAAGACCTTATATAAAACTGAGATGTTTTCAATTGTTTGTTTTTCCTTTTTCGTATTGTGAGCAGAGAGGGAGGATATAAAGAGGAAAATAAACTGAAGCGGACCAAATTGGCCGGGGGATGAAACTCGACTGCAGCACAGAAGAAAAGAGAAGTGAGAGACTTATAGAGATGAAACAGACGGAGAGAAAACAGGACAAGACACCAGCAGAACCGACAGAAGGGGGAGACAGGTGGGTCTGCCAGATCTGGACAGAAGAACAGAACAAAGAAGATGCCAGTCACAGCGCACTGGAGAGGAAACTTACTTCCCAACTTCAGTGTTTGCACTTGAGAGGAGGAGGCCATTTTACCCGATTAATGCCGGTTTTTCCATTACATGCAACACAAAGCTTTAGAGGATCTTTCTCATGCACTAAGCATCTTGTTGATGGAATAGATGGGTGTAGATGTGATTGAAACCAGTACATACCATCGAGGCTGCGGTTGTTCAAGACAACAGGACCAATAACAAACTTAAGAAAACAACGTTAACATCACACCACCGCCCAGAACCTCCAGAACGTGTTAAAATAAACTTCAATTCCCTCAGAATGTGTTTGGACGCCACCATGACCGATCACAGCCAACTCCAATGGAGCACTTTATTTATTTAACGTCTTTCATTTCCAGCTCCATTCAGATGGAATTCTGTTCTATCGGACACCAGACCGTTCTCTATCATGATGATACAACACTTTCCTACAAACCTGCAACGTTTCATTGAACATAAAGATGTTGAAAACCTAGTTTTCTGGTTGAGTTTCACAGATTTTAACATTAAAGAGGAAACAGCGAGGTCAGAGAGGACATAAACTGAAGAATCATCTGAAAATAAGATGGCGTGTCATCAGACACCAGCAAAATATTGCAAACATATTTTTTATTTTTACAAGCTGAGGCCCGTGTGCTTTTGTGGTTGTGTGTGTGTGTGTGTGTGTGTGTGTGTGTGTGTGTGTGTGTGTGATCAGCATCAAAAAGCTGCCTCCTTATGCAATTCCTCTTACAGGGCTTCTGTTCCATCGTGGCAGCTCCGGTGCCCAGCAGTCAGCGGACGTCTTGGATAAAGGCTAATCTGATAATCTTGTTAGCATTTATTTACAGTCGAGTGGCTGGAATATTTCACAGCGGGTTGACGGCGGGACCGTGGAGCGAGATCGGTCCTATTCAGAGGGAGATTACAGAACTAATCTAGTCTGCAGATGTTTAAGTGCTCTGACGGAGCAACATATGTGTGGTTTAACTGGGAGGAGCGGAGCCGCGAGGTATTCAGAGGAAAGAGGAATTGATATGTTGGAACATTAAAGCTCCATCTACGGCCGCCATCCTTAACCCTTTGGAAGACAAGGGCAGATTGGATCAGATCAGATCAGATCAGATCACATCAGATCAGATCAGATCTGTATCAGCTCACAGGTTTAAGTGCAGTTAATGTGTGTGATATTCGTCTGAATCAGGCTGCCGCTAAAACGAGCTGATCTTTCAGTCAGTCAGCAGGTTGTAAATTCATATTTATATGGGTGTGAGGGTACACTGGAAGAAAGAGGAGGAGGAAGAGAGGGAAGAGGAGTATGAGAAGGAGTGGTAGAAAGAGAAGAAGGGGGTAGGAAGGAAAGATAAGAAGAATGTGAAGATAAAAGAGGAGGAGAAGCAGAAGATAAAGAAGAGATACATTAAATAAAGTGTTGAGCTAATAATGAAGAGTTATTTTTTTAACAGTTTGCATGTTTAACTCTGGGCTGGTTTAGCCTAAGAACAAAGATATATTTAAATACAAACTCTTTACTCTAAACTGTTAATTTATGGATTAATTTACACCAACTGTATCTCCGTCTTCTCTCTTCATTCCACGGTGTTCATGCAAAAGCCTTCCCCCAGGGGCTCAGACACTTTTGTTGGTTCCTGGAGGAAGATACTAAGTGGGGTAAGAGGGGGAGTTTTTTCATAAATTTAAATTTTCTCTTTCTACAATAATGGTAAATAAAAAGTAAAATTACTTATTCACATGAGTTTGGTGTAAGTATTATTTCTAAGTAGGAATATATTTTGGTGTGATCCTAGCTAACAGGGGTGGGAGATGCTACTGGTGTTGAAAGGAGTCAGTCTGGTTTTGAGTGAGTCACCCAAACTGGGCTTCATTTATGATTTCAACCTCAGGGATGAGTCATTATAATTTATTTATTTTTTATACATCTGTGGTATTTAAATGACCCATTTACAAAAAAGAAATGCAAATGAAGAAGGTGGGAGCAATGACTTGTTAACACATCAATTCAGAAGAACAAGACGTGAATGTTGCCTCAGTGGGGAAAAAAGCTGAATCTCATTTCTAATTACGAACTATAAATGCATCATACAGCAAGGAGCCACCTGAATTGCGACAGGGTGATGTCGTGCACATATGGCGCGAACTCCCCGAAGGGGGCCGACAGAATGTGAGCGGCAAAGACGACGAAAATTGCTTTGTGCCTCGAAGCAATGAAGTCGTGAGAAATGACAATGACTTTTTAAGCAACCAAGGCCAATCAAGGAGAAGACTTGTGGGACATGGACGCCGCTGCCAAAAATACGTCTCAGTACTTCTGTCATAATTATTGTGACAGGATGTGTGTTGCCTTGCTTTGATTGGACATGGATGTAAGACTGGATTACCGCCCCAGTGTCCCCACTCAATTCCACAGCCATTACTGTCGATGGCGGCGTGAGTGATCTGTCACTTTGCAAATCAGATGGCCATCTGCCACCGAGCAGAAGCATGTGCCCACTCACCAAAAACAGACGTAAAATCTTCACTCACGGTCTCACTAAGTAGAAGATTATGTTCAACTTTCTGTGTAGATGTCAGAATTTAACCCCTTAATTACAATGCTGCAAGACGGGAGGTGCGGGAATTACCACCTGGAATAAAAATAAAGGTTCATCTTTTCATGTAGAAGCCACGTCGACGTTGGGTAGGGTTGTCTGGACGTTAGTTTAGTTTTTTTAAGTTTCCAGCTCAGTGTTTTACAGAACACCCATTTTACCATCAGCAGGAGGAGCTAAAGAATCCTGAATTCAAATTGTTCCTGACCCTCCAGGCAGAGAGGAACCAGTTGAGGTGGTCAGGATGTGATGGCATGACCCAGAATACCAGAGAGCTCATCTTCACATCTCACACCCTGTCTACCATATACATTTCATAGTTTAAACATGATTGATCAAAAACACTTGAATATCACCTTCGGAGCTAACTGGAGAGCTTTGGAGGAGCACATCTGACCTGCACTTAAACCCAGAGTGAGCTCATATATGAACGCTGCGCTGGGAGCTGATGGAGATAGTGCAGAGCGACAGATGACTGCTGGGAGGGTGGAGGGAGACCAAGAAGAAGGTGAAGAGTGACAATAAACATGATAATGGGAAACAGATCAAGATGTACGGGTGGCGAGCGCTGATAAGCAAAAGGCAGACGGAGAAGGCAGCTGCGCCCTGCAGGCGAGGGGTGGAACTGCAGGAAAAACATCAGAGAAAAAAATGGATAAAAGTCCAAAAGTGAGCACCCGCAGTTATTTCTGATCCCCGAAGAGCTATTTCTGACATATTACTTAAACTTTTAAAAGGTTTTCGTGTCATGAAGAGAGGCTCTTTGCTTTTCTCCCTTTCATGCAAAATCACCAATTTAGATAATTATACTTTCAGAAGCATTAAATTCGGTGAAATTAACCAGTGATAAACAGACACAATGGCTCCTGGGAAGAGAGGGGGGCAGGAAACACAGCAGCAATTTGTGATAAATGAATTTCCCTGACACACGCCACCAAAATGTAAAATTCGTATAAAACGCAGAGGACAGGGTCAAATTGCGACACAAAAGCAGCAGCAGTAGCCGACTTGACATCGTGACATGGTTAACGACTTGCTAGAATAAGCTCTGGGGACCCACTGATGCGGCTATATTTATAACGTGAGAACATAAAAAAATCAAATTAACAATTAGAGACATTGGGGGAGTTGGGATGAGGCGCAGCGGAGCCATGGATTGGATTGTTAATTATAAACCGGTGGTGAGAACCCACCCAGGATGTGACAATATATGCGGCGAAGTTGTCATCGATGATAAAACACGGTCCACAGCACTTTCCACTCTCGCTAATCACGCCCACTTCCTCTGACCTCCACCCCCCCCACCTTGGCATGTTGAAGAGAAGCGGGGATTCCAGGGAGGCTGCGCTAAAATGATTCGCTGTCAAAACGCTGAATGTCAGAGAGCGACGGAGCAATCCACGCGTCCCGACGAAGGGCGGCGGCGCCGCGTGGGCGGGCCCCTGTGGCTGGTGATCCAGCTCGAGCAACTGTCTGCGAGGCGGTAGTGCTCCCCCCCTTTGATCCACGCTGACGTGTACCGTGTTATGTGGCGTGTCGTGAGCAGCGGTCGGGGCTGTTTCTTTAATTTGAAGAGACAAGTGCAAACATGTTAAAAGCCGAACCTGCTCTGATGTGTTGGGGGGGTCGAGGGGGTGCTCCGTCCCTGGTGGGTTCCAGATCTGAATGTACTATATTGTTATCCATCCGTCAAGGAGGATCCGCGATCACAGCCAGCCCCACCCACCCACCCTTCCACCTGGAGTCTGGATGTCGGGGGTCAAACAAGGCTCGGCGGTTGCCGGGTAACCTCCGGACAAATGTCAGACAGCCGCCGCTGACAGGTCGTTAAATAAAGATGATGCGCGGGATGTTAGTTGGCCCCCATGTGACAAGCCAACCCTGAACCGACTTCTACAGTTGTGCTCCTAGTTTTCAACCCCCCCCCCCAAATGCCTTCGCTGCACAAACTAGAGTGAGCTGCAGAGAGGAGCGCGCTATTCTTTCATATGGTGCCCTTGTATTTCAGACCACATGCCAGCCCCCCTCCACACCCCCCCCAACATTCTGCAGTTCACTGCAGATCAAAATCTTTTAATTAAAAAGGACATCTTTGGTGCGGCACACTTCCCGATGACGTGCCAACCTTTTTGAGCCAGTTGCCATCTGCCGTCACAGCGCTGTGGCTGAGACCTGATCCCCGGCAAGCTGTGTGAGCCGAGAGCCAGGGAGAGAGGGACACACACGCACACACACGCACGCACACGCACGCACACGCACACACACACACACACACACACACAGTGTGTTTGGGGGTGCATCTGGAGAAGTAGGTTGTTGAAGAAGAGGTCATTTAATCGGTGGGCCTGCTGATGTTGGTAATTGGCTAATACAACACATTCAGATAATTGTCTTAAATTAATATTCACATTAAAGTGACCTCTCCAACAAATGATTTAGGTCGTGGTCTAGCCAACACGCTCAACACGTCCCACCCTGTTTTTACTAGCTCAGATGTTAGATATAATCTAGTCTGCTCCCAGCTGTGACGGCCAAACATTTCAGCTACTTATGGTTTTGTTTTAATTTCGCCTTAAAAACCGAAGGAGAAACACCACTTTAAAAACTAAGATCACAATCAAGAGCTCATGACAGGCGGAGTAGACGTGCTCGCGTATTCACGCTAATCTGAAACAAACAAAAGGGCCGAGCAGCTGAGCACTGATGCCACCGCGGTATTCAATCAAAAACAAAAAAAGTTGATCTAATGCGAATCCATCCTTCGGTCCACTCTCGATCTCTGGAAAAAGCAGATCTTTAGTGGAGCCAGGAAGCGTTGCGCTGCTCTCAGACTTTCTGAGCACGCAGGAGGCGAGCAGCAATCAGGGGGCATTTCATTAAAGAACATTCATTAAATACACATAAGACAAAGTTGTTTAACTTGATGAATCGCTTGTCTCACCAGTACAGTGTGTTCCATAGTAAACGCAACAGTTCAGTCAAGTCATTAAACTGCTTGACAGAAATATCTAATTATCCTATAAATCTTATCCTATAAATCTTATTATCCTATAAATGTCACATTAGTCTATAGGATGTTTAATTAACAACACATTATTTCTCCCCGTTATTATTATTATTCCTTCTTGTTTCTTTCCATTGCACAGATTAGCACAAAAAAAACCCGATTTTGACATGGACAGCCCCCGTAACTTTTCCCGCAAAGTAAGTGGGCGAACGGCATGTGTACTAAAAGCTCGACGTGAAGACTGACAGCAGCCCCCCCCGTGGTCCCCAGAATGATAACCCCCCCGCCGCTGACGCAAACTAAAAGTTAGACATTTTGTGAGGACAGCGACTTCTCGGAGGCTTAACGTTAAACAGTCGCTGGCTGGAAATGAGTCTATAATGAGATCAACATGAGCCATCAGGAAATAAATCTCTGGCTGCAAATACCATCTCTGCCTCTGCTGTGACTCAACGGGTTGCCCGCTCCTACCTAGAGTGAGTGATAAGTGCTCTAAATGCGCCTTGAACCTTTCCAAATGTCCAAATCCCTACAATTTTCTCCGCGCAGGTCCTAATGTGCGCGTGCTGTGTTTTAAGTACCCCGAGGATAAAGCTCCTAATGGTCATCATAAACTGTAATCCAAAGAGATTCCGCTCTTAATCCATGATCCGACGCCCGCGAAACTGCTCAGAGCAAGTCCGGCACAATCCCATTTCAATCCCAACTTTCATCCCCGACATTCCGACCCCGCGCGCAGAGCGCCGGTAATTATGGGTGGAGAGGATGGTGTGTTCAAGGAAACGTGGAAATCTGAAACGACAGATGGTGGCTCCATAAACATGCCCCTCGCCGCCGCTTTTAAAACCCCAGATTTTGCATATTTCATAACCGATTCGGCTGCGTGTTCGCGTTCCCGGTGACCGCACGCTGAGCCCCATCCTTCGCGCAGTTCCAGACTCCACCGGAAGAGTCGGCAGGTTCGGGAACTGCACGCCACGGCATGTACAGTACAGCTGTGATGAGTCACATCCCCTGATCATCGCCTTTCAACTCTCCATCTCTGAGACAAATAAATCTGGTCTCCCTGGTACAGAGACGTCATATTTACACGTGTAAGATGGCTCTGGGACTCAGGGGGATGCTGGGAATGTTCCATCCCTGGAAGCCGAGGAGTTTCTGAGCTACTCTTCAATTCCAGTTCTTTGGACTGGCTGCTCCGGGGGGGCCTTCGGGAGCCCCGCTACTTCCTGGCGACACTTCATAATTGATGAAAAAGCTAAAAGCGCGAGATCCGATCAAGAGCTGGAGCGTTCCATTCCATTCATCCGCTCGAATACGTGGAGCGGTGACAGCTGGCACCTCAGTGGTTAAAGTCGAAGACGGCAAACAATTAGAGCCGACTGATCCGTCAGCGACAGCAGAGGAGGAAAACTGCGCTTTGATACCCTCCATACGCCGCGTCATGGCCGCCTTATCTGTGTGATTAAAGGAGACCACATCAGAGCGCACACACGTGTGTGTGAGCCCGTAACGCCTGTTTGCCAGTTTATCACACATCTGCATGTGTGCGGCCACACCGGGAGAATTTAGGGAAGTGGCGCGCAACCGGCGGAGCATCCGCAGCTGTAGCATCATCTCCGCAGCAGCTTTGGTTGCGTAATCTTTACCGTTTCAGATCTGCGTCAAGAGTCATTGCATAACTTTCTGTAGTTAATATGGAATTAGTAAACATATCCAATAAGCCTTTACAAATACATTTTTAATCTCCCGCATCTGAGGATGCTCTAAAAACATCATTTTTCAGAATCTAATTATGTTTTTTTTTTTCCCCCGAGCGGAGCAGTAAACTACAGCAGAAGAGCAAAACTTTATTAACAACAACTAACAGGCGGGTTGGCAGGCGTGGCGTGTTTTCTGAAGCTGTGGGTGAGGAACACTGAGGGGGAATTCTCGGGGGGGGGGCACTCTTTAATCCTCCCCTCCCCCCGCGAGGCTCCGGTCTCCTCCGATGATGCAATCGCGCGCTGCGTAACATGAACTCCAACATATGAAAAAACCCCCTCAAAGCCACGGTCAAACGTGTGCTAAAAATAATAAGCTCCTGATTAATGAGCCCGTAATTAATAATTCAGATAAAGTGGAGACTTATTATACACAGGACAAATGGAGGGTTAAGTTTTGTCCCATTAATTCTCTTCATATATTAGAATAATCAGCAGAAGTGTTCATCACCCCCTCCAGCTGCAGGCGGCTGAAATCGTTCACGATGTGCGTTTATCGAGTTCCCGATCGTATAACAGTGACAGCAGCTGTCCGGGGGGGCAGTCAGACTCACTTTGGCGACCCTGTTGGCGACCTCCCGGCCCACCATCAGCCCCTGGACGAAGGTGCGAGCGGCGATGAAGGCCCTGTTGACCTGCGCCTTCAGCTTCCTGGGCACGTCTCCGAAGGGCTTCAGCTGCTCAGTGTGCTTGGTGACGCACTCCAGGTAGTCGTCGCTGAAGTGGTACTGCGAGTTGAGCAGCTGGAACATGTGCTCCAGCAGCCGGGACCAGAAGTCGTTCAGCATCTCCTCCAGGTTGACGTTCCCGCCCGTGTAGTAGCGCTTCAGCTCGGTGAACAGGTCCTGGAACACGCCCGAGTTCTGCATGTACAGCTTCCCGTAAGTGCGCGTGAACATGCTGTTCAGGGACTTCTCCGAGTTGTCCAGCAGCTCCAGGAAAAACTCTGCGAGGAGGGAAGACAAGCAAAGAAAACAGCTTAATTGGCAGGCGGTCATTTACAAAAACCGAACCGGTTTCTACTTCGATATGTACGATGACATAAGGGAAAGAGGGACGAGCGGAGAGAAAAAAGAAAAAAGGGACACAATGAGCGTGAATGATTAATGTAAAGGTTCCGATTGTATCGTCTTACAAAACATTCATTAGCTTCTTCACAGACACTCGTGCAGCCGTCGTTCCTCCCTCGCTGGATCCTCGTCTCTGTCAGCTGATAATTAAATATTGGGGCACAGCTGAGGAAAAAAAAAAAAAAACCCTCACACGCAAGGAAGAGAAGTCTGTGTTTTCCTGGAATCTTACTTGACATTGATCAGAGCTTCTCCTGTCAAGAAGCAGCCGTCTGCTTTTATTGAGCAGTGAAAGCAGGTTTTTTTTTTTTTTGGGGGGTGGGGGTGGGGGGGGGGGGCTCATTGTGCCAATGTGGAGGATCGGAGCCGGACTCAAACACGTGAAGTCTGACGACAGCCAGGCGCTGCACTCCGGTGAAGGAAATCCATCCGGGGTTTACGTCAGGTAAAAGGGTTGACATTTATTATTATTCTGTATTTTAGGTTATTTGACTGTTCTGTGCCGACAATAACAATAACTATGATACGTTTTCTTGTATTTTCTTCTACATTCAGAATCAAGGGAACATCCAGGATTAGGTTTTTTTTTTTTTTTTTGGGGGGTTGTGGAGGCCAAAATGACTCATATTGCAACTTTTTTCAAGGTTACTGTCAAAGTTCTGCAAAGAAATTATTTTATAATACACCTTCAATAAATAAATGCACCATTAAAGTGCAAAAGAAAAGGCACATATTTAAAATCTGATTTCCTCCATATATATTTTTGTGGAAGGATGGTGGGGTGGATCCTCTGGCCTCTGGGTCCGCGGGACAGCATGCATCTGCTTCACCACCACTATTTATAACATATAATAACTGCGACATTTTAATCACCGTGGGTTTTGTTTTTCAAGAGTTCAAAAACACCAGCGAAGAAGGATTTAAACGCCAGTAAATCCACTCGGATTACACCCAAACATGTGCGCAAACCAAACACAAATGTCTGCTTGGAACACACAACCCAGCAGCTCTGCACATCCGCCTCTCTCTTACCGGGAAAAAAAAAAAAAGAAGTAAACAGCAACAAGACCCGCGGTTTAACATTGACTGGGATTCTTTTCTGTCTGTCCTCATCAACTGGCTTCCGTCTGCAGGACCACTTGATCCCTGGAACATTCGCAGAGCCGGCGAGGACCAAAAAGGCGGGAGAAAGAAAAGGGGCACTGGGTGGAGAGTCTCCCCGAAGCCTCGTTAATGGGATCCCACGTGCATGCGCATAATTGTTGGGAAGATCATCAGGCGTGAGCAAATGTCAAATATTTCCCCTCCTTTCTTCTGCAAACAAGCAGGCGGGGGACGCTTCACGCGTCGCACATACTAATCTCCCCTGCAGGAGCTCGACTCTGACATTTCCGTGTTTGTTTGATGCTGCAGTCAGATTCTCCTGTACGCTGATCAGACCCTCGTCTAACAACGCGCCTCCCTCCTGCGTGCAGCCGCAACAAAAAGCAGTGATCAATCAGCTGGCGGTGAAAGAGGGACCCTTCACTGACTTTATTTAGGTATTGTTTTCCTCAAAGAAAGACTCCTGTCACGCTCCCGTGATGAAACATGAAAAGACTTCAGACTATCGGGCTCTCACGCGCTCGTTCCTAATCTAAGCCACGCTTGGACAAAGTCACGTGACCCCGCTCCCTCTGCCGCGTGTGCGGGGATGGAACGGCGCTACAGACCTCCCATTAGTCACCTCCTCTAATTTCTTGCGTGTGACCTGCCTTTACACCTACTCTGCTTTAAATATGAGGAGCCTGCAGGGCCATTTTCATTCCAATTCCACCAATTAGACCCGTATCAAGGACACCAAAGCCCCAGCGTATTCCATTTGCCTCGCAGTATCTGCGTAACCATCTAATTAGCTCTCAGAATAGGTGACATGTTCCATCACAAAAGCAACGTAATAGTCCCCATTTTCATCACTCACCTTATAAATACTTAAACCTTAGGCTCCGTTTCGCCGAGACTACCGGGGCTTCCCTCTGTTCCTGACTGGTGAAACTTGAACCTTATGGTTTTACTGGTCCATGTTGTGTAGGAAGATCATGGTGCCCGTGAAGCAACTTCAGCGAAATATTTCACAAAAGATGGATGTGAGAAAAACCAGCCGTTGTGTTGTTAATCGGCTGGTTATTGATCTGCTTAATCCCAATGACGATAAATGCTCAATGTTAATGGAGCGCTCTGTTATTTAACCCCTTGTGAATGTCAGGTGACTACATGCGTGCGCGCTGATCTCTGACCCCGCTGATCTGCTCAGATTTAAATCAATAACTTCAGAATAATAACCACCCCGCTTATATGAGCCTGGTCCTGCTGAAGGTTTCTGCCTGTCCAAAGGGAGTGTTTTCTGCCAATGTTCCTGCTAACAGATGTTATTTAAATCAAGCTGGATTGCATCTGATTGAGAACAAGAAGAAGAGAACATGAGAGAGGACTGAAATGAACAGACATGTCGTGTTTTGAAACGTTTAGGTAACTGACAAAACCAATCCAAAGTAATCAGACTCTGAAAGGAGGACTGACTGTTGTTGTTGTGCTCTTTTTTTTCTTTAAATCTCCAGTTTAATGTCTGTAATTTCCTGCCAACAGATGAAGAGCACATCGCCCTGTCAGCCAAAATATTATTTAACTTTGGCTACTGGCCTCTGATAACGTTCAGCTGTCTGGCCTGGAGGGTCCGTGCACAGACAGGCGTTCCCTGACGTTCCCTGACAAATGTAAATATCATCTACATGAGCGATGAGCCGTTTACCGAACAACGGTGCAGCTTCAGAGGCGGGAGCAGGTCATGTTGTCCAGCTTTTTTTATGGATTAGCCTGAAAACTGCCTGGAGGGCTTGCTACAGACTGGAAAGTTTGGGTATGGAGCAAACTTCCAGAGATGCTGACTGAAATTGTTACGGATGACAAACACGTCTCGAGCCTTCGCGAAAACCCATTTCAAAGTAGACTTCATGTGGGGAGCAGAAAGTGTCTGCAGCAACGCCCAGCATCGCGCTGATGTGCACTCTTTCCATTGTGTAAGATTCCCGAGGGAGCCGACCATTCCCGACCATTTTCCGGGAACACGCCGTCATGTGGCTCGTGCACAAATATGCGGGACAGACACACAAAGAGGACTTCATCTTCACGCCTCTGCAGGCAAAAAACATCTGTTTTCGAGATGCAGGGAGGGGTTCTCGGCTGCTGAGGGAGCTGAGGAAGCCCCAGAAGTACGACGAGACCCTGGGAGTCTCTCAGGTGCACCGTCAGAGTCACAGCATCTTTTTTAAATTCTGATAGCGTGCAGGGTGGAACACACCCCCGCTGCCATAACTCAGGCCCGCCTTTGTGATTCTGATGTGCCGTAAAAACGCGTCATTTGTAACCTTGGAAAAATTCTGAGTGTGGAGAATGAATTTCCTGCAGAGCGGCGAGCAGAGCGCTCCTCTGATAACTGGCCTAATTACTGTAAATCATTTCTATAATTAATAAAGGTGACCTTTATTGTGTTAGCCCAATATAGAAAAGCTGCTAACGCGTTATGATAAACACTCTCGACAGGAAAACCAGAGACAACAGCATCTTTAACATGTTATTATGCTAAAATATGCTAAACAAGATCACATTTCAGTTCAGGTTTTTAAATTCAATCTTAAAGAAAGAAGAGAGGAAACTCAAGGCTGCAAGTGTAATAAGACAAAGTGTGTTTTCCTCCCGCAATCTGGAATTTATGTAATTCTGCTCTCTACAAATATACTGTCAGGCTTTTGCATCAGCGGCAGCTGTCAAATCTTTATGTTCTCTTCCTTTCGGGAAGCAGACTCATCTATCTCAGTGTTGTTGGAAAATGAGTTCCGAGCATCATTTCCCCACCCAGTATTCACCAAAATGTCAGTTTTAATCATATTCTAAAATATTACAGATATTAGAATTCTTCTAATTAACCAGAAGTGGAATAATTTAGCGGAATTATATAAAGATGAATATATAAATGACCTGTAACACAAACAAGATAATCAGAATAAAGATTGATATTAATCAATCTTAATCGATAAACTGATCAGCTGTCCTGTAAACTGGAGTGGCAGACTGGGAGATCTCCACAGAGTAATAAATATGCATCTGTTGGTGGTAGAAGACAATGATTGTCTTCAGCTCCTAAATGATAAACACGGACAGAAGTGTTGAAATGGTGAGGACGAGGAAGAAAAAGACCTCCAGAACCAACCTAGAACAACTCCCACTGCGATTGTGTCTTATAGCGTCGGGGAGGGGAAATTCATCCATGTTTTTAAGATAAATTCCAGATTTAATTTTCTGATCCATTTCAAGTTTCTGCTGAACTGAAATGTCACCACGTCCGTGTCCCCGTTTGCCTCTGAAGTCAAAATCTGCTGCTACACACTCACACACGCATCCTTGAGCTTCTATCTTTGTGAGGACGTTCGCCCAGCCCCTTAACAATAACCATCATGACTAACCCCCTGACCCCGATCCTAACCCTAACCTAAACCTAGCTCCGCAAAAATGTGAGGACCAGCAGAATGTCCTCACTTTGCAAGTAAAATGCAGATTTTGGTACTATGTAGCATGTACAAGAACACACACACACACACACACACATACACATTTATGTTCACTTTGCACTTGTATTAAAACAGTCATTTACCATCTATAATCACATTCCAGATGCTCTCTCCTCTCACAGATCTTTAGCTTCGTGTGTGGAAGGATGAATCACTGCTGGTGCGTCTGTCAGGGAAGAAAATGGCTCCAGAAAAAGCAGTTTCTCTTTCATTCCGAGGGACAGCAACCACGAAGAATTCGGCCTTTGATGTTTGAGATGGTTGAGAATCACCACACACAAAGGTAGATGGCTGACTTTTTGTGTGTGTGTGTGTGTGTGTGCATTTGTGCGTGTGTAGTGTTTGTCAATCCTGCTCTATATCTGCATCCTCTCTGCTCCGTCAGTCCTGATAATTGTTTTTTCCCTGCGTTTCTTCCCGTTTCTGACACAATGTCACCGTCAGACGTATTTAACTGGGCAGACAGTTAGTGAGAGGGGAAAATTCAGTGTAAGCTTAAAAAAAAAAGCATCATTGTCATTCATTTTCCCACAGCTGCAAAGATCTAAATGGGTAATTACAGCATCAGAGATCAAACATGTTTAACATAATTAAAGCCGGAGGAGATGTTGAACTTTTTATTCCTCATCATTCGTCGACTCATCGGGTTGTCACTGAGCCCGATAACAGCCGGTTTAAACCAGTTAGACATATCAAAGATTCCTGCCGTTTTCGACCCAGTTTGTGAAAGAAACACAGTATAAACCTACAGTGCCAGCTCCGTCTATGTCGGTCTTAATCATGTCCATGTCGCCTTAATCCAATCAACCCCGCTTTTCAGCGAGAACACGGCAACAAGAGCAATTAGCACGAATTAGCGCAGGCTAATGGCGCCGCACGGAGAGCTCCTTTTGTTGTGAAGAAGCAACATTTAAAACCACAAACCATTTCTGCCTGCCAAACGATGGCTTAGCCCCGCCCACCCGAGACACAGCCAATCAGCTCCTCTGTCCTCCACTCGACTTCTGGGTAGGAGGAGGCCAAAAGCAGGAGCCAAAGATAATCAGCTGGTGCAAAAAGCGTCCGACACGGGCTCGTTTAGATGAGCGGTGGGCTCATTAAACGCTTGCAGAGGCAGAAGCGATGCCGTGACTGTCACGCTAGGCGGAAGAGCGGAGAACAGTTTAGTCTTGGAGACTCCAAGCAGTTCAGAGTGAATGGCGCCAACGCCGCCAATCTCACAAGCGGCTACGAACGGACACTCAAAGAAGACGGTGTGTGAGGTTGCAGTGAATTGAGTTTATGAAGGTCAGGCACTAAGAATTACACGTTGCAACATAAAGAATACAGCTCTCAGTGTGTCCATATGCAGCCTGGCCGAGCTCCTTGAGATGTTTTTGCTGGTTCGTTGTTTTAAAAGCCGTTTCAGTTGAGGGTCAGGGTCTGGTGCAGAGCTGCAGCCCGTGCAGCGGTGCAGCACGTTAGGACACCCTTTCACACAGTCCGGTTTTAGTCAGACTAACTCAATAATCCATTTCTTTGGTTGTCATGGAGACGGCTCTGGGCTTCGAACGAGACTGAAAGAGGATGTAGATGCTTCAGCTCAACTCAGTCTGATGCTGGCAGACTTTGATAAATTTCGAAATAAATCCCCACAAAGTCACCACAGCTGGTATCTGTAGAAACATCTGCATGCTTTTGTTCCCATCAATCATCGAATCAGATGAAAACCTGGAGCATAAACACCCCAACCATTGAAATCCAGATGTAACATGTTATTCCAACACTGACAAATCTGAAAACTAATAGTTTGCTTTTTTGTTATTTATTTTTTGCTTCTAAAATATGTATAAAATCTATGAGTGATGGTGAAGGAGTTGAAAAAAAAAATAGAAACACAGCCTGTTTGGGTACAGAGATGCCCCGGGGGGAGTCGTTATATGGAATTAGAATTTTATTCCACCCTAATGAAATCAAATTAACAACTGTCGTGAGACTGTGACATAATAAAGTTTTGTCAGAGGTTTTTGCATCTCGTTTAAATAAATCTGGTGTAATGGGGCATTGTGGCGGAACACAGATGCAAATCAATTACTTGTTTGTAGCAAATTTAAATCTTTTCGGTGTGATTAAAAACTCAGTTTTATCAATTTGGCGGCTAAACTCCAGAACTAACAAAACGTATCCGAATGTTTGTGAACCGAGGTGCATGTGTTTACGCGTCAGCAGTGGCAAACACTTCCAGCAGACTCCACCGAGGTTCACATGAGAAACTGGCCGTCCCTTAAACAAATAATAAAAGTGGTGATTTATGTGGTGTTGAGACGGGCCCGTAAAGATCTGATCCAGGGAAAGCATCGCCCCTCGGACTGATGGATGACTCTCTCCAGGTGAGGTCGAGTGCACCGTGGCTGTGACGCCACTGACACGGCGGCCATTAAAACCAGTGAGGTGTCCACCAAAAGCATGAGCTGATTAGAAAGGAAGCCATACTCGCCCGGGGAGAATTTCATGGGTATGCGCCAAAATTTAATGACTTTTCTCTTGGCCGACTCGCCGTCCTCCCAACAAGTTTGGCTGAAAACCATCCAAGAGTCTTTGTGTAAAACCAACCAGCCGATCGACAAAAGATGAAGCTGGATGAAAACAGGTTTATATTCCTCCAATTCCTCTAAGTCCTCCAACTGTTTTACTAAATGTGGTGAGAGACTGATTCGGGAAAAAGTTGATTGTGGACATTAACACATTTAAAAAAATAGTCCCCTTCGTTTTTTATATTTAATAAGAATATCAGGCACATCTCATTAAATATACATGCAGATTAAAATGTTGTTTTCTCTTTTTAGACATGTTTGAGTCAAAGGTTTTTACACAGAGAATCTCCAGGATCTTCTTTTATTCCAAAAATGAGAGAATACTCTCAACGGCCATAAAAGCCCATTTACCGTGTTTTTAACATCAGGAGGTGAATGGATATCCTCGGTATAAATCACAATAGAAATAAAAGTATGACGTTTGGTGCCTCTTAGTGCTACTGCAGTTTTTGGCATAGAGGATGGTCTTGGATTTATGCTGCATAATTTCATATATTTTTATTGGAAACCACTATTTACCAAAAGCAAACCGTCAAATTCAACAGCAGTAAAACACATCTGAAGAAGACCAAGTGAGAGAAACACAGGCTGAAAATGAACATGAAAATGAGGTTTCATATTGAACCGGGAAATGTCAGTGACAAGTGTCATGTGACACGGTGGAACAAATCAGGTCAAAGGAAGAAAATGTATTTGGATCTGTTAACATCGATCTGTGTGGACCAAAATGTTTCAAAAATAGCCTCCTACATGTATGGTTGGGATGTTTCCCTCTCATTAATCTGTAAACAATCACGTTACGGAAGCAAAATATTGTAAAATCGACTGGTACACTGAAGACGGGTGTCTTTACCTTCTGTGTCGGGCCTTGAAGGCTGTTTGGATTAGACTATCTGATGCTAAAACCTGCTTTGTTTGGCTTGAACCCCGTCCGCGGATGCGTAGACGTGTCCACGGCAGTAGATACGGTGGTAGGTACGAATTAAAGGACGGGTCAGTTCAAGCACGATCGTTCATCAATCAAAGTCAAATTCAGTTCGCACCATTAAAGAGAGTAAGCAGATCAGAATACATGAATACTAAAAGCTTTGATCCCGGGGCAACACCACAGTGCTTTGTTGACAACGCAGTTTTGTGCGATGACACCACGGCGACCCGGTGTATGAAACCCCCTCTGTCGACATATGTGACGTACGCCTCACTGGGGGAGATGCATCGATACGAGAGCAGCGTAATTAAAGGGCTGTGGTGTCCAGTTTCACGTGGCCAATCAATCACATGCTGGCAGCTCGTTTGCTGTATTATATCTACAGAAGAATGTTCACCAACTGGACCGAGGAGGAACCAATTATCAACCACAAATCCATCAAAAAATATCCTAAAAACTCAGCTAAGAAATGTCGCAAATAAATCTCTGTCCTTATCAACAAAAAAAGAAGGCAAGAATCCATCTAATAGAAGTGATTTCAAGCATAATAAATGCAGTTAATTCAATTAATCCGCTTGTGAGCATTTAATTATTCCTGTTTAAGACTCATTCAGACAGTAAATTGATGGATTTCTGCACACGAGACGATCCGGCGCCTGTTATTCAGGAAACATTGCAGAGTCTGCCGCTACACGCACGCATTTACATTTATGCTAATGCTAACACCACCATGCATGAATTTACATTGTGTTTGTAAAAACCTTATAGAAGTGGCAGGAGGGAAAGAAAAAACAGTACAATCCTGTATTTATAAACAGTTTCTGGGTTTTATTTCTTCCTCTATGCCACAGCTGGAGGTACAGAGAAACTCTGGGATGACAACACTTTGTCTCTTAGCTCTGATTTATAAATAGTGCCAACTCCATATTTTATAATGTTGAACAAAACGAGATCCGACTTTCCCGTAAGATGGGCATTTCTGACCATACCGGTCAGCAACATGATCGTCATGCTTGTCAATAGTTCTCGTGTGATAAGAATCAGGATGTATTTGTGGTAGGTAGCTGTGGTGGTTTGACAGGCCGACAAATGACACGGGACAGATTTGAATCAATTGTCATTTTGTTTATTGATTCCAGTCCTTGTTTCATCATTTCCATCCTATAGGCACAGAAAACCTCTTTGATAGAAGCCTAAACATGCTGCTTTGAGCAACTATTATAAGGACAATATGTATGATACATGTTTTCTCTTACTTTAAGATTTTAAGTGTTCATTTTCAGCTGAAAAAATGCCAGAGTCGGTGATTGTTCCCACTATTTGTGGACAACGGAGCAGAATTTTTACGGCAGCTGAAGAGGAAGAAGCTGCGTTAGTGAGCTGTTCCGATGTAGAGCTGCGGGCGACAGACCCAAAGTCTCAGCAAGGTTACATCTCCATTCACTGTTCCTGCTGTTCGCAGGTTCGTGGAGCATAAAATCCGATCACAGCAGCCTGAATAACGTATAAAAAAAAAGAAAAAAAGGTCCTTCATGCTGCTGAAAGTGTTTCCCAAAAAAAAGGCCTGAAATCAGGATTGCTATGAATACGTGTTCTGCTCTACGCTGCCCCCTACAGTCCAGGTGCACTCCAGCATACAGTAATTTATCCCACCAGAACATCAGTTCTACTTTTGTAAGGAGATGTTTTCATTATCCAAACACAAAAATATACAACAGACGCACAAGCAGGGCAAAAGCCCACCTGCACACAGTTTATTCCTCCTTATTCAATTAGAGCAAAGATGAAGACAGCCACGCGCTCCTCAAGTGTTTGATCAAGTCTGCAAACGATGTGATGCAAGGACCAAAACAGCTTCTGCCATCACCATAAAGGGGGAATCAGAGTCTGGAGAGGAAACGCCGGGACATCTAGCGCCTGAGAGTTGTTGAACGATGGCGTGATGAGGCCTTTTGAATAAAAGATGGTGTTAAATGATTTGAGAGGGGAGTGGGGGGGGGGCTAAATTCCAGCCCAATAATGAAGCAGGAAAACGAGAAAGGAGATGGAAATAACCTTTGACTTCAACCTTTCATTAAGAGCTGGCCTTCTTTTCTTTGATTTCCTACATTTAGAAAAAAAGAGCAATATTCATTATTATATCTGAGAGGCAACGCTTGTCAGGTAGGTGAGCAGGTAAGAAAGAAGGAACAGAAATGCCCTCCCACATTCATCAGCCCCGCCGTCAGTGGCCTGCCCGACAGGTCCAGAAGAGTGCACGCTTCATGGGCATCTCATTGCAAACCGCTGGAGATCTGCAGTCCGTCACCCTCAGAACACCACAGTCAGACGCCGACGCGTCTCTGCTCCGGCAGGGAGTCAAAGGCAAATATGACTAAAAACGGCTCCCGTTGCCACTCGTCCGACGCCAACATTTTTACACAAAAACGTCCTCCCGAGGCTGTAAAGCACAAAGACCAGCTTCCATCTTTAGAGATTGAGACGAAGTGGAGTTTTTACAGAAGTGGGACGCTGTTTGCCCTTGGCAGGAAACCTGACGCTCCATAGATTCACGCCTCACGACATCCGCGCAAGGACATCTGTTTTCTCCTGGGAGCAGGAGGCTCGGAGTCCATCCTCCATTGTGGAAGTGACAAAACATCATAGGGGGGGGGGTGGATAGAGACAGAGAGAGAGCAGAGAGGGAGAGAGAGAGGGAGAGGGCGAGAGATGTATTTAAGGGAGGGAGTAGGAAGCGATTTGATAGGCTTTGATTGATGCTGGATCCATAACAGCAACCAGTGCGTTCCTAATTCTCACTCCAACCTGCGTGCCCCCCTCAGAAAAAGTCACCCGTAGTGTGTGTGTGTGTGTGTGTGTGTGTGTGTGTGTGCGTGTGTGTGTGTGTGTGTGCGTGCGTGTGTGTGTGTGTGTGTGCGTGTGTGTGTGCGTGTGCGTGTGCGTGTGTGTGCGTATGCCTGTGTGTCACTCAGCTGCTGTTTCACATGGTGGGCTGCAGTCTTTAAAAAAAAGAAATTATTCATTTTTTAAGAAACTATCCTAATAAATAGAAAAGGTCAGTTTAAAAGACAGATTTGAATGATTTGAAACTGGAGACACATTCTGGCCGCACGAGCGTCCGTCTGCCGCGGGTCGATAAGGCTCCTTTTAATGTGGCGTCACCGCGTGATGAAGGTGAATTTAGAGACGGCTAGCGCCGGGGGAAAGCTACAAACACAGTGAACGAACGTAAATAGAGACGTCACACAGAGTTTGTTTGGGTCCAGACGTCCGTCGACCGCCACCGACGGCATGCCTCGTGACCTCTAGGGGGGGGGGGGCGTCGGGGGGGGCAGACAGTCGACGAAGGGGGAGAGTGCACAGGATGAATCGCCCGGAATCAATGCTTGGATGTGGAAATTCACGGAGAGGAACATTTTCCTTGGGAGGCATCACGAAGGAGCTTCAGTCATTATCTAAAAGCACTGTGAAAGGATCGTCCTTGAGGAAATTAATTACATCTGTGCACTGTTGCACTGCGCGGAAAGTGTTTCAAAGTTAATGAAAGCTGAAGTACTGTCATCTCTTCCACTGTCCCTCATTTTTCAGATTAATAAAGTCACTGCGATGGGCTGGGTCAGGTTGCTAAGCAATCTGTTGCCTCGTCTCGTCCGCATATAATAATTGCCACCATCCATGGCTATCAGGCTGATATGCTGTTGCTGTGGTAATTAATTGATGATCTGAAGGCGCTGGTGTCAGGGATATGCCAAAAAGGTGGATTCCATCACACTGAAGCTCCAGGAGATGTTCCCTAACCTACGGGAAAAGGCTTTTTACTCCCACGCCGCCGCCCTTTGATCCTCTTATTTATTGTGAAGGAGGTCCACTGGGCTGCAGCTCAGGCGGCGAAGGTGTGAAATCCTCCGCTTTCGGCAGCGTTTCCACGACCATCTGAGGGCCAAGGGCCAGCCGAGGTGGCCGCGGGCTCGGAACCGCCACCATGCATAAACTAATTGGCGTGAAATGAGTTGAACGGATGAAGATGAATGCGGTCGGAGTTAGTAATGGCTACAGTATTGCGTCCTGCCTCGTAATATATGCACTCTTTTAATCTGGCCGCCTAATCCCGAGAGATGAGACCCGTGGCTGTTGGTCCAGGCTTGTGTCGCCCTATTTCCTCTTTTCTACCTGAAACAGAAGTCACTTTGGTTCTTCTTTGGACACATTTGAATGAAAATACCAGTGAGACTGACAGATAATATCCATAAAGCATGAATAAAACATGCCTGTAAGTAAAAAGCGCGCAGCTCCAACTGGAAAAAAAGTAAAAGCTGCTGCAGGACAGGGACAGGAAAAGTGCTGATTGAACGTAAACTTTATCAAACTCGCTAATGAGTGGACAAACAGATGCAACCGTTTTTGTGCCTTTTCCGGCTGATTAAGCCATTTGTATCCGCAAATAATTGCCTTCATCTTGGAATTTGGCGGTCTACTCCACCCATTAGACACTAGCTGGATGAGAGAGTTTACAGCTTTAAGAAAAGACTCATTAAGAAGGAAAATAAAACAATGGTAAAATGCTACCAGCAATAAAAGGTGAGTAACTGCTGATAAAAAAGATGAGGAAGAGTAGAGGTTTCTGGGAGAGCGAAGGAAGAAAATCATACCTGGAGGGGCTGATGGAACTCACACCCCCCTGAACACCTCCTGCCTGTCACAACCCTTCCTTCGCCTGAACGTTGACCTTATTTCTGCAGTCTGAATCTGATCGAGTGAATGTGCGATATTATTTCTATCTGATAGTAATCCAACACATCACTTCATTAGACCACCGTAGCTGCAAGAGCACCTCAGAATCAGCGATTAAATACAATAATTAAAAGAATTAAGAGCTTGACCGTATGACCTGATATAAAACCCCTCAACGAGACCAAAATAATGAAAGAACGTTGTTTTATTGCCAACATGTGCCGACTATGTCCGAGCGTTATTTCAAAACGGATCTGGAGCGACCTTTTCAAGAACACCGGTGCCTCCTTTTCACTCAAATTCCAGTCACACAGCTGGCACAAAGTTTGACGCAACGGAAGAATCCGAAAGGCCATAGTATGTTTAAGTGGCATTTTGATGACATTTCTTTGGCCTGGTTAACCTTTTGGTGGGTTTCATTTTTTTTACCCCCCCCTCTCCATTACATCTTATCCATGCAAAAGAAGAGTGGCGCCCTCGCCACCAGGACCGATATCTGCACCAGGAAACCGTATCGCATGCATAAATAAGCCGGCGCAGCATGGACGGGCGGGCCGTAAATTCACCTGAGCTGTTGATTAAAGCAGCCTGGGGACATAAATAACCAGAATTACTGCCTCCCACACAGTCAAGTTACAGTTTGAATCAATCTCCTAAACTGGTAATATGTGTCGTGAGTGATGGAGCGCCCAGGCACAACAACAGCGACTCAACATCAACGCCACAAATTCTGAAACCTGGACATGAAGGTGGGGGGGGGTTCAGACAGGAAGGTCACAACGAGCGGCGTAGATGATCCGACAACAGCCCGGATGCGAATGTTTGATTTGGGCCGAAATCGAGTTTTCATCTGCAACCGGAAAATTCAAACGTGATGATCGTTGGAGCTGGAATAACACGCTCCCAGCTGCAGATCCCGGCGGCCCGGAGGTACACTCCCCGTATCACACAACAGTCAAATAAATCTCAATTTTCTCTGGTCGTACATGAAGACCGTCTGGAAAATGTGATACAAAACTGACTCGGAAGAGCTGAATGGTGCTATTTGTTTGGCTCAGAACCAGTCAGTCAGCAGCTCCTTAAGGTTTTCTTCCGGATTTTCTTAATCCAACCAGGTTTCTGTCCCTGATGCTTTATTTAAAACCACATTTAAGCATCAACCTGTTTTTAGCTGCGTCTACCCTGTTTCATGCAGTGAGAACCTTTGAAGGTCCGGGGCCAGGATGATCCCACGAAACCGACGTCTGGTTCTGACGCTGTGGCGATCTCGAAATCCTTCAAATCCCTAATGGTAACTGAGCCACAGTGACAAAAAAGCCCATAATGAGCCCAGTCCAATTCACCGAGCCTCCACAGAACCTGCGGTATCTCCCTGCAGCAGATGCCCGCGGGCCCCGCAGGTATTGTTGCAGGATTCCCGCATTTACCTCTGCCAAGAAGGAGATTACAAAGACCCGGTACCAGTGAGAAATAAGGTCACCAGTGGAAGGATTTCATTAGGCTAATAAACGCATTATTACTGAAGCCTGCCATAAATTGGAGTAACCTCCCTGCCACAGTGATCTGAGGTTTCCTATATTCTATTTATTATTTAATTAAAAGTGCAACATTCATTGACCAAAGATTCACCCCCCCCACACACACACATAAACGACTTGCTATATAAAGCATCTTAACTTAGACACTGGACCTGTTAATTGTGGTTCAAACCCACATTTGTGTCTGTTTCCTCATAATTACAGCTTCATGACAGTTGCTATAGTGACATAAAGGTGTTTTTTGCCATCATATCTAATCACTCTTCTCTTTCAGCACTAAAGACAGAGAGAAAATGACAAAACTCAGAGTTCAGCCCTCCAGCATTTTCACTGTTAGTATATCTGCATGCTGATGCCGAGGCTTCTTTTGAAGAGCTGCTTTAAAGTCACCGGGGAGCGCCACTGGAGCCCCAGCCTTGTTTTTCTTGACCAGGAATAAAATGACTCCTGGACTTTAGAAAGCATTATTTAATCCTGTGAAAATCTCCGGCCAGACCAGACGGAAAACAGGTCGTATCATTTCACAGACACTTCAGAGAACCAAGCCTCACCTCTGAACACTTCCAACACGGGAAAGTGTTACCTTCGTGGCCCGGGATCAGCAATCGCCCGCTCCGACAGGGACGAGCAAAGAAACCGCTCACTAAACATTCCCAGCAGCTAGCTGGCTCGCTTCCACAGTTAACGAGGCTCAACATCTTTTCAGGAAGGGGAAGTGTCGCCCGGAGTCACACCTCCTCAGGAGGAGAGAGTCAAACACCGAGGTGTTGCTGGTTGGATTTGGTCCTGATTGCACAGATTGGAAGTAAAATAAATCCTGCAGGGAGGAAAGTAAAACCAAGAGAACGCTACAACCTAAAAGATGACTTGTGTGAGGAATTCCTCTATGGGAAAATAATGAAATAACGATAATCAGATCCAGGATGTGTGAAGTGAGTCATCCCTATTTTGACGAGAAATTATATTTATTGGCTTAGGACAACCCAAAACAAGAAGAGGCATGAGGAATTATATTTTTTTAAAGTGAAATTATTATAAATTTGGATTTCTATTCTTTTATCAAATTATATAAGGCCATCTTTTCTGCTACCACTTCCCCTCTCAGCATTCTGGCCCTTTTTGTAATCATGTTGTTCCTGCACAGCCGCAGCACCATAACAGTAAAGACCGACCCCGCTGACCCATCACAGCACTCCGCTTCCCCCACACCAGTATTCAGCCCTTCGCTTCAGCCTGCTTCTTTTCTCTTTGTCAGTCAGTCTGACGGATTCTGTCTGCGTCTCCTAACACGGGCTGACAGCCCATCCCTTTCAACTGCATCCCCCCCTCTGACCCGCAGTCCTCCGCGCTGCAGCCCACATCAACCGCCGGGGCTCAGGAACACTCTCGGCTTGTTTTCTTTTTCGCAGTGATCAAAAACAACAACAACAAAAAAAAAAAAAAAAGAAAGAAAGGGAAAAGGGAAAAGACGCAAGTCCACGGACAAAGCCGGGATTGTGGCAGCTGGCAAACGCGGCACCAAAGGCGGGGAGCGGCAGGGGAGTTTAAATCTCTGTGTTCGGAGAGTGTTTCTGGAAGAGCAGGTAACGCGATTGGAGAAAGACCAAAAAGAAGAGATGAGGTCGGCCGTCCAACACGGTGGGAGCCTTATGGGTTCACGATCCTTATTTGTTGAGCATCAGTCTCCTCCGACCAGGCCAACTTCCCTGTAAAACAAGTTAACCGCTCAAACTGGTCATGAGGGCCAGTCATGGTTGAGAAATAAGCACAGAGGCCGGCAGATAGAAACGCTTTCTGAACTAGTCCACATCGATGTTAAATCAACAGTCGGAACACACAAGCTTACCATTCCCCTCCTTCGGAATACCAATTGGTGAACATTGTTAAAACAGCCCTCGTCCCTTTCCTCGTGGAATTGGTAAGGTTTTAGTCTCTCACTGGGACAGCTCCCGTACTCTCTTCATACCCTTCCTAACTGGGTAATTAGCACACGGGGGTTAGTGTGACCCGTGTATTAAAAGCTGAAAACATCTCACTTTTTAATGCTCGCAATCTTTACTGTACTGGGCACACTGTTCTATGCAGAGCGTATTAGCAGGTCGTCATTCTAGGTGATTTAAAGGTTATCGTTTTAAAAAGTGCGTGCTCAGTAACTACACGTTTCAATATTTTTTAAATATGTGGTTAAAAAAACAAAACAAAACACTACAGAGAGCATCGTGTGTATATCAAAGAGGTTAATTGTAATTTAAAACAATTTTATCTAGCCAACAAATTGCTTCATTCGCTGTGATATTCATCATTTTGGAAAGTGTATACTTGTGAGATCCGAGCATTGTGTTTAAGGACAGTGTTTCTGAATTACCTGTAATAAATTCGGATTATATTCAATGTTTTTAGGCTACACTGTGACCTATTACTCATTCCCAGCACCTCCTTTCAGATGTGGCTCCATTCCAAGAGAGGACGGCAGAGCTGAGGGTCCGAGGGTCCGTTCGGTTAATTACAGTGACAAAGGCCACCTTTGTGGAGGGCAGCGCTGGGTGTTAGAAGATCTGATGGACTGTAGCGTCGAGCAGCACCGGAGAAGTCAATTAGGCTGAGAGAATCAAAGCTATTTTCCCGCAGAGATGAAATTCACACCCAGCGAACGGCGGGGGTTCGGCGGGAAGGAAGCGGCGGCGCAAACCGCTGCGCTGCTGCGACCCCGCGGATAAGCAGCTTTGTCTCGACCTGGCTGCTGGAGTGCCTCTCTCCGTGAAAGCTTTGTCACACTAATCCATCCTGCGGAGCGCTTCCTGTGCGTGAGCGAGGACGCCAAGCTCCTGGGAGGAAGTAAAAACACACTGGCCTCATTGTTTATTTCCTTCCTTCCTATTCTGCCGTTTGCAAACGGAGGCTGGCGTTTGTCAGTTCGGACTGGTTCCCTGGACTAAGCGGGCTTCTTTCAAGTTGCTGAGAAAAAGTGTGTGAAAGTGCACGTTTCCCTTCCGAGCTGGCAGAGCAGATCTCGTCGTATTTGCACATGCTGATTGCGTCTCTTTTCGCTCGCATGTACGGCCATTTAGCCAGCACCTGCTCCATTGATTGAATAATGTTGAAATTTATTTTAACAAGACAAATGTCCAGAGTGGGTCTTTGGTCTCCACTCTCACACAAAAGTAAGGGGGAAAAAAAAAAGATTTGGGCGAAAAGAAAGTCCATGTTTGGTTCTGCCTCTCCTGGGAGCTGTTTTGCTGCATTGAGCTGGAAATGAGCTGAACAAACACGTGTGTTCTGAACATGAACACCTTTTGTACTTGTCATGTTCTCTTTTTTTCCCACCAATAATTATTGGAAATTACCGGATGTCCTATTACGCTATTTTTTTCCTGACATAAACTACAGTACAGGTCATTAGCCTTTTCAACAGCTGATTACGTCTGACCTTTAATGTCCAGTAGCCAAGCAGCACAGCGCCCTACATCCCATAATTTGATGAGGAATTTTACATGTGTACGCAACTTGAATCACTAAAGAGACACTTATGTGGGTATCTTAAAACACTGTTCAAGGTCATGCCTCAAAATGCAAATGAAGGCTATTTATTACAGGTGAAGAGGGAAAGTTAATCGGGTTGTGATGACGCGAAAAAACCCAATTCTATAAATGTTCCAATCACAGAGAGGTGTGGGAGTATGAAATGCAACTGAAGTGGGAATATCTGACCCAGAGTTTCAGGCAAAACCCCATTTTAAGTTATGTTGTAAAATTTCATATATTTTTGTAACCAAGGGCAAATCACCAAATTCATAGCAACGGGAATAAAACTCACTGAATAAGGGGAAAAAGTACAGCATTAATAGTCTTCAAAAGAGAGTTTAGACCTGAGAGGTTTCAGGTAGGAACGGAGAAAAGGAGCTGCCAAAGCAAGTCATGTGACACATCAGAACCAATGACAACATCAGGAATTGACAAAAGCCAATGAGCTTGAGTGTTGAGTTGAATCATTCTGTTACTTTCATGTTTGGGTACAAAGGCAGGGACCGTATTTGAAAGTGATAACAACATCGGTGACAGCACTAGTCTGTATGAGGACATAGAAGCACAATAATGTCAAAATGGACTATTGCATGAATACGTACAAAAATTACGAATGGGATGGGCTTTTGTGAGTTCAGTATATTTAATAACCTGGCTGCAGTATTCGCAGATAAATCAAAAGCCTAAAGAACTTTTAAGAAATGTGCCAACGTCACCTTTTTAATATCTACATTCAATCCATTTTAATTGAGGCCTGAAACAGTTGGAACCTGCAATGGAGGCTTATCAGCACTGTCGCTGGAGATGGAGAGACGTTTTTCATTTGTCTTGATAGACGCCGTGAACTCGGCTGTAGCCGGGGCAAACTCAATATCCTGGGGAACGGGCTAGCTGCGAGTGAGTTTTCTCAGCGTATGCGTTTCAATATCTGACAGCAGCTTTAATCTAATAAATTTGTCGGACGGAAGACTCACGCTGTGGCGGGCCTGTGAATAGCCTTCTTGTTTTTGTTACAGCGGCGGGTGAAAGGTACACCTCTTATAGTGTCTCCTTGAAGCTCGCCGGGGGAGCAGAGTTAACTGTGTCCGGGTCGAGCGCAGCCATCCATCCTGAAGTACAGAAAGTGACACCGGAGCGCGAGGTGTGCCGGCTGATGGAGGCTGCCACCGAGAGTGTAGCTGCAGCCCCCCCGGACAGACCCCATTCCCCTGGTCCTCCGAGCATTGCGGCCGTCCTGACACTCGCTTCGAAGGGACATCAAAACAGAGGTTATTTATTCATGGCTACTTCCAGGAAATGCGTGTCCGCTCGGTTTTAGATTTCATTAAAAATGGACGTGCCGCTGTCACAGAGGCTTCACCGACTGACTGAAGGAATTGAATTCGTGTCTATGACATCCCAGCGTCCTGCTGCATGAGGTCATCGATTGTCCAAAGAAGGGACATGCGCCTACATATGGAGGATGTCTGTAACATCACAACTGGAAAGATGGTGTAAAATTAACAGCAGGAACACAGGGATGGGATCCAGCCAGGTACAGACACATCTGCAGCAGCACTAGGATAACCGGCTAGATAGCACTACCTCATTTAGTATATGATGTTATCCTGAAGCACGATACGATTGAAGCCAAAAGGTCAACAGCTGACCCCCACTGACCCCCCGTTCCTGTAGTTTCTGCTGGTTAGAAAGCAGTGAGCTTTCATAGCCTTTTTTTTAAAAAAAACATTTGGTTCTTTAGGCATCTGTTCAGTTAAACAACAACATGAACAACATTTATGGGGCCAAATCACATCCAGACCTTAACTTCTTCAGTCCCTTTATTTATGGTATAAATTAATAATGTCAGCTGTTATAATATGCAAAAAAGATAATTGGAATTACAAATCAGTCCCCAAACCTGAGTCGTCATTTTGCTACAGTAGCATGTGTGTACAGCCTAATTAAAGAGTTCAAATTTACAGAAGCTAAGCAGACAAGTTTTTACACCGGGGATGCGAGGAGTGACCCATACAAACATCCCACGAGCAAATCGTTTACTCTCTTAAAGCGTTATAATGTTTGTAATGACAAAATGGGTAATTACAGGCTAGCTCATGCCATCAGAGCTGAAAAGAAAGTTTAATGAGGGCCTTTGAGATTCTGTTTTGATGTAACCACTAAGAATTGTGGGCTTTTTCAAAAAAAAATTTTTTTTTACTTGGTAAGTACTTCAATGACTGTCAGACATGAATAATACATGTGAAGACTCTGAGGTTGTGCATTTGTGATGTCTGGGGGAGTTAGTAGATCACCAAAGGAAGATTCCACAGAAGTAGCTTTGTATGCAGAGAATCTCTGAATCAATATTTTTGAAGTCAGAAAATTCCAGATTCTATATTTACTGTGACTGAGCTAGAACTCTGGTGGAAGGAGAGGAAAGAACCAATGTCTGAGTTACATTGACATGTGACTATCAGACAGCACACAGCCATAGAGCTGATCTGTGATCTGCCTGTTATTGTTATAGATCACATGTATTGATTGGCTGTCTTGGCTTGTCAAAGCAACACATTGTGGGAATTCTTTCCTATTTTCAAATCAATATTAAAACTACAACTTTTGAGGTTTTTGAAAAGACTGTATACAACAAATATGATCATTAAAAATAGTCTGAAATGTAGACAGTCACAAGGAAAGAATTTTACAACATAAACTAATAAAATAAATTAATAAAACAAAATTATTTAAACATCTGTGTTCGATCTTAACTAGTTCTCTATAAAGATATATTCTTTGATGTATTAATGCACTTTTTTAGATTTTTTATGTTAGGGTCAATGCTAACACCATCTGTCTGAGATATTGAAGTAAAACTTCACTTAGTTCTTTTGAATTAATGTTTAAAATCTTATTTGATTATCTTTAATTAAGTAAAGGTTGAATTATATCTCATATGATGTCCTCACCACTGATCCTTTCACCGCAGATCAAAGAAAGAAAATCAAATAAAGACAGATTGAAGAAAATGTCAATTGTACATGAATGCCAATAAAGTCCTGCTGTTCCAGAGAAAATTAAATCAAAATGGTGGTATAAATTGTGTATATGAACTGGAACACCTGAACATTGTCCTGTAGGAGTGAAAAGAATTTATCCAGAGACGTTGCACTAAAAACCCATCTGATGGTGAAATAACTGCATACTCTTGAAAAGCACTTCAACAGCAAAAAATGAAAAGAAAGTTTCAGATGTGGGTGGAAAACAGGGTGAAAGCTGCAGTCAAACCTTCAAGGCTGCTGAAGACCAGTTGGAACAGTGTAAATGGTAAATAATGGTCTCTGAAGCGAGGCATTTATATGGTGTAAAGACCTGCATTCACAGTAAATGTCTGAAAAATTAAAGTACTTGGCAAAATAATCCAGAAATTATAAGTCCTTGACTTAATGAGGCTTTAGCTCTTGTTCTACACGTCCATGGTTCACATAGTTTTTAAGCCTCACTCCCCAGTCGCACCATAAAATAAAAGTGAAGCACATGCAGGGTGAATCTGTGAAATTCTCTAACTGGTGTCATCTTTATTCTCTGTCTGGTTACCGGCTTACGCAGTTAAATGGGAGCCTGTGAATTAGCGAAAAGGAGAGATTAGAGAGAATAGAGTGCGGCGTTCCGGTCCGTCCTGGTTTCAGTCGGCTTTGAACGGGGGGGGTCGTCGGAGTGAACGAGGTTCGGCACAGCCCTCAGCCTCAAGCGGGGGAGCTCCTCTGGGGCTGGATCAAAGGAACTAGTCAACCACGGCTGCTGCTCAGACCAGGCTCCGTGAAAGAGCCCAGCGCGCTAATCTGCTGCAGAGATCTCAGCAGAAAGCCGTCAACCAAACTGAATCTAATGAGCATCTACTGTACGACAAAACAACAAAATGGCAAACAGAAGTGGGTGATGCGCCTCTCCGTCTCTCTGATAGCCTCCATCTCCCAACAGAAACAGCGGTAAACACTAAATATCTGACGCAATGGCTGCGTTATTAATCAGTGATTATTTATTCACCCATGCATTATTCAGCATTTCATCTACAGGCCAACAACAACTCCAGCAAAGGTTCCCTGTAAATAGTTCCAACAGCTTTTAAAAGCGATCTGGACTAGCTTTATTGGTAACTATTGCGATATCTCTTCTCACAATCTCCCTAGCATCGTTATTTTTCATAAACAATAGTGAGACTCTTCCCGACTTGGGCTTGTCTCCAAGATGGGGAAATATCTGGAAAAAAGACCAGTAATCAAAGAGATGGGAAAGACATCTGAAGTGTCCGCCACTGCAGCTTCAATCTCACGTCACGAGGCACCTCTTGTCACGGTTCATCCGCCGCAATTAATCTTTAACCGTGGTGATGCAACACTCTCCCCCTCGTGCCTCTTTCATATATCCGGTGTCACTCCATCTTTATCTCCGTCTCCTTCGCTCCAGCTTTCTCTCACACGCGCATAAATATTTCAACGTTCGTCTCATTTCTTGTCCTTAATTCGAGTTTCCTCGGGGCACCTACTGGGCCACAGCAGAGAACACTAATGCGTTCCCAGACTAATAAAACAAACCTGTCGGGAATGGAATGGAGCCGTTCTGAGAAAGGCATAAAAAGTTGCAAATAAGTCGCCTATAAGTTCCTCAACTCTGCGCAGTCCTCGCCTGCTGTGGGAGAGCATAAAGCAGATTCCGACTGAGGCAAACACATACCTGGATCGGACATAGAATACCAAAATTCCCAGGGTGTAATTATCATTAATGGCTTTAAGGACTGCTCAATAATGTATAAAATCCCACAGATCTCCGGGGAATGCTGTCGGTAATCAAAAAGTAAGTTATGGTTTTGATAATAGGGTCCTAAAAATAACTGGAGACAGAAATGAGGGCGTGTAAAATTGATGAGGGATGATTCAAATGTACAAAGCTGAGATATTATCATAAATCGGTGGGGTCAACGAGTGTTGCTGTACCAGTGTTAATATACAGCATATGGATGTTAGCTACCCGGTAATTCTAAAGTATTTTCATGTAATGTACATTTGAAATGGCTTTTAGTTAAAGCATCTAAGCATCAACTGATCATGTGTGACTGCTTTTTTTCCCACCACCTCCACATTTTACACCCAACCCTTAAAAAAAGTCTTTGAAATGTTGGGATTTTTGAACACATGAAGAAAAAACAAGAAAACAGAAAGGAAATATAAATAAATATGACTTAAATCTTTGCGAATGTGGGTTACAATACACATCCAAGGCGAAAACTCCCACGCGCTCTCTTAGAAATGCAAAAGATTGTGTGTGCAAGCACCTTTACGTTAGCAGGAGTTTTTCAGTGTACCTCCAATGTCCCGGTGTGAAAAAGTACGGTTGGCCCTATGAAGCATAACTTTTAATGTAACTTCTCTCCCCTGAAGCCCAAACTGACTGCATCCAGTAATTCTAGTCTGCGGTAAAATAAAGAATACATTTTATCGGCTTCAGAAAACTGATGGAGTTGTGCTCTCATATTGAGGTAAAAACACCTAGAGGCTTTCAGTGATACACTCGGCCCACCTTTCCTCAAAACTATTTATTGTCATTCGATCAATGCCCGGCAGAAAAAAAGCCATTTCTCCACATTAACCACGCCTACTCCAAAATTCTGACCAATGACACAGTAGTTCTCTGGCACCAGATGAGCAATGGTTGTGTTCGTCACTTGTTATCATTCCAGTTCTAAGAATGCAAGTATGCTCCAAAGATGTGCGCTCGCTCTGGCCATTTTATCAAATGTGCTGTGACACTCGCAGGAAGTGGAAAGTACAGATTTCAAAATATGTGTATATGTCTACATCAATTGAAGAAGACATCATTTTTTTCTTGTAGCTCTGGGTGCAAGGACAATTTCGGTTCTTGCAGAGTATGCAATAGCCTTGACACCGTGTGTTAATGGGAAAGTAAGGGTCCGAGGAGAGGTTAGTGCTATAGCCATGGCTGAGGAGAAGGTTGGCTCAACAAAGAGAAGGTAAAAAATAATCGCATCATGTCTGTTTTTGATGGGGTAGCTTGTAAATAAAATTATCCACATTTATTCAAGCGTCTAAACAAGAGTTTATCAGCATTCCACCCTAACATTCCGGCATAAGTCAGTCTCGCCAAATCAACAAAAACAGGGACATGAAGGCAGCTTCCCCATTTCACCGCCAACATGACAGATGGGCCATTTAACGCTCAGCAGTGCAAATTGAAAAGACACCGTTCTTGCCGGTTTGGGCCAGGTGAAGCATCAATCCATGTTCCATTCCAGCTTCTCCACCGTTTCGGTGCGTTTACCACCGTGCAATAAGAACTAACGAATCTTCCTGACGCGATTCGCCAAAAACCACAGAAAAGATCCCATTTCAGCAGTGTGCACAGCAACAAGAATCTATTTAACTGTACAGCATTAGAAATAAAAAATCAGTTCCCAGAGCCATGAAGTCATGGATGCAACTCACCCCCACTTCCCTCAAATATGTACATTCATTCTTCTAGCATGCAGCCTTGTGTTGATCACAACTAAACACAGGGTCCACACAACATTAAGATCCATTAAGAGCACAAGATAGTGCACAGTGATAAACCGCTTCAGTGTTCCGACATCGTGTACCACAAATGTTACTTTGTGCTGGTTTACAGACAGGAATGTGTTCAAGCATAAAGAATGTCACCATTTTCTTCCCCCTGCTGCAGAGCCACATTAGTGCCGTCTTGTTCCGTCAGCATGCGAGTAAATTCAGCCGCACAAAGCTCCGACACACTGAGGAATGCTCGCTCAGACGATAAGAGGAGCACTTGGTCTGTTACCATGAGTGTTGAGCAACAAAAAATGGCAGCTTGTTAGACAGATGCACAAGGAGGTGTCATTAAAGCGTCGGTGTGAGCTTGGAGAGGGATGAAAAGATGCACCTTTGTGAGGACCAGGAGATGTTTTGGAGCCGCCAGGAGATGCAACATCATCTGATTCAGTGGAAGAGCACGTACCCGAGCCTTTTTGAACTTACCGTCGAACTTCTTGTGCCTGGTGACGAAGGTCATCCTCATACTCTGGCTGCTGTTTTCCACCAAGTTCTCAAAGTCCAGTTTGCTCTGCTGGATGAGGTTCTCCTCCATCTCCAGCGTGCAGCAGGTGAATCCCCGAGGACAGAAGCGCAGGTGCTCACCTGTGGGGGGGGGGAGGTGAGACAGACAGACAGCATCAGCTTAACTGCTGGAGGACTGGCTTATCTAACGGCTGAGTCGAGCCTTTGATCCAAACCCTGTGATTGGATGGCTCTCGTCACTGAACCTATCAAAGAGGAACAGGTTGGAACAAATGGGAAAGGATAATATTTGTCAGTAACCCACCATCACACGTGGAAGCGGCTTTGATACGCCAGAGCATGTAGCTCCTGGATGTCTTTTTTATCACGGCCCAAAGAGCGCTCTCTAAATCTCCAGCTGTGCTCGTGCATATCACTGAAACACACTGGTAATATCCCTGAAAGCACCAGACGAACTTTATCAGTGATGCAATAAAATAAATCAGATGTTGGCTTACCAGAAAACAAAGCCTGTTACTAATACTTGTGTTAATTGAACAAAATTTAGATTTCACCCTTCTTTGAGCCTTGTATTGCTTGTCACTTTTTTCCTTACACACATCTAGCTGTTCAGCTGCTAATTGCTCCATTGTGTCCGGACTGTGAAAATGGTGCAAACTTTACCCGTCAGAATTGGACTTAAAATAGGTGCCCATCAGTCATCAGTCAACACCAAAGTCATGCAGACATGCTCATGGTTCATTAATATGAAGGAGAGACTTCAGACAAAATGTGGTTACATCTATGAACGCTCAAAGGTTGTCAAAGAAGTATCCGGCTTCAAAGTTTTGTTGGTTTAAATAAAAGAAAGTGGAGAGCCGTGTGATCAGCTTCACTGGTTTCCACTATAAAAAGTCTCCGCTTTTGTTATTTTCAAGGTTGAACACCTGAGCGAGGACGGATCATGGGGCCTTGCATAATATCTCTGTTAGGGGATTTTTTTCCAGAAAGTTTGCCTTTTCTATAAATTCTTCAGCCGTTTTCCTCTTTGATGTTAGTTTTTAATGGCCTAAAGTCCAGACAAACTTCTTAACATTATTATTTCTAAAAAAAAAAATCATGATTGTCAAGCCAAAATTGAATAGGCTCATTGAAATTCACTCTGTGTCATAATTCCAATAAAATAATAAAAAAGGGGCCATAAAAGACACCTGGAAAACAATCGGACGAATTTATCGGACTTCCTTTAAAGACTCTGTTAAACAGTTGATTCAGACCAAAGATGCAGAACACATTAAACTTGCCCTGATTCTCAAACCTCTGACCCAAATCCAGATGATGGAGACCACCCACAAACACAGAGGAAGAATGGTGAGGCCAATCCATCCATGCCAGCTTCATCTTCAGGTTCTGGTTTGCAAAACCCGAGCAGCTTATATCTGCATGGGCTAGCGCGTAAGCAATCGCATGGGCTGCAACAGTCGCCTCAAAGCAAGACGGTTCCAGGACGGATTCCAGGAGTTCTTGCAGTGGACGTGAGGGTGGCTGCTCTGTTTTCCTACCACAGTTGAAGAATAACTTCATGAACCGCGGCGAGCAGGAGCAACAGCAGAGCGGCGACAGTGCTGGGAAACGTGTCTGAAGCTGCAAAGAAAAGAATGGCTTGTCCTGAATCAGGTGTGACCTCCCATCGCTTTGTTGTTCTCGCTCACACGGGCTGCCAAAGTACTTTCACAGCAACTCATTTGCTGGGTACGGCACAGCGGCAACAGCATTTTAAACAAAAGGCTACAGGTGGATCAAAGGTAGCATCTCAGAGCTGCACGCTGCAGCAGGAGTCTGAAGCGAGGCTCTGATCAGTTTATCAGCAGCCACATTCCAGGTTCAGCCTGGAGGTTTTCATCATGTGAACGATGAGACATAGGCTGCTGCCATACCTGGTGGGAGATTAGCGAGGAAACATTTTGGATATTTGATGGCTTCTCTTCCTGATTGCAAACAACGGCAGCTCTTGAGAGCGAATGCACAATACGTTGTCCAGATGGGAGAGAGCAGCGCTGATAACGAAAGAAGAAATATGCGGCGTGTACGTGCTGGCACTCTGCTTAATCCCTAATCAGTCCTCAGAGAGGCAGCAGGCTCCAGTAATGAGGAGCACCATCAACAGAAGCCCATCGTCTCCAGAGTAATGCAGCAGCCTCCTGGCCAGGGAGCAAACTCTAAAACAAAGTCGAGTTCCATTCAGTGATTCTTTAAAACTCTTAAAAAGTCTTATTCTTCTCTGGTAAACAGCACTTTGCAGGCCTTTAACATGTGAAAGAAGTCCACAGCTGAACACTAAACCAAACAAGGACACTGACCTCATACAGGTGTAGTGTTTTTTGGTGTATGGTACTAAAATAAAGCATGTTCAACACTGCGCCATACCTGTTCATTTATTCAACAGGCCTTACTACAGTTAATCTTAATTAATCTAAGTTAGCTACTCTAATTAATCTCAGTCGTTTTAAGATTTGTCCTCAAGGCAGCAGAGTATGGAAGGAATGTAAGTAGCAGTAGCTAACGCAGTACTTTTTTAATCATTGTAGTTAAGACACATCCATCTACACTCCCCTGAGGTATAAATCTATCTCCACTTTCCTTCTCCATCAACAGGAGTGGCCTCCCACTGGTCCTGCTCAGGGTTTCTCCCTGATCAGAGGTCTGTTGCTTGTTCGAGGTCAGATTCTGGGTTACTACAGATCGTCTGGAGACGATCTTGACTGTAACAGTGGCTATATAAAGAAAGTAAAACGTGTTCATTACATCTCGGCCTCTCTTACTCTCAGGTCACATGACAACATATCATGTTCAGTT
The DNA here is from genome assembly GCA_911728415.1 of Lagocephalus sceleratus. Lineage (NCBI taxonomy): Eukaryota > Metazoa > Chordata > Actinopteri > Tetraodontiformes > Tetraodontidae > Lagocephalus > Lagocephalus sceleratus. The sequence goes on along the minus strand of CAJVRN010000017.1, from coordinate 6,125,797 downwards.
TTTCCTCTCCAAATATGTGACCCAGTTATAACCAGTAAACATACCACAGTTGGCCACCAGGGGCAGGCCGTTGGTTTTTATGGTATATTGGGTATGGATGCAGCACCTTCTCTGTGTGCGCTACAATATTTCTACAGTGGCTCAGCAAGGACAAACTGAATGAATGATTTTCCAGGATAAATGCTAAACTTCTGCAGAGACTGATGAATTGAAGTGGGGCTGTTTGAGGCCATATATGGTAGAACTTCATGTTCTGTGGTCAGCTGACCTCCCCATAGTGGCCACGCCCATCATCTATAGATCTGTAGTCACCTGAGCATCAATGTGTGTCTGATTATATTTAGGGCCTGAGAATCGAAGGCAGTGCAAAGGCCCTATTGTATTTCTTATTAGAAATGACTTTTTAGACAGGTATAAACATTAATACCTGAGTAGAACTTTAAATTGCATCGAGGGAAACAGCTTGTGGTTGGTGGGCATGTGGTTTATAATTATTATTATTATCGAGTTACTGACTATTTGAATTTGAACATTAGAAGGAAAACAAATAAATAAATCTCTTTTTAGCCCTAGGGTTGATGTTGAAAGTGCACAGCTCCAAACAAATGACAGTATTTATTCCGGCACAGCGGTGTCACCAAAATTGATAAACCTACGCGTCCTCGCTGCGCTAGCGAAGCCACAAAAAATAATGAAAAGACCTCCTTTTCAGTTTGAAAATGACTACAGCTGGCCGCCGAAGCTCAGTAAGAAGACCGAGATCAATACGACCGTCCTCGAGCACAAATAAAAACTGAAAGGAAATTAGATTTTTTTTCCAGTGGTACGTTTCATCTTTCAGTCTGGGCTTTTTATAAACACACGTTAACACAGCCAGCTACAAAACAGTGATGCTGCAGCATAAAATAGGCCATGCAGGCAGCAGGCAGGAGTCGGAGCCGCGCGTCTCTGCTTCAGTCATTCCTCTGAGGCTGTCATTTGCTTTTCCTTTGCCTCTTTTTTCACGTCCGTCTGTCTTGCCGCGATGCAGACGTTCAAACAGACAGCAGACGGGAAGCGGAGGCACTTCGGAAATAGCACATTTTTACATTTAATAAAATACAAAATCCCAAACTTTTCCCAGTGTGTTTACAGATGGAGCTCGGCTTTATAACCGCCAGTCAAAACTTTAGTGTCGCAGCATCACATGGCGTTATTCTAACTTTTATGTCGTATAAATATGTCACAGACAATAATGCGTGTCGCATTTACGGTGACTCGTTTGTTAACCTGACGAGCTAAAACCTAATGTTGAGCTTTAATTAATGGCCTTCATCACATTTTAAGCCAGATTTGAGGCCTGTTGCATCCGATTATCTGTCATTAAGATTATTTTATTGCGACGGCTCGAGTCGAGGCCGGCCGAACCGAAATCGTAAATATCCACCATGTTTGCTATTTACGACTGCAGGTCATAAATATCAGCTTGGAGACAGCCTGATGTGGAATCTCAAGCATCTCGTAAATATCTTCTTATTTACGATTCCCAGCCTGCCGATGTGCACCTTCCAGCAGGATCTTCATGTCTGGGGTCGCACTGGTTTACTCGGTTAGGACTTGAGAATTGGTCTTTAGTCTTACCTGAAGCCGCCCTGATATTAACTTGAGTAAACTTTAGAAATGAAATCCATAACAATCCACACGAGGAAGTTCATAACAGCGGGGACAAATAATCTCTACACAGAATCCAGTTAAAGATGGGAGCTGCCTTGCCAGAGGGTACTTTCTTCATTGGAACAATATTTCAGAGGTGTTTACCCCCATGGAATAAAGCATCCACTGAACCTCGGCACAAAACCATCTCCATAACAACGGCTGACCTTGTGACGACGCTGGAAGCAACAACACAAAAATATCTGAAAGTGAAAGATCTTTGACATCCTCAATTAATGTTTACAGGTTTAAGGAGCACATTCAGCCGTGGCTACATCTGGTGTCCTTCACAACAGGAGGGAACATTTATATTTAATAGTTTCTTGGTCAAGTGTCTCACAAGTGGATGATTTTTTTCCAGGATTGTGGCAAACTTGGCCTCAGACCAACTATATTTGACATCAAGTGACTCTACCAGTGTGTGCTAAATGAGCAACCTGCCTGTTTGTTGTTACTAAAACTGGATTGCGACCAGTTCTTTCAAGGATCCGCTAATTACTGTAAGAACAATACATATTGTATCCCAAGATTTCCTGGACCTCACTCAAGGTCAGTCCACCTCAGCTTTGAAATCAGGCACAAAACTCAAGGAAGCGCAAACAAAGCAGCCGTTGTCTGAGAGTCCAGGAGATAGACGCAGCCCTGGCTGGCCAATAAAGCAGCGTGCTTCTCATTAGCATCCCACAGCAAAGCGGGCTGAGCCCTAATGCTCTGAAGACAAACAAGTCACGCCGGGCCCTCGCCTCCATTTAGCCGTGAAACGGCGCGGCTCGATCTGAGGCGCCAGCTCTCGCGTCCCCCCACATTCATGATTCATTAAACTCGGAACTGATCACAAATTCGCGGATCAGCATGTGCACAGACAGACGGGCTTACACGCATGCATAATGCATTATTTACTTTAACTAAGACTTATGAGCAAATGGCGTCGGGATGGCTGCAAACGTGTCGGGGAAAGTCTTTCTACCGCTGCAGCGCAGCTGTTGCCAGCGTTGATGCTCAGCTTTCCCTCATCCAAGTAGCTGATTTAATGTATATGATTAGAGAAGGCGGGGTAATTAAAGACAAGTGTAATCGTTGGGAAAGTGACAGCTTCAGCTCGACTTGTTTCCAAATCAAACGGGACGCGCGACGTCGGAAATAACGTCAAGGCGTTTTGCGCGGTCGCTCCGGTGCCCAGATGTGCGAGGCGCCTCTCAATCGCCGTCTTCATTAGCTGCGGATGTGATTCAAGCACAGCGGCGTAATTAAGCGGAATTGCTGAAGACGGTCTGAGAGCACGCTCACAGCGAGCCGCCCCCCCCTTCCTACACTCAAGACGATGGCTGCAGGAGAGATGGGAAAACAGTGGCTGTTTGTCACGCGCAATCATATACAAAGGCGCACACCTAAAAACTGGGATTATTACGGGTGCAGCGGATGGGATTCTCCCAGCAGGCTGTTTGACTTGCTGAGTGGCCAGGGGATGGTGTCATCCCCAGGAGGAAGAGGCCTGTGTTTTGCTGTATCTCAGATGTGTTTGACTCCTTTCCCCTCCTGGCCTCGTAAGTCTTGAGCGGGATGAAACTAGCGCGTGTGGGGTTTTAAACATCAGTTGCTGGTGAGCTTATGTGTATTGGAGTGTCTTTTCAGTGTTGAGCAGTCACTCATTAAAACTGGCAGCAGGACCCATCCGACTATTTTCTCCTCATCAGGGTCCTATCCCAGTAGCCACCTGGTGACAGGCAGCGATAAACACACACAAACACACACACACACACACACACACACACACACACACACACACACACACACACACACACACACCTCACTCACCTTTAACCTTCTTCCCAGTCAAACCATGACAGTGTGCTGTCAAGGCTTCAGGAGCCTCCATTTGTTAAATTGTTTTGTAAAAAAAAAAAATCTCAGAACTTCAGTTCCACGTGTCGTCACACCACAGTAAACCGTTACCCAGTAGCATCAAAGAGGAGAGACGCCGTTTCCTCCATTTTTGCATTTTAACATGATGTTTTTCCCCTTGGCCGGTTTTTAATTCAGTCAAAACGCACATCGTCCGTTAGCTCTGGCAGCGTATCAGCCCCCAGTAGATGCGCTCGGCTCTTGCAGATAAAACAAGCAAGTAAAGGTTTTAAACCATCTCAAACGAAGAAAGCCCAAATCGCTGAACGCTAAATAGGCCATTTTTCAATTTCATCTCCATAACTATAAACATATGCTGCGGGGAAGCGGTCCCAGAATCATCCGGGGCAGCTGTGGGGGAAAGGAACGGGTTCACTGCCCGTGGAGGCTGTCATGCCAGGCAGTGTGATTAACTCCCAAAAGGATTCATTAGTCTACCTGGCCAAAGGGCACACTGCATATGGGCCGTGCCATCTGGTCCACGCCACTGACCGCTCCCTCTCCCATTTGTGAAGAGAGGGCACCAAGATGGAAACGTGGACAGGAAGAGCGGGGAAAACAAAAGTGCGAGCCACGCACGCTCCACATTCATAAAACGGTGCAGCGATGCAGGAAATGTTATTAATTTCTGATGAGCGGCACAGCATTTATTTCACCGAGCCGGCGAGTTTTATGGCACGTAGCCTCTAATGAATGAGCAAGCCGAGCTTAACGGTGGCCGCGGCTGTGTTACCCGCACTGTGACTAAAGCGCAGGACTTGGCTTTGACTGGAACCGCTATATCTGAGGCTGCCGTCTCATTTCATAGCCGAGCCGAGCTCGCTAGCGAGGAAGTCCCATCTCACATTTGCTACCTTTGAACTAGAGAAACACACCAGCAGCCGCTTCATTTAATGGTTCCTCTCCTCTCTCCCGGTCCAGCGTTTCACACAGATGCTGCCTTCAAGGACCTGCTAATCTACACTCTTGACAATCAAATCCAGCGATTGAGGTTACCTGTGTAGGGATGCTTGTGATACTAAACCAGATTTTGGTGTTTGGAAGTAAATCCCATAATTTATTCATTGATTCCAACCAGTGAAATCAACCTTTTTTTTTTCCTAATTGTTAGTGGCCAGAAGGGAGCAATAAAAGTGACAAAACAACAAGGTGAACAGAACAGTGCTGCCAGGATCCTGATGAGAGTACGAAAATATAAGCGCATCCCTCCCATCCTTCAGACGTCAAACTGGCTCCTCATCTCCTACAGGATCGACTAGAACACTTCCCTACTTGTTCACCAGTGCATCCACAGCAAAGCCCCTCCCTACCTCAAAGAACTGCTCTACCTCAAAGAAACCTCAGCTCCAACAACTCTCACCTTCTCCTTCTTCCCAGGACAAAGCTCCACACCGTGGGAGATCGGACATTCTCGTCTCCCCACGGCTGTGGAATACACTCCACGACCACCCAAGAGCACCACAGAGTGTGGAGGCTTTTAAGAAAGGACTCAAAACCTTCCTCTTCAACAAATTGTTTGCCCCGTAGCTGCTCCCCCACCTTATGTCTATTTTGTATTTTTTTTTTCTGTAATTGCTTATTTTGATGTTGTAGTATGTATTTATGTTGTTGTTTGTCATGATTTTATTGTCTCTAATGTTTAAGACAAAAAAGCATGCGAGTTATCCTAAACCTACATTAACTGACTGTTAAAATCAACATAATCACTTCACAGTTGGGTGAAATGAAAGGATTCAGAAACGTCCACACATCTGACCACCAAACAAAGGGGCCGCGTCTGGAATTCCTCGGGCTGATTCGTGATGACAGCATCGGTATTTGTCCTCTGATACTCCTCTCCTCCTCCTCAATCTTCTTGGAGCTACATGATTCGGTCAGGTGCAACCCACTGGAAAGTTAAAGCTGAAACTCGGCGCCGTGCACCGTGATGCACCGTGATGCCTCTATCTCTCAGATCTATTGACTCAGGTGCGGCTGAGACTGACCGCTCTTGGTTATTTGGGGCTACAGCCCATTGAAAGGGTCCTTTATTCAGCTGACCCGACCCAGATTAGAGGGTAAAGGGGGGCCTCAATCTTGCTCTCTAATCGAATTAAAGGCTGTCGAATGACAGAAAGTTGTATGAATACCCTGTAATGTTCCGTGAAAGGTTAAAAAAAAAAGCTGCAGATCACAAAGTAAAAGACTCCAGATATTATATCCTTTTTTCAAGTTAACGAATAATGACAGTTACTGGTCGCGCCTGGACTTTTTCTGCCTTAAACCTATAGAACAGCTCCAGTTGTAGCTTGTCTAAGCCATGTAATTGCACTGTTATTGTGCAGAGCACTGTTATTGTTAAAATCATGTCACCTCTCCTGCAACAGTCCCTGATTTGCACTATTTTCAGGGCTGTAGTGTGTGCACAAAACATCCCATCCCTGATCCCAGATCCCATGTTGTCCAGGCTTTCAGGGGGAAAAAATTACAAATTCAGTAACTTTAATGAGAACATAGAGATTTCAGGAAATAAATATTTTTCCAGTGCCTTAAAAGCGTTAATCTGACAGCCTGCTAAAGGTCTGACATACAGAATATTAATAGTTGTGAAATAACACATCAAATAATTGCCTCTGAGTTGTTTCAAGCGTGTCTCCGTGTTTTATTTGTGTTATTACTTGTCAAAAGGAATCCGTGTGGCTGAGGTAAACCCAATTACTGAGCTAAATCACATCTGTTTGCATGCAGAAGTGAGGGGAAAAAAAAAATCGCATCGTGCTCGATTGATCTCGCCGCCGCTCTGCCATCTGGATCTCCCCTCCATCACCCAAATCACCCACTTTCAACTGTTTCCACCGGGGGCCCGAGACCCAAATCGAATATGTCCAAAGAAGATGACACAGATAATTCCCACAATCGCTCCAGCCATATGTTACCACACTTGGAGGGCGCTCGCATGTTTCCAACTTTCAAATAACTTCCAGAGTTTAAAGGGAGGGGGGGACAAGTGGCAGTAATGAAAAGATAAATATATGTTTCACCGGGAGGCATCAGAGTGTGAGGGAGGATTCGATGCCCTGAACGATGTCAGATGTTTCTGGTTTGTGATTTCATGGCACACTTGCCAATCTGATGTCAACTCTGCCCTCGTCTGGGTGCAAAGAACAGCCTGCAACTTGACGGCTGAGGTGTAAATAAGAACACAAGTCTCAGGCGGGCTTGTTCTTCTGACGAGGAAATCAAACATCCCTCACTGCAAATCGAGATTGCAGAGCGCTGATGTAGAAGCTAAACATGTGGAATATAATTTCCCGTTGTCCTCAGTTAAAGGGATGGCGGGGGGGTACTCTGTGCCCACATTTACTTTGCAGACGACACAAAAATTTGCAGCGCATGCTGAAATCTGAAACAGTGCAAAAGAATGTGTCTTTTATTGCATCTTTGCTGAATTTCCCCAATGAGCAACTGCTAGAGGCGTCCCATTTTTGCACAATGAGAGAACAGTGGCAGCCGGGATCTCTACGGAATGACCTGTTGGGTTAAAAAAGGAGCGATTACGGGGCTGAAAGGGTAATATCTCACACCGGGCACGTAACCCGCTGCCAATCAGTCCGTGGGAGTCGGGGAAAAAGGCATATTTCTGTGTGATAAACGTGGGTCTAGACGAACATGTATAACAGGCAGAAATTATCCCCCTGTGCACCACTTGTGCTACACTTCACGTGCACATCTTCCAGCACTCATACAGCTGATAAAGAGCTCACAGTCACCGGAGGCCCAAAACTGAGGCAGGGGGACGCATAACAGTTCTGCATGGAGGAACCGCAGATGGGTGGTGGAGTTTGGTTAGAAGAATTCTCATTTAATGAATCATTTACCGAGCTGTAATACAACAGAAACAACATAACGTGACCTTTAGTTTCCAACATCACATCAGTTCACGCTTGTGTCTGAGTGCAGCTGAGATTCTAGCTTGTGATCAGGAGATACCTTGACCTTAAAGTGGAGTCTATTGTGCTAACATCTGTTTTTTTTTTTTTGCAAAGTTAACGATGATACATTAACCTCTTCTCAACAAACTGCGCAGGTTTGTGTTTCTTAGCAACAATGCTGAAAAATACCTGATTCGGAGGATTTTATCCTGGCTTAGAAGTGACCCAAAGAAGCATGATCCAGATCTGGATTTCATTTAGAACGTTGACGTTATTCAAGACAAATGGCGTCTACCGTTTTAGTCAAAAATGCATTCAGATCAGGCTGCTGCCGTGTGGGGGAGGGGGATGCAACTGTTGTGGTCCTGTAGCTTAGAATTTCTCATGAGATTCTTCAATGTTTCTCAATTTTGTTTTGTGTCCTATATTTAGCTCCACCAGCTTGGCAGCTGTTCTTCCGCAGACTGGGTCGTTTCCAGTCAACCCACTCAGAGTTCCGCTGAATTTTACGTAAAGTGGAGCTTATAGAAATGACAAAAAAGGCTGCAAGTGCGTTCCACCAATCACAGTCCTTCAGCCCAGAGCCCCGCCCCACAAAAGCTCCAGGGAACCTGAAAAGTCCAACTTGACATTTATTTGGAGAAAGAGTAAGGGCTTGAGGGAAAGGTTGTTTTTCAATTTCAGTGGAAACACAGCGGTTTAAAAAATTAAAAGGTGAGAAAATAGCTTGTTTGTAGATTGAGGGATGGAAAGTTCATGATGAAAAACAAGCAAGTGCTAACTGATTTTTTTAGTGAGCATGCATTTAAAAAATGCATTACTGTTAAATAATAAAATATAACCAGCCTCTTGAAATTACTAACCCCACTCAAGTTTCAAGAGGTGTTATCCAACAAATGGAAGAGTTCACAACATGAACACGTCTGAGGAACAGAAATGAAACCCAAATGCGGAGTTAGTGCTGAGAGGGACGTCATAAGAGATAAATGGATAAGAAAACAGAAAACTTATTTCTTATGAATGTCTTTTAGGATTTTTTTTTTGTGTTTTGCATTTTTGAGAGGAATTCAATAAACACAAACAAATCTTTGCGGTCAGGAATCCGGATAGAAGACAAGCAGACATGCGGGGAGGTTAACGCCGTGCGCGGGCTCAGCAAGCTAACTGGTGCATGACTCGGTTCTAAACACAACAGCTGGTGGTCTGAAGACCCTGCGGTAGAGCCCCGGGGTGCGAGATGACCGGCCCACTCATTTACCGGCAGCCTCCGACTGGGGACACAAACCAGCGGGACTCCGGGAAGCCGGAGACAAGGCTGGCTCCTTTTCAAACTGAAGCAACCTGGAAGCGGCAGAGAGGGGAGCGGGATGTGCCAGCAAGCGTCACAATAGCAGATGCTCCACTGGAGACACAAAGAATCCAAAGGTTGAAAAGATGTAAAAACAGGCCGTAAAGCCTGCGAGACCTTCGATGCTTCATGAGCCGTTTTGGAAAATGCCAGCAGAAGGCTTTTAAGGGAAACAACAAAAAGAGCAGCGTGTGGGGATTTTTCCTTCAAGCTTCCTTTTCATTCATCCAGGTTGTGTTATGTGATCTGGTGGCGTTGTGGTGACAGCGGGGCTCCCATGGGACGCTGCGCCCCCCACCACCACCACCACCACCACCATTCTAGCATTGCGAGCCCGGGTGTCTCTTCATGCCAGGATGCTCCACAATCTCATTAGCAGCGAGGGGCGGCGGTTTAAATGATGTGTAGGCTCTTCCCTGCTGTTTTTCGCAAGTTCCACACCAGATCTGATGGCGGTGGGAACCCTTTCGCCGTAGCGCCCGTCCAGGACGCTCCACTGCGGACCACTCGCGCAGGGAAACGCGCCACAAATATGAGATCCTTCCTCTCCAGCAGAGCACAGCTGAGCCGGCGTGCTGGTTTTGAAGTGAGCAGAATCAGATGAAGTTTCAATGCACATTTTATCAATTTTTAATGAATCAAGGATCAATGCAATTTCAGCTTTCTCAGATCACCCAGTGAAGACAAGTGCGGCGAGGACGCTAAAGCATCACAGCGCGGACAGTGAGCCGCGAGGGAACGCTGCTGGATTCTCTTAGGTATTTGTGTCGGCTCGTTTTTTTTCAATGTTATAATTAAAGCCGGAAAATGTCGTTCAAGTTCACGAAGAGCCGACTGAGGTCTCCAATTAGTGCCTTAACCTCCAGCAGGATGAAACTAAAACAGGTCATGAACTCTTGTACTGCTTATAAATTTATCACAGCGTGTTTTCCTCTAAAAATCCAGTTTTAGAAGACGGGGCGGTGCGATGCATCTTCTTCCCTGGTGAGCTGTGATGTGAATGAGAGCTGCAGTCAGGACTCCCATAAGACTGCATCCTTTAAATAGTGGAGATTAAATTTGACTTTTGATGATAACATGGCAACATTAATGTTCGCAATTTGTCTCCCATTAAGTTCCATGCAGACTCATTTCCACACAATAAACATTAAAGATATGTGGGTCATCAATAACTAAATAAAATGCCTGAAGAGCATATGGGAGAGGGCAAGACCTTGCTTTTTACATGTTTTAGTCGAGAGGATAGATGTAACACGGATTATAAAACAAGACAAGACTTAGAACCATTTACTCCCATACCGTCTTTTGGTGTACAGGAATGAAGGGACAGTCCCAGTGGACACCCTGGGAGCTAATGATCAGATAACAGAGGATTAGACCCCCCACCCCCCTCCTCTCTTTATGTGGTATCCTGCAGATCAGGGTGTCACCATCATTTTCACCTAGGGCCCCATCAGCCTGACAGCTGCTGTTAAAGGGACGGCTGGGATGGCAATCACACCTGTAGTTTCTCTGTCTGACTATTATCTATTCAACCTACAAATACTCCTGATGTGTTGCAGTGTAATTCCAAATATACATTGTTGAAGCCCATTTTGGCCTTAAAGACGCACCCTCTGAAAATCTGGTTCTTTCTCAGCACCTCATCATTTCCTTGGGACTTCCTGATAGTAACTAAATGGGGAAAAGACATCTTTATGTGTTTTTCCCCTTCAACTAAAACATTTTTGTACTCTGACAAAGCAAAACTGTGACTTGTCCCGAAGCATGTATCTCAATAGATGACAAGCGAGCTTTAATAATTCTTCAGACAAAAAGAAAAAGTCTATATTGAGCCCGGCATGTTGGACGTCACGTCCAGAGTCTGGCGGAGTTTCTGCACCACTGACTCATCATCAGACCCCCACGGACGCTCTAAAAAGCACCCGACTGTCATTATCGGGACAACGGCGTCACCGCCGCCGTCATCTGCATCTGTTGACGCCGCGCGACGTTTCCACGACAATTTTGCTACACTTTGTTTACCCGTCCGCAATGCTTGTTTACACCCTGGTCCCCGAGGGGGCCTTTAATTTAGCAAATCACCTAGCTTGCGTGTGCTCGCGCGCGTCTGAAAAACAAAAATAAAAAGTCCCCGGCGTGGGGAGCATTTGTGTCTTTGACACCTCGATATGGCTCGGCTTCTCCCAACGCTCCGTGCGGCTCACGCGTCTCTGAGCGCTGGTGTCAGGCTTGGGATGTCTATTCTGAGACTGGCCATCAGAGACCGCAGCCATCAAAACAACAGGAACGCTCCGTTCCCGTCCGGCGTACATAATGAATGAGACACAAGCGCGGGCAGGAGGGGGAGGTGAAGACGGAACAGGTGATTTGCGTCGCGGTGTGCGGTGAGCGGCCTTCTCGGGGGGGGGGGGGGGCTTCCTGGAGGGTCTCTGCAGACGCTGTGATCATTCGCAGCGTTGACGGATTCCTCTGTGGCGACGCGCAAACCACAGAAGCCTTCTGGCAGCTCCTGGGGAGAAAGGCGCCCGACCCCTGGAGGGACATCACATTTGGCTTTCTGCTCTTCTGGAGCCATGTTTTAATGTACAGACAGAACATTTGGGCTGCGACCAACATCACACACACACACACACACCCTGGTCCCTGCTTGCTGACACAGGCCAAGTGGACTATGGAGTGAACTGATAAACAAACCGGTGCTTTAAACACCACATCCATGTCGGCACTGGTCAAGTAATTATTTCAATTTTTTACAAATTAATGAATCTGTTACACTCCGTGGCTGTTTGTTGGTTGTTTTACTAATGTGTCCTTGGTAACCTAATTATGAATGAATAATTAACATCACGTCCAGCTTCTCGTGTGTGACCACAAAACTTGATGGAATATATTTTACTTGCATAGCCAACACTACTCTTCGCAATGCATTATGGAAAATACTGCCCTTGAACAGGGTGCTGAGAGCCTCACCTATCATTCAGACTGTCTGATAAGCTTGAGATCAGGCCAGTAGAAACCACGTTGCCATGGACCGCTTGCAGACAATAAATATTTTAGGCAACAATTCCTACAATGATGTTGACAGTCTGCAGGAAACACTTCAGAGAATAGTGTCGTTCACCGAGCTGGTGGAAAAAGGTGCAAAAGCACAGCTGAACGATTCACAATTAAACCCATCTGACAGGGTGATGCCTGCGATCTGCATCCAGCAGTGAAAAACAAAACTCTCGTGTCTCAGAAAATCACAGTAAAGATGCAGAGGAAGTGAGACACACACACACACACACACACACACACACACACACACACACACAGCCCAAACTCTCTCACATCTCATTAACCATTTTCTCTGAAGATGTATGGAAGCTGGCAGGAGACTTATCTCCAATTTGGCAGCGCCGGGAGCATCTTAATGTGCGTTGGGGAAAAAAAAAAAATGCCCTGCAGATTTTTTTTTTTTTTTTGGAATATTTGCTAGGCTTGTGCTTCTGAGCCGTCGCCTCGCACGGTTTAATGTCACTCCTTTATTTACCGATTAAACATTTGCCTGCTATCACATCTGAGATGACTCGCTCCTCATCTGTCCTACATTAAACGTAGGAGGCCTGAACGATCGACACCTTACCGGTGCCGCAGATACGATCGGCGATGATCCAGGCGGAATATGATCCTAATTAGTCATCGATTGCGACATGATTAGATGCGCGCGCCTTAAAAGTCTACTCCCCGCGCAGTCAAAGTAAAGGAATCAAGTCTGCGAGGAAACAGATGGAATCTCTGGGCTGTGTGCCCCCCTGGGTGGACCTGAACTTTACTATTGGCTGCCGCGGAGGAGGATGATATATGTGTTGGCAGGTTTCATCACCTACCAACCGTCCGTGACCCGCCCCCCTCTATCCCCAGACGCATACACCCGGTGGCAGCCGCTCCGTCTTTGTTCCGGCAGCAGCGCAGGCACAACACATTAACTTTAACAAAGAGCCACTATTGTTTTTCTGACTGTCAGCGCTCCACGCGCGCCATCCATTCTCCGGCGCTCTCTCGGCCGCGCGCCGCGGGAGCCCCCCGGACGCTCCGTGATTCCTGAGGTTGTTAGCGCTTCCGCTAAGAATGCGGACCGCCGCCGATGACGCGTTCGACGGGGTGCGGGCGGCGCGCTTTGGCTGTGACGGCGTCTCCTATTGAGTTGTTTGCAACTTCGACGAAGACGGGCGCCAAACCGACGGCGGCGCGGACTGCTGCGCTCGCCAGATGCCGCGGCCGCCTCAGGTTTATCCAGATGTTGCTTCTGCCTCAAGGCGTTGCTTGGTGGATTAAACAAACAGCAGCCTTCCATCTTATTTGGATGCAGCACCGCGCGGTGAGAGGCCGTGGCGAGGCTGATGCGGCTAATATGCACTTTGCTTCGGTGCTCTGATGGCTGGGACGGTTCCAGAGATGCGAGCTTAATCGATGATGTCATCAAGTTGATTTTAATGGACCTGGAGGGGGCGGGGGGAGGGCATCCAAGCTTTGCGGCTACCACAAATGAACAGTATTGGTAACTGATATTCTAAAGAAGGTTAATATAAGACATGTGGAGTGCGTTACGATCAATTGAGTCATTTTGTTTAAGAGCCCCCCACATTCCCCATCCAGACCATGATGTAAGTAGATGGTGATATTAATAACTCCTCGGAGCAAGGTCAGTCTGAATCGGCCCCCCCTTAAAAACAATAATATGACCATCAAGCAGCAAAGTGACACAATAACCGATGTCGGACGTGCGGTCCCCGCTGACGGGCTGTCGTGTCATAGAAGCTCCGTGTCGAGGCAGGAAAGGCGACATGAGAGGGAGGAGGACACAGAGCTACACCCACAGGAGTTTAATAAAGCCACCGGCCACTTTCAGACGTGCAGATCCCCGTCGAGCCTTTCAGAAGAACGCCGGGGCTTGTCTGAGAGACCTCCGAGTGTATGAAAACTCATTTAAAGCAACAAAGATTCTCCTCAACCTCCCAGCACTCCCACAGCGAGCCAGCTCAGGCCTCTGAGAGTCCTGAGGCAGAGAGAGAATGTAGAACGCTTTCATCGATAAACTAACACCGCTGACCCGATCTGAATCAGCCAACTCCGTCTGCGCCAATGCCGCTGATTTAGGTCTGACAATTACATCACATATGATGATATCCTATTATATTCCAACTGTAGCAGTGAAGCAGCCAGAAATGGAGAATTCAAACAGCGGCCTAAAAAATACGCTTTATATTTATTCAGAGATTCCCCAATAAAGGATACAAACACGGTCTGTTTAAATAAAGAGTTCCATTTTATTAAAGAAAGGTGAGCGTATCCTGCAACTTTAAAGGACCCGAACATCTGCACAAACACATCTCTGTTTGCCCCTCTTAAACAATAGCTCGGCTCATCAGCTGTGGAGGGCTGTCAAAATAATTAGCTTATGCAAATCGGGGGCTTTAGGACCAAAAGTAGCCACCTCCGCATCAGTATTAAACAGCCGAGTTTCGGCTATCGAGGCAGCACAGCACCATGACAGAGCAAATGGTGGAGGGATGAGCACTAATGCTGCCCATACAGCTTACCACACATTTGTATTAGCATAGGTAATTAGCCATAATTGAGTGCTTTCTACAATCCCATCTCCTGAGGCCTATAGCTAACTTCTGTTGTATTTATGCAAAGGTTATTTGCAGACAAGGAGATCCAATTACACAGAGCGAGCAAGCTGTACATCACTGTGAATGACTCGTAATTAAGATACGATTATACTTCAAAACAAAAAAGGAATGGGTCTTTGTTGCTCTGTAAAACACGTCAGTCCATCAGATTTATGGGGAGATGGAAGGAAAACTCCAGCTACCCCTCGTTCATCAAAATATCTAACCCAGCAGATGGCTTTAAAAGCCCCAACCTATCTAGAGCTCTTTATCTTTTTGTGATCAATCAATAAACATCAATTGAAGGCAGAAACAGAGGAGGCAGCAGGGCAGCAGGAGCCGTCCTGCCTCTCCTCCTCTGTCTGATCCGAGCCATTCGAGCAAATGAGGAGGATGGAGGGGCAACGCGTACCCGCCGCCTTTAAAGGCGCTCAAGAACATTTATCGCGCGGTGCCGTCTCTATTTAATGTGCGGAAAGGTCCCTCAAAATGAGCGTACCGACACATTCCTGGAGCTCTGACAGTGCGGAGGGCCAACTTTTTCCAAATTCGGCGTCTTCCGCATGAAGATGTGGCTGTGAGGAGCCTTCACATACAGGCTCAAGCCACACATATAGTCAGCAACCAACCAAACTCCCATCCAGCTGAAAGCATGTTAAATTCAAATAAAGCAGCTCTGTGATCATTACTGCCCGACACTGCCAATTACCAATGCACGATCTTTATTCTGTCTGGAAAAGGCAACGCAGGGATTAACTCCAAGCTCTGCTCCATCTCTCACGGAGCAGACTTGTTTACTGACTAATCTCCGCTCCTGCTTTGACCAGAAATGTGATTACCACCGCACAAGAGATAATAAAAGCCCATATCTCCTCTGTACCAAAGAGCATGAATTAGAAAAAAGCCTAAGCTGTAGCCGTGAGGAAGACCGAAAAAGAAAGGGGGGGGGTGAAAGCGTGCAGGAGCAGCGCCTCACGCTGAGCGCACAGAGCCCCCTGCTGGTCAAAGCCGCCCTCACCCACACCGGAGCACAACCAGCCCCGGGATCTGCTGTTGAATGCCGGCAACAGGTCAGAGTGGAGGCGCCCGCAGCACAATTTACTGAGGATGCGGCTGCAAACGTGCGCCTTCCTTTGAGAGCAGCGTCGAGCTGAGCTCAGGCGCTGCGCGTCTCGGAGCTCTCAGCACTCAGGCTGGTCCTCCAGGAGATCTACCACCAGATCCTGGAGGAGAACACTCACAGGGTTTTGGTCCGTCCGCTCAATGATGAAGTGAATTTAACCCCTAAAACTCCAAAACAGCCCACCTTGCTTAAATAGGCACTTGCGCCGTTCCCTTTTGTATTTCTGACAAATCTAAACGCAATTATTGTCCATTCAGTGTCATTTTCAACATAATTACCGAGCAATTAGCCGTGATTGATAACCCAATTGCTAGAAATGCAATTAATGTTCGGACCCTGACACTGTTGGAAAAGTCCGAATTTGACTTAAAATTCGGTAACAATCATACAACTGACAGAAATATTATACATTCTAAATAAATTACACTATTACAATTAGTTCTTCCATTGAAGGCAGTCATCTTTAAAATAAATTGCAGGAGAGGGGGGCTGTCAGGGTACATGGAATATTACGCGCGAGTGCGTCCGACACGCGTGGTTCTTCTCCTACCTGATATTTCCTGATGAGGCACATTGACGAGGCTGAATCCTTTGGCGCTGTACGCCTGCCTCACCTCGCTACAGCTCCGCGCTTTGCTCTCAGCAGCAGATGACAGGGACAGCAGCACCGACGCGATACAGAAGGCGACCTGCAGCCTCCACATCGCACACATCGGTGTTACACGGGGAGAATCAGCTGCGCGGGCTCCGTCACCGATCAAAAAATCCAGATTGAGAGGGGCTTCTTTTTTTTCTTTTTCTTTTTCTTCCTCCAGCGAGCAGGGTTTCACAACAAAAAGAGGAGAGAAAAACTCCTCACTTTAGGGTCTGGTACGTCCACCTCATTGCAATGATAATAATAATAAAAAAAAAGACCTCCTGTCCTTTTTCCAGCTCTCCCCGATCAGAAAATAGAGAACAACCCGGCGCGTCCAGATTCCTCCCAGCGCAACCAGATCCTTTTGAAGGAAGACGGAGCTCAACAACTTGTCCCGCACACGCAGCGCTGCTCCCGTCAGTGAGAGGAAGGACGAAATGCGCCGGAGACAGACGCGCAGAGGAGAGCGGAGCGCACAAGGGCAGGGCCAGAGCAGGCTGCGACTTCAGCTGCCTGCATCCAGGGGCGCGCACTGTCCTGTGCCTCCACGCATCCGCGGTAATGAGCAGCCCAGCACATTAGCGCGCAGACACGTGTTTGGAGGAGGATCTGGAGTCGGTGTGGGCGGAATAAAAAAAGCTTTTTCTTTGCTTAAAAACACTCGCGGAGCTTTTGGAAGAAAAATGCTGCTGTAATAGTGATGCACGGATTCACAACAAACAAACCTTTAGCGCGTCCACACAAATTCTTTATTTGGCACACCGAAGTCCCCATATCTGGTGGGATACACACCTTTCCATATATCCCTAATTAAACCATGACGACAATCCAGCTGATGTATGGTCTTTGTTGAGTTTGCTGTCACTTTGAGGAAGAAAAAAAAATAAGAGACAAATGTTCCAATTTGCATTAACTGGAGTTAGAATTATCCTCTAGGATGAATGAACCGGGCTTCACCAATATCTTTAATGTTATTAGATAGTTCCTGAATAAGGCCCCCAAGAAGAATACAGTGGTAATAGAATCAGCGACGGGGACAATTTGGTGAATAATCACAGTTATTTGAGAAGAGTGTGCAGCCATTGTTGTCGGTCTACTCGCGCATGTGCAGAAAAAAAAGCACAAAGGGCTCTAGTTTTCACCTGGGCCTCACACCTTCTCTAAATCTAGTGTGACAGTCTGGTTTGCATGTTCACACACATCCCAGGAAACAATACGCAGTTACAGACAAACACCTGCCTCCTAGTGATGGAGGTACCACGGCCAGCCGTTGGGCTAGTATTTCAGAAAGCGTTAATCTACTGGGATTTTCCCACGAAGCCAGATTATCCTGTGATCGGCCGAGCTCAGAGGACAAAGGCTAATGTAGACGGCACCAAATCAGATCGTTCCTCCCACCAGCGCAGAAAGATCTTCTCACAACTGAAGACGTCAAGCGTCAAAGCAGATGGGGAGCAGCAGAGCAGGTGTTTCGGAGAGGATCCCAACGACGGACCCATCCTGCAGCTCGGGCTGCAAAATAATCCCTCCAAAAGTCATCCTTCTCGTCCATCTGCTAGACATTATCCCTCAATTTTCAGCAGAATAACTCCCTCAGAAAGCTCAAATTGTCTCAAAATGCTCGATTCTTCCTGAAGATGACAAGTTCACCGTACCCCGTCAGCACCGTTGGCATGGACCGGCGACGCTGTAAGTTGACCTCCAGCACACACCAGCCGTGTCCGACCTCAATTATGCCTTTGAATATTTTGCTTATTGCTTTCCAATACTTTTTAATTAAAACCCTAAAGAGATACTGTATATCACTCAGCTGCTAAATTGGCTTTCCCACTGCCGCTTACTGCCTGTTGCCACCCGACGTATGCGTTACAACGCAAGCACACATCACTTTCAGTCCTGCAGAGGAGCTTTAATGCATTATCTGGTAGGTGGCTGACAGGACATGCATTAGAGCGGAACAGACTTATCACAGTTCAGAGCAACATCAGAGGGCGTCGTTCTAAAATGGCATGTTTCAGACAACCAGAAGGAGGGAATATTTTCCCTGTTGTGGGGAAGAAAAGACTTATCGAATCAAAGACTTGAGGGCACAAAAATGGAGTAATGGAGCTCAAGGATCTAATTCCGTTAACTGGTTTGTCGCAGACATGTCATGCGTACGCTCACGCTTTATTTCAGTTCAACATCGGAATATTCCGGAACAAACTCGGGGTTTATAATCTGTCGCCGTGAATAATCTCCTCCCATGTGACAAGAAAGAATGCGTTGGTTCCCCCATATTACAGGAGACCGAAGGTCATTTTCCCACAACACGCGCGTTAATTAGAGCCATCTGCTAAAGGCTGGAGTGACAAATTGACCCGGTGTCAACGAGCAACTCGGTCTGGAATAAATTAGTAAAACAGTTAAGTTAACCTGTCCAAGTCGTGGACGTTTCGGTGCCCAAATTGACCTTGGAACGTTGCAAAAAAAAAAAAAAAAGAAAGAAATCATCGGGGTAATTTGGAGTTCAGCGTGATGCCCAAGGGCGTTTGGACTCGCAGGAGTCTGTAGTCAAATCAACTTTTGATGGAGCGCTCCACCTCCCAGGCCATGCTGGTAATTGCTGGTGGGATTAATTACCTCACCCACACAGCACAATCAAGGCTGTAGTAAAGAAAACCTGGCTGCAGCCTCAAAGGTGGGTATGTGGCTGACACCAGGGTAGGCGACAATGTTTGAGAACAAAACGGAATAAAATAATTACCACCTTTATGGGGGCCGTACAATTTGGCTTACCGTTTTAAATTGACTGTAGCACCCTGGAGCTCTTCTACAGTCAACAAATATGAAGAATGTCACATTCGGTATTTCATAAAAACATAGATGAAGGATGAAGTTAACATATGAGCTCCATGATATTGGACCTGAGGTTTCCAGAGAGCAATTAAAAGTAAAGCTTTCTGTTAACGATGCCTTTTTTTAAAAAAATAAATAACTCAGAAACTTAAGATACAACATACATAAACCAAGGGAAATAGCAAGAGACGTTATTAAACTGCCTTTCAGTGCTAGCGTGATAAAACCTGATTTATTATGAGGAGCGACCGAGGGAAACAAAAAGAAAAAAACCTCCTGTAGGTCGGGATGTTTTTCTGGCAAATGCTGCTGATGCCTAATCAGGATAATGGGGCTGCTGGAGCCTATCCTACTGGTCAGCAGGTGAGAGGCGGGAACATACTCTGGACAGGTCACCATCACAGCACACACACACACACACACACACACACACACACACACACACACACACACACACACACACACACACACACACTCACACTGAAGGCCAATTTAAAGCCTCAGCCTAATGTGCATGTTTTTGGACTGTGGGAGGAAACTGGAGCACCTGGAGGAAACCCACACAGACACACACTGGGAGAACGCGCAATCTACAAAGCTGGAATCGCGTCAGCTCGAAAAAGATGTTGGAGACGGTTAAACAAGCACCTTCTTGCTACAGCGCCGTAATTTTTTCCGCTGAGATGTGAGGGGCAGAGGTCATATCAGATCAAAGCTCAGCATAACAACAAAGAGGGTGTATATACGAGGAAACGTTCACTGTTGTTTACTCTAATATCAAATGCTCTTTCTTTTTATGCTTTTTATTAAAAAGTACTATTTTTACGCCTCAGTTTGACACAAAGGGGAGCATTTTTAATTGAGATTATGCATGAGGAAGTATCCAAACGGAAGGATCAAAGTGGAACGAGGGGCTTGGATGTAGCATCGCGCTGTTGTGATTGTGTTTTATCTGGCAGCTCTATTTATTTTTTAATTCAAATCTTAATAACTAATATCAGCACTGTTTGAAAACACAGTTCCAGATATGGGGCCCAAGCCAGGGCTTAAAATAAGAGACACCTCTGGACCAGTGGGTTTAGATGAATGAAGAGTACGCGCACGCCGACAGCTGTACCAAATGAAACATGTCAATGCTCTTAATGCACGATCCCCGAGTGTGGGAGTCAGTCTGAAGATGCAGCTCCTCTGTGACAGCTGCAAACGTGATCGACGGGAAACTGAATGACTGACATGGGAAAAGTAATTAATTTGGCATCTCACTCATTTGCAGCGTGGCCTTGGTTCAACAACACTATGAGCAAAATCATTATTTTTGCCTATAGAGGATTTCAAACAGCAACTAACTGAAAATAAAACATTTGCTCACTTGTTTACAGTTGGCCGTGCAGCTCGTTTTTTTTTTTCTCCCTGTTTTGAACAATTATGACTTAATTAGATTCGTCTACTCCACTGGAAAAGTTGCTGGCTGGTGGCAGAGCTGCACAAATGTCACACGAGAAAAAGTGATTCAAAAAAGTCTTCATTATAATTGCAGAATCGTAGTTTACAGGGCCGACGAGTTCGGACCTCGAGGTGTTTATGGGAGTGCGGAGTGGGCGTGGCCCCATCGATATATATTGTTGAAAATTAATGAGAGCCACAGCAGCAACAAATATTTATATTCTGAAACACCCCCTGTGATAAACGAGGCTGTGCATTACAAAAAAAAAGAACCAATTCCTTTATTAAAGCTCTGTGACTCCAAATATCATCCTTTTTGTAGTTAGCCTGTTGTTCTGACAAAAGCTTAAACACGTTTGCTGATCTGTGATGTGGTTCGAGTTATTTAGGCATCTATTTATGCCAAGCAGGTCAAATATGTCCTTCTGTACATGCTGTTGGTAGTTGGGCGGAAAAGTATGAAAACTACTGACCCTGCTAAGTGCTAAGTGCTCAGCTGTGACCCCCTTTTACTGACCTTTTGTCAACTTGATAACTGTTACACCAAACTAGAATATTTATGTTGCAGAAAATATACAATTTACATGGTTTATACAGTACAAAAGAGGCCGCCACCACAAGTGCAGGTCATTCCCCTGAAACTCAAAGGTGCACAATCAGGGCTCTTGCTGCCTGTTTGCGGCACAAATGTGCAACACGTTGAGAAAACCGGATTAATAAATGCCCCACTGGTGCTGTAAATGTTTTCCTTTGTCTTTTCACCTGGTGCCCTGAGAAGCACGTATTTCATGCTGTATTTTGAGCACTTGATCGGTTTATGGTGTGTGGCGTGATTTATGCCACCAAAGAAGCGACGTTGGTCTTTCAAATGCTTGTTGCCATGTATGCCAGTAAGGTCGACACTGGTTTTGGGTGATCAGAGGTCAAACTCACAAACAAACTCACACTGGATGGAACAATATTAACACACGTGTTTGTTTTATTTGAACGCCACATATGCATCAAATACATCAAGGGTGTCCTGTTCTGTTCCTGGGGCTTGTTAAATTCCAGTCAGGCTTGCAGGACCCGAGATCGCAGTGCGTTTCTTCCACTCACAGCCGGCTCCATGTGCACGCCGCCGTTATAGCTCTGCTCAGCTAATAAGCTCTTGCTAATGAGGCCGAGAGATGATGGCCAGAAGGTGATCCCACTGGTGGATCGATAACTCACCACAAGGAGTCAGCACAGGGCTCATCATGACTCATACCCGGCGCACCACAGGGAAAACTGAGCTCACGCTCCCCCCGCCCGCAGCTCCGCAGCCCAGTGTTAATTGTCAGAAATCTCTCTCACCTTTCCATGTGATATTTATGCCCCCCAGGGTTCATTTCATCTTTGAATAGCCATATGAAGACAGACGGTTTGACCTAAAGATTGACTGACCCAAAGATCGGAATCAATGGCTGAAGGATCTTCAGCCGCAAACAGCTGACTGGCACCAGTTCCTCCATCCGAGGCCGGATGGAGGAACGGACGCGCGGGGACATGTCAGTGATGGATCTGAGGGATCTCGCAGGAAAAGAAGGCTTTGTGCCCTCGTGCCCTTGGAACAACTGAACGGTGGAAAAAGCACTCGAACAAAAAGGAAAAGATCTCCTATCCGTGGGGGCATAATGGCACAAAACCAGCAAAAGCGTTAAAGCAAATCGATGTTCTAAACAGAATAAGTGCTGGAACGACAGTATCCCGGCTGCACCGGTCATTATGTGCCCTGCTTACGTGTGAGCCGGAATGTAACCAGATGAAAAATAAGGTCACTTTGTTCACAGTGGCCCAGCAAGCAGAGCCATGAATAATTAATCATATACTTATAATTCATGGATGTTTAAGACAGATCTGTGCAATTATAGTGGGCAGGACTTGGGCCGGAGGTCTGTGTGGAATAAAGTATGAAATGTGCACATGTGTTTTCCACAGGGAACATCTCGCTCACAGGAGCTGGAGAGCCATCAGTCGGAGACATTAAAATCAAATTAGTGACAAAGAAACAGAAGCACCCTCTCCTGATTTTACTATAGTTATCGCCTGCGATGGTAAACATCATTAGTTTTGAAACGGGTTCATCTGTTTACCCAGGCTCCAAGCCTGATTCTGCAGCTCAGCTCTTTTCTATTTTCACGGCTCCGTATAGATGAATCACTGTGACATCCCCATCATATTAGAGCAGGTTCAGGCCCAGGCAGCGTTTCTGCTCCTTCAGTTTTTGTTTAATAATTAAAAAAAAAAGAAAACTCGGAGAAGGAATTTTATCTGTGCAGACACGACCCAAAAGTTGCAAAAAGTCTTTATTGCAACAAAAAAAGAGGAAAACAGTGTGATAAATGTTACACAAATTGGCCTTTCTTCATTATCTTGGTGGCAGTTGTCGAAATATTACCGCCAGAGAGTTTGTGCGCTCTCAAACAGAGTGCGAACAAAACTGGTGTCGAGCAAAAATCCATCTCAATAAGTCAACAACAGCCTCTGCTATTGATCGAGGATGAGGGGAAGGATGACAGAATCAGGCAAAAGAATTCAAAATGAGAAATTAGTCCAGGAAGAACCACAGTCGGCCTAATAGGAATCGAGTGTTTGGCAAACAGTGTGGAAAGGGGGAAACAAAAGCTGGTTGAACTTTGTCGCGCAAATGAGGAGACCAAGGAACTTTTCCAAACAGATATATAATATCGCAACACCCCCCCCGCCATTAAAGAAAAAACATCACGGAGGAAAATTATAAAGTGTTGAAGTAAAGAGGAACAGGCATCTGAGGAGGTCTCACATCTCCAAACTTCACCGTTGTCTCAGGAAACGACAAACGACGGAGGCACCGTTTGGAAATCAGTTTAAATCTTCTACAGTCAGACGGAATAACAGAGTTGGCCCAACACTCGGATGACTCCAATGTCCAATCGGATGCCGTAGATAGAGCTCCAGTCAGAGATCAGTCCACTGAATACTCGAACAGGGAACGAAACGAGACAGCCCAGCCCAGACGGGGGAGTCGGTTTAAATACCTGAGGGAAGGGGAGGAGACAACGAGACAGGTGGGAGACACGATGGTAATCAGGTTAGCTGGAGAGAGGCAGGCGGTAGCAGGGGGAGAGCAGACGCAACACACTCTGGCACAAGGCTCGACACATATTCACTCTGTACTCTCACTTCTGGAGGACACTAAACCTTGCGGACTGGACCTTTAAGTTTGCCACGTGCAGCTCCGCGCTGGGACGCAGACCGAAATCCTCAAATGCTCTTTGAAGGCTGCCGAGGCCGAGACACAAAGCTGAGTGAGAGGAGCCGGGATTCGCTCAGCCGCACTGGACGGCCCATCTAATGGATGGCGAACAATGGAAGGAGTTTGAAGGCCTCCTCAGATATATAAATAAATAAAAGAATAAATTAATTCATTAATTCGTCTGAATTATTTATGCACGCGGCTTAGGCTTTGGCAATTTAAATAAATGATCAAACCCTGAAAGGGCACCATGGCAACGAGCTTTTCATCGTCCTTATTTCACAGAGATCTTTGCGTAAATATGCAAATTAGCAAATACCTTTAAACATCATGCCTCCGATGTATTTCATTAAAGTGTTTTGACTGAAGCACAAAGCCAAAAAAAAAAAGTAAAGAGTTGAACGCTTACGTAGGTCCGCCTGCCCTCTCTGGATAATTACTGTCAACAGCGGATGGGCGGCAGGCTGACGTGACCTTTTCCATGTTGTGTGAGAATGATTAAGGCACGAGCATACTGTGATTTAACATTTGTGCCAGCATGGCGTATATTGATCCCATCTGCACGTGTGAAATCATTAGCCAGAGCGAGCCAGCTTTTCTTACTTGATTTCCTTTAGATAATAAATGTCCTGCTGCTGCTACACGCTATCGATTCCAGGCTCTGGATGCAATATCACAAATAATACAAATTAAATGGCGCAGTTAGAATGAACAGAAACTCACACAGAAGTTATTTCCATGTTTGTGGCAGTAGAGATACAGGAGTGAGGTTTCTGGGCTTTAAGGATTAATTCATCGGTATCAGAAAGTCCAAATTTAACATTGACACACATGAACTTTATATTAATCGTTGTGTTTATATGCTCCCTATGGTATATTGAAGCGCCCCCCCCCACTGGCCTCTACTGTAGCCCAGAGTGGACAATCTTTATTTTTTTCACTCTTGCTTTTACCCTGCAAAAAGGTATAAAGGAAAATTACAAATTCATCTGTCGCATTTCAGGAAAAATAACTAAGCAGCTGCTACAAACACAGTCGCAGTTTCTGTTCTTCCCTTGTCAGACCAAGTAAACGGTAAACACTACGAATCGAGAGGCTCGAGCCGCGGTGACATCTTAACTCCATATTTATCCTGGAACGATTTCCCCTCCGCACGTTTATTTATGCCTTTTAATAATGGATGAAGGTTGAAATATGGTCACATGCTGCTCACACACTTTGGGATTTATTGAGATGCAACAGAAGGAGGGAGCAGAGGAAGCAGCATTTTCCAGCCAGCGAAGAAGAAGCGATTCATATTCATCGCTGCAGCCCTCATGGTGATAAATACTATCATGTTTTTGCATCGACAAACCTCCGCTCATTAAAGGTCTGCCGGGGGGTGACACTGATAAAGTTGCAACCTCGGAGTGAAATGATAACTCGGTGAAATATCGCTCTACGGAATAGACAGCGTGAAACTCCAGTTCCAGGTGGAGGACTCTGGGAAGGTGGGAGGCGACTACCGGAGACAGTGGAGATCTATAATACACCTGAAAACCTGAATCTTTTCCATTTTTTAAAGGGAAGGAGAACTGACTTGCCAGCAGCCAAGCAGCGTTCTGTTTTATACTGGTCATTCTGTCCTATTTCTTGTCTGATATGCACTGAAATGGCTGGATGAGCTGGTCAGGGTGGGTTTGTGTGGCGGGGGGGAGAACAGAAGTGGCCCCAGCTGCTTTGAACGAAAGTCTGGACTTTACTCTCTGCAGTCATGTTGGACTTCCATCTGGAGCTTTTTTACCAGCAGGAGGAGAGTTCAGAGTTCACTCCACAGCGCGCTCATGGTGAGTCAGAGACGTGTGCAGAGCCGGCTGTCTGCTGAAGTGTGGACTAGAGCGGAACTGTGCTTCCATTCCCAGACGAGGACGGGGAACTTCGGGCTCTGTGCGTGTCGTCTCTGGGCAGCGGCTGAGCAGATGTGCAGGCAGGCAGGCGGACAGACAGAAGACAGACGCCTGAGTCCACCACTGATGAGGACACGCTGGCCTGGAAGCTACACAAAGCAAGCTGGGACCACACAATTAAAGGTTTCCCTATACTAATGAGGACTTCCTAGAACTTCTGAGAACAGCCACACTTGTTGACTTAATGATAAAAGTTACCATCGAACTGTTTAACAGAAGACAGTTGGTCAAGAAAAAGATAAATTAGTGTAAGTCTCCATCTCTACCCAACATCGATCTCCAACTCAGATGATCTACTGAAGGGAAGAAGAACAGTTATATAAAGAGAAACCTTCACACCTCAAAGCAATCAAGAGCAAACTCACTTCATTCCCCTATTTTTAGCAGCATTTTTCTGCATTGCATTGATTATCAGACCCGCCACATCTCGTCAGTGTGGATGTTCGATTGGTAGTCTGAAGCCAACCTGTGATCAGATGGAAAACCCAGTCAGTAATATCCTGTAGTTGCCATGGAGGCTAACGGGAACAATACCAGTTAATATTAAGTCATTTTAATGCTATAACAGGAGCTGGAGTGTCAGGGCACAGCTGGGGCTTGTGATCGACACATATGCTGAGAGCCAAGCAGCGGTTCAGGCCTCACTTCTTTGCTTTGTCACATCTGAAAGGTTTCAGTCTTGTATTGCATTTCTGCTGATACCTTTGACCTTTTCTTACTCAGTGGGAAAAAAAAACCAACTTAATGCATTAGATCAGCCTCAGAACTCATGAGATTTCCCTGACCTTTACAGAATCAACGGAGAAGCTCAGAGTCTAGTGGTGAACTTCAAATGCCTTGTCTTGAGCTGGAGAACGCACAGCTGCAGCTCCACATCATATAACATGCAGCGGAATCGACTGATTATCAGAACGGTAACGACGTACAGGATGAACCCGAAACCCCACAAAAAGCGAGGTAAGACCAGGGTCTCAAAAATGGAGCCTTTGGGCACAAAACTCTCTCCATCGCTGTCTAAATTTGAACCAAATTGCCTCAAATACCAAAGTTGAAATGACAAAAGCTAACAGCCAGGGCAGCAAACAGCCTGTCATATTATTGCATTTGAATACCCTGACCTTTCACTGGGCGGAACACATGAGGTAATTGAGTTAGCCTTGTTCGCAGCTACATAAGAGAAGAGGTGATTTTGTTCATTGGAGGTGTAATTGCCAATGTGTAACAAAGAGGAGGAGAAAATTGCCTGTTTTTGGTGAATACCAAGCCTTTCAACCAGAGTCGGGTCGCAACTGCTGAAAAGGCTTGTTTTTGGAGATCCAAATTATAGTGAGGAGCATAAGTTGCTGCTCCAGGCGATTAAAAAACAAAAAAAAAACCCAATAACAACCCTGACCTAACATCTGATTATCACCACCATTAAGTGAATACAACCATGGCAGAACAGTGAACACTTTAGGGCGATCATGTTTTAAAAAAATTAAAAAAAAATAGTACTAATAATAACAAAATAAGAAAAACTGGCTGGCCAGATCTCCCAAGTGTTTTTGAGTGAGTCAGGATGGTGTTACAGGACATCAGCGCAGGACCGCAGCCTCATAAATCTACAGGAACATCAGCAGGAAGGCTCATTCGCCAGACAGCTAATTCAATTTCTTTGGCTCTTAATGTTTTGTGTGTCACCGCGGTTATTGGAAAGAAAGAACTGAAGTTTTCTTTTTTTCCCCCCATCAATTTCCTAATGTTATAATATATTTGTCTTCAAAAAATGTCTGCGACACAAATTGAATGATATTAACCAGAGACATTTGTGTATTTTTTTTGGTCATGATTGTAATAACATCTTGTACTAAATACAAAGCCCTGCCAACCATAGCCTCTTCTACATAATTACAGGCTTTAAAAAGTTACCGGCCTTAATAGGGAAGAGCTTTTCCAATGTTTTTCCACCTGTAGCGAGCTGGCAAGTGATTTGACCAGGAGAAATGTGGTTAATGGCATGGCACCCACACACTTTTAAGAGGATCCCAACGCAATTGGATCCATTTTAAACCAAGCCCACAAGCTCATCATCACATTCGAGCAAGAACGTCTTGGTGTTTGAGAAAATTGGACTCCACGTTTCATGTCAGAGGAGACAGAGAGACTTCTGAAGACACCTCTCAGTTAATGTGGTGCTATCAGGAAACAGAAACGCCTTCATTAGCTCAGTTTTCATCACAGGATGAAACTCTCAGCAGAGATAATCAAAGGCGGCCTCGTCTGATCTAATCTCCCATTGGTTTAGTGTCAAGATTCTGCGTGGTGAAACGGCTGAACCTGTAAAATCCAAGGTCACCGAGAGAGTTCCATTAATATCTCGAGATCTGGGGACTGTCTGGAGAGAAATAATTCAAATGTCAAATGAAATATAGTTGTTGGATTGTCATGCAGAGGCTGACTGTACAGAGAGCACCACCAGCACTTGTATTTCATTATAAAAAAATAAAAAAAAAGCCTGCCATGGCACTTTATTTATGCAGCACCTGAAAAATTTAAAATTCATTATTCACCTGAGGATTATGGTACTGGCCGTTGGTTAAACGGTTATGTTGAAAATTAATGGATGAATATGAAACAATATTCATCCCTTTTATGCCTCAATTCTCAGATATTGATGTATTTATTGTTCTACCATTTTAAAATCGTCTGTTTTTTTGGTGAATTTATGAATCCCATAACAGGATTAAATAATGAGAGCACTGAAAACGGATAACGATCTGACATATCTCTTGATTAGTAATTAACGGATGCGGAAGCAGCAAAACCTCCACAACTCTTTACCTCTTAATAAATTCTGCCGCCGCCTTGAAAAGTGATTTTCCCGTCCGGTGATGAGCGAGTGATTCCCGTTGCCGTCATAAAGAACACTCATCTCTCTGGATGACACCCATGTCGACTTCACATCCGCAGTAATTCCAGAAACCTCCCATCTCCGCGCGCAGTCGTGCCAGATTCATCATTTTCTGCAGCTCCTTCCCCGCATCCTGTATTTTCCCGTTTTTTTTTTTACATTTTTTTTCCCCCCCGCTTCACCCCATTAGCCTCTGTCAGGGTGCATATTTAGTCCAACGATTATAAATCAGCAAAACACTGCGTTTTCTTGTGAGACGGCTGAAAACTTAAGCGTTGGCTGACGTGAGTTACTGGATTCCCCATGTGCATCTGTAAACCTGATCCTACACACAGACTGGGATCGTTCGTGCACAGTTTTCGTGCCATTCGTTGCAGCTCCGGTTAGCGGCGAGCTGCACTGTTGCACTGTTGAGAAGCAGCCTCCGAGAAGCAAACACCTGTGTTATTCCGGCTAATGGAAAGTAATTACAACATTGCTGCCGAGGACCATGCAGGGAAGACTGAAACAGGTTCCATTGTTAATTGTCGAGTGGGAAATTGAATTGCTTCTTTTCTGAGAAATCCTTCAGAAGAGCTGGATCCGCTCGGTGGGAACCGTCTGCGTTAAAATTACCCGGACTCAAATGGAAAAGTTCGGTCCCAGCTGGTAGTTAAATGGAGCACATAAAGACTGGCTTCATAAAACACTCTGTCCTTTTGTGCTCAGCAGAGGGTCGCACATCATCCGCACATGATGCTAAGAGCTGATCTGGCTGTAGCGCAGCAGGCTTGGTTTATTCGGTGATTAGCCTCATTATCGCCCATGATCTAAAGGACGACTGAGACTGGAATCCAGCTCCACGTCCAGCAGGACATGTCTGAAACAGGCCCGGGATGAGAACCGAACAGCTCTTCTGTGTATAAAGGCTTCATCAGGTCGGTCCCGTTCCAGTTGTTGAGCTCGTCGACAGTTTCTCTCCGGAGAGGCGGCCTGTGTGTGAGACACTGCTGAAGGATCAGAGAGGAGCCTGAAATTAACTGGATATTGATTCAGTGCCGAGCAGCCCTCAAGACACCTATTTGAGGGTGCGGCACACAAATAGTCTGCCAGCAGGATGCTCTGAATTCAGAACACTCCGTGACTTCAGGTGTCTTTATCTGGCGTCTCCTTTCACTGAGAGACCACCTACACACAGGACCCACTTTAGAGATCTATCTTGATGGTTGATCTGTGATATATCGATGGTGAGATTTGAGGGGTGTTTTGTCCTGCAATTCTCCTCGTTTACTGCCTACTCACAATAATAGTGCGCTGCCAGTGTCTTAAAGCAGTGGTTTTCAAAGAAAGACCACCAGGAGGCGCTAGAGGGCATCAGGAAATTAGAGGGAAGAAGAGAAAAATGGTCAGGGTGGGTTTGTGTGGCGGGGGGGAGTGACATAACATAAAATCTTGCTGGTTTGGAAATAGTACTCCCAGGAGGTTTGTGGCTGCGGAAGAGCTCTAGTTTAGCCAAAGCAAGCTAACCCCTCATCTTACCTGTTTTGCTTCACCTGCATGGAACCAATAATTATCAATTATGGGAACCAATAATAATAATCATAAATTTGATTGGAAAAGGACAGCATTTTTCCTGCAAAGACATGAGCAACTTTATAATCAATGAGCATATTTTATTAATTTACTGATGGTGAACAACATCTGTAGGCACCACTCTGAAGGTTAACCTGAATCAAAATTGATGAAAATGAATTTGCCTCTGCACATAGGGTGATCCGGCCTCGTTCTCTCCTTGTTTCCATCGACCCAGCTCCGTAGACAGGAATAAAATATGAAAGCGAATGTGGCAAACAAAGCCTTTTCATCTCTCTCAGGGCTGTGCTTGGTCATTTATGCTAGAATAACAAGCGGATTGAGCCAAGCCGAGCAACAAGAGTTTGAGAGACTATTTTATTGGATTTTATGGTCAGACGATCATACACACCACTGTCTGGTGAGGAGAGCACAGTCAGCACCACTGTCCTTCAGGGCTGCGTGCTTGGCCCCCTCCTTGGCCACCCCAGTTGCAAACCAGAACTTGCAAATCTCTCAAACATTGCATGTTTTTAGAAATATACTTTTCCATCCTGTTATCCAGCTTAACCCCTCCCAATTCACTTGTTTGAGCCAATCCAGTCATGAAACCTGTGCATCTAAGGTCAGCATCTGACGGTGCACTGTGATGATCTATGATCTTTAACCCTTCTGTTGTGTTCCTGTCAAATTTGATCAGAATGCAACATAAGGGTGAAATGTTCATCATTGCCAGAAGCAGGGAGAAAATGGCGGCAGCGTGTAAGACTACCATCTAACATGTATATCAAACGAGTCTCTGAAAAACTAGTAATTGGGATGCTGCTGAGCGGGCCATCATGGATGAGTTGTGCAGTGACAGCAGCCATTAAGTTGTGTACAGAGAGCAGCGGGCTGGCTGCGGGGGCCTCCGGGGAGATATGTCAGAGCCTTTTAGTGGAAGGAGGAGAGGAGTGATGGAGCACCCCACCCACATGGATCTCCCACTCAATGAGCAGCCAGACCACTTTAAGAATTTCAATGATTGGCAGTGTGAAATTCACCAACTGCTTATTGTTTTGCTAAAAAGGATGAATAATACATGACTGGCAAAGGGTACTCCAACATCGACAATGGCTGCTGCACACCTCTGAGGTTCATAAACAAGTTTTTCTAAATATACAGTATATAAGCCTGTTCATATGGGCTTTCTTATTTAAGGGCAGGTGCACCAAAAATCAAAAGGTCAAGACAGTTTCCGAATCGAAGAATTTCAAAAACAGGTAATTTACTGCTTAATGACACATATAGGGCTGTAATAAGATTGTGACTGTGATAAAAAGACTATTGTAAAATTGTGGGGTTTTTTTAATAAAACAAAGCTGATCAGTGCCGAGTCATTTTATGGGAACAAATTGTTGTGATTTATGGGTATTGCAGGAAGCAGGAAGCCATTACTAAAGTAAATGGGGAATTTTCACCCAAGTGCTGGAAACAGCGGAAGTGTGCCGTATGTGCTGTACTGCCTACAATATATAAATGCTACACATTCAATTTAATCACTGCAAATAAATGAAATGGCTTCCTCTTACTCACAATCGCTTTAGCTCGGAGATGTGGTGACATTTTCCCGCATATTTCAAATTTCATTAAAATTGGCAAAGGTGAGGCCTGATAAGGCAATAAAGGCCAACGACAGCCCTCCCTGTATGGCACACCACCTTGCTTGAATGCAAAAGAGCAGCCCGTGCAGGCGATTAGCATGCTGGTAATATCCATGCTCTTAAGGTCATTAGAACAGATAAACATATGCGGCACATTTGCAGAATCCTTAATGCTGAACTGTGTGCTTCCTTTCAGGGCAGGACAGCTGTGAGACGTTCCTCAATACGCCCAGGTCTCATATTATTAACATTTAAAAGGACAGGACAGAGAAAAGCAAACAGCAGCGTGATGCAGAAAGAGGAACAGGCTTCAGGCTGACGAGATTAGTTTCTTTATCCTTTGCCTCCTACTTCACTCCCCGTGTCGTAAATAAGCCTTTCCTCCAGCTTTTTTCTCCACAGAATAAACTGCAGATCCTGCTCAGCGCCCCGAGGGGGCCGTATCGGAGACCTCCAGTCGCCCCCACTTCTGTGACATCACACAATTTTAACCGTTTCTATAGCATCAGTCAGCAAAAATTATCTGAAGTTGAAGTTGCTGCAAAGGTTATTTAAGGTTAAGATACTTCTTCATCATTTCTAGAAATAGACACCAGATAAAAATATAACATGAGAGCAGTGTTGGACTGGAACATGTTCCACTTTTATGAACTGAAATATCTCATAGAATTCAAATGTGTCTAGTCATTTATATAATGATCGTGTTTCTCCTTTTTGTCCATTATAACAGGGACTGATTTCATCATTTATTTTTGGCTTACAAGGTCCTAGATGCCAAGTTCCATCATATCAGAAGCTGATCAAATCTTGAAAAGTGGAAGTGGAGGCTGGGCCTTTACTTATCAGGCCCCCCTGGTGTGGAGCCTGCTCCCTATCCAGGGTCAGATTAAACTGAAAACCATTCTCCTTCCAATTTGAGCCTGGTCCTGCTGAAGGGTGCTTTAAAAAGGGAATTTTGTTCAGGCTCTTAGTGCAAAGCACCTAGAGATGATCTAGATCATAGCAGAGGCTGTGGAAATAAAGTTGTATTGAATTATCCTGTATGAAGTTGTCAAGTCATGACGGCGCAGAAGCCAACAAGTTATCTTAGGAGGAACATCAGGGTCTGATAACAAGATATTATGTTTACAGTTGGTTCTGTAACTGTTCCCACTGTCCAAAACACAACCTTAAACCTCCTGAAAGTCATGCTAAAAAAGGCATGGCATCATTCAGTCAGCAGAAATGCACCCCAGCAACAAACCTTCTGCAGTCTCAGTGGACACCTGAAGTTGCAGACAGTTCTAAAAAGATTATAATCGTGCGCAGCAGCTGACAAGACGGGCAGAATCAATAAAGCCTCTGGTGGGACATGTGGCGGATGAAATGTCCTCATTTTATTTGACTCTTCTCCCCATCTTACGCCACCGATGACCTGAATTTCACATTTCACTCTCATCCTGTAACAGAACTGATGCCAGGCTCTTTCAAAGCCATGTGCAGGTCAATCATTTGAGGATATATGGCCATATTATTAATTTAAATGGCATGATGTGAAGCCATGTGTGTGCTTTATGTCTGGCTGTAAATTTTGCATCAGTGCACATGGTGGCCGAGACCTTGGGAACGTTTTAAATTGAGCTGTGATTGTATGAATCACATGTTTGACTTGTCTTTAACTCAGTTCCAGACCTTCAAAATGCCATCTACACTGTACAAATATTCAGGTCAAAAGGGCCGGCTAGTATTGACTAGTCTCTGCAAGCTCACAAAAGCAAAAAGGGAGAAACTCGGCTAACATGCATGCGAGATGCCAAACCGAATAAAGCCAAAACAAAAGAGCAACTGAATAAATGATCGGCTTTTATTTCCTCATTGGAGATATTCTCATGAAGTGATAAAGTACCAGGCTGCAACATGGACTATGTTTCCATCAGAGCGGAGAGATTACAAAGCCGTGGATTACATTTATTGAGCACATCTTTGGTCTCTGACATGAAAGCCTGATGTGCTACATTCTCATCCATCACCACAACGGGAATGCAGATGACTGACGTAAACTCGGCTACACAATCTCTCAATAACCCCTCAGGGATTCAAACAAACTTGAAAGGAATGGACCTAAAAAAATACAGTATTCTGCATTGATAGTGCAGAGTGCCCCCTTTGACTGACATGCAGACAATATAATGGCTTGTAATAAAAACTAATGGATCTTAGTTAAGAAAAAAAATCCATCCATTTTCTTTTAAATGTCTCTCATTCTTAATCGGTGGTCCTGATTAAACCAAAATTGCCTCAAACCAGAAGTTTCCCTGAAAAAGACCTATGACTTTTAAGAATCCCTTTTTGAGGGAGACTTTTTGAGGGGCGGGCCTGTGTACTGAAGAATGCCGATTGGTGGAACACCCTACCAGCATTTAGTTCCATTTCTTGAAGCTTTGGATTGTTTGTGCTTCTATCATTTCGAAAATGGAGCAAAAGAGGAGGAGCCAAGAGAAGTTGCAGGCTTGTTTGAGTGCATTTGCTTTGGAAGAGAACTTTATGAAGACCACAACAGTCACAGTGGACCTAACTGCCATGTCAGCCAGCAACATGCTGTAGATTTAGAGGAACTATTTTGGCCAGGTAAATAAATTGGTTGTAATAAAATTTCCCTGAAAATGTTGGTGGCAATCGGCCTATTCACTTACCAGAACATTATAAGCTCAATTTCATGTGTACAACAAATACAACACTCATCAACTGATGCCCATCTCAACGTGCTTTAATACATTTTTTATTAGAATTCTAATCTCATTCCTCATTACTGTTTTCAAATTGAGCGGTCACATTCGCGCTCATGCATTTCACAAGCGTCTCTTGTTACAGCCCCTCATGTAAAATGAGTCACAGCTCATCGTTAATGTATCGAATGACTTCGGGCACACTTCTTCATGAATTTATCAACTGTATGCATCAGCGGCTCAACTGTGACTTTTGATAAATGCAGATCTGTGAGCGCGTCAGAGGTCTTCTTCTGGGAATGTGGATTGTTGAATAGGAAGACAAAGGAAACGAGGGAAATCAAATATTGATCAACAGTCAAAGGATCGAGTGTCAGGACGGCCGCAGAGCTGCAGAGACTGGTGGACCAGTTTCACTGAAGCTGTCAGGAGAGTTGTGTTCTCTCTATGAGAGCCATGTGCCCACCCCCCCGCCCCCGCACCATAACTTCTGGTTCCAGCAGCTGTGGCCAGAAATCTAGAAATCAGATCAAGTCTCTTTCATACCACGGACGTTGAGCCCACAATGCACCATCTATTAGCTTTACATCTTCATGTGGAGTCATCTAGAAACTTCGAAGTGGGATTTTTGAAGTAAAACAATAACCCCGTGTAGCTGCCATTGACCTTTTTTACTCTTCTTTTCAGAGCTGTGGATGAAAATGAATGTAGTAATGCTCCAAGTTCCATTTACCAAGTTTACTCAGAAAAATCTCTTCACTTTAACTCAATATCTTTGATTTTTTTAATGGCAACATGGCCGTTAAAAAGCCGTTGGAGCTGATAAGATTGTTAGAAAACAGCTTCTCAGGCTTAGTGAGGTGACTGAATGCGTTTTTGCTGCTCAGGCATTGTTTGCTAAACCACATTTATCTCGTCTGATCGATGCATCTTTTAATATGACACGGGCTAAATGTGCTCAACACGCAGCAGCACTTCTGCGACTGTGGGTGACGCCTCACCTGCCTGCAGATTCGATGAAGTCCAAACTGACAATTAATGAAATGTACGTTTGAATAAACAAGCACAATTTGCCAGAGTCGCTGCGGCTGACACTGTCAGCACGGCTGTAAGGAATACATCTTAATGATGTGTTTACATCCCAGTTCCACTCTGTGACACAACAGTTAGCTATCAGCTGACAGCACGCCCTCCCAAGGGCAAACGGCGTTTTGTTCCCGGTGTCGCTCGGCTTGATGAGCAGAATTATGCTCTGCAGATTCCTCGCAGATTGCGCGCTCCTCCAATGTAATCTCCTTAAAACGGATGACCTGAGCTCTCTGGGTTGGTGTCCTGGGGTGGCAGGCTGCTGTTGTGCAGATGAATTAGTTTGCGGCGCTCACGCTGAGCCGTTGCCCCTGCGCTGGGAGCTCCAGCCGGCTCTCACATGAATCTCATCTGTGAATGGGAGCTTTGGTCTCGTGCCCAGGAAGTGCTCGGCTGCAGATGGCCAAAAACTTACGCTGCGAGTGCTCCCATTATCCCATCAAAAAAAAAAAAAAAAAAAAAAAAATAAAATGAGAAGGGGTTTAAAGTTTTACTAACGCAGCACTTGAAGTTCAGCTATAAAAATAACTATTATAAACAATGACTGTTGATCAAAATGCTGCACAAGTTACTAGTTTAAATATCTGTATTTTCACCAGTGTCTAAAAACAACAAAGCCTCACACTTTGAGGGCTGCCATGTAAATAGGCACTTAAGGCAGCGCTCGGGGATAACTCCAATTGAGGCTGCTGCAGCCTGTCCCAGCTCCTCAGAAGTATAGTATACTTCTACTTCTAACAGAGGTAGATGTATACTTGGTATGCATGGGGAGTGGTCCAAGGACTGACCCATGAAGTGTTTCCCACCTAAAGAAAATTGTGAAACATCTGATAGAGAAAACTAATAAAACCTATTCGAGAGCTGTGGCTTTAATATGGTCCTTGCAGATGAGCAGAAAGGAATGTTTTATTCTACCATACAGAGGGGCATAAAAAAAATGAATTACACACAACCCCAAGTCCACACCGACTGTTTTACAGCTCATAATTTCATAAACAGATCATTTTTGAGCTCTCAAGAAGTGGGCCAAAGCATTTTGATTACCCTCTATTGTTAGGCCGGAGTTAATGGCATGAATATGAGGTGAAACATTTTGATCATACACTGCTACAATAAATCCGTCCATTTTCATGCAGAGAATATGAAAATCTATACAGAAAGGCTTGAATCCCCTGGACCTGGAACCTTCTTGCTGCGAGGCCACGGTGCTCAACACTGCAATGCAGCGCTGGCGGCTACAACAAATCATTTTGTGTAATCACATAATATGACAAATCACCTCTTCAAAATCAGTCCTGTTTCTCTGTCATTGTTAACCAACTCAAGTGGTTCATTTCTAATCAGTTTTCCCCACCCTGGATCTGCACCCTGCAACTCTCATTTTCCTCAGCCAATGTTTACAAGGACACATTCTGAGAAAAGAAAAAAAAGTAATATATATATATATGTAGCATTAAAAACAACTCTATCATTTGACCAATCACCTAAAAAATCGAGTCAAAAGAAAATACTGCAGTGCACAGCAGCTCTCCTCTGGTATTACCACTGATTCCGAATTCAAATAAGTACGAGAAAGTTCACCAAGGGCCACATAAACAACATATCAGCATTAAAATTATGCAGTTATTCTCATTCCAGTTCTTAAGTACCACCCAAAAGGCAATTCACTTCCACTGGAAATCAAAATAACATAACCATGGTAGACTGGGTAAATATCATAAGGGATCATATACATATATATATATATATATCCCTTTATATCCTTGTGTTGCCTGATTTCCAAGACTGTTTTTTGGTGCAGGTAAAACTGTGGTTGCACATGAGGACAACAGCGGGATTCAGAGAGGAGATGAAGATTCTGCCTGAGCTGTTAGATCTCTTCAGGGTCCCCTGTTTTATTGTGGGTCGTTGAATACATCTCACAACACTGTCAAAATAAGATGGCTGAATCCTTCATCATCTCCTGGATCTGCTGGCCCTTTTTTTGGCACACCGGCAGAAGCTCTGCCATCTTCGTATCTCCACTTTTGTGGCACCTCTCGTTTCTCTTCACTCCTGAACATTTGAATTGTACGTTTACATCGCCCCTGCCACTCCCTCCCGGGCAGAATCCTGCAATTGAGGAGAAGTGACTGGATGGTCCGAATGCAGAAATGATTGTCGTGAATTTGTTTTTTATTTGCAGGGGGGGTTTGTGTCGAGTAAAGAAAAATAGCCAAGAGGGAAAAAAACGATGACTTCTTTGTGAAGGCTTCAATAAAACCTACTGTACAGGTGCTTCTACACAGTCCTGTTAATTAAAAATTCCATCTGCATAGAAGAGTCTGACTGCTGTGAGAGAGCCGGCTCTGTGTATTATCCTCTGTGTAATCTCAAAATGGAAAAAAAGGACGAAGCTCCATCAGTTTAACTCATGAATTGCTGTTGTAAGTGCTATAAACTGCTCAAGGCTTTATTCCTCATATTACTGCAAGTGTTCCTCAAGGGTAGCCTGCTGTGCCTAAAAGACAGTTATTCAGTGCAGGATTTGTAGTTTACGCGCATGTGTGGACTTGAAATGAAAACTAAAATATTCAAAATGACCACAGCCATTTTGTAATAGCACAAGGTGCCATGGCAACATCAAATACCGAAGGCATGTGCAAAGTACACCACTGTCGAGGGAGAGTTTACATTTATAGCCAACATAGATTTTGATGTCTGATCATTTTCCGTTGGACCTGCCGCAGCACTAAAATGATCCTGAGGCACCAGTCTGAACAGGCTGTAGACATTTTATACGGAGGAATGAGAATGGAGTATCTGTGTCGCCCCCTGGTGTTAGGTTACAACACTTCAAAAACTTGACAGTACCTGAACTTTGGAAAGCAAATGACTTGCAGATTTGTAACCAATAGCATTGAGACAAATGACACCACAGTGCCGGGTATGTCAGGGGAGACCGACATGTTGAACAAGCTTTGGACCCACAGAGGTGGAGGTGAGGATGTTTATCCAAGACTTACAGGAGGTGGAAGGTCAGGAGGTCGAAGACAGACTGATCATCCAAAACACAATCTTTGGATCTTTGGCCAGAAGTTCATGGATAATCCAAACACCAGGACCATGCAGACTACACAAGCCCCCCCACACACTCACACACCAATCTGACAAACAGGAAGGAGAGCACAGATTATACACAGGGGGGCGGGACAAATATGACGAGGCACAGGTGAGGCAGAATGGCAAACAGGAAGGAGGTCGGGAGAATCAGGGGTGAAAAGGAGGATAGAGGAACAGTGTGTGTGTGGGTGTGTGTGAGATTCTACTAGCAAAGTGATGACATTTTTGCAAAGTGGGAGCCAGTTTGGCTGGTCCTCAATTGGAAAGGATGGTTAGGGCTAGAGTAGTGAGCTGGGTAGTACATCATGACTTAAAGATAGAGATACAAGGATGCGCATGCGTGTGTGTGTGTGTGTGTGTGTGTGTGTGTGTGTGTGTGTGTGTGTGTGTGTCTTTGTTCTGAACTGATGAAGTGTTATAGTTTTTTCAGGAACAAATAAACTCTCCATCAGAGATGCTTTTCGCCTCGGGAATGGTTCAGTGCAACGTGCAGATAAATATTTAATAATGAATTGTTAATTCAACTAATCAAAATGTATTTTGCACAGTCAAGGTGAAATTTTGTAGCCGACAGCGTTTCTGGGGCTACAAGCAGGACATAGAACCATTTTTGTTTGGCTTTGGGCCTCCTGAGCAAAAGAAGAGGTTAAACATGGATTATATGAGGAGAATGAGCTGGAGGAGTGGTGGCAGCAGTGCAGAAAAACACGTTTAATGCAGAGCAGGACATTAATTTTAATATGTCCAAAACCTAAAGCCCTTTGTGAATGGAAGCATGTGCAGCCAGTAACCCAATGTACAGAGAAAACAGGACGTCAGCAGTTTCTGCATCTGTGTTATGGAATGAAAGCGATCATATTTGCACACTTTTCAGATTTAACCGCATCTTTGTAAACATCTGCCTGGTCTCAGCCGGCGAAATCTCGGTCGTTGTCGAGTGTAAATAGGGACAAATGACAGCGTGAGTTAATAAATAACGTCTCATCAATCAGCGAGGCTTCACAGCTCAGCATGGCAGGGTGTGCAGAGCTCCTCCGTGAGCACTTTGCCGATATAGCATCAAATGAAGCCGCAGAAATCCAGTTCTCAACTAAACTTGCACATTTTCGAGGGAAAGCCACATGAAGTCAAATCAGGGCCTATTTATGTATTATTCTCCTTATTAGAAGTCAGTTTTTGTGCGAATGTATTAAATATAGATGGAGTCAAACACAAGAACACAGACAACAGTTTGAGACTGCAGGTAATTAAATGAAATTAAAAATTGAGGAAGTAATCAGTCAAATTCAATAAAAGCTGCAGTAAAATGAGAACCTAAAGAGAATATTCTGGACGTTCCCACTTTTCCTTTTGGCTCACCCAGACATCCTGTATTTGCCCCAGTGCTGCATTTACTGGTGCAGCCATGAGCCCTGGGACTGTGGATCCATCTGAGGAGTGCAGCAGCGTTTATAATGTGTCTGCCTGAGCCAGCTGACAGGTTACGCTCCACTCAAACCGGCCAAGCCTGGTGCATGATGTTTTGTGACGCACCAGCGCGCTGAGGGCACTGTAAGTAATACACACTCACTCAAACAAGACGTAAGTGATGCAGGGAACGCAGCTTTAATCAGAGGGAGGCTCCATCCATTGTCCCGTCAGCGTGCGGTAGATTGAGATTATTGACTGTGGTAACCAGCGAAAGCGTTGACCAACTGTTGGGGGAAAAAAAGGTGTAAATAATAAATCTGAAAAGCAGTTACAAATGTTGAGTCTCATCTCCACTGCTGGGCATCCTTGCGATGCTGCAGTGACAACCAAGCGCAGGCCTCACGAGTTAGATGTTTCGTCCACTCTGGCTTTGATTTTTTAAATTAATTTAGGCTGTGCTGGTGATCGGTCCTTCAACATTAGTATTCCTTTAATTTATTGTAATTTATAATAATTGGATTGGCCTGAATGGCTGGTATCCACCAATGTTATTAATCCAATTAGAAAAACATTATTGAAGTATTGTGTCTGGCATTGATGTTGATTGAATT
Organism: Lagocephalus sceleratus; assembly: GCA_911728415.1. NCBI lineage: Eukaryota > Metazoa > Chordata > Actinopteri > Tetraodontiformes > Tetraodontidae > Lagocephalus > Lagocephalus sceleratus. Next base: position 6,085,043 of record CAJVRN010000017.1, on the reverse strand, counting down.
GTCTGTTCCTGGATAAATGGAGGTAGAAAGGCGATGAGAACTTGATTGTGTGATGCCTGAGGCAGCGTCTGACCGAGCTTCATTATGTATGCAGTTGAGAGGAAGGTGTTGAAGCATTTTACCTTTTTGTATTGCTGAATTTCATTTATTGTATGTCTTTATCAAAACATTAAAGTGATTAATTAAAAACTGGGATCACATTAAGTCATTCCGACCGTTTCTTTCCATCACCTTTAACTATCCATCTTCGGCAGCAGCAGAATGATCTCTTGAATTTCTGTATTGTCTGTAAAGTCTTCCTCTCCCTTTGTATCGTTTCATTCACAAATCTGCGTTCACCTCCAGTCATCCGAGGAGACAGACTGCTCATTCACACACAAACGCGAGCTCATCCGTGTCTGATGCTGCTCAGCGCTCCAGGCAGGTTGATAAAGGAAACCAAAGATAATGAAGATCTCACGTCCCAAAGATTTAAACATCAATACTCCGACAAGCACGCCGAGGTCCAAAGATTTTTTTTTTCTTTTTTTTTACACAGCCAAACATCTGAATCTAAATCTGGGCTCAGTCGTTGGGGGTTTGACTCAGGCTGAACAATTTTTCTTCCCTGCTGGCGAATTAATGTGTCTCGGCCGTGTTCCTGAGAAAAAAAAAAAAAAAAAATCAAGCATCCTCATCTCCTAAAGCGGTTTAGCTTCACCCAGCACAACCGTGGATAACTGAGGGAAGCCATCGATAACTGATAAACAAGGATGAGGTTTAAATGATCTGTTTCTTATCTGATTATTGGACGTCGGGCCTCAGATTCTCTTCTCTCTCCATAGCTCAGAAATGACCAGAGAGGCTAAATGTTACCGCATCCTGATGAATGAATGGGGGTCAGGAGCAGCCCGGCAGAGGTCGTGCATTACGACCCGCTTGATTGGCTGATTGCCAGCGTGAAATTGCTGTCACAGATCAATGACCGACTAATCTGGAAAAGGGATGGATCGAGTAGTCTCTAATCAATGCTGATGAATCGGCGGCGACTCCTGTTTCCTGCTTAAACCCCCTCGTTTGTGTACAGTGGTCGTGATTGCTGGTTTTGAAGCCCCCGCCGTCACCAATGATGAAGATGATTAAACGCTCGAGCGCCCGACACTAAGCAGTCAGCCCGCCTCGGCGGAAGATAGGAAGCCCGAAGACACGTGATGGATGGCATAAGTCATCAGAGGCTCGGACTGACGCGCCGCCGCCGCCGGGTCACCAGCAGGATCGGTGATGAATCGTCCTAACGCACATACGGGACTTATTGAGCGGCTCATAATCGCTGCTTTCCATCATGATTATTGGAAAATGAGCAGCATTTAAATGGCAAAACTCAGATGTGTATAGGAGTCCTCTGCGTCCGGACGGACTCTCTCAGATTAAAGATGCTGATGTAAAGGTGACAGCAAAAAGGTTCTGGGTTTGAATCCCCAGCGTGTCAGGCTTGTTTCTGTGTACAACAGCTTCCTAGTCTGGGCCTAAGTGTGAATTGTTGTCTGGAACAATATGTTACCCTTGTAAAGAGCGTGGCGTACCCCGCCCTTCCTCTGAGGGCCGCTGGGAGGCTCCAGCTCCTGTTATGGGAGAAAATGGATGGAAGGTTTAACTCCCTGTTGTTCATCAGCGCAGCTTTTTAACGGGTGGGTGAAAAGGACCCGTTCACCTCTCTGACAATCACACACTCGACAGTTTTAAGAGTTACTTCTTCATCCAACCATCCATTCCAAAGCAACACACGCACACACACACACACTCTCTCTCTCACACACACACATGCACACACACACTGCAACCTCTCAGCCAATGAAAAGCAGCAGAGCAATAATAAACAAGGTCAGCAGCAGTAATAAAGCGAAGAACTCGAAGTGAAAACAGGGGCGAACTTACCATTAGGCAAATACAGGCAATTGCCTTGGGCCCCAATATTTCCAGGGTCCCCCAAATGTCTCATAAAACCTGATTAATGGGGTTTTCTTCTATTTAAAGTAATTATTGTTTTAGTCTTAATTCGCATGCTTACAAAAACATCAGAATGCTTCATCCACAATGGCCATTTCAACAGGTCTCCCCTTCCTTTTAATGCAATGGACTACCCCATCTTCTCACTGCACATCTGCAGACATGATTCACGAAGACGGTGCAAAACAAACTTGTTGACGCAGTTGTGAAAATGAAGCTGAGTTGCCCCAGGGGAATGGAGGAGATGGCGAAAGGAAAACAAACACTTTTTATTAGGGATGTTTGATATTGGCTTTTTTTTTTTTAACCAATAGTCGATACAGATATTGTCCGATTCTTAATTACTGATATCAACCAATACCGATATATGTGGCATTTCATTCATTTTGGGTAACTAACATCACATCTCTCATACTGAGATTGACATTTTGTAATTAGAAAAGTAAAGTAAAAAAGTAAAACCCATCAGAAGAGTAATAACCAATTCCTACAATTTCCTATATTACATTTTAATGCCAATATTGGCTGATAATAATGATAATATCAAACATCTCTCATCCTATCAAAATGACCAAAGTCAAGAGTGGTGCTTTCTGTTACAAGGTTGTGAGTATTGAAGCAGTCAAAATGGTAAACTATAATAAATATTACTTAATGTTATTATCAATTATAGATAATCCTTTATCTAGCTCAGAAAACACTTTTTAATTGATGATAATCATTAACATTCAGAACCTTTGGTGGTGAATATTATTCACTGGATGGTGGCGGGTACACATAGGAATGGTTATGTAACTATTTGAGCTGTCAGATAATTGTAACAGATTTCAAAAGGGGGATAAAGTGGTCTAAATTATATTCTCAACTTTTGTCAAGATTGAACTAAAGTAGAGCAGTCAGACAGTTTTGTAGGTCCTCCTCATCTTCTGTATGAGTCAGAGCTCTCTGTAGAGTCATGCCACAACTAACCAAAAACAGACATTCCCAATTTCATTTGAACCAGTTCCAGAATGATGAACCAGTAGATGATGATTCAATTTTTACCCACTTTAGCATCACATGCTGCAGAACCAGCAGCATTCAGCAGGGGATTTTCAGCAAAAAGAGAGTGAAAGTAAAAGAAGAGAAAGAAATAAAACCTCTTTAAAGACACGCAAAGAGAACACTGAACACAATCTGACTTCGATCAGAACAAATGTAAGTAAGCAGACATGCTCACTCACATTTAATTCCTTCTCCTTTTGAACAAATGATACTCATGATGTGATTCAATCAATTAGTTATCAGGATTGATCTTTCTTTTGTCCATGACCGATTCATATTTAAAATATGAAGGTGTATCTCGCCATCATCATTTAATTTTCAGGGTGTCGCTCCTGCTGTTCGATAACGACACACTCGAGCAGCGGTGAACACACCCTGAGCAGAGCAGTGTGTGTTCAAGAGCCCCCCAACCAAAAAAACATTCTCTCAAAGCAGAAGATGGATGTGATGAAGTGCTCTCTGGGGCATCTACTCTATTTGAGAACCCTCTCCAGTTTAATGGCTGTCCTTAACTCTCCTCATTATACAGCTATTTTCTCAATCTAGCAAATGTGATTAGCTACTGCGCTCAATCGCTCCTCTCATCCAGACAGAAGTACCACACTATAGACCTACTTTAGGTCCACACACCGGGCTTTGGTTGGTTTTTGTTCAGTCTGTGTGTTACAATACCTCTGCATCTTCATCTGAGGAAAAACATCCGTTAGCTTCTTGAACCTTTCATGAGGAGACCGGAGGAATTATCGTGCCATGAAGCAGAGGAGATTTTATCTGTCTGCTGACGGTGGAAGTATTCCTCAGGTGGAGGAATTTCGGTGTCAGACACAGGCGTAATTACAACTGATCCCAACAGTTCACCCAATGACGCGTAATTGACCTTTTCATGATTAATTAACAGCAGTGTGTTCTCCTGCATGCACCCAAGAGCTCGTTTATTCTGTCTGGAAAGTGTTGATTTAATGACCGTTTCCCCCCTAAATCTCTAATATATTGACCTTCACAGTGGTTCCGTGAAAACGTTGAAATATCACAGGAGACTGAACCTGCGTTTCCACTGCAGAGGTTTCTGGTAAGTACAGGGAGCACGGACTTTACAGGAACCAGTCACTTGGCTGACAAAGAGTTTTTAAATTCAATAATGTAAATATGTAAATACTCTCGTATATGAGAGTATGTATGCTGTTGCATGTATACATGCAACAGCCAAAACACTCACAGGCACCATCTCTTAAAACATTCAAAAAAAATTCAGGATTTGAAAAGTAGGATACAGAGCCAGTTAAAAACTCTGCAAGTCTTAGCGAAGACAGCAGTGGGTCTAAATCGCCGGAACAAGGTTTGGAGAACGACCAAAAAACAGAGAGGAACAAAGTCAGTCTGAAAGAGGAAGGAAGTTGAAACTGGGTTTGAAGTCAGGAGAGACGGGGTAGAGACAATGAAAAACACAGGTGGGAAGCTCTGAGATGATCAGACAGGTGAAAGAGGACAGCGATCGCCACGGAAACAGACTGACGCAGAGAAGCGAAACACACCCAAGGACAACCACCTTTGCTGTTCAAAGGAGGAAATGTGGAATGTGATAACACAGTTCAACAAATGCAGCCATACCTCTGTGCCACTCTTCCATGGAGTATTCCTACATTTATATTAAGAGAGGACAAAAAGATGTCCCCAAGCAGCTCGGCTCATTGCAGGTAATAAAATGAAAGAAGAAAATAGCTGCGGAAGGTTTTACACTGAGGAAGCAACAAAAATCCCTCCAGCCTTAAAGTACCGTTGCAGCGCGATGATCTCCACGTCGGGTTTAATGAAATGTGAACGATTTGGTGACCTGTGACTTCTTCTCCTGCTGATCAGGAAGCGTTGCGCTTCAGTGCGTCAGGTTTTTAAGTAAATCCCTCAATGAACTGTACAAAACATGTTGCAGAGCGATGTTTCCTGTCTCCAGGCAGCTCATTAAACAATTAACCACGTGTATCTTGTGCCAGCGAGTGTATTAAAACACTGGTGACACACATGGCGGGTTTCTGATGGCCCTATAATGGGCATAAGCTTCCGGCTCAGCTGTCATCATGGATAGTAACAGAGGGCAAATGGCTCATCAAACGATACTAATGATAAGGAAAAGGATGCCATTCTAATGTTGCATAGTCCACTGTAGCTGTCACACACAGCACCGGGAGGAGGTGTGTCATGCAGAAGAGCTCCCTCGGATATCATTAGCTGCTGCACTGTGATGAAGAAGCAAAAATCAGATCATGTAATTCTCTCCTGAGACGCGATTAATTAATAAGGGCTTTGCAAAAGAGGCCCTCCTCCACTTAGGCTCTCTGTGCTTTCTTTCAGGGAATCGATTTGTGTCTCTCCTGCTGCCAATGTGTCTGGCGGACATCTTTTGCAGAACAATCCTCACACCGCCAGCAGTCTGTGTGTCTGCCGCTGAAGCACGCGGAGCCAGATGACACCTTCATAGGCAGGGATTGCGTTTCCCCACGCGGGCTCCCCGATTCCTGCCGGATGTGGGGGGGCTGGTTATCTCTGCCAAGCATGAGGTGCTTTCAGGTCCCTGCGTTTGTTCGGCTGTCAGCTAGCGGAAAGTTTTGGAAAAGGAAAAATAAAAAGAGTGGACAGACGTCAACAGAATTTAGTGGACAGATGCACAAAGGAGGAAAGAATTTAATTGTTATGGTAATTTGGATAACGTCCCGGATGCAGGAGGTTTTCGATTGTGACATCAACGGTTCAGTGTGGAAGATTTGGGGCATCTAGTGGTGAGAATACAAATTGCGAGAATTAAATAATAACATATACTAAGAAGCCTTCTTGGCTTTTCAGAAGCATTCCTTCGCTCGCACAGCGGGACCACCCATCCAAATTTACAAAGATATTTCACTTATGAGTGAACAAAAACAAGAAAGAGACAGCAATGCAATAACAGCATGTGATTTTCCTTTAAGAACAGCACTTTCGACTTTATTTTCAGATAATAAATAAGAAAAATGATTATCTTTGTAAAACCAACACAGACCATTTAGCAGTAAGAATTTTATTACTTCTGTCACACTTGTGCGTTTATGACAGTCATCGCTCTTGGTGTCTGCAGTAAAACGCCAAACTGTGCGAACAACAGATGCTGCTGCATTAATCACGTTAAAACTACATTTACATGTCAGCCTCTTTTAATATCGGAGCTTGATGGCCTGGCAAATGCTTCTGTTACTGGAAAAAGCAGCACATCATCCTGGATATCCCCATTAGCACTGATGTGATGACATAACAGGTGGTTCGACATTATTCTGGGAAACCAGCAGTCGGATGTTCTCCTGTCTTGACTTTTAACCCCCAAGGGTAACATGAGAGAATGTTTGAATCCTGTCCTTTATCTGACAAGTACAACTAAAGTGTCTCAGGCTTGGTGCGAATCACACTTTTGATCTCGGGAACCTCCTTCCGTCGAGATGAGAGTGTGGAGAGACATGACCGTGGATTCAGCGCAGATGCACCGCCGCTCTTTTCACCGCCTCTCGCTGCATTTCATCCCATCGACCTGCTGAATGAAGCCTGATCAGAGGATCTTCTGGGGCTCCTCTAAGAGACAACAGTCAGGATTTGTCCAAACATCCCTGTCAGTTGGCTTTCAGATCCACAGTAGCATTGTCCTTTGCTCAGCACTCGATAATTTACCGCTCTGCAAATATTTGACGAAATTAAAATGTCAAACTGTGCAGGTGCTTCAGGTTATGAGTAATTTATCTCTTGTCTCACTAACACAAAAAACCAGAGCACAGAGCTGGCCATGATGGTTTCATTTTTAGAATTCTTTGGGGACTAATCTAAGTAAAATACAGTAACTGGCAAAAAGCCACACAGGCGTGGACACCCAACTCTGGACAGAAAAGTCGGAGCCGGACCCAAACCAAGAAGCTTGTTCAGCAGCCATTGTGCCACCCCCCCATCAAAAGGTCAACTTCGAAAATGAAGCTGCTTTGACTGCATGAAGGCCAAATAAACTGACTGTAGATGAAAATCCTCTCCTGAACTCACTGATTTAAAATCCCAACATCACCATTGGCCCTCAACATTTCCAAATATGAAAGACGAATTCAGCTTTAATACCTAAAATATTAAATATCAGTAAAATAATGAGCTAGTGCGTCCACTTTGTATGAAACTATAATGATTCTTCTGGGATTTTTTTTTTATATTAATAATTAACTACACAGTCACATTCCATTACATCTCCTTGGTGAATGATTATACCATTTTTATTGCCGGTGTCCCATTAGCTCTTTTATTTTTAATACACACAGCTCATCACCAAGGAGACCTGCAGAAAATTGCAGCACTCTTTTAAAGAAAAGGTTTTTTCCCCCTTCAAAACATTTCAACTTACAGAGAAGAAAGGGAGATATAGCTGTCTCCGGGGAGGTTGTGCGGAATGAAGTCATCTAAATGCATCTCGGGTTTGACATAGCACAATTTTAGCCAGGCTTTCATTTCGGTTCATAGAAATGTTGCTGTTGCCAGAATGATCAATAACCCCATTAATGCAACTCAAGGAAAACACACTTTCCATCTGCCATTAGGGGACTTTTATACAAGCGTTAGTATGAGAATTTGAATGGATAACCATGCCGACTTTAATGTATGTGGCCCAGAATGCGCGAGCATATGTGTTAGAATTCCCTCATAGCTGCAGGCCATATTATGGCCTGTCAGTGAGACATACAGCAAAGGTCCCTCAAAAGTTAAAACGCACATGTATTATATTAAACTATGAGATCTTCTGCCTAACAGACCTCAGGTACCACCAGCCTTGTCCAGTTTACTACTGCGGCATCATTCCAGTTGGAGAAGTGTCTATGTTTGTGTTCAACACAAGACAAATAGATGTTAATTCCAAGATCATGATGGAACATGGGCACCTTGTGCTCAACAGCGCCCTCTGTGACTGGATACTGAACTTCCTGACAGACAGGCCCCAGGGTACCGGTGTCCCTCAGGGCTGCCAAGAACCAAGAAGATAGAGGGTTACAGGAAGCAGCAGGGTGGAGGACACGCCCCCCCATCAGTCAGTATCTTCACCTTCCTGTGAGTCAGCACTACTGAGGACCTGACCTCGGCTCATTACACCAATATCACTGCAAACACCAAACACAGCAAGACAACAGCTCTTCTTCCCCTACAGACTGCGGCAAATCTCCAGAATCCAGGAAACTCCGTAACTTCCACCACTCGGAGAGTCCCGACCGGCTGCACCACCGCCTGGTAGGGCAGCTGCCCAGAACATCACCAGGATGGAGCTGCCATCCATGGAGGAGCGCCGCAGGAAGAAGGCCAGTTGGACAATTACAGACCCCCACCGCGCTGGTAACAGACTGCTCCACCTGCTCCCAGCCGGTCGATCGAACAGTTTTATTCCACAGGCCAAACAAGGGCTGAACTGTCTGGCCAAAACCACTCCAACAATCTAACAGCCAGATTTGCACATTAGAACTTGTACATTCAGACTATTTTTCATCATCCAGTTCATGTTGGTTTTTTTAACCTCTTTTTACTTTTTTACTTTTGTTACCTTTAGATGGGAGCCTGAAACCTATGGATTTGAAGGCTGTAGTTATTGTACATATGTCAATAAACTCTTGACTCTTGAACCTAAGGTCAGGGAGGTCAGTGTAGCTCTAATTCTGCTTTAAAGGTAATGAGATAGAGACTGACTGAGTTTAATGTCATTAAACAGCATAAATCCGTGCTACATTCCGGTAGATACATATTCATTTGCTGATCAGTAATGAAATAAACAGATGTGCCGCTCAGCCAGGAGATAACGTGCAAATATCCCAAACAGGAAGCTTGATGAACACGAATGAAACAAAAATATTATTGAGCCACGTGGCAGGGCCCACTAATGGATCCACCCAGATTGACACTTTAAAGGGAAGGAGCTGTTGGCCCACAGCTGATTAGAACCGGCCTGATCCATCTATGGGGATGCTTATTAAAATATGAAAGTCAAATGAATACGTCGTCCCAGCTTTGAGTAACATCCGTCTGTAATTTGTTGCCACAGAAGCTTTTAGACAGCCCTATCTGCGGGGCCAGAGCGAGAAGTAAAAACAGAGTCAAAGACACGACACGGAAGGCAAAGAGAGCCGTCCTTTTCCAAATGACTATAATGGATTTGTTACCCTTCTGATTTACATTTAAATGAAAACCTTTTATCTGCCGGTCCTCCCTGTAATGAGTGAACTGTGCTTTGACAGATGGGATTCCTCTTCCCATCAAGTGAACCAACAATATTGGATGATAATTCTTCAAAATTGTTAGAAATAAACTTCCAAGAACCAGAAGTTCATAGGTGTATTTGTGGAGGTTAATGGAGCATGATGAAAACTCGGGTGATGAAAAATTAGGATCTCAGTTAAACCTGCCTTCATAATCAGGCAGAATGTAAAATAATGTTTATCACTCAAGTAAATTAGTCCCAGAAAATGCAACATGTCCTCCACCTAATGTGGCACAAGGCAGCGGAATGGCCCCAACAACAGCTCCCCTAGTGGCCAGGATCCAAAAGCTTGGTTCAGGTGACAGATATCCTAACCACACTCTTGAGGTGTGTGCATATGATTTTACCCATGATTTATTCACATTGTTCCTCTGACCTCAATCTTTCCCTGGAAGAACCCTCGTATGAGAGTCGGACTCTTGTGGGGCGGGGCTGTGTGCTGAAGAACGCTGACTGGTGGGACACACTTGCAGCTATTTTTTTTTTTCTGTAATGAAAAGTGGATGGATGATGAGGTCCAGGATTGTTGAGGAGTAAGAAATCCAGCGGGGCACGAAACAATATAGGACACATACTGAAAGAACTTTGTGAAAACAACAATATTAAATAAGATCGGTTAACAGACCACCAACAGTCGTGGTGGGTCAGACGGTTGTTTCCCTCCAACATACACCAGCCTGATTTCAATGCTTTTTTTTGTTGTTGTTTTTTGAGGTGTGGTGAAAACACAAACCATAAAGATTGCCAGTAATCAGTAATAAATATCCATTTATTTTGGAAATTTTGATGGAAAAGGGTCCATTCCCTTAGTTTGACAAATCGAGGGGGAAGAAATACAAAGGGTGAAACCAACACAAAGACGTGCAGAGGGGAGCCAGAAGCAACCTAAACACAAAACTGACTCATATACTAAATTCAAGGTCAGAGATTCAAGGTTACAGCAAAACAGCAATCACCCTGATTCTACAGCTCCACTTAGCTGTCCACTTAACAAACTAGACAATATGGAAGATGTCCCAGAGCACTTGTGATTCTGTATTTTTGCAGCAGATCTAACAAAAAGCAGCTCCTGTGAAAGAACTCATCCTGTATGTGCTTTCTCTCAAACGTCCCGTCTATGTAGAAACCATCCCTCTATCCTCTTAAATGGCAGCTAGGGCCCCATCCTCTGTTTGGAAGGTCAGCAGCTGGATGGCCTGCTGCAGGAGCTGCACGGCGGAGTGCCTTACAAAAAGATTACTCCTCTGTGATTGGACGGACAAAGCAACCACGAGCACTGTGCAGTCACCGCTGACCACAAAATTGCCACGTAAATGCAAGTCAGTGTTCCCTTTTTTACTGTGTCTTTCATGATAAATTACTCAAATCTGCAGCAGAGAGGGTGGAAGCAGCTGCCATTATGGTCTGTTATGTCAGAATTATCATGTATAGAGCAACCTCTTGCCTAGCTTATAATAATAACAATTTCCGTCCCCTCCATCTCCTTAAAGCGCCTGGCGTTCTCTTGCCGCGTTCTCGATGTCCGCACAGGAGGGAGTGCATCTGTGGACCAGAGGAATCCAGTAGAAAAACCTGTCACTTACACAGATCTCCAGAGATCCCACTGATAACAAAACCAACATCAGGCGCGATGCCCGACAGAAATAGCACAATATGTGTTTACTGAAATTCAAGGGTATTCATTATCACTGAGCGACTGTCACTTACAAGAAGTTTTTGAAGCTCTTGTTCGAGCTTGGTTGCCTTTGCTTTTCCTGCCGTAGCAGCATTTCAAATTTCTCCTTTCTGCAAGAACAGATCAATTGTATATGTTTAATTCATTTACACCGGGGGCTGTTAATCTGTTTTTAATCTGATTACTCAGGGATAGCCGTGTATTTATCATGATTAATCACAATTCAGACACATGCCCATAAATTCCAAGTTTCTTGTTGTTGTGGGAGTACACCTAAACATGAAACATGTTTTTTATCTTTCATACTTCATTGGCTTTTAATCTGGAACTTGTGTGTTTAATTTAAATGGTGGGCTAGGAATGAATATCCTTGAATCCTGAGGATAATTCACAGAAGGCGGACAGTCAAATCTCCATTTTTGTGCATCTTGAATGTTGTGTGGAACAGATTTGTTTGTAAAATGGAACTAATTCCCTCTAAGAAAGAATGTAAATAGATTAATCTGTTCCTGACCAAACACTGAATATGAATAATATGTTAAACAAATGAATACAGTATTATATATAAATTTGATTTCAACAAACCGTACAACAAAGACACACATCAATGCTGGTTTCATGCTTCATTTTCATCACCCCCATTGCGGGTCTCACTTCTTTTCTGCCAACTTTCGTTCTTTGACGCTGCAGTGACATGGCAATTACATTTTTTAAGAAGAAATCTTCTCAGTGGTTGTTGGCTGTTGCCATATAGCCTCTTCTTGAACTAAGATTTTGTTCATAAACCTGTGTTCAATAAATAGATTTGGAAACCCATTTTTTCTGAAAACAGAGCTTTCGCTGATTGAGGTTCCAATTACACCCTTACACCCACACTTGGCATTACATACTTCAAGCTCTAAGTGTTTCAATTAAATTAAAACTTCTTCCTGCATATCATGCAAACTACTATGTTCTTAGCAATGGTTTACTTTATCTTTTTCTTGCTTTCCTGTGCTCTGCTGCCTGTTAACGATACCAGGTTGCACGTGTGTGAATTTGTTTTAAAAAAAACAACAAGATTGATGCTTTAAATCCCAAAAATAATTATAGGGTGGTAATTTTGACAGATATAGTTAGCAGAGATGATGAAGGCAAATATGAGGGAAACAGGACATGAGAGGTGGTGAGGGAAAGCCGGGGTGGTGCACCCACTGAGGTGTTTTCTGAGAACATTTTTAAGAATTAACTGGAATTACAGACTGTAAAAATTGAAATGAATGTGTTGCTCGTGGGTAATCCAGATCATTATCCGGCGACAGCATAAGGATATGGCAAAGTAGACAAAACACTAATTAGAATTTACACCCAAAAGCAAAACATCTAGACGACGGTGCCTGTACTTCTAACACTATATATAGAAACACGACATGCACACACACATGCACACACAAGACATCTAAAGACCGAGGCAGTAACACCTTTGATTTGATGTAACTATGTTTTTTTCTGTGAAAATGACGCTACAGAACATGAACAAATCTGGGCTTTCTTGGCTAAGGTTGCAATCCTGAATGCTACATTTGCAAGTGTTTGTTTATGTAAACAGGTTATTTTAAAACCAGCTCTCTGCTCAAGGTTTGACGTACAGCCTGTCTGTCATGTTATAACGCCATATAAACGGGCTTGTGATATCTTTATTAATCTCTATCTGAAGGTTTTAACAGTACAGAGCAGAATATATGACAGCATAATCCACCCCAGATAGTGGGTGAGCATGCTGTTTCAATTACTTTGCTTTCTTGTACAGCCTAGAAAAGAATGTTCACATTCAGAATCTTCATCATTTTGAACACTTTGTTGAGTGGGTGAGGCTTTGTGGGCATAAATAACAGCAGCAGCTGCAGACCTGCACTAGGACAATGAAAATTTTTCCTGTAAAACAAGTTCACACTGGAAATGTGTGAATCACTGGGTCATATTAGCGGGTCAGATCTAATTGTCGGACCTCTGTGGCAAGAGAACACTGACAGGAAATGATTAATAATGTGCAGTGCTGTTAATGGTTGCTTTTAATCAAAACCTCAGAACCTCCTTCAGACCAGGCGATGAGTTCAGCCTAAGTTACCGTGGCGACCTTCCCACCCAAAAACTTCCCACCCAAAAAAAAAAAAAACTGTTCTGGCCCTCAGCCCCCTCAATGAATCGTGCTCATTGTGTATTATTATTCTCCAAATATCGCTGATTAATAGTTTATTTTTAATTCAAAGTTTAGCATTGCTGAGAAACATCAATATCTGTTAGCCCCTGCGCTACTTGGGTTTATCGATTCGGCCTGATGTGAAGGTATTTGTTCGCCGTGGTGGTGCTCTGCAGCACTGCAGGTATAAACGCAGGTATGAAGTCGTGCACATCAAAGTAGCAACATGGCGGCATAACAGATACAAGAAGAAAAAGAATTTGCCAAAGCCTCAAAGGTATTATTATAACAATCTGTTACATAAGATGACTTGCAGTCGTTTGATTTTCACATTAACTTACGATATCAATCAAAACTCGTGATGCTAATAGGAAATAATGACTTTGCTGATGGGCCTCGGTGAAGCAGAAAATAATATTACACTGTGGTTGAGTTCAAGGTAGGTGCTCTGCCACACGCTGAACCGTGTAGGTGGATGAACAGAAATTAATTGAATTACCAAATGTGTACCACTTCGACTTCATTTCTCAGAAGGAAAATCACGGAATGAAACTTTGTTAGCGACCTTCTCGAAGACGCGAGTGCATTGTTACGCAATTGACAAACAGAGCGTGCTCGCTGGTGTGTTTTTGATGGGTCATAGTCTGGTCTGTGTGACCCAAGGACGAGAAGAGTGACCTTCAATTAGGTTTCAGGAGATTTTTGCAATGGAACTGTGAAAGAGGTAACGAATTATAAAAGGCTGTTACGCTGTCTGGCTGCTTCCAAAACGGTTCATTCTGCTGAGTTTTGTGACCTTTTTGGATTCATGGGGCTGATTTCTTCTTTTAATGACACAAAACAAAGACTTTTAATGCCATATTAGGATTAAATACCAACAAATTACCTACACATACAAACATTACTGTCACCTGTTTAACCTCAACCTCGTTAATATGACCTGACTATTATTTTAATTGCATTAAAATATGGGCCATGAATGTGTTATGTAATGTCAACGCACTGGTGAGTTCAGAGACTTCCCAATTTAAGATTTGGTCCTGGCTGGGTCTTCAGCAGGTTTTCTTTCGGGATATTTTTGGGGTCAAACACTACTCGATGTGAGATGGAGATTTAGCAGGAGTTTGAATGTACAAGAACAAATTCGAGTCAGCACAACATTCTTGTGAACCTGCTGCACAAACTCATGTGAGTGTGTGTGTGTGTGTGTGTGTGTGTGTGTGTGTGTGCGCGCGCACATGTGTGTGTGCTCGTGATGTTTTGTTCAGCCATTTTGTGACACTGAAGAGGTCACTCTGGAATTGAAAGCACAAGCCTCGTGATGCTGACTGGGACTCAAGTGCTCAGCATTCCAGGAAGAAAGGCAGAGGAGTGCAGTCACAACAGATGCTCTCGTGTCTGCCCTGGGCTCGTAATAGGAACTTTAAAAGTTAATTATAGTCCCCAATTTAAAGCCTAGACAAACCAAAGAGCCACTAGGGGGAATGAAAACTGCATCTGTAGTCTCCAGTTCTATATAGTCAAGTTTATCATGGAGATGTTGATAGCCCAGAAGTCTGACTTCTTTTTATTCCAAGTTAATACATTCGGGTGCATTTAAATCATTTTGTACAGAAAAAAGTTACAGACAGATGCTTAAAATCCTTTACCTTCTCATTATCCCCCATTTTGCTTAAAAAAAAGAGTAGTTTGAGATGCCTGACTGAGCAGTGCTCCTACATTTCTGCCCCCATGTCGCCAAAAAAACCCGCTGCGGTTTCACTGCATATGGCGGCACGCTGCTTTGATTAATGGTCTTATTGGAATTTGGGATATGATCGATCAGTCACTGTCACACGCTCAGCTGAGCTCTGATGGCCGCCTGTTTTCTCTTAAGATCTCAGTTCCCGGGCAACAGTGCAAGCAACCACTTCTGCTGTGTGACGGCGCCTCTGCTGCTGTTCCTTCCGTCGCGTTGCATCGTTTGAAAATAAAGAAAAATAATCTGTAATTATCTGTAATGCAATTAAAACGACAGCACTAAAGTCTGAGACGTGCAAACCTCCCAATTATTTTTAAGATGGCTTCATTACTCAGACTAATTTTGCAGCTGCTCTGGTAAATCTTTCTCTCTGAAGATGTGGAGGACCTTAATGTGATGTTCCTGAATTGTGGTTCACAATGAACCTGTTACAACCCAGGGTGACACTTTGAATGGCCTAAATTCCACTTTACCCAGCTCTCTATGCTACATATAGCAAACTTTCTGGTGTGTTTATCAGGTGACAGTCACGTGAAGTGGGCTAGGAAGTGACTCCAAAATAGTGATACTACCTGTATTAAACAGTTACATGCTTCTGAGAGCTGCAATCTAATAATTCTGATCTGAAACAACTAGTATTTTTTGTTGACCAACACATACATTTCTGGAGTGCTGTCAAGGTGCCAGTGAGCAAGGTACCGGACCGACCCTGCAGGCCTGACCTCTGACCTCTTGTAAACGGTTAGATAAAATACACAGTTGCAAACAGACATTTACCATCCACCTGGTATAATTTATCCAGAGCAGTTTGTGTTTGTCATGGTTCCTATTCTGACACAGCATCCTCCACATGTAGGGGAATATCTGTTTAGTTGCAAGTAACTGGGCAAAATGATCAATGCAATGCATCAAATGTGACACAGCAGATGTGTATTGTTGATAGCGAAAATCCAGGAAAAAAAAACTACAAGCTGCACGATTCTAAACTTTGCACCTTGTCAGAAAACAGAACTTTATTGTGCGAGGAGACGCCGCCGCTTTCTGCCGCAGTCATCACTCCGCGGACGCTGCAGGTGGCGTTCTGTTGACATTGTTGATTCTAACTTGAGTTCTTACTGGACTCTGGGGGTGAACGCCGTGCCAGCAACAGAAACACGGGAACCGCACAGTGGCAAACTTGATGGAGAGCCGTGGGCTCTGTTCATCGGTGAGTGTGTGTGTGTGTAAGAGAGAGAGAGAGTGAAAATGAAGGACTCAGGGAGAGAGAGAGAACTCAGGGAATAGTCATTATAGCTGTGAGCAGAGGTGATGCTGCAACAATATATCACTGTTTGCACTTTGCTCAGCGACCATCAGAAGTATAACAGATGGACAGTTTCCAAAGTTTGGGCACAGGACGGGGGGTGGCGGGTATACACGACCATGCCAGAGCTCCCCTAAAGCGCTGGCCCTGAGACAACAGGCCACTCCCCTTTCTGTTATTTTAAACAGCTGCCGGCCAAAAGTGAAAGTAAAAATAGTTTGTTCCAGAGATGACTTCTGTCCTGATTTCTCATACACAGCCACCACCGTGTGAACTCCAGGAGTACATGCTTGGATGTTTCTACTATGAAGCCCACACGTTCCCCCGCTGCTGTCACTGGCCGATGTGAAACGCATCGATGACTTCACGAAAGGGGCGGAGCTAGTACGCTTTTGAGAATTGAGAAAAGGCATGCGAATCATTTAGCATCCCACAAAGCATTGCAAGGAGGAAGCATAGATGCTACTAAAAAAAGAAGAAGTAAAAAAATAATGATAATAACTTAATGGCGATGTGAGCTGAGCTTGAATTTTTAACAGGAAGCCTGAATCCAGACACACTAATGCTAACATACTATTCCTTTACTTTTGGGCATGAATAACTGTGCATGAGGATTAAAATAGTTCAGCAGCAACTCATATTAAAACTTTTCTGGCTCACACCACATGAGATGTCCATCATGATGTTCCCCTTCATTTTGAATGTAAAATTTGATAAATGATGCAGCTTTTTTCTGTGCAGCAGCAGCTAGAACATTTCACAAACACTAGCCGTTGGAGCTGACACCAGCATGATAACAAGTGACGCATTTCGCTTTTTTATCACCTATAATTCAGATGCGGCGTTTGTAAATTGCTTTCAAATCAACCTTTTAGGGAACCAAAATCGTTGACACCATCCAACCATACGTCCCGTGACCTCAATAACTGATGGGTTTGCCTCCAGCTATGTGGGAGTTACTAAATAGATAAATATGTGTTTTTCCCTAATGGGTATGGCAAACATAAAGCCTTCCATTAGACATGTGAGACTGCTCTTATTTCAGGCGACTGCTAATTTTCCTGAGCAATCTCTGATCTATTCATCATGATTAGTTTTAATGAGGAGTGCAGAGTAGGCAGGCGAGGGAAAGAAAAAAAGATTAATGTGGCATCTTTTACTTTTAATATAAGTGACAACCATCAGTGTGTTATCAGTGGCACTTATTGCACTTTAGTTCTGATGTTCTGGCCGTGGATCTTGATCTCGTGTCACAATCTGAAGCCGAAAATTGATTTTTAAAGCAAACTTAACCTGATGCATCTCCTGATCTGGTCCATTTTTTACATTACAAAAAGTAAGTCAATACTTACACTCCTTGTCTGCTCTGGCTAGAGAGAGTTATTGATTTTTTTTCTGCAACAAAAACATAGACAATAATGATCAATTAAGCTGATGGGAGAGTATTGATCCATTCTATCTTCCGTCTTTTGCTCTAGTGTCTGACAGCGTGGGTTCCTAAAGAGAAAAATGTGTGCTTCCTTTAAATACCAATAGATCACACCGCAAATACACACGTACCCAGTGACATCTGGAGAAATCTCGGATCGCATAGAAAATGTCACATTCAATGCATACATGCAGTCGTCTTAGCAACCAGCGTGCCGTGTGCCACATGTGAGCTTAATTATTGATGCATTACAGTACATATGGCTGTCTCTAAAATGACAACAAACTCACCTCCCAGTGGTGCACATTTGACTGATGGAGCATGTCTGTCATCAAAGTTTCACCATGTGGCACTTAAAGATGCAGTAGTTGCCAGGCGAGCAGCTCCAGACACTCAGCTCACACTACCACCACAACATTCCAGGTTCTCCGGGACAAGGTCTCGGTTCTCCGTTAAAAACTTTGGGGAAGATTAAGTCAAGGACAGAGGGCGCGTGCTCTTCAGGGTTATAACACTGGATTTATATAATAGTGCAACTCATCATGTCCTATCTTTGTTAGAGTTTGAATCAAATTGAGTCAAATTGAACTTTTTGGCCCAACAGTCTTTGCCATGTTGTTGCCTCTTCTGGGAAAATAATCCTCAAAATTGTTCCTTTGGAAAATAGCAGTTTGTTTTGTGTCTGGCTTTATTTCGAGTAGAACATTTTGATATTTCTTTCTACCCTTGGAAATAAAGAGTATCATTTTTTTTGTGTTAAATTATCCTAAATGGAAGTTGGAGGTGCTATTCCTTAAAATAACAGTGTTTTAAGGTGGGTGCTTTTTGTGTTTTGAAAAGGAGACACTAAAAGAAAGTGTGTGATTTTTGAAGAAGCGCGTGTCTGCTCAGTCTCTATATTTTGGCTAAAAGATTCCGCCTCAGAGGACAGCAGCATCCTTTTACTGATCAGTATTGATCTGCAAACTTGAATTACAGCAAGTGCATTTCAAAACTTTTATTTCTTTTGCCACGAGAGCGGTAAACCAGGCGTCGATAACAAACAACAGCTGAGGCTCGTAGGAGTTCTGGCCTCAGTAATGTCTGGCCAGTAATGAAGACCCCTGCTGCATCACCACATTTATGAAACAAAAACAGTTGAGTCATATTTTAACTACAGTTTGAGGGCAGTGAAATGAAGCCTAGACAAAGACTATTGTACAGAACACTCCCAGAAATCACACACAGGGCATCTGTATCAATAATGACTGCTGCTACATACGACGCATATTGGGGTAAGACCCACCCGCATTTGCATCCTCTGCTTCATAAGCATCTTCTGCGAGTAACTCTCGTCTCCCTTTGTCTGAGAACTAACAGGCCATTACCGTTTCATAACAATGTCAGCCGCCCTCAGTTTCAAAGCGCGGATCAGCCAGGGAGTGTTTTCCTTCCACGGTATGTTTTCAGATTGTGAAGCCTCTGAGTCCTGTCATTTTTACTGGAATTATTTTTGGAGACCATCTTGACTGATACATCAGTGAGAATAGCATCCTGGGATGGCTGAATGTGAAGTCCTTCAGCCGTAATAAGAGTCGACGCCACAGCTTCAGAGAGTAACTCTTCCACAAGAACACAGAGAGCGTGCCGTGAAGCACCCTTCGGGGATTATTCAGCATAGAAACAGGCAATACTTTTACTTTTGTGTGCGAGAATCATCACAAAGGAACCAAATTTGATTGCTCGCAGCGTTGCTGCTGTTGACAAACAGTTCAACTGGGTACGAGTTTTAATAAATATAGCTGTTTTGCTTTTTAAGATGAACAAATGGACTATGGAGATACCATGTCAAGATCTCATCCGGGAAAGAAAACAGCTGCACCAGGAACTACAATAGGAGAAGAAAATCAGACACAGAAGGGAACAGAAGAGGGTTTAAATACACAGGCAGGGAGGTGGAGACGGTTGGAGACAGGTGAGACGTGTTAGGGTGATGAGGCAAGGCAAGGAGGGAGAAAAGGAGACAGTAACCATAAATATCCAATGACTGGCTCTCCAGAAGCCCTGGTTTACAGGTTTCTGGCTGTTTATTGGATTTCTTTACGTACATTTACTACTTATATATAGACCTCTCACATTGCAAGAGTAAAATATCAAAATAAATCGGGTAGACATGCATGGAGACATGAGGATATTGGGAAGGAATCTGGGTAAAGCATATCATATTATGCATTTTTATAACGTGCCAAGATGATGCAGACATAATAAAGTGTAAATGTTCAACAAAGGGAGGCTGTAAAAAACCATCAAGGAGGATTAAAGTTGCAGAGATCCGCAGCGTGACAGGAGGAAATTGTGTGCGGAAAGTGTCAGCAGTTTGTCTCATTTGTCAGGATTTAAATTTGTTGGAGGAACGTCTGTCTCAAAGGGATTACCTCCACGAGGAGGCGGTGGCGGCAAAGTTTCCTCCGGTGTCTCAGGCTGCCGCTGTTTCCGCGGTGGCTTTGATAGAACATATATTTACTGCCTGTGACTAGCATGTCCTGCTTTACTAATCCTAACATTGGAAAGTTTGGGCTAAATCTCCGAACCCTCTCTGTGCAGAAATGATTGCAGAATGAGAGGGGGGGGTCGTCTTCAAACACAGGTGAGCAGGAAGCAGCTCGCCATTCAAACCGGACGCTCGGCTGCAGTTTGAGCTCGAAAAAAAAACGAGGCTTTCAAAGCATTTCTGCTCACCCATCCCATTAATATAATGAGGCCTTGTAAGACTGAATCCACAGGAGACACGGGTGTCTGACTAATTAGATAGTTGACTTAGTAACCCCAAAAACATTCAAATTTCTATGAGTAAAAGCATGAATACTGTCCACACACACACACACACACACACACACACACACACACACGTGTCATTAATCATTTATCACAAGACTGGAATGCAGGCCATGTTTCAGCTGCACTCCCTTTAAACTGCTGGAAAACACAGTTATTTCATGAGATTTAAGCGTATGTATTTGCTGTATATTTCTTTAATCTCTGGTGATACATGCTGTTTATGCTCTCCATCAGAGTGCGGTGATGAGCAGGCCTACAGGCACAAAACTCCATCTCGCGTCAGTCCGCCATTTTACTGGTTGTCATGCCGTCAGCCACCGGCCACTCAACATCGGATTCACATGCAACATCTCACAGAGTCTTCTGCGGGATCTTAAGTTAGCTGGAATTTTGCATGTTTGCAGGGATTTTTCGGGGAGTCACATGGACAATTTAACATCTGCCCGCTCATCACTGTTCTGCGATTAGCTGAGCCTCAAATTCCAAAGCTTCCTATAGGAGTCATTAACTCTCTCGCTCAAATAAAGCATTATCCTTGAAAGTTCTGTGGCGGTAAGCAAACAAAAGGCGGAAGAATCCTCCTGACACATCCGAATGCTGAGGACCTAAAACTGCCAGAAAAGACACAAGTCTGAAGCAGCAGACGGCCCCCTGCTGTGATAGATCACAGAACCGATAGCTTCAGCCTCAGACAGGTTCTAACTCCCAGTTCTTCGAGAGCTCTGAGCCCTCAGAGGCATGTGAAAAATGAGAACAGCCACATATCTACTCTTCATTTTATTTTCAATTATAACTTGGGGAAGTCTGAAAACTTTGCCACAGATTAGATTAAAGCCGTGGCTCCTGTTTACTGCCATCTTACATCCGGGCTTTGAAACACACGGGTTCTGCATCAGCTGCCACATCAATGCAATTGCTAATTAAGATTTTGGCCCCCACTGTCCCCCGTTGGCTGGTTTGTCACCATAGTGTAACTGATCAGCATTGATTTTATTTGTATTTTCTATTTTTAATTGAATGATGGGGTCCAAGATGCCCGGGATCAGAAACCAAAAATCTGGTGGAATTTCATATTATACTCCATTTCCCGGGGATCAACACTGGAAACTGGACAAACCATTCTGGATGAGTGGATGGAGGATGGACGGATGACATATGGGAGGGTGGAGGGATAGATAGATAGATAGATAGATAGATAGATAGATAGATAGATAGATAGATAGATAGATAGATAGGTAGGTAGATAGGTAGATAGATAGATGTTTCCAACAATCCCATCACAGCTCTGAGGCATCACCTTGCCAGGAGAGCTGAATCCTGGGTAATCCTTTGTTATATTTCGGTGTGAGTGGTGATGAAGTTCCTCCTCAGAGTGAGAGCTTCAGCTGAGCCCTGTTCATTACCTGGGAACTGTGTAGGGAACCGCCTGCTAAATGGCTTTATAATAGCTCTTTGCCCCCACTGAGACCTGCTTATTTTTCTGAATAGTTCTTGATGAAGAGAGTCACATGACTTAAAATCACCATTAGTTGACCAAAAAGAGAGAACCTCTTAAATGTCATGTTCATGGATATTTTTGTACAGGTTGCCAAGTCACCTAGAAGAGATGAAAATAAAACTATAGTAGTAGTTCCTGAATAAATAGCAGTACTTTAAACAAAATAGTAATAATTAAAAGGAGAAAAGCACTTGTACAGAGCTGGCCTCTGCCATTCAGGTCATTTCCCCACATACTGTGAGTTACACCTCTAAAATATTTTACAGATAGGCAGTAGTAATACAAGGTTACATAACACAGCAGATCACTTACTGATTAAAGCCCCTTGGCCTTGAAAATTAGGAAGATCATGAATCAAAGTCCCTCCAAAATTCAATCATGTGTCCCTTCTACCATTATCAACATTTCCTGATAATTTCTTTAAATTCCATTCATAACATTTCAAGTCATTTTACTAACAAACATAATTCTGGCTGTCACTCCTTGGCAGACATAAATCTAATAAATAAATAAAGATATAATAAATTAATAACAAACCCTTAAGGATAATCAAACCAGTGACCTTACACTTCCCTTTAGGGCTGTTGGAACTGATGTAGCTTTGCCCCTCATCCCTTCCAGCAGACGTTGCTGAGACACTCGTGCTGTTGCCTGTCAACAACCGACAACGCTGTTCCTCTGAACCGGTGTAGAGAAGCAACTCTGCCTCAGCTGCACTTGCTGTTGGTGTCAGGGAGTTATTTTTGGAAAACTCTTGGTGGTGCAAGACACAGTCACTCACTCATTCACTCTATCTCTATCTCTCTCTCTCTCTCTCTCTCTCTCTCTCTCTCTCTCTTTCTCTCTCTCTCTGTCTCTCTCTCTGTCTCTGCCATCTGTGCATACAGTCAGCCACAGGCGGAGGGGAGAATGAGGGGGTTGTGTTGTTGATTCATCAACCTGCTAATACTCAGAAGCGTGTGAGAAACTTTACTCTGATGTTTGGATGAAGACGGGGCCTCCTTCACATTACCATCAACATCTACAGTCCAATACTTTAGTCACACAGGTGATTTTAGCTCCGCCATTATGCGTCTAGCGTGTTTGTGATCAAGCGTTGACACTGACTTTCCCCTGCCCGTCCAGCTATTCATTTTTTTTTAGTTCTAACCAGGCTCCCGGGGGTATGCTGGGCTCTATCCCATCCAATTCATCGCCGTCTCCAAGCAACTCCAATGTGAGTGTATATATACAGATATGCATTAATTCAAAATAAGGTTCAGAGCAAGTCTGCTGCAGGAAAAAGCTATACCTTTTTTGTTTTTTTTCCTCTCCCATGTTTTAACCTCTAAAACACTTCCTGTCAGATCAGGTCCCTCAGGACCAGATCAAGTCTGGGTTTTGTTGTCAGAAGTGTATTTTTCCTGCTTTTTTTTTTTTTTTTTTTTATTGTTTCTAAGCGCATATACACTTCACACAGTTTAAAATGCCTCACACTTCCCGCCGAGCATGCCGGCTGCACCATGTTGAAGACTTTTCAAAGCCTCCCAACTGCTGTTAAAATCCATTAGCTTCGACATGTTCTTGCCATGTTGATGAGAAAGGGAACGCAAGAGAAATGTTCTTACTGCTGAGCAATAACCTGCAACACACCCACTCAGCTGTTCCCTTTCTTTGGGTGGAAGAAGCCCTGGTATGAGCTGGCACGTTGATCTTTTCGCACTAGTGAGATTGGACTCACACATGGAATCACCCACTCCTGCTCACCAGAGATAATAAAAAAAAAAAAAAAGACTTTAGAAGCTGGCGAAAAGCTGCAATCGTTCAACAAGTCCCACCTTTATCCTCACGTTTCTGTCTGAAGGTTTATTCATCTGGCTTTTTATATCTCCCGATCCTTGAAATGCAGCCGCTATTTTTAAATGTTTTTAAAAAAAAAGGGGGGGAAAAGAAATGAATAAGTATGACACAAACAACAAAACAAGGAAGCCACAAAAGGCTTTCAAGGTGATCAAAGCGCCAGACGCTGCTGAAGCATCTCTACATCTCCCCTTTTCCTTTTTTTTTTGGTTCCAGGTCAGTCATTATCGCGTCCCGTTTGGATCAACTGCTGGGCTCCATGGAGCAGCTGCTCATTTCTCCAAAGATCCCCCACTAAGATCAGACATCAGAGGTCTCTCTCTCAACGGTTGGACTCCCAGCCTTTGGTTGTGTTCTGGTGCTTTCTGACTATTCAGAATATAGTATAAATATACTACATATATAGTATATATAGTGGTTCTGGAACTTTTTTTTGACGTTCTGGAACGATTTTTTGCGGTTCTGGGACTTGGGCGCCATCAAAAATGATTAGCGGGCATTTTTCCTGCAGCTGAAACCTGGTGAATACCTGTAAACAGCCTTAGCAGCGACAGCTGCCAGATGAGATGCGAAACCTTTCAGACGATGAGATCATTTTGACGCCTGCCAGTTTTAAATTGCAAATAACAAATCGGTGTCACTGGCATTTTCACTTACACCAATAATTTGCTTGCAAATTGAATGTAATGCGCCACTGCATGTAACACCCTAGAACAAACTAACATCGGTGAAACAAGCTGAAAACCCGAGACTCAAGTCAACAGGACAAGTTACGTTAACATGAAAATACTTTAATCTTGTAGCATCGGCCGGTCAATTATTATTATTTTCATTTGGGTTTTTTTTTTTGCTCAGACTTACATAATACATTTATACTGTATGGATAACATCAGCGACATGTTAACTAATTTATTTTTTTCTGTCCGATCAGTCTTCTAAATACCCTTGTACTGACACAAAAGGCAAAGAGAACATTAAATCCAAAGCCATTCCCAGGCCAAACAGACCGTCCTGCCCCCACACCAGCATGGCTCATGAGGCAAACGTAGCATTAAAATGATAATTGAGGAATCTCCCAGGTGACTGCTGCTGAGGAGGAAGCACTCTCAGTGTTATCCCACATCCTGTTGTGATAGTGTTTCAGACCTTGGCAGGGACAATACAGACACACACACACACGCATGCGCACACACACACACACACACACACACACATGCATGCACGTCCGCCACCAGGGAGGATGAGGAGGGGGCAGTGGAGGTAAAGGAAGTAAACGACAAGTCGGCTCTGAAACGCAAAAGTTTTTTTTTTTACTGTCACCAAAAACTCTGCTTTTGTGGTTTTCTTGCTATTTTATGTCTAATTTACTGACTGAGAGGGAAAACAGTGGGCTTTTATTGATCCCAGATGATGATGTGATAAAATGTTTGAAGCTGTTTGAAGACCAATTATTCAGTCTAATGAAGAATTTTCTTTGTTCTGAAGCGCAGTACTCTTATTTACTTTTCAGTGTATGACTGCAGGAGAGCAAATACAAACAACACTTTGTAGCCTGCAAAAATATAAAAATTGTCACATTGGCTTCAATTGGGTTTACTGATTTCTTAGTGGAAAGTTCAAGTGTTGTGTCCACCAGGCTGAAGATATTCAGATGATCCTGATAATGTGCTAACACTGTCTGCAAGTATGAAATTACAGCGAGGCTCTTTGCGTAAAGTAGCTACATAATACAGTAGTGAAGGTACTGTGAGTGTGCAGACACACAGATCAGGTTGTGGGAGGATTGATACTGCAGCAGGACAGACAGCACCGTCTGACTCTTCTTAACCTCGCACAGATTCTGTCTTTAAGGGTGTTAAAATCCCTCGCTTGCATCTCTCACAGTCAATTCTGCAATATTTGCTAAAGTAAATAAGGTGCTATTTTATAAGAGCAACATATATCCAGGCTCCAGTGGTGAAAGACACGTCTGAGCGCTGAAGATATGAAAAACGGCCCCTCCCCGGAAAGGAGTCCTTGTATCATGTTTGGAGTTTTCCAGTCAAAAGCTTTTCAATTCAAATTCTATCTGGAAAATAATGGAAAGCAGATTAGCTGGTGATGCTGCTGCTGTTGATAACTGTAATGATAGTGGACGTAATTGAAAACGGAGTATTCTGAGTAGCATCACATCACTCCTCGCACATTGAGGCCCCCGGAGGAGCAGACAAATGGGAAATATGGGAAACAACGGCTTCATGTGAAAGCAAATCAGATTGTCGTTACCGTCCATTTCGCCCAACCCCCCCTTCCTCCCATCCCTCCTCACCCTCCTCACCCTCCTCCTCTTCTCCACAGAAAGACGCACGGGCGCGCAGACGGACAGCGACACCTACCGGCCGTTCCGCGCCAGTGCAGCAGCAAAGTTCACCGCGGTTGGACTGAGAAAGAGCTCCCAGCTGCGGGCCCCCTCTGCCTACCTGCTGCAGAGTGACTCATCAGCGTCTAATCAGCACACACAGGACGAACGCTCATTCATGCACTGAAGACAATGACCGTTGTTGTGCCTCCCAAGAGCGCCGCTCTTCTCTTTCACTATCTGTTGGGCGGGGGCGCCTCTGGGTTTGGTGCCATTTTTTGGTCATGTAGGAGAGCATCTTGGAAAAAGGAAAGCAATAAGTGTGGCGTGATTTAAAATGCATGGAAGGGGCGGGGGAGAAAAAGACCCCTGTCCTTCTGTTGGATTGTTAACAGGACCAGATGGTGAAAGAAATGACTCTTTCATTTTCACTGGTTAATTTAATAACTGGAGCATCTGTAAATATTTTTCATTCCCAGTTCCGTAGGCTCCTAATTGGCATCTCATTAGATTTTTTGCCGTGTCCTAAACCTCCCCACCTAATTTCACTTTATAATTCCCTGATTCCATCCCAGCCCTCGCTCTCTGCGTGGAGCACCTCCTTGGGTTATTGGCAGGAAATTGCTTCAGCAAAAGCATGCGCTGTAATACAAGATGAGGCTCGCAAGGCAGACTTATATTGTGCTTCCCTTTCAGACATGTAAAAATAAAAAATAAATGAAGGAAAACAATTTTCTATTCATGGTCTTGGAGTTCATGCATGGATGTGAATTGTCACGGGCCGTCCTTCATCTCCTCCGTATCAAAGAGTGAAAGGGCCACACATCAAACACGGTGATGGACTTTGCATTCGCTATCAGGCTGCAGCGATATTCAAAGACAGGAACAGAGAATGGGTTCATGGAAGAAAAGAAGATGCTGCTCTTGGTTTTTGTATATGCGGCTTATTTATCTGGAGCCTGTACCAACATTTAAATTTGCTTTTTAAATGTTCCCTCAGTCCTTCTGGTTGTGTGGGAGGACCAATAAAGTGCTTTATAGGGTTGAATTTGCACATTAAACTCAGGGACATGACTTATAATCCTGAAAATGTAAATGAAATTAAAATACTGGAATCAGTCTTCACGTACACGACAGTACAAAATACATTTCCCACCATGAGAAGAAGACATTCTGGGAGTTTTCTAAAGTGACATCTAACCCAAATCATATGTATTGATTTCAGACAGCATTTCTGAAGCATAGCTTTCCAGCGGCTGATTTATAAGATATCACAAATCGGCTGCTGCCTGGTGGGGTGTACTCGGGGTCAGTTGCGGAATATTCCGTAACCTGTCACGGTTTGGCTCGCAGGAGGAGTCGGGGACGCATGTGAACCAGTTTCAAAGGTAAATTGAAGCCCCGCGCGGTGACGCTTCTGGGGAAATGTTTGATAGCTGCAGCCAGCAGCTGGGACCAACAAAATGTTTGGTTCCAGCACCTCTTTAACGGTGCGCTCATTAAAACGGCCTGGATGTGAATCTGCACTTTTTGCCTCGTTTGGCATGTAAATATCCCTGAAACTCCTGCTCTTGCACTTTTATCTCCGTCCTCGGGCTCTTGGCTTAGTTGAAGCACCAGGAAGATTCGGGCAGACGTTATTTATTTACTTTTTTTAAACCAGAAACGGAAGAACTCTTTGCCCAAATCGCTGCTGCGCGACGACGAGCCGCAGCGCTTCCTGTGAAGCCTCGCCCTCCGAAACGATCCTCACATCAGCAGGTTGATGCTGCAGTCAAAACAGAAAGTGCCTAAAACACGAATACACTGAGTTATGATGCCAAAGATAATGCTCGATTTAAAGGTTAGTCTTGCCAGCTGCTCAAAAGGACCCCGGAAACCCCCCTCGGTGTACTCAGGTGTACTCAGGTGTGTTCAGGTGAGATACACCAGCAGAAGCGTCACTGCAGGAAGTTTGACATGAAGTTTTCCGGGTGGGTGGAGACTTTTAAACCAGACTTCACCCAATGAGTGCAGCTCGGCCGTGATGGACGGACGCGCTCTGATGGACCAACTTCAGAAGCTCAATTAGTGGACAATTACCGGCTCCAGCAGCGCGCAACACGAGGTGACGAGGAGGGGGGGAGGGAGTGTTGGAAACGTCGCGGGACAGCCGACGTCTGCACGATTCGGGCTGCTTTCATCGATGTGTTGGTGTCTCCAGTTTGTTTGCTATCCAGGTTCGATCGAGCAGGTGGAGGATGGAGTGGCGGCAGCAGAGCAGCGTCAGCTGCGCGCACGCTTTCGTCGAGGCTCAGCGCTGGATTGAGGTGCGTGCTTCACTTGACTGAACTTTTCCTGTCTGCTGAAAGTCTGCAAATCGTGTTAGCCGTGGCTCGTATGATATGATTTCCTTCTCCAAACACGGCGGCTGCTTCTTAAATCAAACAATTTGCGATTAAAGTGCAGAGTTTTAGCTGTAATTGAAGTGATTGCGCACATTTGTGGCATTAATTATTCAGGAATTGGAGGCATTTAAGATCCAGTACCTCCATTAAAGGATTTCTTTTCTCTTTTTTTCCTTTTAGAAGTAGAAGGGTTGTTTCTAAAAGAACAAAAAGGTCTTTGCACTTGATTGCTCCTGACACGACCTGAAGTGAGTCATCTTTGGGTTCAGATGCAAAATAAGCTGCGGAGTTAAGAGTGTGCCTTAGGACGGTGAGGCTGTGTCAGAATCATCTGCGGCGGTGCAGATAAAGAATATTTGACTGCAGGACTCGGACAGCAAAATGGAAGGAGAGCAGATAATGGCTTTAGAAAACAAGTGGTAAAACTGTGCCTGACACGCAGGCAGACTCCTGCCCTCCGACACCCGATTACCGGTTATCTTGCGAATTCTCAGCCACCCCCCCCTTCTCCCCCCTTCTCCCTTCTCCCCCCTCGGCACCTTGCGACTGGCACGGTGCGCAGCCGCAAGGTTGTGCGCGGAGGATGTGGCTTTGCGGCAGTGCGCCGCCTTGGTTCCTGTCTGCCTCTCTCCAGCTTCAACCCTGAAACGCACAACTACCAAACAGAACTCGCAGGCCGTGAGCGCCGAGCGTTGACCCGGCCTAGATGGGCCCATTAATGTCAATTCTGTCTGCGTGGTTCATTAGGAGGACTCTTGGCAGCGAGCCTGTGCCAATTTTGCCCATTTATTTTCCTGCACCCAATGATTCAGAGATGGATGAGCACTGTGTCCTTTGTGTGAGAGGGAGGGAGTGTGTGTGTGTGTGTGTGTGTGTGTCCCTGTGTTTTCAGGAAATGGTTCCTTAAATTCTTCCTCGTGCCAAACCAGGCTGAGCGTGTATTGGCCATAATAATCGGTGTACATATTGTGGGATAATAAGCTTCTCTACGTGTCCAGGAATGGCCAGCGTTTATCACGAGCCGCAGGACGAGCAGCAATTACATGTTAATGTTTCCTCAGTGGCTGCAGGAGTGCAGGAGAAATAAGAATAGATTGGCTCCTTCTACATTGTATAAATAGGCCATTTGGTGGAGCAGGAACAGCCCAGTTCTGAAGCAGCTGCTCTTTTAATTTTTTATTTTTTTTTCCCTGCACCTCCTTAACAAGATGGAAGTATTTCTTCAACGCGGCCCAATCTGCTTTTGATGGAATTCGGGCCGGAAATGGTGATTAAATGGAATTTTCCCCGCTCTAAGATGAAATGTGTTTGATCAGCGGGGGGTTCAGTCGGGGAAATGAAGGACGGTCACCCTGAGGGGGACGCGTGGCTGCTGCGTGTCGCATCTTCCGGCCTGGGCCGCTTTATTTCGATGGTCGGGCGAAGACGGAAGGCATCTTGACCCGGCGATTGCACTTTCCTCCCTCACACAAACGCCTCCCCTGTATGGCCGCTGCCCAGCTCCACCAAAAACAAACCGTGATTGTGGATTCCTGGGGGGACTAATTAGTGAGAATAATGGTCTTTTGGGGCCCTGTGTTAGTTATGGAGCCAGGCTTTAATGGTTCTGTTTGTATGCACCCCCCCCCAACACACACACACACACACACACCATGTTTTCTGCCATATTGTAGCAGCAGGTTATGCTGTATTTCATGTTTTAGACGAGGCCATAAACCTTTTTTTTTTTTTTTTTTTGGGGGGGTGTCTTGTCTGTCTTCAAGCATTTGTAGATTAAATTAGTGCATAATTCTGCAGAGGCATAATTTTAATGAATTAAATAATTTAACAAGGGTTTAAATTGGATTTTTTTTCTTTTAGTGCAGTAAGACTACTTAGATCTGCAGGCCATGTCTTATTATTGCAAATTAATGACCGCCACATTTGAGACTTGAGAAATTCAAAGAAATGGGGGGGGGGTAATTAAAATTATTACATTCAACAAGAACACTGAGCAACATTTTTGCCTCCGAACATTTTTTTTTTTTTTGTAGCAGGAAAAAGTAAAAGTGCCTCTCTCTCTCTCTCTGTGGTGCAAGACTCAATCATTCTCTCGCCAATTATGCTGCATCTATATTTTAACTTCTGTTTACATTGTGAGACCCGAATATTTTGTGTTAAGGAACATGTTGGTGAAAAATGATTGAAATCATTCAAGGCTGTTAAATATACATTTATTTTCTTTCTTAGAGAGGATGGACCTGGTCAGTACAAGACAATTTTAGTTATATAGACACATTTATGTGAATATTCAGTTGTGGACTGTGGCACAAATGTGCCCATTCGCTTCTACTGGTGGATAAGGGTTGCTGATTTAAAGAAAGTATCTTTTTTTTTTTTTTAAATCTCCACACGCACTTATGCTGTGATTGCGGCGGCGGTGCCATTAAAGGGAACGTTTCTTCTTGTCCGTTTAGGAAGTTACGGGAAAATTGTTCAGGTGTAATGACTTCCGTGCGGCGTTGGAGAACGGAGTCCTGCTCTGCGAGTAAGTAATGATGCCAGAAACTGAAAATTTCGGGCTTTGATTGGGTGTGAGCGTGCATCAGCCAATGTGAAAGCGTTGTGCTGGAGACCAGAGAGCTGGTGGGGGAGCCAGCGTGGCGTTTAATATTTAATCACGTATGCATCACAGCTGAAAAAACTGGCAATTGAAGTCCAGATTTGATTCATTTCCACACGAGCGCCGTCGTGCAGGTACAAAACAGACCTGGTACCGGCTGAAACGGAAACAAATGGATGATGTGATGCTGTAAACACCAATTTAAGTGTTAGATTAAAACCCTTCAAGGATCTAACTCTGTGTGCATCCGTTTGGGAGTTCAACTACAGTTTCACAATTCCAGTCGATGTCAGACAAAATAAGACGTAGAGAAGAGACAGATTGAAGCTCACGGCCAGTTTAGGTTTAGCTCATCCCCCTCTTTTGAAATGGGGCAGAGTTTTCTGATTTTGGAATTGGTAATAATGAACTCTACCTCAACTGGGATGTTTTGCTGAACCTGCAGTGGTCTGCCCCCTGACTGCCAGCAGAGGGCCCTTGCCTCTTTCAGAGCCATGGAGGAGGCCCCTACCTTTATTATTATTCATGAGTTGTATGTATGAAACTTGTAAACGCATCAAATGCAATTAATACCATTATCGGATTGCTCCATTATCAGATTTGCAAGGTTCTGCAAACACACTCGCGTTTCCAGTAACATAACTCCTATAACTGCTATGCCCTGGGATGTAGTCTTTGTTGTCGTCATCGGGAATTTAAGAAAGTCCACAAGAGTCCCAGTTGACCTCTCATGCTCAGTTTAATGCTGCTGTTCCGCTCTTCACTTCTGTTTCTCTGTTTGTAGCCTGATCAACAAGTTAAAACCTGGGATCATCAAGAGAGTCAACAGGCGCTCTACTCCCATCGCTGGTCTGGTGAGTGATGACCAGGGGTCAGTTCCACATTACTCAGCTGGCATCAGGTGGGACAGAAGTGCATGATGAGAGTAATCGGTTGCTCTTCATGACGTTTCCTTTTCGAGAGTCTTTGGGCCCATAATGAGTTTCGGAGCGATCCTGCGTTTCAGCGAGCTGCTGAATATGTTTTTATTCATCGAACATACATGCAAATGCTGCTTTCTATTTGGGCTTCGGGCTGTTTTTTTGATGCTTTCACACAAGTGTAATTGCCAAATCTGCCCAAAGCAACAGCGGGGAAAGATCAATAGTGACCTCCCACCACAGGCAAATGATCGGAATCCTACAGCAGGAGGCTGAGACGCCGCTGTAGCAGTTACTCTGACAGCGGGGATGACCTTAACCTGCAGGCCTGTGCATTTCTTAAAATGCTAACTTTAATTCAGATTGGACCTAATTTACATTGGAGTGGCTATGTTATTAAAAAATATGCAATTATCATTGATTATAACGCGTAACCTTCACACAGCTGTTTCAGAAAGTGCAGCATAAATAACTTCCGCACTTCTCGGGAGAAAAATCTCAACAAAAAAAAAAAAAATTTGGTTTCGGGTTTGAAAGATATATCATTAAAAGGTCCAAAAATCTGCATATTAATGTTCACCCCAGTGGCTCGTTATCACACCCACAGCAAATTTTGTCTGAGAAAAGAAACAAAATGTGGAAAGTTAAGGTAGTTAAGTATTTTACTGCAGACCAGATAATAAGTTAAACTGCTGCCACCTAACTAGCTGTCAGTCAAGCTCCAACACCCTGAGTGGAAGTACTCTCCCAAACAGCGTAATAACCTTCGTCATTCCGATCTGCAGGATAATGTGAACGTGTTCTTGAAAGCCTGCGGGAAGCTGGGCCTGAACGTGTCCCAGCTCTTCGATCCAGGGGACCTGCAGGACCTGTCCACCCGCGTGACGCTCAGGTGAGGACTTCCTCCGAGGGCGGAACGCGGCGCCAGTCGTGGGCCAGCTGTTCTCACGCCGAGCGAGCGTCACGGTTCGAGCCCCGCGCCTGCTTTGCATTTAGGAACGCGTGACTCTGCCCGATAAGCTCTTTCTTCGATTTAATGACCTGTTCTGTATCAGGTCTGGCAAGAAGCTGATTAGAGGGTTTCAAATGAGGTACCTCTTTGTCTGAACAGTTCTGTAACGCATTCAAAGTAAGGACGGGGAATAACCATTAACATAAGCAGTACTTAAGCCTTCGCTTTCCATAGTCAGGAGAAAAAGGTCTTTTCTTTGCCTGTCTGACAATATGCGTTTTTTAAAAACCAATGAATAAATGACACAGATGAAGTGCTCCGATCTTCGTCGATACTCCAGTTGAGATGCGCCGCAACACGGAGGCAGAGTAGTTTCACGAAAAAGCTGTAATTAAAGCAGCAGAGTGCTACAGAATAAGACGTTTCAGGATTATGTTCGGTGAAATAATTTCAAGTTTCGGGTTCTACCAAGTTTATCCATTAGTTTGTTTTTGTCTGAAATTTCAGACTCGTTCTGAGACGGAGGGAAAAAAAACATGCTTTTATTTTTATTATGAGATATTGATTGAAGCCACATTAAAGTGAGTATGAATCCATTTTTTTGTGGGTTTTTTTTTTCTTTTTTTTTTTCTCATGTCTGTCTCGGTCTCGACACTCCGGCACCTCTGCTCAGATTTCGGCCGTCTCCTCCCGTCACCCACGCCAGAACGCTCCAAAGCTGACACCAGAAACGTTGATGGAGCGAATCGGATGTTCTTAGCTTCATAAAACCAACGATCCATCCGCCGTTATCAAATGTCCCACATTCCCGCCTGCCGGGACGCTTGGCTGTGCGGCCCAACCGGTCACGACTAAAGCACCAACTATTGACCTGCGCCACAAGTTGGGCACCCGCGTGTTGTTACCAAGGCAACCAAGTCAGACACCTTATTGTCGGGAACCGATCTGAGAAAAAACAAATGGCTAATTTATTTGACGCAAACTAAATCAGCGTGGCTGGAGAAAGCAGCTTTGTTTTCAAATTAAGACAAATTAATTTCTACGTCTGAGAGAAGGTTGAGGCTTTATTTTCTCCTGCAGGTCATTGTGCTCTCGTCCTTCAGACATGCAGTGGTATTTGTTGACGTATTGTAGCAGCGAGAGCATCAATTTTCTGTATTTATTTGCAGGCACAATGAAAGCAAAAGAAGACTCAAAAATGTAAGTTGGACTTGAGTTTTTCTACTTTTGTGCATGTTTTTGGACCTTGGCTGATCCCAGATGGAGAGTGGGGATGGGCGGGTGTGTGTGTGTGTATGTGGGGGGGGTGGGGGGGGTTGTATTCGACGAGGTTGTTTTGTTGACTGAGTTTGGGCCTCCAGAGTTTGGAACATGTGAGCTGTGCATGCCCACGCTTGCGTGAGCTGCTGGTATTTTACATGTCCAAAAGCTCATGAGATTGTTTTTTCTGTAAAACCCAATTTAAACCACACAATAGTTGACAGTGTGGTAATGAGGCTGCCTGAGCCCCCCCTCCCCACCCCACCCCCATCCTTTTTCTCTCCTCCGTTATTCAGGCATTTGTCCTTGTATTCTTTTATTTTAATTCTCCAATTAGTTTTTCTGCCACTGAACCGGAAGGTTCTTCATGGGTTTGTGGTGGCAAAACCTGAGCGAAATGGGAAACTAATGGGGAAATGGTCTAAATACTGAGTTGTCATTTGTATGTTAAGTCGTCATGAGGGCGAGGAGGAGCAGAACATGACAAATCCAGGCCCATTTTTGATGGATCAGTGTCCACTCCTGCCAGTCCATCATAAAAGATCCCTACCCTCCAGTGAGAAATGAGCTTCAGTTTGTCAAATGTATTGCTGAATGGCATCACTGCTGTGCAAGAAGCTTATTTAACCCTGTTGGACTGTGTTTTCAAGTCCACGTTAACATTTTGGGTGTCTCCTTTGTACACGCCTGGCTCCATGACTGCTGGAGTGCATGAGATCTTACAAGATTGACCTTACACTGTCATTGATTTCATGTATTTTTGTTCTCTCCCACTCCACTTTTGTTCTATCTACAAACAGAATTGCTGAATTCAAAACTTTTATTTTCTCAGTTTCAGCGCTTCTTTATTCTTCAGCTTGCTTCAGAACCGCGGCGCAAATGTGAATCAACGTGAAGCCAGGAAAACGCAGACCCACGTGTTTAAATGCTCCACGTCTGTCTCCTCAGGTTCTGATCACCATCTACTGGCTGGGTCGGAAGGCCCATCTCGACGCCTTTTACAGCGGTCCCCAGCTCAACTTTAAGGCCTTTGAGGGGCTGCTGGGGTTGGCCTTGTCCAGGGTAAAAAGCTCTCCTCAGGCTTTGGTAGTCGTCGGTATATTTTTGACCTGACGTCTAAACCCAGGCTCTCGACGAGGGCGCCAGCCCGAAAGACTGCTGGTACTCAGACAGGGAGGATGAGCTGCGGCCCAGGCACAGCTGTAAATCGCAGACCTCAGTGGACAGCGTGGAGTCCCAGGAGCCCAGAACCCTCCACCCAAGCAGCGAAGGTAGCAACCCACCTCCGCCTGACCTCTGATTCACGACCAGGTCCCCAACCACTGTTGCCATAGAAACAATGGGCCTATTTTGTTTTTAATCTCCGTCCCGCTACTGATGTCATGCATGTCAGAAATTGTGGCAAGTTCCACACGCCGGTGATGCATGTGTGGGGATGGGTGCCCCGGGTATGTTGGCGCGTATAAATATCGGACGGCCGGAGGACTCCGCCAGGCTCCTGGTGGTTGAGAGCTCTCCTTGTGTTCCTGCCGTCAAAAGGTTGCGGAAGCGACGCGGAAGCAGAGCAGGTGTTCAAGATGGAGCCGGCGCAGGTCTCACCCCAGAGGAACAGAGGGCACATCCCGCCGCCGCCTCCACAGAGGAAAGAGAGTCTGGAGAACGGACGGTACTGCACCAGCCCACTAGCCAGGTATACACACACACACACACACACACGAGTACTTCACACTCCTTGTTTCAAGGTAAATCTTTAACACTGTAGATTAGATCTGGTGTGAGAAGATGTTTAATATTGTGTGAAGCTCCACTGCCTTATGAGAAAACCTGAAAGAACGGGTTTGGGGCCATCGGTCTTTGTCTTCGTTGTCTTCGGTCTTCGTTTTTCCACATGCTGGGCGTCTCCAGATGTGCTGTTGCCGTGGTGAGTGGGTGGTCTTCCCTGTGAGCTCTGTGTAAACACACTTGGCTATGACCGTCTTTGCCGCAGCACCGACGAGACGCCGCCTCGCGCTCCCCAAACCCCCGTCGCCGTTTCCTCCCCCGACCTCGCCGTAAGCGACGGGTCTTTCCTCCGAACGCTGTCGGAAGAGGACTCGGAAGACGATTTTGGCGAGGCCGACCCGGTCCGCGACGACCTGTACTCCCGCCGATTGCGGCAAACCCTCCGTCAAGCGTCCTCCTGCCCCAGGTTCGACCGCTTCTTGCCTCGATACTGGACGCCCGAGGAGGAGACGCGCGTCCACACGATCTTCCTCGGATCTCGGAGAAGGCCGTGGTATCGTAAAATGCAGCAGTTGAGGTCTGTTGGCTCTTTCTTCTTTGAACAGGTGTGGGGCTTTGATCTTCTAATACAAAGCTAAGCTAATGCACCAGTTCTTACGCTAAACATAAACACAAACTTTATCCTCGCTTAAATCTAATTGAAAACATTTTTTATGATCTGCTTAAGCGCTCAATGGCTTTAGTAATTCAGCTTTTAAGGAATCTAAACCTTGGCTCGTTAGGCGCGCTGATAAAAGCAGCACTAATTTGCCAGCGCCGTAATTGCCGTTATCTCTTTTTCATTTCGTCGCCCGTTTATCTGGTTTTAATATTGGATGGTGCACTT
This sequence comes from Lagocephalus sceleratus, assembly GCA_911728415.1. Taxonomy (NCBI): domain Eukaryota; kingdom Metazoa; phylum Chordata; class Actinopteri; order Tetraodontiformes; family Tetraodontidae; genus Lagocephalus; species Lagocephalus sceleratus. The sequence continues at coordinate 6,048,179 of CAJVRN010000017.1, read as the reverse complement.
TGCACGCGGCTAATCTGTTTGTTTCGTGTGGTTCCAGTCAGAGAGCCTCAAGATCGACCGAGGAGGAGTGCGGCGTTGACTTCCTCTCCTGGATTCTGGCATCCCGAAACGTGCCTCCGGGGTCTGCAGAGGTTCAGAAACCGCCTGCAGACCTGAAGCTGCATTCACATTAACGGGCCCAGTGTGCTATCATTTGCTTTTGCAGACTAGCTAATGTGGCCAGGAGTCTTAATATACCCAACAGGCATAAAAGCATCTCTTAATTGTTATTGTGCTACTTTTACTTGCGGTATTTTATGTTGGCAACTTTTGCTCTTGCTCTGGGTGTGATGATCTTTTAATGGCATCGCGCTCAGCCGCTTATTAGCTGTCACACGGATGCTGCGCCGTCGCGCTATTGTAGCATTACTTCATCCTTTTAACACCTGCTGTACCAAAGACAAACACCAATTTACTGCTTGGATGGAAAATGATTTGACTATAATGCCGTGAATGGAAACGTTGTTGCAGCATGTGAGACGTGCATTAAACACCGTTCAAAACACTCAAAACTGCTTCACTGGGTTTCGGTTCGCTTCCGCATTGTCCTTTTAAAATCCTGGTCATCGCCTTCCAATCCCACCCCCCTGCAGGCTTACCCCTTCTCACCTCAGGACACCGACACACACACCCTGCGTACACTCCGGTTATCTTCCTCTCTACTCCTCCTTCCCCTCCTACCCCCTTGTCTCTGGAACACACTCCCTCTGACACCTCTACCCACCTACAGAACACAGCTGATAGACGGGCCTTCCCGAATGTGTTTTGTCTGTATGATTTGAATCTTTAGTTCTTTAATGCATTCTTATTTTTGTGTGAGGTGACCTTGAGAGCCCTGAACTGTTAACCCTATAGATAACGCATAATGGGTATCATGAAATGGCCCTATTTACCAGCGAGGGCACCTTGGATGTTGCTTCATAATGATCAGTTTTCTGTTTTTGCTGTTTGGTCTATCAGAGCTAATAAAAGGCAGGTCCCGCCTGAGAGACCATTTCAGGTCAACCCTGGCTGGATCTGGTAAGTTTTTTTTTACGCGTTGAAGCCGGGGGGGTTATAAACAAACAAAGCCCGGGGAACTTGACTACGCTCCTCTTGCTTCCTCCTATCGGATTTGTAAAAGCGCCCTCGCTAACTGCCGCCTGAATGTCACGTTTGACATCCTGTCGCCCACAGCCGCGCTATTGCTTGTTACAAGCCCTAGCTGTTGTCGCTCCGACAGCAGCAGCAGCTGCTGCCATTTGTTCTGTCACGTTACTCGCCTTTGCGCGCCGCTCTCCTGCTCGCACTCGGCTAAGGATTGTGTTGTTCAGATGTGGAATGTGCCACGCCGCAGCTGTTATTGGAATGCAGCGTAATGGGCCTGTCATGTCATCGGTGCGTTGCTATATTTGATTTAAACCAGTGTGTTAGTGTGTGTGTGTGTGTGTGTGTGCGCGCATGCATGGTGGCATTGAAGTCGATGTTTGTGTTGCATCTGCTCCCGCCCCCCCACCCCTGCCTTGTCTAAAAATGACATCTTTCTGTGCATCCGTCTCAGTTTTCTGCCTCTTTATCTGTCTGAACCAGGAGCAAATCGCTCAGTGACATCCCGATGGTTTACCCCGTGTGTAAAGCCCCCCATGGGAGCGTCGTTAAACATATCGGCCGGGACAAAGGCGGCACGAGCGAGTGGAGTCGTGACCAGTGCGCACCCGTGGGAGAAGACGGCGAAGCTCAGTGGCAGGATGTGAGTGCGTTGGGGGTGTGCTTGAGATGTGGATAATATCTGCAGAAGGGGCCCGAAACTATCGGCCTGTCGGGGACTCTGTTTCAGGACCTGACCAAGTGGAAGATCCGTCGCCGGAGCACCAAGTCGGACCTCCACAGGAAGTCGCAGGACAGGGAGCACGTCATCAACCAGATGACCAACGGAGCCGATACCATTGAGAAGAACGAAGCAGGTGTTCTGCTGGAGAGGTGATATTCTTCTCTCACCGTGCTTTGATGTACATCCACTTGTAATAGGACACGGGGGGGGCCCCCTGCCACCTTTTCTGCGTCTTTTATTACGCTGGATCCTATTCCCTCACATCCCAATTCCCACAGGGACCGGAGGCCTCCGAGCGGCAACACCCCTACCGCGCGCGCTCTCTCCACCCCGTCTCCACTGAGACCACCCAGCTTTGATCTGCAGCCTCGTACTCGAGCTCTGCTGGCCCGCAGCTACGTCTCCGAGGTGGTTCTGAACCCCGCAGCTCCGGTTATCCCTCATAACCCCTCCAGCACCCAGGTAAGCTCCCCTCGCTCCCCGAGGTGCGTATCCTTCCTTCACAAATGTGTGAGAATGTGTTCATCCGATGTTGTGTGTCCCTAGAGAGCGCAGGCTGCAGCCATGCCCGCCTCCGATGGCACCGTTCTGGTGGAAGAGACCCCGTTCGCGTCCTTGGGATCGGATGGAGCAGGAGTCACCACCCCTTCTCTGGAGTTCCCGTTCACTTCCCAGATGCAGGTCAAAGGTCAAGGCGGCCCCGCTACTGCGCAGCCCTCGCCCAAACCAGCTCCAACAAGCCAAATCGCCTCCCCGGTCACAACCGTACAAGCAAACGGGGATCCCTCCGGATTCTGCGCCGATCCAAACGCTCAAGCTTGTTTCCCCGAGGCCGTCGACCGGGAACCGGTTCACACTTCGGAGAACCATCGGAACCGCGACCCATCAGGACAGGAGCAGGCCAGCGGCGGCTACAAGCATTTAGCACGGACGGGGTCGTGGGCCCGCTCGGCCAGCCTCCCGCGCGGCTACCGGAGGTCCGAGGGCTCGTGCCGCCTCTCGTCCGCCATCACGGCGAGGCCCTTCAGCAGCAGGCAGCCCAGGGTGTCCTCGCTGGCAAGAGCGCGTCACGTGAGTGCAGCCGGAATCGTGCGGGGGCGGCCCGCTTTAATGTCTTACCTCGCGTCGAAAGGAAACGGGGCCATGCTCCGTGACGTTCGAGTCCGCCGAGGGTCCCGGAATAACGAGCTGATCCCAGCAGATGATGGCAGCTGTAGCGCTGGAGTCAACTTCCCCGCTGTAAATGCAGCATGAAATCAGGAATGATGCCAGCTTGTTGATGTGGGCACAGGGCAGACGGGCAAGTGTGCGATAATCGAATGACTGTGTGTGTGTGTGTGTGTGTTCGCTACATGCCGAGTACCATCATTCTATCAAAGTGAGGACATTTATGGATGTTTGGGGGGAGACCGGGTTTAGGTTGAGGTTAGAGTTTGGTGTAGGTTAGATTAGGCTCAGGAGTCGGGTAATGTTTGTGAAAGTCCTCACAAAGACAGAAGTACAAGGGTGTGTGTGTGTGTGTGTGTGTGTAAATGTGAGAGTGGATTTGTGTTACCGCCGTTGCCCTCATTAATAATGGAAACACCACCGCGCTGCTAAAGTGTCAGCTCACCGCCAGACGACACGCGATTATTTTCGTCGCTCTTCGTCGCTCTGCGTGTCCGTGCGAGCGGAACTAACGGTCTGATCAATCCACGCCCCTCCCGACGGTCCCGACACGTCCCGCTCTTTTGTTTATCTCCAGGCGGGCGACAACGAGGCTCCGCTGTGGAAACGAGACAAAGACGAATCTCCGTCGCCGCCCTTCAGGCCATCGCTCAAAAGGCAGGCGGCGAGTGCCAGTCTCAAGGTTTCGCCGCCGGCGCCGAGCAGGCAGAAGAACGAAAACCAGACGGATCCCGACGGGACGGAGGCGGCGGCGACGACAGAGACGGACGCCGCGGCCTTCCAGTCTCAGCCGCCACTTTGTCCGAGCCTGCAGGATAATCCTGGCGAAAGCCTGACCGGCCCGTCTAATCCCTGCGGTGACCACGCGAAGGTCAGGATTATTTCACCGAAACAATCGGCGCGTTCCCAAGTTCAGACGGCCCTTTCAGAACTTCGTGTAATTGCGTGTTTCCATCACAAGCAGATGCCACGTTAGAGAGGAAAGAGGATGTTGTTCAGGAGGCTCCAGGGGCCTCAAAATAAGAGCAGCAGCAGCCTTACTGGGGTCATAAGAGCTTCAGAATTGGACAGAGTGTAATTTAGCCATTTTATTCTGACGTTTGTGAGAAGTTTCTTTAATCGGCAGAGCTGGATTCACTTGTGTTGATGCGGGAAGCCTTTAAAATGACAAATGCGTCCGTGCCGTGATGCTTTTTTAGTCGTCTGTTTTTCTTTCTTTATTCTTTGCGGCCCATAATTAACTGTAATATTGCTGCACACCGAGTAAAGAGAGAAGCGTTCTGTTTGGGAAAAACAACATTCTTCAACATAATGATGATGATGGCATTAGAATCATCATAAAAGGAGCATTTGTAGCGGAGCTGCAGGGACAACCTGTCTGACTTGTACCTGCAGCCTTTTGCATTAGGACTCCGCAGATCTAGTTTCTGGCAGGAAGCGCAGGATATTGAATCTGAAGGTGTCGCCTTCCCCCCCCTTGCGTTTCAGGTGGGTCACAGTGTCATGAGGGTGAGCCTCACTCTTAAACCCAACAGCAGATCAGACTTTGGCTTCCAGACTCGCTGGGACTCCGCCGGGGCCAGAGTTCAGCTCATCCAGCCTGGTGAGACTTTTTAACTTTTCCGGATGCTGCACTTTATCTGCGTTCTCTCTTCTAACGTACCGCTGCTGGATGCAGCAGTCATTAAAGATGCCGTCAGCGGAGTCTGACAACACGTAAATAACTTAAAATGCTGGAGACACAGCAACAGATGCTAAATATAGATCGTTTATAGATCTCTATAACCTGAAGAGGTTTTTCAAACTTTACTGTCACCAGCACCTTTGCTGCTCCTGGACAGCGTCTCCACCACAGCGTATATGTCTGAATATTTGCTTACGTGTGACCGGCGTCACCCTACCCTCCGACTTCTGGTCACCGGAACAGCAAATTAGTTCTGGCGTGCTCCAGCTTCAGCTCTTCCCTCCGCGTCTCGGTCCGCGTTCCCATCACTCATTTCCCGGCACCTGTCCCTCCGTCCCTCCGTCCGTCCTCAGGCAGTCCAGCCGAGCTCTGCCAGCTGCGCGTGGATGATGAGATTGTGGCTCTTAATGGCGTTCCGGTGGCGCACATGAGCTCCTCTCAGTGGATGGAGAGAGTGACATCGTCCCTGCTCGCAGGCAGCCTGACCATGGACGTCCGGCGCTATGGCAACAAGGGTGAGAGAAGGAGCCAGCAAAAAAAAGATGGTTATGGTTTTATCCCCCCCACTCCCCCCCCCTCCCATCTCCTCGAAATGATTTGTGATATTTTAACCCTGAAATTCCGCGCTCCCAGACGGTTTCCTCGGGCGCCTCTCAGAGTTGATGGCTGGTTGTTTTCATTAGATTGGAGCAGCAGTGCGGGGAGCCATCACCCACAGCCAGGCCAGAGCAGGACCACCCTCAATCTGACCGCCGCCGCGCCCGCTCTGATAGGTTGCCCCGCCGCTCCGGGCGCCAGCGCCGATTCCCCCGCGGGCGAGGCGCCCGGGCTCGCCGGGCAGATAGGCGGCGCGGGCGGTCGTTTAGCGCTCAGTGCAGCGGGGGGGACAGGTGAACGGCGGCGCGCTCTCACCTGTCCAGGTCACGCACGGTAAAGTGGTGCGAGGAGAGTTGGCCGATAACCACAGGACAGCCAGACGTGAAGGTAATCTCAGGTGTAACGCTTTCAATGACCTGAATATAAAACCACTTGAGTCCTTACCCCCCCCCCCTTCACCTGTTGTGTGGTAGATTATAACACTCTCACCAGAATTAATCGTAGGAGGAGGGCAGAATTTTTCCAGGAGAAAGGTAAAAGGTCTCCAGTCTGGAGTCACCTCACTGGTGTTGCAGCTTTCGGTGGCTGGTGCATGGCTTGACTCTTTTATCTCTTATAAGCGAATGGAAATAAAACGAGCTTTAAAAATATAGCAAATATCGCTCGCGCACGTGGCTCTTTTTCTCCGTTCGGAGTTTATCTCATTGAAAACTGCTTGATTTCCCAGTCGAGACAGTTATACCTGTTTCAGTCTTTTCATCGGTTCTATTAATTCAGCTCATCTCATACCGGAGAAGTTTAATTAGACCGTTTAGCACATATCTGAGAATAAACAAGGGCTTGGTAATAAACACGTCTATTCATGTGGTTACTGAAGCTTAAACATCTGCGCGTTGGATGCTCCCAGCATGTTGTCATGTCTGCAGTAGGCTGACGTAGCCCATGTTCTAATTGTGGAGTGCTAATTGAACTTTCACATTCCTGCGCGTTGACTGATTTGTGACGCCATCTTTTGTGTTTGTTCACGGATCCGATGTAACAACGGCCTCTCCGGGCTCCGCAGCATTCAGCTCATGGGTCTATTTGTGCGGTAATTGCTGGAATCGCGCTCGCCTTGTTTTGTGTTTTTGGTGGAGCGTCCGCGCTCGCAGCCATCCGCCCATGGCCGCCCATGGCCGCCCGATGCTGCATGGGATTAATTTGCTCCGACAAGGCGCCGCGTTTTTTAGCTCCAACGCATGTTTCAGCGCTCGCCTGCAGTGTCGGGGAGAAGTCGGGAGACGTGAGCGGACAGACGTCACGGCACAAAGGGCTCCAAATTTAATCAGAGACGAGAACCACCTCTCAGCGGCTAACCAGGTGGTTTGTTGATCTCCTGACACCCCAAAGTATCATCTTTGGGATGGAAAAAAAAATGTGCAACAACAGACAAAATGTCCAATTACATGATTGTCGGATAAAGCATCAGTCCGCTCATGCTTCCCCAGAGTTTGTGCTGTGTCAAATCTATATAATCTACAGTGTTTAAGCATATTATTTTTTCTGTTGTTGTCGTCTCTGCTGAACTGTTTTCTCTCACCCAGGCGGTTCAGAATCTGCAATCTCAGGCGTAAGCTCCTGTTTTGTTTTATTTTATTTTACTCACTTGTATATAATAATCATGTTTTGTGTGTTTTGAGGCCGCATTGATCGCGATTTTCTCCATCCCCAGCTCCAGGTGCCGTCCCTCAGCCCCTCCTCCTCCAGCTGGATGTGGAATTATGAGGACGAGCGGAGGCGTCAACAGAGGTGGCAGGAAGAGCAAGAGCGCCTCCTACAGGCGAGTGCTCCCCCACCCCCGGCAGGCTTCCTCTGAAACGAGGAGGGTGCGTGCGCCACAAATTCATCTTAATTCTTGGTTTAAAGCCGTGCGTGCTCGTTTTAGGAGAAATACCAGCGAGACCAAGAGAGGCTGGAGGCAGAATGGCAGAGAGCGCAACAAGATGCAATGGAGGACCACCGAGGAGATCAAGTAGCTCCTTTTTCCTTCGAAGGGAATATTATGACGGATTTTATAGCACTAAATTGCATAAAAAGAGCTCTTTACATAATCATCACCATAAATTATAATTAAGCCAATTAATCCAGAACTTTTAAAGTGAGGTTATTAAACTTCTTTGCATCTTATTGGGGACTTATCTTCACTTGTACTTCTTTAGAAGCTCCCCACCTCTGAGACCAGATGTGAGGTCCAGCTCATGAACGGACAGACCGGTAGAATCGGAGACCAAGAGCAGACCCCCGACAGAGGCGGGGCGACCCCGGACCCTCCGTGTGACGCTCAGGGAACACAGACTGGCAGCGATATTAAACGAGCCTGGTAAATATTTTTAAATCCTTTTTCCCAATTCTACCATCACTGTCGATTGCAAGTATTCATATTCTCCGCTCCTCTGACCTCACCTCCTCCTCGTCTTCCCGCTCCTGTTGCACTCCGCGCTGCACCTCAGGGCTGATGGATGCTGCGGCTTCGCTCAGCTGTCTCCCTCTCACAGGTCAGGGTAGAAACCAGCTCCTATTGTCGAAACACTCCGACTCCCGCCTTGCCCCGTAATAAGGATTCTTTAGCATATTTCCATGGACAGTTACCCGCAGCATTAACATTTCAGATTTGATCATAATAGCCTACTTTAGAAATGTACAAGTACTTTAAGGCAAAATGCTGCGCATGGAGATCTTTGAAAGGTTAAATCCTCTTTTTGTGCATAAGATCATCTTAAAAAAACTGGAAAAACAAGAACGCAAACGTGTTTATGTGAATTTCTGTTCTGTTTCTGGAGGGCAAAGTCCTTGTCGACACCAGCGTTAAACGGTGCCCCCAAGGAAACCACAGGTCAGTGTCCCAGTCCGTCGCCGCCCGCCCGCCCCCCCCCGTCCGCCACCCTTCAGTTCGGTCTGCACCGCTCACCCCGCGCAGGTGAGGAGAGGAAGGGCAGGGGCCCGCCCGTGTCTAAGGTGGAGCAGGAACGGCAGCAGATCTTGGAGGAGATGAAGAAAAGGACCCAGCTGCTGACGGACAACAGCTGGATCCGCCAGCGGAGCGGCAGCAGGGCTCACAGGGGTCTCTGCGTCTCTCTGAAGAGGCGAGCGCGGATCGTCTGTCCTTTTTTTTTTTTTTTTTTTTGGTCGGTTTTCTCTCGTCTAACTTTCCTCCGTTTACACGCGCAGGTTCGAGTCCCTGGGCAACCTGGCCACCTTCCAACACTCGGCCGCTCTGCAGAGCCACCCTCGCCCGCACTCCGCCGCCGCCGGCTACTACAGCCTCAGCAGGAACCCCTCCCGGTACAGCACCGGGTCCGTCGTAGCCCACGTGCACGGTCCCGCTCATGCTGTCGCGAACGTGCCCAGGTGAGGTGGAAACGCTTCCTCGGCATTGGAAGATCCCACAGCTTTAAATGTCTCACAAGTATCCAGTGCAGCCTGTTTCATCTCCCTCAAGTTTCCCCTTCCATTGTCTTCATGAGATCTTCTCCCCTCTCCCTCTCTCCCCCTCTCCTCTCTCCCCCTCTCCCCTCTCCCTCTCTCCCCCTCTCCCCTCTCCCTCTCTCCCTCTCTCCCCCTCCCCCCCTTCTCCTCTCTCCTCAGTACCCGGGCTGCCACAGACCTCCCGGCAGATGGGAGACCCGAGTCCGGAACGCAAACCCCGTCCCCCGGCTCTGCTATTTCCAACTCGAGTGTGAGTTCAGCTACTTTTTTTCCCAGACAGTCTGAATTCTCAGAAAAGTCATCACACCTAGCAGGCTCCGGGAGGTGCGACATCTCACACGACCACACTTCTCTTTCAACCACACTTATCTGTCGCCGTCTTCTCCATCCAGACCCCGGTTCCCATTATTATTATTAAACTTGCCTTTCATTTGTGAGTTAAATTCTAATCTTTAGTTTTAACGCTTTCAGGCGCTGGCAACCTCCCCGTGTGACCAGCGTGTGTTACTCTAGAGCCCAGATGAGTGAGTTCATCACAACCTGCAGACTGATCCTAACCAGCAGATGTAACCCGAGTAGATTTTTAGCAAAATTGTAATTCTTGACCCCTTCGTCCTTCGACGGGCTTTTTTTTTTTTTGCAGAATTGATGTAGATTTAAATAAAGTGTTGCGGGAAATACTCCGTGTTCATTTGGTGGTATTTAACATTGCCTGTGGTCCTTGTGCCCCGATAATATAAAAATCTGCTGAACTCAAAGTAAAGATCTTCTTGGTGTACTAACAGTTGTGTTCAGGGTAAGTCTGTGGTATGCAGGGTGTGTGTAACTGAAAACGGGGATTTTAGTTGATTTGTTTTTCTAAATAAAGTTCACTTAATCTCGGCTCGGTTTAATTCCTTGTTCACTTGTCGACCACATGGTGGCGTCACTGGTCTCATTTTCACGCGTGGTTGCGTTAAAGTGGGAATTCCTCCACTGTTCTTGCACTAAAACCTTATTACTCTGACCCCATCTACTCAGTGTGCATTAGTTTAAAATACTATATATTGTGTGTGTGTGTGTGTGTATACAGTCCAAATCTGACTCCTGTTTAAAGCGTCAAAGGTTCAGAGGAGCTGAATTTACTCTGCTTTAATGATTCCTGTCACGGGTTCTCTTGCATGTCTTGCAAGACAGTCCAGATGTACTTCCTTCAGAGGCCACTTTTGGCTGTTGCGGCGAAGGGAATCTAAACTTAAACTGCGTCATCCCGCAGGCCGTGGCCTTCTCCTTATTAAGTATTGATGAGCCTTCATAATTGCACACATATGAAACCCGTCCCTTCCTCCTGTCTGTGTTGGGGTATCATTGTTTTACTTCCACAGGAAACTGGTGATGCAAGGTTAAAACCGACCAAGGGAGCAGAGTTATCTGTCGTTAATTGTCTCAATGGGGAAGTTCCGTTGCCCAAAGCTGTAAACTGACCCTCCTGTCATAACGTAGAGCCTGCAGTTGCGACACACTCTGAGGATCCGGCCTTCAGAGCGCCGGCCAAGGCAGCAGAGCTTCTGTCGGGATTCCTCTCTGAGCGACGAGCTCTCGGCCGAGTCGACGTAAACACGGCGAAATAAAAAGGGGGGTGGGGGGAGTGATCCTTTAAAGGTTTCAAGGGCTCATTTCCCTCAAAGGCTCCTTCTCTCTTCCTGATGTGATCCATGTGTTTAGGGGAAGTTGTATTAATTTTAGCTGCGCGGCGGCTGCAAATGTTTGATAAAGAGGGTGAAAAACGGATGCAGGCCGCTGACATTTGTCAGGCTTCTTTAAGTTCAGTCAGAGAGCCAAGAGCCAAATACGGACATGTGTTAAAGAGTAGAGCTCATCGGACCCAGACGCTTGTCTGACATGTCAATATTTAGGCAGAATATGCTGGCATTTGGTTATTTTTAGGAAAAATCCAAAACTGACATCTGAAGTGAGATTCATGTCCATAGATGAAGAGTTTCCCATGTAAAAGTACTTTATAAGCAATTTTGCGTCTGCGCCGAGACGTCAACGGGTTTCCAAAATAACGTTGGGTCGCGACCAGTCGGGGGCCGTTTTCATGCACGAATGCTGTTCAAAGCTTTCCGAGTTCCCAAAGGCCGATGCAGGCGGCGCCGTACGCTAGCGCCGCCGAGTCAACGGACAAGAGCACTCTTTAAATCTCTCCTCGGTGGCAGGTGGAAGTGGGAGTAGTGGGTGGGAGACGTCTTCGTACGAGCTTCACAAGGCCGAGTTACTTATGTGGAAAATCGCGACCTCGATCTTCGTTGAGGAATCCCAGAAATGTTTAAGAGGCTCTCCTCTTCGGGTATAGGGAATGCAGAGTCGCCCCCCCCCCCCCCTTTTTTTTTTTTTTTTTTTTTTTTTCAGTTTCGTGGGAAATTCCTCCAAGTTATTTATGGTGCTGTATACACTACAGAGAGAGATCTCCCTGTTGGTTTTAGAGGGAACGGTTTTCGGGTTGTGCTCAAAAAGTTCCCTGTTTCCTGACTCGTGGGGGGAAATCTCTGGGTTTTCCCACCCGCGGCTGTCAAACAACAAACATCTGGCCACCTTCACAGGAGCGTTGTTTCTCCGCCAGATGTGCGAGTTCTTCCTAAGGCCCCCCCCCCCACTGGGATTTGGAGGTTTGCGCTTTGGAGTAGCAGCTGCTCGGATTGGAACTGTCGGCGTTTGGATCAAATAAAGGAGTAAATGTGGAGAGTCGTCGTCCCAAAGGAGAACAGCTCATTCGAGGAAACCTCTCGGGTGGCGGCTCCTGTCCATCACGCGTCGGCCTCGCCCCCGTCCGAAAAGGTCGCTTGGGAGGGCGGCGGAGGCGGCCGGGAAGGCGTGGGCGTCCCTGGCGCCCGTCCCAGGCGGCGGAGCTGCGACGCTGTCCAGAGCCCAAACACACACAGACGGACTGACAGACGCGCAGCCCCCGACAGACGCAAGGCAGGGAGGACTTCCTGTAATCTGTTTGGACAGACGGATACAAACGGGCTTGGGGGACCGTCGCTCACGTCCAACGAGGCGAAGGTGTGTTGGGGACAACGACGTCGGGAGCCGGCGTGATCCGCATCAGCGCGTGCATACTGGAGCCCATGATGGAAAACTGAGCAGAGAACAGATGAAGCCAAAAACCTCCAGGAAGATGGTAGTAGGTTTCTCATGGTAATCGAGCAGGTTGAGAGGCGGGGAAGTGCAGCTGCAGGTCAGGCGGTCCCAGCGGGCCCGTCCACTGACGCAAAGGTCATCGGTTCGGTACCCCTCCGGTGCTTGAATTAAAGGGTCATAGAGATTACTTATTCATTTAACCTTTATTTACATGAGCTGCACATCCGGCTCTCGAAAGAAACAATTCTTTTTTTTTTTCCCCTTTCGCTTCGCCTCCAGACAAGGAAAGAAAAAAAAAAAAAAAAAAAGGAAAAGAGAATGGAGGCCTTTCTCTCCGCTCCTGCGCGGAGCAGCATGCGGGGTTCCTTCTGTTCAGTTCCCTTTCAGCGAGACCCTGACTCCGGATCAGGATCCGGTCCCCGGGCGCCGCTGCACATCAGCTGCCTGAGAATAGGTCAGAGTGTCCCCGGCAGACAGATTTTCAGTAACTCTTATTGTTTCCCTTTTCTCGCGCCCCTGTTTATTTTCGGCAGTTTCGCGCTCGATTGCGAGACGCTCGACTGCGCGCCGGCGGGCGGCGGCGGCGGCGGACCGTCGTTGCACAAACTTGCGGCCCGGCGGCGATGCGGTCGAGATGAGATGCCTTTCTGGGGGGGGGAATAAAACGATTTTTGAAGTCCCGGGAAACGGCCCTGCCCCCGCAGTCCCCGATAATGAAATTACTCAGAAGTGGAGGGAGCACGTGGGAGTTATTAACTTTGCTCAGGCGGGCGGGAAATCCGGCCTCGGGGGCCGAGCTGGGGCGGTGGTCGATGGGCCCTGGGGGGGGGGGCGGGGAGGGAGGATTTCTGGGGGTTTTTTGGGTTTTTTTTTTACACGAGAGGAAAGGGTGGAGGATAGAGGCGAATGGTTGGCGTCCGGCGACGGCCCATCCCCGTAAACGTGTCGGTGCTCCATCGTGAACCTTGTCGTGAAGGCCGGTCCTCAGAGGTCCTGACGGGAGGACCTTCCTCCCCGTTCCCTGCAGCCGACTGATGCTGGTGGGCTCGGCGGGGAGAAGGGAGTGACATTTAGCTACTGTACCCCCCCCCCCACACATCCACCCACCCCTACCCACCACCCCCCACATCCACCCACCAACCACTCCTCCCTTCCTCCAGAGGGCAAGAGCAGCGGTCAGGAACCTGCGCCCGATCGCCATAGCAACGCAGGTCTATCTTTGCCGTCGACTAACCGAAAGTGACGGCGGCCCTGTGAGGCTGTGAGATAATAAAAGCTCGCCGCTGATGCTCAAAGAACACAAATGATGGATTTGCACTCGGTGTTGACGTGCGCGCCCATCTGCCGCTCCGGGAGGAGGAAGGAGGGGGGGGGTGATCTGCCGGAGACAGACATTGCTCTCATGACCCCTTAATGGTTCAACTAACACACTCTTAATGGATTTACTGGATGGCAATACACGCTCAGATCTGAGCGCGGGTCTCATTCACATTAGGGGATTAGCAGAAACCGGCGGGGAAACTGAGTGAACCTGGATCAGATTAGCGGGGAGGCATTAAAATACGGATGCAGTTTGACAACTTTCGGCTTTACTGGAGTGGTTTGGCGTACCTGGGCAGGGCGGGAAGCGGGATCTGCCGGACGGAGCGCGCCGATAGGGGGGGGTTTGTCCGCTCCGCTCGGACAGTCTCGCTTCCCCCTTGCGAGATGCCCCTCGTCTCGTTCTCGCTCCGTTTCGCTGGTTTTGTCACTTCTGCTGTCGGCGTCCCTCCACGTCTGCGTCCACGCCTCCGCAGAGGCGGTTTGCAGCTCACTGGTTCTGGATCAGTGTTCATGCAGACTCAAGTGGGAGGGTGGAAGGTTTTTTTTTTTTTTTTTTTTCTTTGTACGTTTTTGGGTTTTTTTTTTGGCTTCTTCTGCAGGAAGGAATAGGAGAGGCGAGCCGCTATCTTTCACCCGAGCTTTCACACCTCGGCTAAACAAAGCAGAGCCTCGGCTCGCATTCATCATCCGCGCGTCACTCTGCTGGGACAAAACGGACGCGAGCGTGCCAGCGCGCACGCCGAGTTATCTCCAAGCGATCTTAATCTTCTCTGCTGGTGCCTTTTTTAACCCCCGGCGCTCCGTGAAGAGGCCGATCTACAGGTGTTCCACCACGTGCGTCACGAAAAACGCACGCTGCACGCACGGTGATGAGGGGTCGGAGAGGTGAGGGTGGTGGTTTCAATCAGTGGATTTGGAGCAGCTCTGATGTTCAGCGGCGCATCTGCACCCCCCCCACCACACACACACACACACACACACCACCACCCACCCCTGCGCGACGCTGCTGCGCGACGCGTGATCGCAGAAGAGGAAGAGTCCGCGCTTCCTTTTTCCTGCCCAGATGGCGGCGTCAGCTGACGGCAGATGCGAGGTTATCTCTGAAGCGCTTCTCTGTCGCACAAGCGTGCGTGGGAGACGCAGCGGGTGCAGGATGGAGGAGGAGGAGGAGGAGGGGGACCGACCGACCGTCCGCAACCTGTTTCCATAACACTTCCATGCAGGCACAAACAAATCCTCCTTTTGGTACCGTCTCCACCCACCCCTGTCTGCTCCGTATCTCGAGGAGATAAGACTGCGCTTGCAGAATGTTACACTGAATTTGCTTTGTGTCAATAAGGCCGGCGTCCGCTCGGAGCTGGGGGGGATTACAGGGAATTTCTTGGAAGCGCCTCCAAGAATTCCACCGGAGCTGCTGCTCAGACAAGATATGACACCCCGGGCCTTTGTTTGTGGCAACAGTGTTGGCATTTATTTCGATTAAAACCAGTCAAATCTCCTCTGAAATGTCAAAGCTTGACGTCAAAGGCTCAAAAGTCAGCGGGGGTGATCACATGATAAGCACAAATTATTATTAATATTACTACTACATCACTACTTTTTTTTTTGTTGTTGTTGAAACTCCTCCACTGTGAGTGCATCACATGACACCAGCAACTTAGTTAACACAAGAGATAAAACAGCACGTCGATAATTACGGCCTGCGGCGCAGATCGAAAGACACAGCAGAGAACAAACTGTCGTTAAAAACCTTTAGAACAGAAATTGCGGGTTAACCGGTCATATAGTGGAAATATATAGATTTAACGCGCGGCAGCTGGTCCAGGACGCACCAGTGCGCACCAGTTTTGGGGAGGTGAGGAGGGGGGGTGGAGGTCGATGGAGAGCTCCTCCCGGTGGTGGCCTCGGACCTGCAGCCAGCCCGGAGGAAGGCTCACCGGCAGAAAACGTACTCGGTGTAACTGGTCCACAGTTTGTCCTCCGTGGGGTCGCTGCTGCCGTACGAGCACGTCCCGGTGGAGTTGCAGGCCACCATGTGGAAGCCGGCCTCGGCCAGCCGGTCGAAGGCTTGCTCCAGGAAGTTGTACTTGAGGTAGTACCTGGCCGTGTACCTGTCCGGGGGCCGGTCCGGGTCCCGGCTCTCGTTCAGGGTTTCTCCAAACACCTCCTTGGCCAGGCAGATCTTGCTGCAGACGGTTATTCTGGCCACCCTGCGGAACTTCGCGTCCGCCTGGATGTCCCTCCCGATGGTGTAGGTGCCCCTGTACCCGATGGTGATGTAGCCGGAGCCGGCCCCCGGAGACGACAGAGTCCTGTCCGAGGAGGAGGAGGAGGAGGAGGATTGGGGGGTGGTGGCGGTGGTGGTGCTGGTCGGGCTGCTGAGCTCAGCCTCCTCCGGGTCCCCGCCGTCATCAGAGCCGTCCTTGGCGGCCGCCTCCAGACGCCTCGACAGCTCCGGGAGCTGGAAGTAGTCCGCCTCTTTACGCAGCCTCCGCTTCTCTTTGAAGAACTCCGGGAGGAAGAGCTCCGAGTCCCGCAGGTAATCCAGGATGTAGCGGAACAGGAATCCGTCCCGATCGAAGAAGAAGCGGCCCTTGTTGTCTTTGGGCAGCTCGTCCGGGGAGCCCTGGCCGAACTTGGCCCCCAGCAGCGAGTCTGGAGCCGCTTTCAGGGTCTCCAGCCGGGTCACGTACACCTGCCCCCCCACGTTGAGCTCCACTATCTCGGGGAAAGTTGCCCCGCTGCTGCTCTGAGCCATTTTGCGTCCACCTTCCACCACAGATTCTGTCACACTGACTCCGAGTTGCAGAATATCCTGCTGACAGCAGCCGGAGTGGGTTTGTTTCGACGCGCCTGTGGGAGGAGAAGATCCGACTCATTAAAAGGGGAGTTCCCAAGAAGAAAAAAAAACCAAATCAAATTTCTGAATTATGTCCGAAATAGGCTGTGTGAAGTAAACCAACTGTGATGTTAATGAGAGAAACATCATTTTTGCTAAATATCACTAAATTTAAACAGCACTTTGACACATTTGTCAAATGATATAGAGATTTCCGATATAAGACGATGAGTAGAAAGAAAGAAGGGATATGTCTGCCTCTCTAAAATGTGCACCCAATATAAATTCAACAATCCATCCACTAAACCCCATTTTATCAGTAACCACCGACGCACACCGCAATATGACGGAGATAAGCGTTTATCACAGGGAATTTAGAAGTTTCACGCAAACATCCGACACCAACAGTCTCTCTGGTGCGTTCCTAACGTCCAGTCTAGATGATTATAAAGGATTCTCAGTTCCTCCTGACGCAGATATTAGTCTCAGATACTGAGGTTTTTTTCCTCTGACCTGTTGAAACAGCTGTAGAGATCTGATAACAGAGCGGCAGCAAACCCAAAAATGAGATGTAGCAATGGTGCAATGGTGAACTAATATACGCACACACACGGGTGCACATGCATATGCACCCGTGTGTGTAGCTTATGTGTATATATATATATATAAAAAAAAACAAAGGGGAAGACAGAAAACGCAACTGTTGTAGTATAGCAACTGGAGGGTAAACAAAAAGGGAAGAAAAATAATACAGGATGTGGCTTATCTGGGATGTTTTTTACCTGTCGAGACCAGAGTTAATGTTGCAGTCAAAATATGTTGAGTGGAACCACATAAGCGTTTTCTTTGAGCTTTAGTGCAAACAGGCCAGAGGATTGGTTTATGTGACACCGACCCCTGGTGGACAAGATGCGTCATGGCGCAATTTATCGTATTTACCTTTCTAAATTGTTTTATTCGCCCTCGGAAAGAGTGATCCCCACGTCACAAATCATTTATGTGGTTATACAAGAGCTCCTGTCGTAATCATAAACACCACAAATACAAGATGTGGCCAGAGGCGAGGTGGAACAGTTGACGAGGCCAAGATGGGGAATTTCACCCCAGGAATTAACCAACGAACAATCAACCGATGAGGCACACGCACATACGTTTTCACCACAGAGGCAGAGACAGGGTTGAGGTTTACGTGCTACAATTTTATAATTAAATCCACTATTCGACAAAAGATTAACTCAACTGCACCACAGTTAAACAAAAGGGGGTGGACAGGGCTGGGGCCCCACCGGCAGGTAAAACTAAATTGGAGGAGAGATGAACCAAAAACACCCGTGCCACTGCAAACAAACCCACACACGAGGGGGGGGGTGATGAAGACACCCTCCACCAGGGGTTGGGTCCCCGTGGCCCGCAGCACCTGTCCACAAAGGTACAATTACATTTCCAGTGGTAACAATTAGACGCGACACACGCACGCACGCAAATAAACTGACCAGATCGTCTAAAAAAACCACAACATCAAACAGGAAATGAAAAGAAACAAACCCGAGGAAGAGTAACCAGAAAGTTAATACAATTCCCAAACACTTAAAAGTCTAAAATGAAGGCAATAGCTCCGTGGTCGCCTCGGCGACACCGCGACGTCTTACGGCCAAGCGCTCTGGACGGAAGGACGCCGAGGGAGCACCACCCTTCTGCGACAGGAGCGAGCACACGTTCAAGCACTGTTGCACTTTAAGTTGTGACCACCAGAGAAAATGCGCGTTAGCGTGCCTCGTTTTAACCTTGGCGCTGCCAGACAGCGCGCCCGTTCTGGGGAGCAGGTTGAATTGGGCGAAGAGCCCAGATCAGCTCAACCACGCCGCAGCAGCCCACCTTTGTGGAGCCACCGGCACCACCCCGTACCTTTGTCGGGGGGGGGACAACTGGAGGCAGTGCCTTATATAAACCTTTTCTCCCCCGCCCACCAATTAAGGTGGTACCTCCAGGTGGCACCGGTGCGAAGGGCAGGCCCCGCCCTGCCACAAGGAGAATAAAAAGTGAAGCAGACTCACCTCATCCTTCCTCTGCGCGCGGGAGAACGTTTGTGGACGCACCGGTCTCATCTATTGATCAATATGTTAAATAAAAAAAATATATCTTTGTTTTAGGTCCCATTTTAAGAGGAAATGCATGTAACGACTGTCGACTCAAATTAAAATATGACCAAAATGCAGCCTGACTGTGCAGGTGTTTTCTCTTAACCTTTTTCCTCTGGAGGGAGATGATTGGATGAAATATGTAACAAAGCTTTTCAACGTGCAGGCTGGGCGTGTGGCGGCTCCTTCACTGGTCACGATGTACTCTTTCATACCACGTTTCTTCCATTTCAATGAAATCATTGAGGGATCTTCCGTCTTTGTGTGACGGTTTAAAAAAAAAACAGACAACAACACGCGCTTGTCACATTTGTGGGTTTAGAACTAAAACTAAAGACACTGTTTGACTGTTTGAATATCTCTATATTTCAGTAAAAATACGGATTTCTTCATCCGATCCTGCCCCCCCACACACACACACACACACACACACACACCACTCTTCAGTACTCTGTCTGTGTTTGTATTTTTACATGTTGCGCTTGTGTCATCTGATGTGATCCCGCAGGTGATTCTAAGTCAGCACCTATAAACCGTGAAAGGCCGATCACGGAGGCCTTTGTGGAGTGCCAGTCAGGACTCCAGTTGGGTCCCACTGCGCGCTCTGTGCGCCGTCATGCGTAAAGGCACCCCCGCGGCGATGGCACAGCGGCCGGGAGCGTCAACGTCGACGCTGCGAGCTGAGAACGGGACTGTAGGTGAAGGTTAACGACCAGCCCGCACGGTTAAAGGCCTCCAGTCACGCGTCTGGCGCCAAGCAGGTCTGGACAGTGAGAGAAATGGTGCTTTTATTGTTGGGGAAGTTTATGACGCGAACCCACCCACCGTCTCTGGGAAGAACAAAAAAGTCGCATTGTGATGACATAAGCACGCTGAGGCCAGGAACACTGGCTGAAATGTGAGCGCAGTCATGCGTGAGAGTGAGGAGTGTGCGTGTGCGCGCGTGTGTGAGTCGTTCTTGGGTACAAGTAAACTGTGAGATTACCTTCAAGCATTATATGAATAATAGAATTAATGACGAGTGGAGTTTAGTTTAGATTAGATCCTGCTATCATCCACATTTGCTCTGTCCCCAACACCAGTGTGTGTGTGTGTGTGTGTGTGTGTGTCTTTCTGTTGCTTTATGTGACTGAACCAGACGGTGTGTTCTCATCACCTTCTCTCAGGGTTACGTCTGCACCCTTGTGCTCCTCAATCAGCTCTAATGGATCCTCTGGCTCAGACTCAGCCAGGGAACAGATATTACACACACACACACGCACGCACGCACACGCACAGGGTGGGGCGGCACGAGGCTGATGCATCGAGATGAGCTAAAAGACCCTGCCAACGTTTTCTTCTCGTCTTCGTCCTTTTCTTCCCTCGCGCTTCGCCGCCGTCTCTTCGCGTCGCTGCTCTTGTTCGTTCAGCTCATTTGGTGCAAAACTGTGGCAACTTCTCGTGCACATGCACTATTTTGACTGTCTCAAAATTTTCTCAGAGCTTGTAAAATTATATAAAAGCTCATTTTTATGTGTGTGTATATGTGAGTGTGCGTGTGTGTGCGCGTGGTGTCACCCACCCCCACCCAAGGACCCTTTGCTTTGTGTCTGTGTGTGTCTGCAAGTGTGATTTTTCGTGTGTGTGTGTGTGTTTGCAAGAGAGAGGGAGAGAGAGATAGGAAGGGAAATAGAGAGAGCGGTTCACATGGGTCTCATCTCCCCTTCCTCCTTCAGTGGCCTCATTCAGAGTGAAAGGTCCCCTGGGGCTGATATGCACTTTTGTGAGTGTACATTATTCTCTCTGGTGACTTCTGAAGCCATGAAAAAACACAGCGGTCCATCCAGGCCGCCGCCTCCTCCTTCCTGCCTCCAGTGAGAGACGGGACGAGGGGGCACTATTTTCACAGCGGGCCCTGATATCCCTTAACTGGACCTCGGGTCAACATCTGTGTCCCTCAATGTTCGATAATTTGAAACCACGCGTGGATTCACTCCGCCCACGACGAGGGGTCCAGGTCACCCGTTCGTCTCCCTGACGGCCACTTTCTGGCCCTCAGATCCAGTCGGCGTCCACCTCAGGCCCCCCCCCCCGTCTCCGCCCCCATCACGCGGCTGTGATGTCATCTAACGGTGATTCATAATTATCCTCTTTGCGACCCCCGCGGTATTTATGAGTTTAGCAAGCACTTGATTAGCAATCAAAACAAATTCTCAAAATGACAAAAGGGAACACGCAGGCAGGCCCAAAGGAGACATCGCCTTCGATTGCGGAGCCTCATTCCTGTGCTGCGTCTCAGCCGTCTACCTGCAAGCCCGGCTCAAACGAAGGCGCTCCCATAATTAAGTTCTCCGGGCTGATTCGATTAGAGCGGCCGCTACATGCATCCTGCAAAAGATGCTCCTCTGCGGGGGCTAATGGAGGAGATGGAGAGATATATGGGAAACAATTAGAGTGGGCATTATCCTGTAGCCTGTTGTGTGTTTGCCGTGTGTAAAACCTCTGACATTCAAATAAAATATGACCCCCCCCCCCCCACACACACACACACACACTCCTCAGCCTTTATGTCAGCGTTGGTGTTCCACATATCAGATCTCTCCTCTCCTAAAGATTAGAATGCTTATTTTGTCCTTCTCCTCCACCCCACCACATATTTTCAATTATCTGCCTTGTAATTAAATTACTGGGGATATTACTTAAAAGGGGCATAAATAGCAGCCTGTCGGCTGTGGCGGCGGCGCCTCGGCCACAAATCTGATATGTGCGTCAAACGACGACCCGTGTTCACATTGTTCAAATAAATAAAGGCGCGTGGTCTGGAGATACGCTCCATCTGAATACGTGTGACAGCTTTGAGGATGAACGCTCTCTTGAAAGCTGGAATTTACGAAAAAGGGAAATCCAGCCGGTGATCGGGTTCCCGATCATCGTTCCACCCGGGCAGTCACCTTGCTGCGAGTCCTCTCTAAAGTTATTCCTGACTCCTGCCTGTGGTAGATGCCCGCCCGATATCGTTCATCACGCTCTAATGGGATCGCCATTCCAAGAATTCACGTGGTTTTAAAGCTCTTTTCGGAAGACTGATGGCATCGGTTAGGCCCCGGCAACAACAACAAAAAACAGCCATTAGCTACATAATGTATACATCATTGGACGGTCTAAAAATATCCTGAAGTTGTGAATGAATAACTCTGATTTGATCCCCCCAACCCCAACCCCCCTGGCCTTATACCCCTTGAACGTAAAGCCATAAATAAATGGATTGGCTCCCAGACAAGTGCTGCTTTTCTTTCATAATTGTTAATTATCGTAAGTGCTCTCCGAGGTACTTCTATGAATGGACACGGGACTCTCTCCGGTCCCCCCACCCCGTTTCTCTCTTTACGGGATTGATGTCGTCGGTTTTCAAGGACGCCAAAAAGGTCGCCGGCGACGCTGGGAGGAGACGCGGCGGAAGGGCGGGGCACCTGCGTCACTCCCGCCGGAGCATCGAGGTTGGCGGCTTTTTGATGGCGCCAGGCGCCAGTAGGCGACGCCCCACCCCCCCACCCCCGATCCGGGCCCCGCCCGAGGCCGCTGTCTCGGCCCCGCCCCAATGCTGGATGGCTCCTCCCACGATCGCAGACCAGAGGGAGAGCAGCACTTTAGGTAATGTAAATAAGCAGGGAGCGAGGGGGGGCTATTTTAAGACGCTGCCTTTCACTGCGTCCACGCAGGGGAACAAAGATGCAAGCCGAGCGGTTGTAATGCCGGTCACGTTCTCCGACATGTTCTCCAACGTCCAGATAGCTGAAGGGCCCAACGGACACCGAAGAGCTCAGACCACACACCGAGACTTCTGCTGACGTCCTTCTCAGCTCATCTTACGAAACACGAAGACGACAATCACAAACAATCCCTCCCCCCCAACACCTCGTCGTTTAAAATGACACGAAAAGGAGGAACTCCATTTTTTTTAAAAAATCCTTCAAATCCTCCCGATGAGCAGAAAAGACCACAAGTATTGTCTCAGGTCTGCTTGGCTACGTTGACAGAGGTTCTTTCCACGGAGGCCGAATGGAACGACCTCGCAGTCTGGAACATCTCGAAGGTCAGCCCTCAAGGTCGACGTCGGTTTTCAATTGTAACACAACACCAGCCACGGGGAAATGCAGCGTTCACAAAATGGAACCGACATCCTTTAAAACTCTGCAATAATATGTTTCCTTTTTATTGTTTCATCTGTTACGACATCAAAAATAAATTAACATTTAAATATCGTCCCCATCCTTCTAATACGGATGAATCTTAACCAGCGTCGTCTGCTGTGTAGCTTTTTTTTTTCTCTCTCTCTCTCTTTTTTTTTTAAATCCATCATATTTACACGAACATGTACAACACAGAGGAAAACCTGCACGCTGCCGGCTGCGCGCGGGTCCACAGATCCGGACGAGCCGGGGCTGCGACCGCTCGACTTTGCAGGGAAACGACAGAACACGACAGTTTGAATTGAGCCTACACGACAGAGTTTCTGCTGGGGTTACATTCATATTCTAGTCTTTGCTCGCTGCAGCCAGACCAGAGTGCAGAGACGAGTGCGGAAATTAAAATCTCCTCTAATGAGCTCCATTAAGGCAGTTCAAACAGATAACTGTAATCACTAACTTACACGGCTTCTCGGGATTAAAACTGACATCAAGGACAATATTAGCTAATGCTTGGAGTCGACTACCCTCACTACTGCGTGTATATAATCTACTCAGCGTGATACACGGATGGTTGCCCTCCGTTGATTGATTATAATTGATAATACATGAAAGATGCAATGGCCCGACAAAAGAGCTGCGTTTGGTCTTCTTGGCGTTGGTTATAAAGGAAGTCTGGAATATTTCACATTATGAGATTACGGATTCTTTTCTTCAGAGCTACACGTGACACGAGGCTGCTAATCTGGTATTCCCAAGATGTAAAATCCTGTTTTTCGATCGCTTCCCGGTTCTCTTCGGCTCCTGATTTAATGCCTTTGGTTATTATTGCTTTTTAACCCCCCCCCGCACCCCCGTACATTAAATAAATAAATAATCTTTCCACGTTGTGCTGTCTTCCTTTCGGGTTCCTTTCCGCAGCACCTTCGCGTGATAAATGACGAAAATATTTCAATCGGGAGTCTCTAAATGTGGTTTTTCTAAAGGAGGTACAGGATACTCAGTCCTCTATACGCGCTACATGTATGTATTGGAATGAGATATACTTCTACTGATGGCCGGGACAGTTGCGTGTGGTTGTCGTCCGGCCTCCACGAACGTGACGATGGTCCTCGGCCCTCCCCAGCGAGAACAGCGTTTCCTTGTCATTAATTCTTCTTGACAGCGTAATGAGTTCCTCAGCCGCCTCATCACGTCACTTTTCTTTTTAAAATCACATCCTGAGTTTTTCCTCCCTCTCTCTCTCTTTTTTTTCCCCCCCTTTTTTTTCCTCTTATATTACTCTTCGTCGTGGTGGGAGGAATCGGGACTGGACTCGTCCTCCTCCTCCTCCTCCACCGTCTCCTTCGGCAGCGTGTCGCGGCGGGTGAACGCGGCCGCCAGGGTCACGCTCAGCCGCGGCTTGACGGGCGCCATCTCGGAGAGCGCGATGTTGTTGCCCCGCGTCACGAGCGTGGTCTTATCCATAATCTCCCCGCTGTGCTTGGACACCACCGCGTCAAGAAAGTCGTATTTGTGCGAGATCTTGCCGCTCTCAAACAGGTACTTGGCCAGGTGGGAGAAAGCCACGTTGGCCAAGAAGGAGGCGAGCATGGAGATGCTCTTGAAGGGGAACTTCTGAATCACGACCTCCTCCATCGTTTCCGTGATGCGGTCCAAGCGCATCTCGGTGGTCCAGCCCGGGTAGTAGATGAAGGGCGGCAGCCCCAGGTAGGGCTCGCCTCCGCCGATGCGGAGCAGCAGGCCGAACAGGTAGGCCGCCACCGACCCGTACGTGTTGGTGCCTTTGATGAAGAGCACGCTGAGCAGCTGGGGGAAGATGATGACGTAAACCAGGTCGGAGCTCAGGTACCACAGGCCGTAGACGGTCCCGGTCACCAGCGCCATCCACGTGGCCAGGCCGCCGAAAACGAAGATGGTGCAGCGCATCACCCAGACGATCTCCCGGTCCGACGCCTGGAGAAGGGAGAGGAGGCGAGTGAAGGCAAAGGATGGAAAACGAGGGGGGGGGGGGACTCACCGACTGCCTGAAGGCCAGCTGGTAGATGTTCCTGGCGAACATGGAGCTGGCCGAAAGGATCGAAGAGTCGGCGGACGACATGACGGCGGCGGACACGGCGCCCAGGCCGAAGAAAGACACGAAGGGTGGGCAAAGGTGCTGCAACACGATGGGCAGGATCATGTCCGCCTGTTCTTTATCTTTCGGGGGGATGGGACCATAGGACGTCTGGTTCCAGTCTGAGCAGGAGGAACACGAATAAGCATGACGTAAATACTGAGAATACCACATCCACAAGTCCAGGCACACAGGAAACGGAGAAAACCCTAAACAGGTGCAGAGAAGACCCACAAAGCTCCACATTCAATGTCATTTGATTTTTGAATTGAATTGAATTTTGATACAAATTGAATTTTGAGACATTCAATTAGGGCCCATCCATTTAAATACAACTGTCATGCCAAGAGCACCTATGAAAGGCAAACAGAAAACATTTTAACGTGAATTAATGTCAACATAGAAAACAAACTTCTGTGTACAGATGCGCAAAGAGGAATTTGAGGCCTGAAAATCTTAAGATCAAACGTCTAATTTGGTCCCTTGCTTCTCTCTAATGTAATATGTACATGAGCAATGAGGTTATTAAATGGATTACTGCTTCATTATGGATGAGGTGAACCAGCTGCTATTTACCAGCCACTCTCAGATCTAAGGGCAACATGGATCCATCCAAAGGCCCCCTACCCCCAAAGTCACTCACTCACTCGCACTCACACACACAAACACACACACACACACAAACGTTTGAACTTCTATTTTTGCAAGGAGGTTTTATTGACGTAGTGCACTCCGACCCCTAACCCTAACCATTCCAAACAAAACGTCTAACCCTACTCTTGTTGGATGTCTAACCTGTGGACGCTCCAATTGCCCCGATAAGGACGGAGGGTACGGCCATAACGAGGCACCCAAAAGCAGCGAGGAAGGAGAGGACCTGAGCGTAGGTAGCCGAGGAGGCAGAGAGGACTCTCTGGAAATACACCTGCCAGGGTATTCCTCCGAGCATCTGCAGGAAAACATGAAAGCGGGAGAGGGGGAAAAAAAAAAATCATTTCAAAGCCCGGGAGACCGTCTACCACGTCAGCGTCAGTTTGATTCCCTAAAAACAGCCTGATCTCAAAAATGAGACAAATTTCTATTTCAGCAAGCTGATCGTGATCACCGTCGTTCTAAAATAGAATCTTCAGTTCAGCGTAGCTTCCGAGCTTTGGTAAAACTGTACCAGGAGGCAGAAGTTGTCGACCCAGACCCAGGTGTCACTCTTCTGGATGCTGCCCCTCCAGGGCGACTGGTACACCTGCTTCACTGCGGTGATGGTGATGTCCGACACGGCAGCGTTGGTCAGAGCAAAGGGCACGCTGATCCACTGCAGACAGGCACATCACATTTGACGCCTTTTACACACTTCACTGTTCCGTCCGGTCCAGAATCTACCCCGCTGAAATATAATCTTCCAAAGAACTTGGGCTGTGAGAGAAGCCTATTTACGTTCAGTAAATGTAGATTTATGTGTTTACTCGTAGAGTTGATTAAAGCCCATTTCTTTCATTTATTGGTAGGTTTTTTATCGTTATTCTTTAAACCTTTTACTTCAGTCTGGGAAATTCCACTTTAATGGGTCCTTTTACTCACCAAGCCAACAAAGATGCAGAAAAGCTGCACAACATCCGTGTAGGCCACAGAATAAAGTCCTCCAACCAGGGTGTAGAAGATGGCGATGAGCGCGGAGATGACCACTGACATCTTGATGTTGATGTCCACGATGACACTCAGAGTAGCTCCTAAAGGCACGAACAGGCCAATGTTAGACACACACACACACACACACAGTGGACACACACACATAAATCCCTATGAATCACTTAGACAGGGATAGAAAGGTGGATTTTTACCCAGGGCCGATAAGATGGCGGCAGACCAGAAGATCTCACCCATCAGTGCTGGTATGAAGAGAAGGCCGCCCATGCGCTTCCCATACAGCTGCTGGAATGGATCCAACATGGTGACGTAACCTCGGGAGCGCATGGGCTTAGCGAAAAACAGTCCACCTAAGACACAGAGGGGCCACTTTAGCAAGACCCCCACCTTCCACAGACAGGAGACCGCTAAATCTGCCCCTTGTAACCCTCTTAAGAACATTTAGATGATTTAATACTGCAGCGCTTCTTCACTTGACAACTCTCTGGGAGTAAATTTAGAATTTTAACATCTCATCGATAAACTCACCCAAAACCAGACTTAACGCGTATCCAAAGGGAGCTTGTGCCCAGGCCAGGCCATAATCTGGCAGATACACATATTCAGCAGTGCCATTGATGTATCCCCCTCCAACCCAGGTCGCTGGAAAACCACACACACACACACACACACACACACACACACACACACACACACACACACACACACACACACACACACACGAGCAGGAAAATAAATCGATGTGATTTATGCTAAAATCAATTACATTGTTATGTTTATTTTTTCGCCCAGGGGAAACTGAAATCACTCTAAGAGCCTATTTACTACTTTAATCAAGCGAGCTGGCGTCTGATTTGAAGGTAGAAAATCTGATAATACAAGTATTTAAAGAAGAAAATGCAAAAATGACCACGTTTGATTTGTAACAAAACAGTATTATTACCGAGTTACAAATGCAGTTTTTCACCTGTCATCGTAAATCCACCCACAAACAAGCCGATGTCTCTCCCACCGACCATGATAGTCTCGCTGCGGTCGGTGCCCTCCGCCTCTCCCGAGTGTTTGTTCTTCAGTGCCGCCCATATTCCAACAAAAAGGATCAAGAGGTAGAAGACCGCGATAGCCACCAGCCCCTCTACATGGATGGTCATTGTCGCACCGGTCTTCGCTAGGAACGGGAGGGCATGGAGACCTGTCCGGCGCGCAAAAGATTCGGTCAGACACCAAGTGTGCACACCAGCCTTTGGACAGTTTCGCGTCTTAATATAGTCTGGAAAACACTGCGAGTTGTTTTGGAACCTTGAAAACTAAAAGTGTACACATTTAAACACCTCTCAAATTGGATTAGAGTTCCAAAAAGACGAAGCGCGTCATGCGACTTTTAACTTTTCTGGCTAAAACTGGAATATTCCAAAAAGACGAGAGGGAAAAAACCCCGATACTCTCCGCTGACTGCTGCGCTTTCGTCTCCCTGAGAGCTGACGTCCCTTGATATGACTTTCAATTTAGCGCCGCTTTCTCGTTGCGCGTCTCTCTGTCCGTAAAAATCAAAGCGCACTGGAAGAAACCCTGGAAGTATTTTATAAATAGAATGATTTCAAATAAAATGTGTTTTTTACATGCATGTAATATGATTTATCCAAAATTACAAATATTAATAGTCCCCATTTTTACGTTTCTATGTGTGCGTAAAATGTAAATTACGCACAACCCTACTCGACTGTCAAATCAATCGAGAAACAAGATTCTCCACTAAATTAATACACTGTTGCTCTCCTTTTAAAAGGAACTTAAAATACTCCCAAAATGTGAGGAAATGCACACAAAAACTTACCTGAAGTGTAGCTGGAGTCATGTGCTGGGACCCCCGAGGCAGCTAGTGGACAGCACCGCGGTTGGAGGCTGTGTACGCGGAGGAGCAGCGAGAGGAGAGGATGGCGGTGGTCTCCCGCTTGACTTATCGAGGCTTATAAGGGGGTAGGTAACGTCAGAGGACCGACACACACGTCAGGGAAAGCAAACGTCGTTTTTAATGAGCACCTTGCGCGGAGACGCGTCACAGTGTCCACTGGCTGAGCTAAGTGGCCGGTGGGAGGGATTCCTGCACTCAGTAATGAGGCTGGGTGGACATTTTATTTAAAAAAAAAAAAAAAAAAAAAAAAGAAAGGCGTGACTTTAATATTAAGGATATAATCAAACGCGTCATATAACCATTATTTTATGGCGCCTTTGTGCTTCATAGTGCCGCCTCTCCTTCGGAGACAGTGCGTAATAGCTGTCTAATTGCGCAAAAATACTCGCTGTGGCCTTTAGTCCGCTGTCACTCCGCTCAGCCGAAGCTTTACCTTAATACAGCAATTAAAGCCTGAGGAAACGCTGTTCCCTCAACTCCAGAACTGTGACGGAAGTGATGGATCTACCTAAATGCAACCACAAGCTTTTCAATTCAGTTATTCTTTTGGAATGTGAAGGATATTTCACCACCTTTGAGCAATTAGGAATCCTTAACACTTCACACGCATCTCCTCCGTGTGTATATATGGAATATATTAACTAACGGGGTGTTTTATGGTCTCTGCGTGAAGTCGTTTAATCTCGGTTACTCTTGTCAAACTTGACAGCATCCAATTAGAATGGATCCTGAAGAGCAGCAGCGAGATTTTATAATTAAGTCTCTCTCTCTTGTCTCACACACACACACACACACACACACACACACAAATACAAACGCGCGCGCATGCACACGCACACACACACACACACACTCGCTCTCCCCCTCTCTAATGGAGAAGCTATTTAGTCATTAAGGGACCACGACGACAAACCAATTCAACCCGCAGAATGTGCACACCGCCCTCTCCTGGTTCTAGTGGAGATGGCTGGAAACAGAACTGCGAAATACAGATTTATACAAACGAAACGAGGTGGGTTAATTTAGAGTCAACGTTTTCTCAAAGCGGTCCTTTTGACGCAGAGCGGAATCTGCCACGCTGACACCAAAGAGTAAAACAACCTGGAGACAGCTGGTACACTTTCTGAGCGCATGTTCAGAGGTGGCGCCACACGAATCTGACACGTTTTCAAACTCTGTCTCCGAGTCCCTGATACTGGGTCGGTGGAACCGGCTCCAAACACGCGCTCCACGTCCACGCACCCGCGCACGTACTAACAAAACAACTACGTGTTGCAAAAAAAAAACAACAAACAATAATGAGAGGAATCATCTCATCGTGGAACCAGTGAATGCTGGTGTTTACCGTCGGGGCTCAAGGACTCGGGGCTTAATGAACAGCTGTCGCTGGCAGCGCTCAAGATGTTGGTGAGACGCACAGAGAGGCAGAAGATCCCTGAACACGACAGCAGACGCATGAAGCCACCAGTCAGTCATCAAACACTTCACAGCACTTTATTCGTTTAAAAGAAGACAAACACACACACACACGCACGTACACGCAGGTGGAAGAAGCCATGACCTCTGTGAGAGGTGAATTTTGTGCTCGGTTTGTTATGGTGATGGACACACACACAAAAACACAATTGGCTTGAATAAGAAAAAAAAATGTACACGACCTTATTGATGGAAATTCTTCGAAACAACACCGCTGTTTCATTAGTTAATTTGATTATGATCAAAGATGATTTGTGGTCCCCGGAGATTTTATAATTTGTGTGTTTTGGTGTTTGGCGCCCCTGGTGGACACGTGAGGGATTACAGCGGGGTGAATGTGACGCAATCCCCTCTAATGGAGCTAAAAGTGTCAGGATGTGCAAAATCTTCAATCAGGCAACAGCATCACACAACCTTATACTATTATAATAATAAAGAACTCAATAGAATTAAATAGATCTGGGTCTCAAAGTCTAAACGACCAAACTAAAGAGCAGAATGAACAAAATGCAAAATAAATGTGTCCAATTCAAGTCCTCCACATGTGACAGGGGTGGTTTTGAAACATCTTTGTGGTTCCTTAAATCTGTGACACGGTCCAACTGTCATTTGTGTCACTTTTGTGTATTTCCCCATTTAGCTGTCATGTGTTTGCGGCGCAAACAGTGATTTTTTTTTTTTTTAAATAACATATTTTCTGAAGATGCAATACATCACCCGTCACTGTGTTTATCCTCACCTCCACTGCGGCTTTGGTGAAGCGACATAAAGTCTCCGTAGTGCCGAGTGACTGAAGCATTTGGTTCAATTCTTTGATGGAATAAGGCAAACATTAAAAAATTCCATCGGGAAAAAAAAAAAAAAAAAAAGCATTTGGTTTGCCAGCTAAGAAAACAAAAAATCAAATGAGCGTTCTCTTTAATTTAAACTTTTCACAGATAAGTTAAATACACAAACTCTTAGCACAAGTCGCCATCAACACAAACTCTACATAATTATATGAAACAGCAAGATTTATACAATTTCAACATGACGCTACTTATAAAGCAGGAGTGTTTAAAGGTGAGCGCCTTTATCAGTTAAGAAACTGCTGCCTGATCATGTGACAGTGACCCACCGCATTTTAGCACGCAGCACGATTTTCAATGTTTTCATTTTTGTTCTGCTGCAGAATATACACATAGTGCTCATTTTGTAAAACATACCTATACAAGGGTAATCAGAGTACCTTAATAAAAGTTTACATCCCACAATATCGCTGAAAACCATCAGAGGGCATCTTGTCAGAACCGTGATGCGTCCGCCTTTATGACCTCATGTTCTGATTGTTTTGATTTGATCTGAAAAAGAGAGAAAGGAGGGTGATTAATGACCTGGACGAGGCTCAGCGGAGGAGTGTGCTGATGCTACTGCACACGCAGATGGATGCTGTCAGAATGTTGGGGGTGTTTCTGGCACTCTGGAGGAGTAACGTCTGCTCAGAGCGACTGACTCAGCTACGCTAAGACCGGTCACAGACACACAGTACAGGCGCTCCACCGTAAGGCAACACCGGACAACCACCGAGTACTCACTGAATAATCTGATCTATGGAGGAGTGAGAATGGAAGCAGTGGAGATGATAAAGAGAAAAGAGGATGAGGCTGTCAGACACTGTGTGTGTGAACTGTACGCACAGATACACAGGCTGCCTTTAATCATTAATACTAAAGATTAGTACTCGGGTTGAAGACTCGCGCCTGCCAACACTCCCGACTTTGATCCTGATCGTACCTTGTAACCAGTCGACTCCCTCCTGTAAGCCTTCTCCTTTCAGAGCATCGGTGGCGCTGTAACACACAACGTAGTAAGTCAAGTTTGTCGAGAGGTCATCAGTCTGCACTTCAGTTTGTATCCGCAGTGTTTCTAATGGAATGAGCGCTCTTTTAAATTCAAAATGTTATCCTTTTTTTCCAAGAATGTGACTACGTTTATTGATTAGACGACTGGTGACTATTTCCTTTTGAGAGTATCACTGTGCTACACGGTTGTATTTTTCGTGTTCATCACCGTCTGGACAGAATTATCTAGGAAACAAGTGCGCGTATGTTCCTACCAGATGTGCCAGGGTTTATCTTTGATGTTCTCCAGACACAGAAGCTGTGAGACCTTCACCGACGAGAGCGCGTCTCTGACATCCATCTTGTTAGCGAAGAAAAGGATGGGAATGCGCCGGTGCTTAATGTCTGAAGGCAGAAGGGGAAATCATGGTGATAAACTGGCAGATTAACTCCAGGAGGAAAAGGATTGGGGACAAAGTCGATCTGGAAAAGCAAAATGTCTCTAATATAATCCATCTTTAACAACTACATAAATATAAAGTGTGTAAAAGAGACAGGGTGGATGGATCACAGACCAGGATGGTTCAGTAATGTGTCCAGTTCTTCTTTGGCAACCACCATCCTCAGTTTGTCTGCGCTGTCAATGACAAATATGATCGCCTGTCCTTCCCTGAGGACCAAAGAAAAGATGACAGGACACTTATCACATAAACACTAAATAGGATTCATCATTCTTAAAACTCTGACACACTTACTTGTAGTAATGCTCCCACAGGTTTCTGTACCTGCCTTGACCAGACATGTCAAAGACTGTGAAAGACAGACTGCAAAGAAAAGAAGAAAACATGCACATTAACTTATATGTGCACATCAGTGAGACATATATGCTTATTGATTTGATCCTGATATTGATCGGTAAAGATTGCTTAAGGATCTCCACCTGGATGTCTTGAACTTCTCTATGCTGAAGCCGATGGTTGGTACAATGTCTTGTGCCTGAGCCTGGAAGATAACAGTCAATTAGTATTTGTACACGCACTTAGACGCATATGTTCAACCCCTATATGCAAACGAGCTGGATGAAAATGACAAACTGATGTAGGAAATGTGGACATCAAAAGCAGTAGCCAACACTTGCGTTCGAAGGCTTGAGGCGGTTGATGATGGTGGTTTTTCCACTGTTGTCCAGACCCAGACAAAGGACATTCACCTCCTTCTTCAACCCCAGCCATCCTGCCAACTTATCAAACAGCCCCATTGGCTAGTCATCCACTATCAGCTGTACCTTCTACCTACAAAAAAAAAGAAGAACCAGCATAAATGTGCTGTAAACAGAGGGTCGAGAGCATCACCTGCCTGAGACCACAGCAGCAGATGAGTGACAAGTGTTTATCGCCACAAAGAAAGTTTATAGTAGATAAAGAAAATCCCCCCAGAACATGTTTGGTTCAGGGTAAACAAGCCAACACGCTTAATGGGCTCTTATGGGTTTATCACGTAGTAGCATTCGCTGACAGCGATGGTTAACCAGCTAATCTCCTGCTGCTAGCGACGCTAGCGCTCCTTAGCCAGCCCTTCTCTGCTACCTAAACCTCAACCGGCGCTTTCAGCTTTCCCGATAATGTTGTCATTCTGCGGAAAATGCGCTGCCCCCCACCCCCTCCATAAGCCGAAGACGTTTTGTCGAAAGCGCAACAGGTTGTCGCAAAAGTTACGAAGGCGCCCGGGCTAACGCGCTAGCAAGCGACGATGTTCGCCCGTGAAGATCCCCAACCCTCGTCGCTTCGTGGAGGTCTACCTGCAGTTCGCCGACGGTGACAACGTCCCCAGAGATGCGATCGAAGCGACCCGCCAGCTAGTTCATGAAACGGCCCGGCTTAATCCAGCGTTTCATTCATTTTGCCTCGGCGTCTCCTCCGCATTAGAGGCAGGCTAAGAGCTGGGTATTTACACCGCGTTGCCGGGAGACCGCTCACTGCGCCGCCTCGAGACCGCCCCCTGCAGGCCGAGCGAGGTACCGACAGGCCCGACTCAACAACACCATGCACCACATATGAAACAGGTATTTATATATACTGGCACCTTCACGCGCATGTTTCATGTATAACAACACTATATGTAACAGGTTTTTTTTTTGTAAATTTCGTTTTGAAGTCCGTTTGCTTTCATTTTAGTTGTAGTCACCTCGCAGACACTTTTTTGACCTCCTTAAACTCCAATGCGATCACGTATGCCACTGCATGACCCCCCCCCCCCCATTTGACAAACTCACCTGACGATTCTTCACGTCAAGAAAACGTGTTTGTCTCTCGAGTGACCAAACAAGAGGGGCGCTGGAGTGTGTGTGTGTGTGTTTGAGCGTGCATCCATGGACACCCGCACGCGAGAGCGTGAGCACCGGGAAACAACGGCGCCATCCCCAAGCCAGCGTGTTTCCAGGCCGAGAGAAGGCAAAGTGTTAAAATAGGGCTGTTTATTGAGGAACCAACATTCTGAATAAAACAATTTTCACAAGACGTTTTAATACAAGACACAGAGCGTCGTCATGAGGATAGAACACAGATCTCTATAAAATCTTTTGACATTCAGCGGTCTTTAGTTCAGAAACTTGTCTTTGCCATTCTGTGAGTCAGTCTTTATTTCTCCCTCACTGGTTCTCGGAGACAGGCTGCCTCATGTGCCCTAACATCGATCTTCTCTGGTCATGAGGTAACAAGACTTGAGACCATTCAAAGTCAATAGAAACTGTTGGATTGTCACTTGAAAAGAGAAGAGGTATCGGCGGACACTTGAATAGACGACAGAGAAAAAGAAGTCCTAAATTCAAGTGAAAGCGAGCATTTGCAGAGAAAAACGAGGAGACCACGTCTGGCCGATGAGGTTGGTTGTTGTGGTGGCTGTAACTGATGACGATCCAGAAGATGATGGAACTACACCCACGTATGATCCGGCGGTGGAGCCTGCTACACCTGACAGTGGTCTCCGGCTGGGCGGGAACAGTCTTTCCTGGGGGGGAGGGGGGCTCACACCTGAAAGCCGCTCTGCTGGATGTGGTGGAGCTGCAGGCGGAGGGACTGTATGCTGCTGATGATCCTCCTCTGGTGGCCGAGCAAACAGATCCCGATGCGTCTGATGTCACTGAAGGCCGAGAACCGAGGCGGTAAAAGAAAGACAAAAAAAAAAAAGAAAAGAAAAGAGGATCAGGATCAGGAATCTACAGGTAATCGTGCTGCAACTTGGCGGGACTCACTCTAAGCTCATGGTCGAGATGGAGTCCAGGGTCGTGTATCCCGCCGCGAGGAAGTTGTTCTTGTACTGGCACATCTTGATGGAGTCCAGCCAGTCGCCGATGGAGATGAAGAGAGGGTAGTCGGGCAAGTCATCCGGGGACTCGGAGAAACTGCTGGCAGACGCAAGACAACGGGAAGAAAGGGAAGGGAGGCGGGGACCCGAAGCGGAGGACAAAGTCAGACAGCCGCCCCCCCCCCTCACCTCTGCGCGTCGTCCACCAGGCTGCCCGGGTTGACGATGAGTTTGTCCAGGAAGGAGAGCGCGTTGCTGAAGCGCGGACGCTGGCTGGCCTCCTTCTGCCAGCAGTGCAGCATCAGCTGGTGCAGAGTCACGGGGCAGCCCACGGGCGCCGGGAGACGGTAGCCTTCCTCGATGGACAAAATGACCTGAGAGGAACGCCGGGAGGGGAGGGGTTAGACGCGAGCCACGCTCCGGGTCGTGGACGGAGGTCGGGGGTCCGCGGCTTACGTCTTGGTTGGACATCTCCCAGTAGGGCCGCTCTCCGTACGACATCACCTCCCACATGACGATCCCGTAGCTCCACACGTCGCTCGCCGTGGAGAATTTTCCGTAAGCGATAGACTCCGGGGCTGTCCAGCGTATGGGTATCTTCCCGCCCTGTGGCAAAAAAAAACAAAAAAAGGCAAGAGACGGTGAGTACTTCCGAAGGGCCCGACCGGAGCGACTGGTGAACACCCACGGTAGCGGTGTAGGCTTCTTCGCTGTCGTCCTCCAGGACTCTGGACATTCCAAAGTCGGACACTTTGCACACGCAGTTCTCGTCCACCAGGATGTTGCGGGCGGCCAGGTCTCTGTGAATGTAGCCCATGTCTGACAGGTAGGTCATGCCCACCGCCACGCCGCGCATCATGCCCACCAGCTGCAGCACGGTGAACTGACCGTCGCGCGACTGGGGGAGGGGGCAGAAACCGGGATGAGCGCGAGGTCACGCGGGAGGCGGGAATGTCTGCATGCCACGCTCACCCGGAGGAAGGAATCCAGGGCCCCGTTTTCCATGTACTCAACCACGATCATCACGGGTCGGCCTGGGAGGCGAGGGGGAAACGAGAGGAGGTGAGTGGATGGGGCACGGGGAACGAAGCCACTGGAGCGGCCTTTGAGCTTACTCTTGGTGACCACTCCCTCCAGCCTGATGATGTTGGTGTTGTTAAACTGGCCAATGATGGAAGCTTCGCGCAAAAACTCTCTCCTCTGCTGCTCCCCCTGGCCGGCTCGCAGCGTCTTTATCGCCACAGTGATGTCCACCACTCCAGGAGTGTGCAGCCGACCGCGGCAGACTTCTCCAAATTCACCTGTCAGAGTAAGACAGCGTACACGAGGCAGGAATTAAATCCACAAACCTCCCAGTTCTGGGAGATGTTTCTTTCCCCCGAGGCATTAAATCACCAGCCAAATAAAAATAGAGTCAGTTGGAAATCTATATAAAATGGGGCAAGCCAATTATTTTTTATCAATACAATAAACCAAGTGTGAAAACTGGGGAATTACACTGCAGCCATTAGAGAATCAGTGCAGACACACGTGTCTTCCACTAGAGGGCGACATGCTACCGGGAAAAAAGGAATTATAGCCCGAGAAGCGGCTGATCTGATCAAGTTAACGAGCCATCAAACGCCTTCATGCACAGTTACAAGAGCTGGTTTTGATAAAGTGCCACGCGACGAATGCCTTTTAAAGTCAGCCTTCTAACAGGGGTCATGAAATCCCAAATGAAATTTCATGAGGCCTCGCATTCCGCGCAGGATAAGAAATGTGGTAATATTTCAAAATCGCATGTCATTCTCTGTGTAGTCTCCAGGAAATTGTATCTAGAATATGGCAGTAAATAACGCAGCCTCGATGACCTTACCTGCACCAATCACCCTGTCGATGCATATAAAAGAGGAGTCTATCTCTTTAGCAAATTCCTCCACGGCCTGAGTGGGATCTTCGTATGTGTCTGGATCCACGTAGGTCTTTATTCCAGAGAATGGGACTAGAAGAGCACAAACAGAGCAAGCAACCTCCTATATCAGAGGGTGACGTGGCAGAAAACTCCCGACATAGTTGTCTTTTAGAAATACTCGAACCTAAAGCCATAATGTTTAAGAGAACACCGTTCCAGTGTTTCCTGTACAAAGACATCAACACTCAACCCCGGCACCATACTCAAATCACAAACAAGTAAAAGAACGTTGCTATTGAAATAGACGAGCCTTTAAATGCTGTTGCATTTGTCAGGCTGTGATATATTTATGCATTCTGTTGAGGGATAAAGATCAAAATAAACAGAAATGGTCAAGAGCAGCTGAGCTCTTCACCGAGGACGAGCCCAAATAAAGCAGCCTCTGGTACAGCTCAGTCTGGTGAGCCGAGGACTCGATGTACCTCCTAACTTTTTGAGAAGTCTTAACTGGTTTGACTTCTTTTCCTGAAATAGATTCCCCTTTTTTTTTCCCCCTCTAAGTTGCTCTCTGGGGTTTCCAGGCTCAGCTCTATAATTGAACAATCCTTCTACCAGATTGTTGAGTTTGCTGGCGTCGATCTGCATGGCGCTTCTGCAGCTCAGCGCTTGTTTGTTCAATTGTATAAATATGACCTTATGCGGCTATACCATTAAATAATGGGTTTAGTGTTTCACAGGAGCTAAAACGACAGAGTTAACCGCGGGAAACCTTTCTTCTTCCCCGCGCTGTGGGCTGCACATGGAACGCTGAACGTCTCTGTTTGAGACGCTGTCGGTGTGTTAGCAAATGACAGCACTTTTGCTCACAGCCAGCCCCCCGCCCCAATCGATCCTGAATCCTAAAAGTCCACCGTGGTGAGGTCTCAGGAGTCACTCATGCACCCCCCCACCCACCCCCCACCTGCAGGCCTCAGACTGAACCCTCCCCGAGGTGTCCCTAAACGCCACGGTAAATGACACCTCAACTATCTTTTTTTTTCCTCCCTGCAGCCACCTGCCTCTAGAAGAAGATCAATAACTGGTTTGAACTGTGGCACCATGCACGGGGGGGGGGGGGATCCTGCAATTATTAAAATGGGAGAGCGGTTAGCAAAAACTCATCCTGATCCATGATGGTGTGAGACGCTGTGAGTCTTGAATGGATGAAGGTGACACGCGGAACAAAAAAAGCCCCACAGATTTTCCGATACAGTGAAATGCGCTTAGAGCATTTCCCTTCTCTTCCTGCCAGTCCAGTAGACAGAACCACCTTTCCAGAAGCTGAACTAGGAAGTCTTGCGTCCTAAATTCGTCATTATCCCACTATTAGATTAGTAGAGACGTCACAGGAGGTACCGTGTCCACTGTGGAAGCGGGTCCTCCTCTTCTCCTCCGACTTCATCCTGGCCTTTATGTAGCCCTGACACCTGTGGGGGAACCAGAGAGGACACTTCATCTTCCTCTGCATACAACACGGCTGTGTACCCAAAGTGTCCTCCTCACAAACCCCCCCCCCCATGGGTGTGACATGCGCCAGATAATTTCTGACGGGAAAGTGCACACTTCTGTTAGATGACAGAAAAGTCTTTAAAAGGCCTCCACCTGTAATTCCACATTGTCGGTATCGTGGCTTTGCGGAGACGCCTCGGCCATTTTCCTCTTTGTCTGCGCCGTCCCCTAAGAGCATTTCTCCTCTATATGGAGCCCCATTTCTGATTCTGCATTTATTCTAAGTAGAATTTGGGGCTTTCGAGGTCTGTGCAGTGAGTGCCCATCAAGTAGCTATTAAGTATTATTGTTATCCAGGAAAAAAAAAAAAAAAAAAAAACGAAGAAAGTAATAAATTACAATAATGCATTGCAAATTGTGACTTTTTTCACAGCAGTGAGAGTCTAACTACTGTTGAAAAAATCTAACTGTTAGACTGACACTGGCGCTTCAGCCCATCTCAGCCAGACTTAAAGAGATATTTAAGAAAAGTTGCCTTTCTGCTATGTTGGAATTCCTTAACGTTTCGTCCTTCCTAACGGCTCAAAGTACTTAAAGGAGGAGCCGTTTTTGAAGCTCAGCTGCGCTGTGAGCGCATCTAATGTTGCCATCACAAAAAAAAAAAAAAAATACCGGTTGCACGTTTAAATTCGGGACGGATGCCAAAACTTCAAGAACATTAACAGCTACACATCCTATTAATGGCTGAAATATGTTGGGGAAAAAAGTGTTGAAACGGAGTCATTCTCGTAGGAATTCCACCCATCCTGATAAATGTTTTTGCACTTACAAGCACGTTGTTTACTGAGTCTGTGGAGGGACTACTTATGATCCTTTCATTTTCTTAATCAAAAGTCCCATTAAGCTAATCTCACCAGTGCACACCTGGTTCCTACCAGGAGGCGCTCATCGCCTTCGACAAAGACAAGTCACATGAGCTTTACTGATGGCTTCGCAAAGTATTTAATGTCCATCAGGACACTATTAGGGTGACTATTTTTTGCACGATGACAGGTGTCCACGACGTTGCTGCGAAAAACTTTTGCGCGGACATACATTTTGGCCGCTTTTCACTCTTTATTAAGACCTGTCGCTAATGGCCAAACCCTGTGAACCAGAAGGAGAGTGAAGACAAAAGCCTTAGATAACAAGTGGAAGTTAATGGAATGAGGTAAACTGCTGGTACATGCATTACACGCTGAGTAATTAGGCAGAAAATTGGTTCAGCCATTTGGAAAATAGGAGTGTCTGCTTGGCGGCAACACAGAGTCCATTAAGAGACTTCTGGTTGTAACTTTACTCAGGAGAGAAGCAAGGAGGGCGGGTGTGGGTGTGTGTGTGCGTGCGTGTGTGTGCGTGTGTATACGCTGATGGGATCTCTCACCGTCCGGTGATGAGGAGGAAGAGTGTGAGGATGACCAATAGGGAGAAGCCCCCGACCGATGCTGTGACCACCACCAGAACCTGACCCTGATCAGCAACGTCAGGATCTGAGGAAATTTAACAGAAATAACAAAAAAAAAAAAAAAAAAAAAAAACAACACAAAACCCAACACTCCAAAATGGCTCTAAAATCAGAAATGCCTTCCTCCATACACCGGGATTAGAATCATCAGAGCGTTGTGTGTGTGAACTTAAAAACACTTAAATAAATGGCTCGTGGCTGATAAAGAACTGATTAATTCCACTGATCCGTGACAATGAATAGACGTATAAATACGACCTTGGATTTGAGAGTTATTGATCTATAAAATTTAAAGTTACAATTAAAATCTATGCTTCTTCCCTGTCCTACTGTGCTTTGTTGCAGTTTAACTCAGCATGTAACAGTCACACACACACACACACACACACACACACACACACACACACACACCGTACCCTCAGGCGTGGTGGAGAACTCAAAGTTGGGGCTGTACGTTGTGTAGCCGTCAGCGGTGTGAGCGCGCACATGAAACACATAGACGGTGGAGGGTCTGAGGCCCGTTATTACCACGCTGGGGGTTTTGGTCCTCGTGGACGAGTAGCTCAGTCGCTCTTGAGCCTAAAAAGCAGATAACAAACTTATGGTTGCATAAAGAAGTCACCCCAGCGATGAAGGAGACACCACACATACATTGGAGCCAATTAAATGTCAGCGCAGAGGGGCGAGCGCAGCAGAGAGGGCAGCATTTTACGGAAGCCTCAGCACATTTGGGATTATGGATGCTATAATGCACACCGCGCCGCGGGGAGAGAGGCTCTGCGGCCGCTTTCCGGTGCAATTGGAAGTGAAAAGATCTGCAGCCGATTTATTGACTGTGATGATAGTCACTCCACCTTCTCGTAGTATTTGACCTCGTAGTCCACTATGTTGGACGGCGGCTGTTCGACCTGTGACCAGGAGAGGGCGATGCTGTTGTGGGAGGCCGAGTCTTTCCTGACCTCTCCCACCAGGGCAGGACCTGCAGGGGAGACGACATGCCTGAGAGCTGGTAGCCTTTGAGAGCATTTAAATCAGCAGCAGCGAGACGCCACTTATCCGCCGCATCTCCCCATGTCCGCCTCAAATGCATTTCTGCCCGTGCAAACATTCAATTTCAATTTTAAATCCAGCCTTCAACAGAAAAGCGCTATTACAGTAATTTACCTGACTGAACCACCAGAGACGACTCCTCTTTCAACTTGATTGTTTTATTTTTAAATATAATTTTTTGCCAGTTATGTTATAAAAATGTCAATGGGGACCACCTGCTCAATTAAAATCAATAATAATAATTC
Organism: Lagocephalus sceleratus; assembly: GCA_911728415.1. Classification (NCBI taxonomy): domain Eukaryota; kingdom Metazoa; phylum Chordata; class Actinopteri; order Tetraodontiformes; family Tetraodontidae; genus Lagocephalus; species Lagocephalus sceleratus. The sequence goes on along the minus strand of CAJVRN010000017.1, from coordinate 6,007,382 downwards.
CAATATTTTGCCATTTATTCTATCACAGGCACATTAGATTTTGCAGGGCGTTCCAGCAAATTAATCCATTCTGAAGCAAAAAGTCGCAGAATTGCAACCAGAGAGATTATCAGAAGACCTGGAGAAAATTGCTCAGCATAACGGCTTTGCTCTAATGGAGACCGAAATAGGAAGCAACAATAACAGTATAATGCCGTCAGCTTTTCCTAAACAAAGTACATGTAAATCAGGAATGTCATGACAGCTGGATTTGGGGGAATATCTCACTGGAGTTGCTGAGGAGGCACAAAATCGAATATTTACTATTAATTATTCATATAGTATTTGCTCGAACAGAATAGGATTTGGGAATCTAATGGAGGCGGTCCCTTGTTGATTGAGCTGCCTGCGAGATCGCTGTTGGAATATAAATTCAAGCTTAGTTGGACATCCGGTGCTGTCCTCGTATCCCAAGAAGCAAATATCAGACGACACACAAAAGGCCACGGGGAGGATGGGAGGTGGTGCGCACAGGTGTGTGGACACGAGAGCACAGCTGACCTCTGCACAAGCGCAAACATGGGAATTTAACATGCATTCAGAGCATGTCAGCGCACAGGCTCACGCACGCACGCACGCACGCAAACCGGCCGAGCGCAAACAAGTCGCAGCCGCACGCAGATGGCGATGCCGCGGCGGCGGGCTGATGTCATGTTCCTGGTGCCAGGTGGTGTCTGAGCTGAGCGGAGTGTCTGAGTCATCGTGGGAATATTCCGCGCCTTTTAATCTGGCTGCCGACTGCAGCTACTGACGGAAGCACCCGCACAGGCGCACGGCGTGACCCCAGTCGGCGCGGCATACCGCAGGACTGAGGCGAGGGCAGAGTCAACCAAGATGCAGATGAATTACGACACGAAGCACCAGGAAGTGAGAAAATGCATTCAGGAGACCTCTCGCTGAGTCAGAGATCCTTCAACTGTATATGAAAGAAAAGCTCATACCTATAACAGTCACCGTTTGTGCGAATGCACTTAACCACATAAGGATCTATAAACTCTATTTTCAATGTACACAATGACGCCATCTCAGGTTCAATGACACATGCTCAAACATGGAGGACAGTGAGGAAAGCAGAGGGAGAGAAAGAGCGAAGAGGGAGAGATGTAAAGGAGTCCCATGAGGTTCGATCTCCCCGGCATCTGAGCATAGAAATAGAAGTCAGCCTTATTATTCCCAGAGCAAGGGAGATGAAAACAGAAGGGGGAAAAAAAAATCCACTGGAGAAAAAGGGGAAAGGAGCAAAGTCGCAGGGAGAAAATCCCCCAGAATCGGGCCAATACACGTGAATTTAGCATGTGACAAAAAAAAAAAGCACGGAGCCTCTCGGTGCAAACATGTGAGCTGAACTCTTCATGCACGGAAAACGTTCGTGTTTACTTTCGACAGGAGTGAAGCGAATCAGTGAACAACGCTGTACTAAACCTGGTTTTTAATTTTGCTTTGGTGGAAGACAGAAGTATCTTTGTGAGAGTAGCTTGAGAGTAGCTTGAGCCCAAATGTGCAGATACAACATCAAATGATACAATGTGACACACTAGGTAACATTAACTTCAAGTATTGGGAGGATTAAGCATTTAAAGCTGCACTTCCTCTTTTGTTTTGTCGCGTAGCGGAGGATCAGATAATTCTGTCCATCACCGAGGGCTTCTTTGTGTGTGCGCACGCTTGTTTTTTTCTCCTTTGTTGAGTTGCAGCATTGACCTTTACCAGTGTTGCTTATCTGACCTTTGTGACCTGCAGGGATGCTCCAGTGCTCTTCGATGGTTGAGTCTAAAACCTTTTTTCGCTGGTCCTGGTTCCAGTGTTTTGATTTTTCTGTTAAGTTCAAATAGTTAATGAAACAGTTCATTTTTATCCTACTTCACCTGTCAGCTTCTGTTTAATTGAAATGAGGCTTATGCTTCACCTTAGCTCATCAGGTCCCTGACATAAGGTCTAGAAAAAGACACACTGTTGATTTGGGCGTCACAATTCTACATATAGATCACAATGTTTTTGCAGAATTCTTTGGATGTTGAAGTGTGGGAGCTGAGGGATGCTCCATCAGAACACGATGGATCAACATGCAGCCTCACAGTAGCAGCCCTCCTTACAGGAAGCAAAGAAGAGTCGAGGCGAGCGAGGACGCACAAGCAGACACACATATTATATACACACAAATATTCAGCTGTGTGGTCTGAAAGTCAGACTGTAACCCAAAATCTACAAATAGAACAGTTGTATAGTCTAAAAGAAAACAGTCTCACTAGGGGAAAAGTAACTAAGAAAAGCAACAGCAAACACATTTTTAGAACTTAAGGGCTGAATCATGATTAAATACCGGGCTGTGGTCCATGAATCTACAATTTTCAAAAAATACATTTGGACACAAGTGCAGATATTTAAATAAAGCTGGACCTAAAAACACCGTGGACTGTGTTGTTCTGGGCATTTTTCCCACAGACCATCCACAGCGTTCCGCATCAAACTGCAACTTCCAATGCTCACAAAGGGGTTTATAGAAACAGACGTGCATTTGTTGAACGGAACCATTTGCACAGTGTGAATACGTCTACTGTGAGGCGTGAATAAGAGACAGCAGAGCGGAGAGCTCAGAAACGACGAAGCCATCACTTGCAAACATATTCTGAGGGACATCAGTGCCACGAATGAGTGAAGACGTCACCACATAGAGACAGGAGAAGTTTGTTTGTATGCATGTCTGTCTGTGTGGGCAAACGGCGCTACGTGTGCAGTCAGGAAATGCCATTTGACAAGTTAATCCATTATAAACATCCTGATGGGAACATGCCCACAGGCTGCATCTCCTCCTCTACAGAAATTACTTTGCATTCCAACTTCGTCCCGTCGACCATGCTGGCAGTGCCAGAGAGATACAGAAACACATCCGCCCGACACCTGACTTTCACAGCGTACGGCACCCTGCCAGCAACAGGTTTTATTATTAAAATAACACTTTCATGCAGCACAGTAATGCTCGCCTGAACCCTAAATTTACACCCATTTTCTGAAAAATAAGATTTGTCAATAAAATACTGGGAGTTATAGAAAAACAAAAACATACTAGTGCAACCCACCACCAGGGGGCGAAAGGACTAAACTCAGTGAATAATCAGGTTGGATCCAAAAACTAGATGTTGGTTTGATTCTGCTGTGCTGTACCTTATTAGACACATAACTGCAAATAGATAATCTAACTGTGCACCAGCTACATAATACAGACACCGAACTAGCTGAGGGTGGAAAACCAAAGGAGCTTTTTAAGATTATATGTCTGCTCCTGTCCTCCCCCCCTTAATCAGATCCAGCGATGACTGAAGAGCGGCTGTCTCGGGCTCATCAGGATTTCATCTCTCTACTGATTTTCAGCACATGCTGAAACAGGGGGAAAAAAAAATCCTGCTACCCAGAATAATTCATCACCCCCCCCCTCCACACCTTCATCTCACTCTTCTACATCAATTATTCCATCAAGGTTCTTGCCCCTTAAAATATAAAGCTGACGTTTCTTTGGCGGAACTTTGGTCTTTGCCTTTTTCATGCCACATTAAGGGCTGAAAGCAGCAGTTGATCTCGGGTCAGCCGGGTCTCGCTAATTGGGACTAGTTTAAGGTCACGGTGGTCGGAGAGCGGCAATGCCCCGACCTGTTGACACGTTAAGGCGGAACCGGGCGAAGGCCGGGGGGGCGGGAGGTGCCTGCAACTCACCCGCGTGGTGCGTGTTGACCGTGACGTTCACCAGCGGCCGCGCGGCCACGCCCAGCGCCGAGACGCCGTTCACGGCCTCCACGTGGAAAGTGTAGCTGGCGTGCATCGCAAAGTCCAGTACAGCCACGGAGGTGCCGGTCAGGCCGAGCGGCCGGGGGACGAAGCGCAGGTCCGGCTCGCAGGGCTCGCACTGGGCCAGGCTGCTCCCGTCGCAGCGCTGGCAGAAGATGTTGTAAGTGACGTCCTTCCTGCCCCCCGAGTCGTGGGGAGGCATCCACTGGAGGATGAGAGCCGTGTCGTTGATCAGCGATACCAGGTTCCTGGGAGCCGACGGAGGCCCTGAAGAACGGGGAGCAGGGATTGTGGAGTAGGTTTTATATTTAACAGCAGATTCTCCGCTTATAAGCGTCCGTATGATTCATAGGTGGAGCCACCGCTACACCATCTGGCCCAATAGGCGGTTGTGTGCCTGGATGACCCCAAATGTTATTATCAACACCTCTTACCGGCCGACTACGTCTCAATTTTCCCTGTTCCCTGATCGTCTGGAGGTAAAACCTTTCTGAACTCTCGCACATCTAATTTGGCCGGTGGCCTGGACAGAAGCTGGGGGGCCGTTTCTGTGAGTGGTAATCCTTCAGGGGCGATTTAGCGGTTGGATTTTTTCTATAATCTATAAATCGTGGGCGCGACAAAAAGCCGGCTGACGTTAGAGAGGCATCGAGTTGAAGTTCCGTACGTCGCTCCACTCACTTGTGCAGGCCGTGGTGGAGGAGTCCTGGATGGCCCTGTAGAAGCCTTTGTCGCAGTGGCAGATGGTGCCGGCCTGGTCATGGCTGGAGCTGTGCAGGGGACAAATGGAGCACTTGTGGTTCCCAGCGTAGGCCTTGAAGAAGCTCGGCTTGCAAGCTAAAGAAAAAAAAAGGCACAAGGAGGGGAAGTGAACCAAGATGAGCGTTCCCTCCGCTGGAAAAAAAAAAAAAAAAAATTCAGAGCATCCCGGAAAATGCATTTTTCAGGATAAATCAACCTTCACATGCCAAAAAGGACACATCCGATAATCATCAGTCATTTTCAACTGGCGGTAAAGGTTAAAGTTTTCTGGGATGGATCGAGATGGTGGCCTGTTGAGGGGGGAGTGTGGGTGGTAGTGGGGGGGGGGTCATGCCGACATCCGGCACTGATAACCCTGCTTTTGTCCTCAAATGTGGTTTGCCCCTGTTTCTTTAGCTGTTATGGCTCAGCGTGGACTCCTCATTAGTCTACTCCGTCCAGTACTTACAGTTCTTTACATCGGTTCTTTACATCGTCTGGTCTAACAAATAGCCTGCACCTGGTAGTGCCGTTCTCTGAGTAACAAAAATGCAAATGCGCTGAAGCTAATTAGAGGCAAACCATGCATTAAAATCAAGTCTGGAGCCACGACTGCTTTTTTTTTCCCCCTTTTTTTTTTTCTTCCAAGGCTAAGCAGACTTTTCTTTGACACACAGCATAAACAGTGTTGATGGGTGTTTATGTCTGGCTGTGAGTTGAAACCCAATAGGCAGTGCAAATGTAAAAAATTAAAAAAATAACTTAAATGCATTCATTTCTAGGTCATTTTGGTCACGGTCTCTACTCACAAGTCTCCATTTTCAGCATTGGGCGACTGAAATGATGCCCTGTGCTGTTTGTCAGACAGGTAAAAAGAGCTATTCAAATCATGCATTAAGAAAATGCAATTATAGCCTTTCAGACTGAAACCTCTATCCCCTGCATGGCCTCCTCTGCTAATCAAAGTATTTTTTAGTTTCCTATCATTTTCCTATACGTCCCCTATCCTCTCTGATTTTCCCTTCCCATTTCTTTATTTCCTCCGTAGCTCACGGCTCTGCTTATCTCTCTCTCTCTCTCTTTTCTTCTGCAGCAGTTTTGGCTTCTGTAAGTTTTTCCCCTTGATTTGATATTTTTTCATCTCCCTCCTGATATTTCTTTCTCTCGACCTGCTGTTCCCCCTTTCACTGTCCTCTGTTAGGCTTATCAGAAGATGGAAAATCCAATAAAGATTGCTTCCTTTTCACCATATTTATCTCAGCGGACAAAATTATGGTCCCAAAAGAGCATTTGTATAATATTCGGCAAATCTGGACTTGTGATTTTTTTTTCCAGGTTATATTCCTGCCTCCCCTCAGTGACTGCTGGGCTAGCACCCTGATTAAAAATAAACAGCAGATAAATCGATGCTGTAATTGATAAAGAATAACACTTTTCCTGTTTTTCTTGCAATTCTTTGTGACCAAAGCTCAGGTTAAGGCAATTGCATTCACTTTTACCCTCAATATAATTAGATTTAATCTTACGCATGATAGCCTCCCCTTGCAAAGCTAATATTTCTTTCGATAATATCCTTTTATAGATATCAGTCATGTGACTTTAAACTGTCACATGACTGATATTTTACAATCTGTAATCTGCGTTTGGACTGGATGCAAATAAAATGAAACTACTCTCACTCTGTTCATTCAGATTCCAAATCAATATCACTGCTGGAAGCGGCGGCTCAGGCTCTCAACAGGCCCCCCCATCATTTGCTGTGTAGGTGGAAATGTGTCAGATCTCAGCAAATCCAGACAGATACAGAAGCCACGTGTCAAGGCAGGATTTCGTCCACCTCCAGAGGGTCTATGCTGGGATTTCTACCTGTTTCTGTCATGGTGCTTGTTCACAGAGGAAGGTCGTGTCTAATATAATGTCTTTTTAAATTATATTTATTGTCAAATGTGTATTTATCTGCTCTATTTCTCATCCTGTGCCTTTTTGTTGCTTTTACATTATATGCATTTGCTTAATATTTTCATTGCCTAATGTGGTTTTATTTTCTTTAAGGTTTCTAGTAACAAGTTCCTGGTTTATTCCATTTTGGGTGTACTCCTCTCTCCTGACATTTTCCTGACATTTTCGCTTGTTTTGCCCAACCTAAAGTGTTACACCAATTATCTCCAACTTTTTGTGCCTATATTAAGTGCGGGGGTTCCATCACTGTGTGGGTTCATTTGTAAAGTTCTCTCCTTAACTTTGAATTAATTCGCTGTTTTTTTTTATTTTTTATTATAGATTTCATTGTCACTGGATTGGCTTGTGGAGACAAGACTGATTTCCTGGCTTTGATCCCTGCTTGAACTTTGAACCCAGGGTTTGCCTCGTAGTCATTAAACACTATTAAAATGTCTGCTGAATTAACACTTTTTCTGGCCGCCTGGACACGTTTGGTCATTAAATGAATTCCCCTGGAACACTGCGACCCTGACAGAATCTGGTGACAAGACTCATTTGTTAATTTTTTGATATTGAATTCCCTGCTGCCAAAGGCAAGAAACACAACGCCTTCATTTTTATTTCCTGGTGCCCCTCGCTTTCTCCCGATGCCTCGTTGGTATACACCGATAGAACCTTTCCGAAGCAATCAGTGGAGACGTGGAGCAGCTGCTCGGGCACAGACTGGGCTTTTCTTCACTAAGCTACGTCCTCTGGTCATGAACCAGTGACATTTTGCTCTGTTCTGTGTGGCATGTACGGTCTCCTCAGAACAGCCGTATACAAACTGGAATCTAAGCTTTTGTTACTGTATTTAATCCAGTGGAAATGAACGAGGCACTTGAAGGCAATGACGAGTTTTATGTTTATGGCCCCGTGTTTCAGTGTGAATAATGTCTGGAAAGTATTACATTCAGGATAAATTTACAGGGGAGTGAAGTAAAAGCGCAATAAACACCTTATATAAGAGGCGCCATTTCAGCAATTCATTTTCAATCAATTACTTTTCTGGTTTCAAGAACTCTGTGGAGAGCAATAAAATGGTAAACCGTGGGATCTGGCAAGTCAATATCTGCCATGCTGTGAAGCATCGGCCTTTGAAATCTAATTTGACTGGATGGTCACTGATGATTCCTTAATTACCCATAGTTATGGGATCTATTACAAAACAGACTGCAGCCATTCAAAGAACATCAAAGCACCCCAGCGGAGCTGTTAAGAACCTTGATATCACCCAACACTCAAACACAACACATCAGCCGCGTGTTCGCAGCACTGTAATGCCACGCAAACTGAGATTTAGCTGTTTGTATTTTGCAGGGGCGGAAGTTTTCTCTTGGCTTTGCGCTGTCAGAGACAGATGGAGTCAAAGACTATGTTTACCCTCGTGTCTGAGCTTTGATATGCAGATGGGAAGTTCACAGAGAATGACTGATGCTTCGGTCGGGCTGAGCTGCGTTAGGGCCAGAGTAAACACAATCCTTAATGGACAGGAGAGGGGCTCGCCGTTTCAGATACAACAAGAGTGAGTATTGATTTCCTCGTGGCCTATTCCACTTTACCTGAATTTAAAGGAAAAAAAAAATTCCCGCCTGGTCAATCCTGCGTCTCCAGACAGCAGCGGGAGACGTTTAAGTGAATGTTCTTGGTCTCTGGTGACACACTTGGCATTTTGTGGGGGAATGACAGAAAAACACTAATCATGTTGTGACATTCTGGGGGGAAAAAAAATGCTCAGTCACTATAAATCTGCAATAAGAAGAAAGCTGGTGGTTCCTTGGTGCGAATTCCATGCAGATTAAATATTAGCTGCAAAATTTATACAGAAGGGTTGTTTAAAAACAGAACTAATTCATTACACAAGCTTGATCTGCGATTGAATAGGATCGTTTACTCTACTGGTTGGTCTTTTGGTCTTGGCTGCACGTTTATTCTGATATAAATTAACTGTGAAAAGATGTCTCCATTAGCTTCGCCCACAATTTCCTGCCTGCCTTTTGAGGAGCATGGCGTGGCGCGAATGTGATGGAACCAACAGCATTAGTGCTGTGATGTTGCCTTATCTAGGTCATGATATAACCAGTTATCTCTGAGTAATCCTCTCGTGGCTGACGCCGAATGAAAGGAATAGAATAATAAAGCGTTCGATTGAGATGTCAAAACAGTCTGGCAGAATGCTGCTGGGGTAGAAAGCACGGTTTGATGAGCGCCGACGCCTTTGTTACAGGGTAGTGCAGAGCTCCGCTCATATTTAGGAGCGCTGAGGCTTTCCCTATTCTCTCTCTCTCTCTCTCTCTCTCTCTCTCCCTCTCTCTCCCTCCATCCCTCCCTCTTTTGCTCTTTCCCCACGCTGCCTCTCAGACAGCTTTGATCACAGCACCCTTTGAAGCAGTGTTCCAAAATGAAAACGGGGAGAAAGCAGAAGTCATCGCAAGTTCACGGCTAAACTTCCTGCAACTACTTGCAAAGTGCACGTCTTCATCGTGGCATCAGCTCCAGGTCCAGTGGAAATTATTGATGGGAAAATAGTGATAGGTCATAAATCATTTAAGCCATAAATCATTGATTACAAAACCATAATGCTGCTGTGCTATGCCGCACCTTTTTCGGACCTAATGCTGGTCCGACGCTATCAGCAGATTGTCTTTAATAGATGTTGACTGACAACAGAGCAGAGCATAGATATATGTCTGGATTTAATATCCTGGCAGGTTACAGCAATCATAATTGCTCTTTTGTATTGCCATTAGTCCCTTTCGTGCACCTACTACTGTGGAGTGGTGGGTGCAAGAGCTGGGCATACTTGGTGGTAAGTAGGTTACAGCAAAATGAGTTACTGACCCATTCACAGCGATAGCTGCCTGTTTCTTCTCAACCTCCTCACGCTCAGTCCGTAGGACATGCATGCTATGAACCTTTCTCTTCTCACACACACTTTTTGGCTCTTGCACTCCTATTGCAAATTCTGCCATAACTGCCGGGAGTTAAGCGAGTTCTCCCCATTCGGCCCCGAGTCTCTACACACACACGCACACGCACACACACACACACACACACACACACACACACACACACACACACACACACACACACACACACACACACACACACACGTCATGTCAATCATTTTAATCGAAAGTTACATATAGTTTCAATCACTCATTTTTTAACTGCTGCTTATTCCTAATTAGCATCATCAGGGGTGCCCCATCAGTCACCGGGCACAGGATTAGACCTTAGAAGTCCATCCATTCACTCAAACAGACACACACACACCTTTCTATCTTTGTGAGGACTTACATAGACATAATGCATTACCCAGCTCTTTATACTAACCATAACCATCACAACGGAACCCCTCCTACCTCAGTCTGAAAGCCATACCTTAACCCTCAAACAGTCCTCAACCAAAATGTCTTCACTTCCACAAATGTCCTCACTTTGCTAGTAGAACGAAAACACTTGATAGGTGCCCTACTAGTGAAATGCTACGAAGACTTAGGTACAAAAGTGTGTCACGTCATGCTTTGACTATGTGTGACACAGCATAGCATCAATCCCAGTAGCATCGGTCAATCAGAATCTCCACCATCTTTCACCATATTGTCTGGACTCTAGGAGATCCACATCTAAAGACTCTTTGAGATGTAAAGATTACTTTCATGACAGCAAATGAACAGCAAATGTAATAACTCTCCGAGCCTTTCCTGATTGAAATGAGCTTAATCTCATCACTCATCAATCTGTTGCTCGACTAGTTTCATTAGATGATCAAGAGTGGGGAAAGATAAATAAAAAGCAGATTAAGGGGAAGATGAAAAGTAAAATTAGACCGGCAGAGGTTCTACAGACTGGCCCGTTTGTGTTAATGATTGTTCTCTCTGTGATAACATGAATAACCACATCACCGCGGGGTTACAAAATGAATTCCACACCCACCAGCTGAGGCTTCTTCAAATCTGAAAAAAACATAGCAACTAAATGTAACCATGAAGTGTGACTTAATTTAGCAGCAGCCTTAATTAGAGGAGTAAGCCTGAGCCACGAATGGGAAGGAGAACGTGACTTCTTTTCCCCCCCTCTCTTTTGGAAGATGAAGGTGCAAAGTAATTTAGCTGTGAAACTAACAAATGGAGGTAATTAGCCAGCTCCTCTCTGTCTGACTACATAGTTTAATTGAGAAACCAGGCCAAAGACTATCTGGAGCAGCTCATCAGTTGCTTTTACCGACAATAATCTGTTTTGCTGACGGTGGGGCACATGTGAGGCAGCTACAACTATTTGTAAAGAATTAATCTGAAGAATCTGTACTTGATATTGCTTTTGTTTTGTTGCTTATATTCATCCCGGCACCACCTTTTTTCTTTTTTTTTTCTTGATATGTCCCATATAAAGAATCCAGCAAGAAAATAATGAGTCAGAAACGATGGGAAATCCTCAGCGACATGCACAGCTCTCCCCACACTCTGAGTGTTTGAGTGTGCAGCAGGAAAGGACAGTCAGAGTGAGAAATGAAAGGGGCGAATGAAAGGAGAGCACGCCCGCCCGATGCCGAGGCGGAAGAAGCGGGAGCAGCGCAACTGATGCATAAACAAAGCGGGCGAGCGACCTCGATGACAGGAGGCGGAGCCGCCCTGGGACGGGGGGGGGCGAAGTTGATGGACGGGAACGGACAAGGACGCGGGAGCTCGCGGAGGGGAGAGGGCAGCGGCTCGGCGAACCCCGCGACCTCTGCCACCGCCCGTGTTCCTACCTTCGCAGAACCCGTCGCTCTCCTCGTGGCCAGCGCTGCAGACGCAGCGGCCCAGCGGGACCAGCCAGTCTCCGTCTGCGCCGCAGTACAGCTTGGGCGTCTCTCTCTCTTCGGCGTTCGCCACACACGAGCCTCTCACCTCCACAAGGGAGTCCATGTGAGGAACCGTGTCGGGGAAGGCTGCGAGGTTCCTCACGGTCGGTGGGCAGCGTTTGTAGAACACCTGATGTGAGGGGAAACAATCAGCCAGAACGTTAAAAAACCACTAACGGGGGGAGTGAACGTTAATTACGGCCCGCTAAACTGGGTATGACTGGACCAGGAACAGGAGAAAGAGACTAATCCTTTAGTCAAAGTCCCCGCAACCCAATCCAATCAAGCATTCATGGAACACTGGTCAAATGTGTGATCCCGCTGCCTCATTTCAGGCATTCACCGCTAATTTCCTGCTCACAGTATCATACAACACAGTGTCCGAGCGCCTGGGGTCAACACAGCAGGCGGATGTCATGTCGGGGGGATGGGGGTTCGGTCACCTTTACTGATACGAGCGCGATGCAAGCTCCCACGTCCTGAAAGGCCAAGTAGAAGCCATTCTGTGTCACCGGGCCCACCTCCCTGACCTCAGTGTTGAGGCGAAGCACCCGATCCCCGAGGTCCGTCTGGGTGAAGCTCTCGTCCGCCGCGATGGTGTCCACCTTAAAGGCGACGAGACACTTCGTTAGCGCGGGACGCTGGCGCGTCACGGCGCGGGGCTTAAGACCGGGCGGAGCCAGGGACAAACTTTGGCGTAGTCCGTGGGCCGAAACCGCGTCGCCGCCGGGAGGGGCTCGTCTCTCTGGAGGTAAAAGAGGTTGAAGGTTTCCTTGCAGGTGCCAGACACCCAAGGGATGGAGTTACAGTCTCTGAGCGTGAAGCGTAGCTCCACGTACACCTGGGATTAGAGCAAAGAAAGAGAAAATCTGAGCAACACTTCAAGACAGAAAAGGCGGAAAAAGATAGATTTTCCTCCGTAGACTTAATAGAATCGTCCTCTATCAGGAAACTAGTCAAGATTTTAAGACTACTTGATTTCAGGAAGTCATCCAGACCCTCTGTGCAGCCTGCCGCTGGATCCAGCCGGAGCGGAGCCAGTTGTTCTGGTTCGGCTCCATTACGTGGCAAACTTGGAAGGTGTGGATGGGCCTGTTCTGCTCGTCCATCTCCGTGATCGCATCCCACTGTATCAACACAGGGCGCGTGCACGCGCACAAATTAACAAGCGCGCTCGCGCAGCACTGATATCACTCTTCGCGTAACGCAGCGTGACTTCGAACCGAAGTTCGGAGGGAACGGTGAATGCGAAGACATGGCGTTCATAAAAATGTCCGACCTCCATTTTTAGTGAGACGTCAGCCTTTAAAGGAATGTGACATTTGAGAGACGCCAAGTCGGCGGCGTCAATGTTTGCAGGCTGTTGCGTCAGCCGGGCCTCTCGTTTGACTGCTGCGCTTTAACAGCGTGACGCTCAGAGCTTCGGCGCCAATAAACGGACAGCTGACATTGTGTCGCTTACACATGGGGACGCGTGGAACCTTAGAACCCTTTAGAACCAGAGCCACCATCTCCATTCCACCGACCCGTCGTGGTTTGAGGGAGCGTTATCTCGCCTGAAGAGGCATCAGAGGAAAGACAGAACGGAGGACTAGTTTTTACACAGCCGGTGAGCTGACACCTCCGCCGATGTCGCTAAATTTAAGCGGCGAACAAAAAGAAACGGGCAGAATGAGGCACGTCAGTCCCACCAGCGCTTTTGTGCCTTCCCCATGGTTTATTACTCTGTAACAGCTCTGCTGCAGCCAAGTGTGGCACTGCGATTAACAATAAAGATCACACGGCATCATTTATGTGTGTCCGCCATCATTCAGAGCCATGTTTTACACCAGTCTCCTGACATCGACATATTACATACATAAACTGAAACACCTGAGCTTGTTTTGGGACGGCGCTCTGACACGTTCATGATTTCAGGCTTGAGTGTTCAGCGCAATTATCAACGCTATCTTTGAATTACATGTTATGTAAGAGACACATTTACATATGGCTGCAGCCCAGTCGTGAACGCCGATGTCACTGAGGACTCCACACAGGCATGCTTAATAAAGTTCTGCAACAGACAGAATAAGTTTAGAGTGTTCTCTCATATACATTATTACACAACGCTTTAACCTTGAGTGAACTATGCACAGGCTGTTAATCTCTCATTAATTAAGCTATTCTAAATTAGCTTTATGTGGCTCTGGAGGGCTGTGTGGTTAATCAATCATAATCATTTCTACTTTCTTTTGGCAATCCAGACAATAAGTTCCACTTTCTTATGCTGGGTTTAGATGTTAGTTCTGAATATGTATCAATGCTACAGGAAAACTCAATCAGTGCAACATGAAATGGTACTAATTGTTAGGGAAAATGATTGAACTAGATTATTAAATTTATTTACTGCATACAGCACAATGTATCTAGAAACATATGCATATGCATTGTTTCACATGATTAATTATTGCTATATTGTTCTAAATACCTTTATATAATTATTTCACAAAAGTACATTCCTAAGCAAGTCTGCAGCTGTGCTCGCAAAAGCCGTTATTAGCATATGCACATATTTTCTTTTTTAATGCTGGAAAACAATAGCTATGGCCATAATAACTTTGACAATGAGTTTTATTTGCTTTTAACTTATATCTCAATTCCCAAAGCTCCGCTGAAGTGAGAGTTTTTAAATTGCAGCTTAGCCCAAAGTACATTCTCGAGTGATAGAAAGTTGTTTGCAAATTGAAATAGCTTTCATTACTGTTAAGTAGATGTTGATTTATTATTTCTGCATTTGTTTGTGTCTTTATTGGTCTGTCCACAATTGAAACACGTTTGCTTGTGCTTCAGTCTCATACAGTTCATTTTAAAAGAGTGTAAATTAAGCGAAGGTAGAGCAAACACTCTTTGACTCCTTTTACATTCCTCCTCGTCGACCGCCAGCAGTAGCGCTGCACCCGCCTGTGTGTTTTCCACGCGCTCAGCACTGCATCATTAAAGTTTGATTATGCATACAAATATGACAAAATGGCAACTTGTAACCCTGTGCCGCGCTGCTAAAGCTTCCCCCAGGGATGTGACACGGTTCAGAGATGAGAAAACAAATGTGAACCGTGAGTTTGAAAGATGAGCCGCGGCCCACGCTCTGCGAGGCAATCAGATCCGCACAGCTCAGCCTGTTATCGCCCGGCCAATATGGACCAAAACCACCAGCTAACAACAACAACAAAAAAAAATGAATACGTTCATTCCACAGGTCAAATCATGTTAACATGGCTCCCGGGGCGGACCTTTAAATGGAATATTAACATTTGTGATTCTGGCTTTGTGAACATGAAACCTGTGTAGATTTAGGGGGAAATGGGGCTCACAGAAGATTTTACTGCGCTGTGCAGTAGGCCTGAGATTAATCCTTTATCAGAAGTGTAGTGAACAGCGGGGCTAGCAGGTAGAGAGATATGCCCTCTAATCAGACGGATAACGGTGTTCCATCAGCACGTCGGTCTGTCTCTACGCAGGGATGATTCAACATTGATGTATTAATAGCCGCTGCAATGTCCCCCCATTGTGCAGACGCGCGCTTGTGGAGAGTTTTCAAAGTAACTTGTTTTGACATTTTTCCTCGATTTCTGGCAGCTTAACTTCTGCACTCAGCTTGTGATGGGAACTTCTGACAGCCGCTGAAAACTGCAGCTGAAAAGCCGTTATGAAAGTTGTTAAATGCAGAAAAGGAGGCTAAGGAGGAACTTTTGCCTCGCAGATAAAGAGATCATCTTCCAAATGACTTATGACTGCATGAAGACCAGCCTAGCATGAGCAGAATAACGAGCTCCCCTCCAGACATATTCTAAAGTGCATGAAATATCATTCCATGAAGGATAGTTTATTTAAGAAAGTTTTCAAGTGTACAAGGAAAGCGGTCCGGATGCACGTCCAGCCCCGGGGGATGAGCTGACTCGAAAAAAATACGAAAATAGGGAAAGGGAAGAAAACACAGATAGGGGCAAGGAGGCACAGGAAAGACAAGTGTGAAAAACATGAAAATGACAGATTTAATATCTGAACTTATCAGAATGCCTCACTTTAGCCTGAACTGTGTCTATCTGCTGCTGAATGAGCCACAGACCACCAGTATGCATCTATGGGAGACAACAGAAGAAGCTGAGTAAAAGAAAGGGAATGCTTTAATGCTTTGTTTTTTGGTTTTTGGATGTTAAAAATAACAAATAAAAAAAAATAAACCAAACAGATATCCTCCTTTTAAATTAAATATCAATACTTCTCGGATTATGTGTGTTGTTAATATAGAATAATAATGATGGCCGAGTATAATTACCGAATTTAATCGACTATTGTCTTTTCACCAGGAGGAGGAGGAGTCTGGACACCTTCATATCCACAAATAGCAGAAAATGGACCCCAAATGAGAGCAACACTCACACCTGTTGAGCCTGAGTCAAATAACACATTTAATCAGCTTTTATAACACATTACACAACTTCCTTTCATTCAGTCCTGCATTGCCACACTTTAATGACAGTTTTTGCACTCTCTTTCTCATTTATCTGGCTACAGATAGATAATGGCTGCAAGTATCATCGAGCCTGTCAGCAATAATATGTGACAAATGTCCCTGTAGAGTCTCTTTATGAAAAATTAAAGTTATTATACAGGAGAATATAGCTGAGCACTGCTAGAAAAATAATATGAGTGTGTGTTTGTTGGTGTTAATCAAAATGCCTTAATCAAAGAACGATAAGTAAACCCACATAGGAGCTCAGCGCTTCTCATCACATTAATGGAACCCATTGTAACCCAGATGCAAACAACTTTACATGTGCATTTACATTATTGGGACAAATACAACAATGCCCAAGCATCTAAAAAGGCATGAAGTTTCGATTAAAACAAGATCGTTTGTCACTGTCAGTCCGAGGGGATGAGAGAGAGTGGTGGGGTGGTATAAAACTATCATTAAATCTCTGCAGCTGTGATGAATTATTGATTTGACGTGAATCTGAGCGCTGGTGTTGTGTTTTGTTCGACTAATTAATGCTGCTGCCGCTGCTCCCCATAGCAAAAACCCTCTGTTCTGGATGAGCATGTGCTGTTTCAACAGGGGTGTCTGAACCTGAAAGATACCTCAGTATTTAATTTCTGTTTATTGGTTTTGCTCCAAAGGATTTATTACATTTTCAATCACAGCCCCAGAGCTCAAACAGTCCCCCTGTCACCTTGTGTCCGGAATTAGAAGCAGTATTGTAGAAAAATTATTGTTGCTTGGTTGCATTTAACCCCCCTCCCCAAAAAAAAAAAAAAAATCCACCCTTCTGTCTTAGCCCTGCAAAAAAATGATATACTAAAATGAGATTACTTTAATCTCTGGTGGGATTATATTCAGACGCGGGCTCTGTTTTCCCTTACAGATGAAAATACATAATAGATGAAAACACAGGCTGCTAAATTCCTGATGCAGGGAGAGCAAGTTGCCGTGACATACTGTATTTGTTTGTCGGATGTTTGATCCGCATGAGAGAAGTGGTGCGCAAAACCGGTTAAACTGGTCTAAACTGGGCCGGAGCCCCAGTAGCTGCCCCCTGCACATCTGCTAAATCGCACATACTGACCGTGACTCGCCCAGTGGGCACTAACTTTATACGCTTAAGGCGATTTCAATGAATGTTGGGAGGGGGCATGTTTAAATTTCCATATACACTCCTGAAAACATTTTTTAAATCCTTTATTTTATATAATTTCTTTTGAAATTAAGGAAAATAATCAGAGAGCTTGTGGAATTGTGCGGAACTAATCTTACTGATGTTTATTGTATCCTGATTAACAGAAGCAAGAAAGGAACACATGCTGTTTGTGTCTGAGATTACTGTAATTAACAACTGTGTAATCATCACATGAAACCATCATTATTTTATGATAAATTGTGGTAGCTAGTATAATTCTCTGATATACAGGTAGTCAAATGTGAAACCACCCCCTGTGTCCTATGTAGAGCTATCTAGAGCAGCCATGGGCAAACTCTGACCTGGTGGGATTTTTTTAATCCAGCCCGTCTAACTATATTATAAAATTTAATTATTATTACATCACATTCATTTTGATCTTGATCTTGCCTGAGTTGAGTCAGAATTTGTTTCTCAAATGCTCTGAAACACGCACGAATGCTCAACTTTTTTTTACACCCCACAGAGTCCTCCTGTAAAAAAAAATAGTGGGCCGAAGAATACTGGACAGTTCATGCCAAGGGTTGTATAAGGACTGGACACTGATGTCCCCTAAATTGCTGTATGAAAACACTTTTAAGAATACAAAATCAGCCTTCGCTGTGCTACCAAGTATATGAAATGGCTTTTACATGTAATTTGCATATATTAGTTCACATAAACACCCACATTCACCCTACCAAATTTTAGAATTAAGTGTGGCCCGAAAGTCATGAAGTTTGCTCACTCCTGAACTAGAGTGTACTCCACTTTGTAGGACTGTCTGAATGCTAAGCAGGATTGGCTTAACAATCATTAGCCTACTCAATGTATCCCATAATGCACTGTGAAAAGAACCAAGTGAGATATATATAAGAAAGATATATAAGATATATACCATCATTCTTTGCAGTGCGCAAGAAACTACATGACTTTAACTAGGAACGCACATGGAAAGCGCAGGCCTCCGCCAAGCAGCTCATTCTCCCACGCATTGTCGTTGTTTCAACCCGTTACGGCGAGGTAGTGGAAATGAGCTGCTCGCCGTTGATCCTTGGAAGCTCAAGGGTCAAAGTCTCCCAGTTCCTTTGATCATCATTGCTGTTTGATCATATTTCTGCATAACCCTGAAAATCCCTGCATCCAAATGGTAATCGGCAAATCGGCAAACATTTCCTGGAAATTTCATTCAAATCCGCTCATAACTATTCAAGTCATTTTGCCAACAAACAAATATGAATGGAATCACATGACCATGAGGTAATTATTAAGAAATAAATTAATCATTAAGGGGACAGCAGTAGATCAACAAACAAATGATTACCACTGAGTGTATGATGTTAATTAAGCAGTAAAAACAAATAAAACGACTTGACCAGCACCAACGTCTCTAGTACGTATTCATTATGTAACGCTATGACACCATTTAAAGTGCACCAGTAAGTGTTTTCAGATCATCAGCAAGTGTATTATGTCGTCCACTCAGCCCTGCTCTCTCTACAATGAGGAGGGAGCAGTGAGTGGACACCGCAAGAGTCATTTTTTGCTAACACTAAGCTGTGTAGCTGAACGTGCACCAGTCAGATAATGTCAGACTGGAATGAGAGCCGACATCTCCTTTTTCGCTTGTCCTGGGTTGCGTTAATTAAGATACAAAGGTTAACTTATTAAGAATATTCTGATAATAAGAAAGAATCTCTTCACTCACCCCGTTGACAGGATATGTCTTCCAGTCCAATTCCCCCAGCACTGTCGTTGTGTCCAACAGAACCACTTGAGAAAGTGGTGGAGGGTAAAAATAAAAGCGAAAGGGAAGTGAAAGGTGGAGGCCAGAGTTGCAGAGCGGAGCAGACAGGGGTACGACAGGGTGAGAGAGGTTGAAGGGGTAAATGTTAAAAGAAGAGAAATGGCAATGAGGGAAGAGAGCAGAAAAATTGTTATCAAGTTGTCAGAAAGGAGAAGACAGAGTCGTAAAGCCCTTATCTGGTTCAGCCACCATGAAATAACAGCTCTTAAGAACTGCCGCCACACCGACACAGACCCTCCCTCTGTCTTGGTGAACTCTGAAAGATTGGTACCTTCACAGAGGTCAGGACTTTTCTGTGCTGCATGACAAGAAGGATAAGCCAAAGATGACTGAAGGGGAAAATAATGGAATAAACTTTTCATCTTAAACTTATCCCGGGTCTCCCTTTAACCAAAGAAGATTGTGTTTCTAGCGGAGATTGTAAAGCAAAACCACAGTTTCTACATTCAGCCCAGCATGTGGAACAACTCCCTGTAGTGATTGATTAGATTTTTTAATTTCACATTAAATTAAACTGCACTTTACCCAGATTAGTTCTTAATGCATGTAGAAAACACCTGAAACTCACCAACTCCTAGAATGTTCTTTCATTTGGGAATTAAAAAAAAAAAAAAACACCATCATACTCAGGCCCCCTTCACCCAAGAACAACCTACTGGAAATGATGTCGTTTATGAACACCAACGGTTGAGAATGATGCGGTTTCTATGCGAGGCCATAAGCTGGAGGTGTGTTTTGTTTAACAACTGATATTTAAACTTCAAGCGACTTGAATATTCCCCCTCTTCCTTCCACGGTACTTCAACATTTGGTCCGTAGCCATAAGGAAGAAAAGCAGACGAGCAGACGGTTCCCCCCGTCTCTATCAGCATATCCACCATGGAGCACAAATGGGCCCCCGGGGCAGCCGTAAATTCCGCCAAGAAACCGAACATCTGGGGCCGACGCTGCACCGGCAACGACATTCTTCGCTCTACGTTTGCAGGTTCGCGTCTCAGCGTTTGCGAATAAGCCCGCCTGTCACGACCCTAACGACGGCCTCGTGAGGCGTGCGCCTACAAGTGCTCCAGCTGTTTGCACTCTGGTCACGGCTGGTGCATACAACGAGTCATTATCTGTCCCTTGCTAAGCCCCCCTGAGTCGATTTGATATGATGAATGCGCAATTTCCTTTGTCTCCACACAGTCAGTTAATTACAGTCACTATCAACAAAGTGTGTCGCACTTCATGGGGTCGAGAAAAAGTCACATTCTCTTAGCCGCCACTTCAGCGTTTGGCCCGGCTGTGCCGAATCTGGGCTAATTCAATGCGGCTGTAGCAGCGAACAAGTTAGATAACCAGAGAAGATATACCTTAGTGCGGCTAAATGAACCACTTGAGCATTTGTGAAGACTTCATTTAGCCTTGACCACCAGCCAGTAATTAAAGCATGAATTACAATCGAGTGGCCTTGTCTCTCGTTTCCAGGGAGGACGCAGACAGAAGGGGGGAATAAAGACAGTCAGGCAGGCCACCGGAGACAGAGAGATATCGATTTTTAACAAAATTAGAAAAACAATCTTTCATCGCGATGAGAAATGTCCCGTTTGTCCATCCTCTTTGTTTCCCACCATCCTGAAGCTACTTAAGAACCAGGAAATGACAGATGACCCCCCCCCCCCAAACCCACCATGCAGGTACACACACTCACACACATACAGAGCAAAACATATTCCTCAGGAGGCAAAAATCACATTATTTTTGTCTGTGTAATGTGTCTGGGAGCATAATGATCTGCCACCATCATGTCTAAACCCTCCTGAACGGAAGAAAAGGATTGCATTTTAGAGAACCTTCCTGCTGGAATAAATAAAATGTCATACCCAATTAACATGGCTAACAATAATCCGAAGAGAGGTGAATTGATTTTGATTTTCGTTCGTACGCTGTCAACACACAAGTGCGAAGACCTTTAGTCCCGACACACTGGGCTGATTTGTCCGAGAAAAAACAAGGGGACGTCTCATCAACGGAAGTAATGTGAGCTCAGGATAACCTTAAAGGCTCCCCCGAAACGCCGAAACAATCACAATGCGATGCTGAACTGTGCGATCAGAGCCGGCAAACTCTTTCAGCCAAACTCAGCAATTTAGATCGCTGCTGATTATGGCTGATTACTGGCTGGTACTACTGTAGTGGAAAAAAACACTTTATCAGCCCAGATAGGAAGGACAAGTGGACGTGTGAGTGTGAAAAGTACACTCAAGTATAGAGACATGAAGAAAAGAGGTGATTATGGGCAACAAATATCTAAAAAAGCTAGGTTAGCCTCAAACTCCGTGTCATTAAAGTGCATAATCTTGAGTTTTAGTGTGGTTGTGGTTGGTCATCAATCATCTTTTGCCTTAATTTGGTTGGATAAAATCAGAAGACCCTCATGTAAAGGACTTGGCTCACTGCTTTGAAATTCATTTCAAGTTGTTGAGGAGCACTTCTGCATCATGATCTGATGCATGACACTCTCATCATGCTTCAATATTTAACGGCCATGAAGTGTGTTATTCCAAGCTCCAGTGCGTACTCTGCCTTCTGCATAACATTCTAAAGGACAAAATTAGGATATTTTGATGGTTTTCTGTATTTAGCTTGAGCACTTTCAAAGCCAAGATTTTTTCTGTTTATGAAACGTAAATAAAGAAATAACCGTACACAGATGTGATGCAGATTTGTTGTCTCCCTCCTCTGGCAGTGAGAGTAATTACACAATAAATATGCTCTACACTGGCTGCAGCCATATTGCCTTGCTTGGGTATTAAGGCAAAAAAAACAATGTGGGAATTTGTAGACTCCTTAGAATGTATAGGCACACACGCTTATGAGCCCAACCCAGCCCACTTCATGGCACCCCCAAGTCTTTGTTCCACCAAATGCAGTTCAAATATCATTGATCAGAGGAAAAGTGAAAGAAAAAGGCTCTAATCTTAGCTCCAAAGTTTCCAACTCTCTCACACATGTGTGTACTTCTATGTTTGACTTCTAATGATGCGTTTACCAGACTGGATAACCGAAAATCATCACTACTGAATCTATAACCTAAACCTAACCTTGACCTGGGAGGACCAGTGAAAAATGTCCTCACTTTGCCAGTGAAATACATCACACACGTAACCTGGTTGATAAATAATACCACAAGATAATAATTCATATAAAGACAGTATAATGGCCTTTTTTAATGCCACCGCCATATGTAACATCTCTTGGTGACTTAGAACAATTGCTCTTGTTGCTTTTCAAAGTGCACATCGAACACCAACCTTTCAGAAAAGGACTTTAAAACTGCACTGCTGATGTGCAAGATAGAAGCTGTCAAATGCATCACATTTATGGCAGTCCTTTACCCATCTTACTGTCCTGTGCGTTTTACTGTTTCAACCGTGCACATCATCCAGCTCATCCAACTGCATGTTAAAGAAGTGGCACCTGCGTCAAACACCTGACCCACATAAAAGCAGCAAAATCCAGATTCTTGACTGTAACTATGGCTTATTTTCACGAGGAATCCTCTTAGGAATGTGTTGACCAAACCCCTCTTATATTTCTACCCATGCATGGCTGAACTCAGGGAGGACAGAAATAGACAAAGTCAGACACGCTGTAGCTGACAGGATGTGCTCAAGGCTGATGTTCACTGGAACCCTTTGAGGTCCCTATAGTTGCCGCAATGTTTCTGCACACTTACGGAGGCAAAGTATAATCTCGGATCCTCCTCCATAAATTGGCTGAGCTGGCTTCTGCCTGGGAGCCTGCAGATGTTCACTCAGGATGCTGAAAATGTGCATTTCTGTCTGTAAATTCAGCTCTCAGGATCCAGGTAATTTACAGCACCTTACAGTTTTTAATTCTCTGTCACATCCAGATTACATCCAGAAATATTTTAGTCAGAATCCACACAAAAATTGTCACGGCTGTGCTCTTAGTCAGTGAGAAGGTAAAAATAAAAGAAGTTGAAGTAAATAAGTCGATTTGAGTGGATATTCAGGGATTTTTTTTATGTTATTGATGGTTAGATTGTTCTCCGGCAGTTGTTTTCTGGAATATTAAATCAAATTAAACTTATTATATAACAGAATCAATGGAATTTTAGGGGGAAAACCTTAATAATCATCATAACACACGCACAAAATAACATATATTACAGATTTTTTTTCTCAATAAGGAGGGGATGAGTCGTTTTTCCGAGTTTTCAAAATGAAAGTTGCGCACCGAGGCTGGTGTTGACGCGCCATACGCTCACCTTGATTCGTGATCGCCGGGTCCGACAGGCTACTTTGAAGCAGGAGCAGAAAGACACAGTATTTCCCACCGGAGCACATCGTTGAGTCAGACACAACACAAGTGAGACCCCGAACTAAGACGCTGCAGAGGCACCTGAGCAGATCCCCCGAAAGAAGAGGCGCGGAGCTGTCATGAATCGTCTCGGTTATCCAAACTCAGAAGGTCACTCGCATCCACATGTACTTTTTGTTTACTTACGGGGTGTTTTCTCTCTCCCTCTCTGTCTCTCTGTCTCTCTCCCTCTCTCTTTTTTAAAGCCAACATCCATTCATGTGAAGGCGGCCAGACGGACAGCGCAACTGACCAGCCATTGCGCACGGAAAACCAAACAGGAAAAAAAAAAAAAACAGCGACGCCAACAAGTTCAGCGAAGAGAGGACTTCTTTTAAAAGATAACAAAACCCAAACAGGTCTGCAGGTGCGGATACCCGAGTGGGTCCAGCGAATTTCCCATTAGGAGGTGGGACCTGGTCTGCTTGGCTTCTAATTGATTTTCCTTTTCCAAAATGAAGTGAGACGAAAAAGGGGAACCTCGGACTTCCCGCTGCAATCTCTCTCTCTCTCTCTCTCTCCCCCCCCTCTCTCTCTCTCTGATGCAGAGTAGATTTTTTTTTTTATTTCACACCACAACCAAGATATTTCAAAGCCAACTCCAAAGTCACCTCTGCTACCCGACGATCTTTAACATCTTATCTAAAGTCTTCTTTTGTGTTGATTTGGGGGGTGGGGGGGACTCACATATCACACCTTGGATCAGATTCTGATTATGCATATACATGGGAATACTTTGGAATATTAATTTGTGAAGGGCAGAGCCAGCATACAAATACATTGAGATGGTGACGAGAGCTGCATCTCCATTAAAATGGTGTTACCCCTGGGCTGATATACACACTAACAGGTTTTTTTTTTTTTTCTTAAGAACTGGCCTCAATATATGGTTTGGTAAGTAATTAAAGTAAATTCATCATGTTAGGGGTCATGAGTTTGACAGTTTTCTCCCTCTTCTCTTTCTCTCTCAAAAGTCAGTGAAAATCACTTTATGACTCACATGGAAATTATTGCACCCATTTATGTTGCTTGAACAGATTTCCAGTGTTTGGTATAATGTACATTCATAAATGACATTTCGCTGACAATTCTAATCTTGTGTTGTGCTTCTGTGTACATCTTCGCACTTCATGATTTTGACAGATTATCTGATGAGACACTGGAAATAATCCCACTTAATCCTTTGACGTTTTTGAGCTTTGCACCAAAACACACCCTGACACAAAGAGGCTCATATTTGCTCGGAAGAGTCTTCCACCTGTCCCGATTGACTGCCTGTGACCTGTAATCTGCAACGCAACAGTGGCGGTGGATGCTAATAGAGGTTTACTGCATCTCCTGTGGAGGGACATGTTGACAATGCCTATATCCTGCAGAGTCTCCACCTAGCAGTGGAGACTCAGTGCAAAATCAGCAGTGCAAAAAACATTATTCACTTATTAACTAAAACAAATGCACTGATTGGCAAAGAAATATAATGAGTCTGCAATGTCAATCCTGCTGGAAGCAGTATATACTTTATGTTGTAAAGTCAATAATAAATACCGGTAAAATACATTTTAACACAATGAGAGATTATGACTAGGTGCATATGTTCTTTCAATGCAAGTCAATGGACTTTTGAGCAAAGTTCTTTTTTTCCTCTGGGGAGCAGATGCACGAGTGGTTACTGTATTGTTTTGTTCATCTATTATTTTAATTTATATTTGGAAAATATATTTCATGACACTTCCGTCTTGCCTCCAGGTTAGTTAAATTTAACTCCTGTTTATTAATTTTCCAACATTTCCGACTTCCTCATTTCCCCCTGTAGGGGCTCCCCCCCTCCCCCCTCTCCCTTCTCCCCTCTCCCCTCCCCCCTCTCCCCTGCACATTACCTCACCTGTCTCACCTGTGTTTTATTACTGCACTCCCTGGTGTATACTGCTCTCTGCGCTCAGTACATTCATCGTTTCAGCTTTCCCCAAGCATTCCAGTAATTCTCCCCGTGTTTCTTCCTTTGTGCATGACCCAGTTTAGTTCATCGACTGTCTCCAGCCTCTGTGTTTCTGGATTACCTCTGCACTGTCTGCCTGGCTGCACTCCCACTAAACCCTGCAAAACAACCCCGTTAGTCGACATATATGCATGCTTCTTCTCATAATTTACTAACCAGCATTAAATAAAGATGTGAAAATAAAGATATTTTCATTGTTCGTGTGCAATATTGGCCACACTCTGATAGCCCAAAGAACTGAAAATATATTTGTTGAGAAACTCAGCCGCTGAAACTTGTCCACCGTGGTCCCATTAGCATCAGTGACAGGCAGACATCCGGTGAAACCTCAACAGGAGCAGCATATTTTACCAGATAAAACAATTCCTCCAGTAGGGGACATGAATATCTGTATCACACCTCAGTTCACCCACCCACAAACACATAAAGAGTCGATAAAATCCAGCAAACTCACACACCAACATCACTGCCACCGAGAAAAGGGAAGTGCGGGACCTAGTCGCTGCTGTCCAAGTCATTATAAACAAATCTAAACACTAAACTTCCCTCAATCCTCCGCCGAGTCGAGCAGACGACGTATAGAAGCGAACCCTAGCTGTGAAAAGTCATTCAGGACTGTGGAACAGAATGTCCCTGTCAATGAATGTGCTCCCATTAAGTTCTGGATGAGGACTGACTGGTGCACAGAGCATTAAAGCATCATTTACTGCCATCCATTTACTGCACCTCTGCTGTAGGACTCTGCTCACTGCGCTGCCTGATTATTTCTATTTTCTGCCTGTCAGTCTACTCTCTATTTGAGTCCGCCTTGGCCTCTTGTCCTGCCACACTCCCTCTCTCTCTCCTCCTTTCCCTTCTCCATCCACCCCCTTTCTCTTCAGCCTGTACCCTCTTGTTCTTTTCCATTTAAGTCACCTTTTTTCTTTAACTGTTCCTCTCCTTTAGTTCTCAGAGCCATGCCACCGACTTTTGTTTTTCCCCCTGCATCCATCTTCGTCTGTTGGGCACACCTCTGGTTGTCTCTCTCTCTCTCTCTCTCTCTCTCTCTCTCTCTCTCTCTCTCTCTCTCTCTCTCTGTCCCATGCACTCTCCATTTTGTGTTCCCACTTTCTTTTCCCATCGCTCTCTCTGAATATTTCATGATTTGGTTGCACAGCGCTGAGGTGAGAAGGTTTCCTCTATCTGGCACCTCCACAGCACAAATATTTACTCCCAAGACTGAGTTTAGCTGAGTCCATGGTCTCATGTGTGCATGTGTGTGAGTGTGTGTGTGTGTGTGTGTGTGTGTGTGTGTGTGTGTGTGTGTATGTTAACAGTAATTTCATGTGACACAGAATCCAGGGGGGAAGAAGAAGGGCCTTGGTCTCCGACACACTGATGTTACTGCACCAAAAGGAAGGAAGGAAGTATGGATGGATGGATGGATGGATGGATGGATGGATGGATGGATGGGTGGGTGGACAGACAGACAGACAGACAAACAGACAGGCAGGCAGAAAGGCAGACAGACAGGCAGACAGAATCTCAAAGTCCTTCAGCAGTGACGTAGGTTCTGTTTCGGCTGGCGAGAACGCACTCAATTGCAGGTCTGAAAGAACATCAAAACACAATTAAGGGCTGACATGGAACCGGTCATGCAAAAGAGTGAGGACAGCCGAGATAGAGAGACGAAGAGGAGGAGATAGACGGGGATGGGGAAAAACATCAAGTGCCTCGAAGGAAAAAAAGAAAACAATGACAGTTGCGCACCGAGGCTGGGGCGCCACTTCCTCTCAGGTTATAAAGAGTTAAAAAAAAAATAAAATAAACACTGCTGAGCAGTGTCTGGCTCAATCATAAGCCTCTAAATGTTTCCACAGACGTTGCTGATTCCCTCAGGAAGGTGACTGATTTTGGTGACTTATGATCCAGATGAATTATTAATTTAAGGGTATAGAGACAATGAGAGAGTAGACGCAGTAATGTTGGCTGATGAATATGTTAAGCAGCTGCATAAGTGCGTGGCGCGACTGTTGGAAAGTTTGTAGTAGCATCAGCCTTATGCCAAATTTTTTTTTTTTTTTTAAAACAAAACTCATGTATCATCATAACACTTTCAGCTCCAAAGCAGCTATATATACGGTAAAATTCAG